>JAEIFZ010000001.1:5492500-6693750 GCA_018904035.1 Zaprionus ornatus | reverse complement strand
TAACGAAATTGATTTTAAATGCATTTTAAAGCATCAAAGTGTTGAAATATGATAAATGTTTATTACAGTGTGCCCGGAGCAGGTGAAGAGAGCGGCCGGCTGAGAGAGTGCATTTGTACCGTTTTGAGTGAGAGGTGCACGCTGCGCTGCAACTGCGCGGCGACTTTATTATTTTTGATTGCCGAATTGGTTTTGTTTTGTTTTTTTGGGCGGGCGGGGAGTGGGCGTGGCGGGCGTAGGCTGATTCTGGTGCTTTGATCGCTTTGACGCGTTTCAAAATGCGCCAAGTGAAAGTTTTGGCCCACGCGCTGCAGCTGCGCAAAGAGTGTGTGCGAGTGTGTGTGTGTGTGTGCGAATGTTTGCGTGAGTGTGTCGCAGTGTTTCCCCCTCTCTCTCCCTTTCTCTTGTATTGGCCCAGTCCCAATGAACTTTTGCACTTTGCGCATCGTCGCATCGTTGACATTGACAGTGGGATGCCTGCTGTCGATGGGGTGTGGTGAGTAGGGCTATGCTGTGCTGGGCTGTGCTGCCCTGTGGTGTGGTGTGGTGGGTGTGGTGTATGTAATGTATATTGGAGGCATGTACCGCAACAATGCGAGACCGACGTCGTGCAGTCTTCGCAAGAATTTCTTCTTCGTGCCACACAAATTTGCGTTATTTTTATACTGTTCCACAGTTGTTGTTGTTGCGGTTGTTTGCATTTTGTGAAATTTGTCACGTTCGCTTGGGGCGCCGTGGCAGTGGCAGCAGCAGCAGACTGTGCTCGTGTATGTGCTGCTTGCAACACGCTCTGATTGCCGCGTTACCAATAGCAAAGGCCAGAAATAACAGCAACAACAACAACAAGAGCGAAACGAACTGAGTCGCCGCAGTTAGCAACGTTTGGAATGCGAACAGACCCATAAAGCAGCCACGGGTGGGGCAGCGCACTGGAAGGGGTGAGGGGGTAGGGGAAAGAGGGCAATCTGCAGCTGCCACTGCTCCTGCCACTGATGAGTAATATGGTATATGTAATTAATGTTAAATGAGTCGCCAAAAAAGCCCAAGAATCCCCCTCGAAATAAAGAGGCGCTGACGCCGACGTTAACGTCAACGTTGAGGTTGACGCAGCTGTCGACGCTTCTGCATGAGGCAGAGGAAATGCCCAAAAAAAAAAACAACAATGAAACAAGAAGCTGTTCAATAAATTAAACAAAACGAGAGAGAGAGAGAAAGGGAGGCAACAACAAATGGGGACAACAACAACAAGGAGAGATAAAAAAATGATCTAAAATAATGCATGCTAATTTTAAAGACAAAAGAACCATCAAAATTTGGCATAAAACACTAATTGTCAACAGCTCGAAACAGTTTCCTAAAATTCAACTTCTAATTTGCTTGAGATGAGATCTTGAAAGCATTCACAAAGCTCTGGGAGCGCAGGTTCGATGCGATAACAAAAAAAGAAATACGGGTCCCTTGAGAGTAAATTTTGTAGATTCCAGAGGAAGTCAAATCAAAATGGAGTTTTTATAAGAAATATGAATAAAAAACATAATTCGACAGTCATTGGTAATTTCATGGAATTCGCTTAAATTTGTGTGCATTCAATACATATTATATGGAATTTGAAAATATTGCGATAATTTCTGAAAAATTGAGTAGAACTTGGTAGGCTCACGCGATAAGATTACGTACAACAGGGTCCAATCGATTTATATTTGTGAAGAAGAGTTATGGTAAAACTTCTTGAATAATTGCGTTGCTAGTTGCTTGACTCATTGTATGTATGTTACTATATAGTATTTATGATCTGACTATTATGTTTATGATCAAGCAACGAGATACGGGTCAATGACAAACAAGTTATTAGCACAGACTGGCCCCAAAGCCAAATAGAAATTCCATAGAGGTGTTTAACCTTTTTCGAGAGAGAGCGAGACAGAGAGAGAGAGAGAAAGGGAGCAAGAACCCAATCTGAACGATGATTTAGACAATGATCTAGTTAATTACAATGAATGTTCGGCGAAAGAAATGCGTTCGATTTGCGAGCAGATGTAGGAGAATAAGTCATGTGAATATATATAGTAACGATATATAGTTATAGATGTGGTAGATACCAGATTATATAGTAAGCATTTATATATATATATTTGTATATAGTGTATATAGTAAGCTATTAACTAACAAGTAGCGTATTTACATATGGTATCTGAGCTGCTTTTAGTTTAGCGCATGCAGATGCAAGAATTATACAAAATGGCGGCCAGTTTTGGCAATTTACCGTTTGGCATGCGTGCGTGAGACTGTACACTTATCGATAGTTATAAATTTATCGCTTAATTATTTACATATTATGAGAGAGAGAGAGAATAAAAGAGATTGTGTGCCGGGTGCGTTTAGCGGATTAGTTAGATTTAAGCTATCGCCAGTGAATAGTCTATATAGCCACATATGGATATATAGTTAATGATTATCGATTAATTAGCATTTCGTTTTTGGTTATTGATATATTGTGAGCAAAACTTAAGAATGCAAATCATAAGATATGTTTAGGTTTAGGATTACAGTCAAATGAAATGCTCGAATCGAGTGAATTAGTCTTTTCTTGAGTGTGTGGCAAAAACAACAACAAATAAAGCACCCATACCTTTTCTAATTTCATAAGCTCCGCCAGATGCTAAATGATAAATTCGATTTTAAGTTCAGTTTTCAGTTTTGGTTTTTTTTCATTTTCATTTCATTTTCGTTTCGATTTTGAATATATCGATAAAAGGTTGATCAATAGTTTTGGGTAGGGAAGACAAATGAGTTTTCCATATGCGCACCGAATATGTTTATTGTAAATAAATCAAATATGTAAATATATATTTATTTTTGTTTCAATTTTGAGTAGGTTTGGGGGATTAACGTAAAGAAGGGAACAAAAGCAAAAAAATATATAAATAAAAAGAGAAAGAAAATCAAATTAAAAAAAAACAATTCAATAAATAATAATTATTTAGGTGTGTGTGTGTGTTTTTAAAGTTCTATACAATATTTGGAATGTAATACAATCTGCATATTGCATATACATATATGAATAAGTAATATATCTGATATTATATATGTATAATATAATAAATCACTAAACACGCAGAGTGTTAAGCAAATTTTAGTCACAATTCTCTTTATACAAGGGTTTCTCTTTTATATACATACATACGAAAACTATAAGCTATAAATTAAATGAATACCAATCTATACTAGATCTATACGCGACAATCTTAGCAGTTAAGCAGGGGGTTAGTTACTGAGCATATCTAGTACTCAATGGGGTCCCTTAAACCTACATAAATCTGTAGTTAGCTGCCTTCGTAATTATCTAAAATTAGCAATAGATTAAAGACATACGAGATTCCTTCACCTTGAGCGGTTAGAAAATTATTAACTAAGATACAACAAGATCATAAGTTACTCTATATAGTATATAGTTTCTTCTTCTATTTATCTTTCATCCTTCTGTTTTAACTTAAGCTTGGTAACACAAAGTAAACATAAAAGTATCTTTTTTTCTATTTATTATATACGTAGTGCTTAAGAGTCTAGTAATCGATCGTATCGATCTACTTACATCGCCTGCCATCGGTTATGACCTGTTCGCAATCATTGAAGTCTGTGGAAATAGGGCACATATAGAGGGCGCCCGAGTGATTCGTATTCGGTTGTTTGTTGCGGTCCAGAGGTGCTCCGACCAGTAGACTGTAAAGGAAAGCAAAGACAGAGAGTGAAGATTAGCAAAGAGTAAACTATATAAGATATATGTATGTATATATATTTATGACTATAGTGGCTTCAAATTGGCATTCTGTGAAAGCAAATCGATGAGGCAGATCGTATGACTGTGGTGTGCTGTCGCAAAAAGCTTTCCCACAGGGTATTATTGTACCCATATAGCCCATTGCTTGTGGTGGCAGTAACTCGAATCTGCTGCTCAAATAACGGTGCAATATGCGCTGCGGTCGAGTCGCTGCCTTTGCAGTCCCGTCTCCATTTTCAGGTGTCGCCGCAATTGAACAAAAGTCATGAGTACCACAAAAAGCTAATTACCAATTGCTGCAGGGTATTGAAAAGGGTAGAGGCGTGGTACAGGGAGGGAAGGTACAGGGAGAGTACAGGGTAGGGTATTCGATTAGGTACTAAGCGGAACCGCCGTAGGCGGCCGGTTCAATGCACCACGCGGGGGCTTGGCCCAGCGCTGCCAAAAATGTAATTACTGTGGTCAGAGAGGCGGAGGGGTCAGTGCGAGGGGAGGAGGAGTGCAGACAAGGAGCTAAGTCTAAGGCTGAGGCTGAGGGAGGAGTCTCGAAATCATCGAAGTGCGCGCAGCACGACACGACGCAGGTTTTGGGGCAAGTCACAGCAAGACTGGCAGCTGGGCGCGTCGACACGAAGGCTTCACCCACGTAGTGCAGTGTTAACATGCAACTTGATTATCCTCAAGCAGCAACTGTTGCTGTTGCAACGACAACGGCAACGGCAGCAGCAGTTGTAAGTTTATGGCCGCCATTAAGTGTGGCACCTACACACACGGATCCTACCAGCTGCGGCAGCTTAAGGCAGCCCCATGTCCGTCGCTGTTGTCGCCTCTCAATTGACACTTGCCCGCACATTACCCAACACTGGTCGCTCGTTTAACGAGCCAACTTTAAGTGTGTTGGGCCCATTAAACGTTGACTCCGGCGATGGCTTTCAAAATTCACATTTGCCGTTGGGGTCTAACCCCTTTTCATCTCTCTCTCCCTCTCTCTCCTTTTCTCTCTCTCTGCCTCTCTCTTTCACACACATACTATTTACTATTTCTTTTAGCTTGCATGCCAAAAATTAAGCTATTTCCCAAGTTCGTAAACTGAGTTTAAGCATCTTCCCAGTGGGGGCAAATAGCTAAACGAGTTTCGCTGGCAAGGTAGGTAAGTATGGTGTATATATCGTATAATATATAGTTATATTCATTCTATATAGCTATAGTTCATAGTTGACTTTACTTTGTTGCGTATGCCATCTGTACATCCACATTAGAGCTTCTTATTCTTTACGAGTTCTTAGAGTTCCTTATGTTACTTAAGCAAACCAACTTCCTCTGCCACTGACCCTCTATGTATGTTCTCTCTCTACTCGTAGTTCCTAGACCGCGTCTCTTTCGCTTTATTTTCCGTTCACATCACGACTTTATAGAGCAATCAATTTGATAGTAATAACTTCTGAATATCTCAATGCACACCCACTGAACCATTAATAAAACCGAAAAAGAACTGGTTCAACAACAGGCTAGACCTGATTCAGACACTTATTGCCTGACGGGCCTCCCGCTCTCCCCCACTTGCCTGTCGTCCCTTGCTTCGTTCTTTGCTACAGCCACATCTTGTGGCCACTTATTGTTGACACTCTGCCACATCGCTGGCTCTGATTTTGCCCCCCCTCGCCCCACTCGTTTTATTGCTCTCTCACGTGTCGCGTTCGTGTAAATCTTGTTCAGATTCGAGACGAGACGAGACGAGAGGAGACTTAACTGGAGGCTGCCTTTGGGCTGTCCCGGCCTGGCCTGGGTCTTTTGGGTCGCGGCCAGTTGGCTGCTCATTTAGCATGTTTAGTTTCATGTCAACTTGCGAGATTTGGTAATGAAATGTGGAAAAAACTGTACAAAGAGAAGAGAAAAATGAACTTCGACTTGCTGACAACAGGCAGGAATAGTTATCGCCAGCATATGAAACTTGGCATACACTTTAAAGTGCTGCAGAGGTGCTATAAGTTTGATGATCTTATTTAAAAAGAGATACTATTATATATGATATAACAGATCTCTCCGAGCCAGTCTCCACTTCTTTGCTACCTCTAACAGCACTAAATAATACTTTCAAGTTTCATTTGCATTGCTTTATGAGGAGCCGATTTTACTTGTTATACTATAATTAATGATACTGCAATTGAACTAGTTCCAACATATGTACTAGATACTATAACGAGAGAACTCAATTTGAATGAGTTCAGTTCATAAAGATTTAACGTGTTATACTAGAAGTAATGAACTAGTTCCAACATGTGTGCTAGCTACCACAATGAGAGAACTCAATTTGACTGTTGATTCATATAGCATCATATAGTTCATATAATTCTAGTTGAGTTAAAGATTTTGATGTTTAACACATTGTTGGTTGCTCTTAACATAGCACCCTCTTCATAGAGTATACATGCGATAGCAGAATAAGCAGAGTAGGAAGAGACAGAGAGAGAGAGAGAAATTTTTAACTTGTCACTGGTAGAATCAACATAAATCTGGTCATAGAGCGCCGCCGCGCCATAAATCTTCCAGGCATTTGGCCCGGCCCGAAGTCGGAGTCCATAAAACGGTTTTAACGATACAAAATTCTCATTCGGAATCAGCATCGGAGTTAAGTTAGTTTGTTCGAATTTGATGTGTGAGAAGGGATTTGTGGTTAGGGCCACTTGCCACTTGCGGCCTGCCACTTGCCACTTAGCTTATCAATTAGCGTAGAGCTTTTCAGGGCCTGCATTATAGATAGACGAAGAGAGTGAGAGAGGGAGTGGGGGAGCGGGAGGGAACTGGTTCCACACAAATCAATTAACGTTTGGGGCATAAAGTGGAAGATGTGGAGATGGAAGACGGCGCGCTCCCATTGCAATTAAATGCTTATGAGATGCTGCACAATGAGTGCACTCACTCACGCACTCACACTCGCGCGCCAGCACTCACTTGAATGCATTTAATTAAATTGAAGGCTTTAATTGCCGCATAAACGCGACGCGCGCGTGTCGTTTCAATTGCCACAGAACCCCGAGAATCGAAGTAACCCAAAGTACCCGAAAGCATCAGAAGAACCAAACCCTTTCAAGTGGCAAGGGGTGTAATCAAGTGAAAGCCTCCTCCACTCCCCACTCCCCAATGGCTCTACCCACTCTTTCTCTCTGTCTCTCTCCATGCTCAGCGGGTCGCCCGCAGCTCTTGGAAATTTGATTGACCAAGTGCCGTGACTCTTTGCATTATAGTCGTAATCAGATATGAATGAATAGAATGATAAAATCGAAGAAGGGGGGAACTGGTTCATAATTGTCTAGATTCAATTAGGCCATGCTAAACTCAACTAATGAATTACTCGAAGCCGTAGTCAGTTATAGGTTTTCAAATAAATCTCCAAACTTTTCTTAGCTCTACTGAAACTAGTTCCGGCTTAGGTTTACTGAAACTAGTTCATTACAAAATGTGAGTATAAAGTCATAGAGTTACTTCTCATGAAGAACCTATCAGATTACTAACATATACATATCTTCATCGGAGTGCCTTCTTCTACTGCCTATTGAAATTCAATCAGTTTGAAGGTGTAAATCAGTTGAACCATCCGAGTGGTTCCGAAACAAGTTTGTCATGCGATTGTTGTGCAACAGGAAGCATTCTGTTCTATCTCATTTTATTCATCCACAGTGAGTCAAGCGAAATTTGTTGACTTTCGAGTAGAGGGAGAGTGCTTAACCATTCCTGGCTGCAGCTGTATTTGCTTTCGGCTTCTTCTTCCTTTCGCCTTCTCGTGCTTCATCATACTTCATCTTGGTTTTATTTATATTTATTTATTTTCTTTTTTGGTTCTTTATTTTCGAGCCTGAGTTCTGTTCGATTTTGGTTGGGCTCTGTGTGTGTGTTTGTGTGCCTTATTAGTCGTCATTATCACAAGTGTTTCTCAAGTGTTAGCAGCCAGCAATCCGTCTCTCCCATCTCCCCCCTCTCCTCCCCCTCCGCCGGCCAGACACGAGAGTGAATTGCGCTAAGTGATGCAGCGTGACCCGCTGACTTCCCCTTTCTCCACCAGCCGGGACTACCCCAGACAGCCAACCTCATCCATTCTCTTCACCATAATATTTATTATCATTTGTCTGCATGGATCTGCCGCCAGCTTCAACTTGCCACAGACTCCCGCAACTTGCCACAAGAGGAATTTCATTTAATTTTCATGTCTTTTTGGGGTTCTTCTTCTTCGTTCTTTGTTTGCATTACTGCCGCTTCTTCTTCTTCTTCTGGATGTTGTTGCGACAGTTTCATTTGTTGTTCGCCCCTCGCCCCATTCTGTTTTTTGAGGGGGATTATAAATATTTATGCTTGGATTGGAGACAACAAGCACGCTGACATTCCCAGCATACTTCATCTTGCTCCCCCTCTCCCGTCTGCCACCCTTCCCTTCGTCTGCCCTTTCGTTTCCCCTTCGGTTTGATGGCATTTGGTCTATTTGTTTGGCAACTTCCGTCGAAATGCATAACAAATATCGGAAATACTTGGACAAATGGAATTCGACTCTATGACGCAGATCTGATAACGGGTCATGTGTTGGTGTATCATACCTATATGGGGTATCTCAACATCATTGCTATCATATAGTCACATGTAGATAAGAGCACAGGCACAGATAGCCATGACTCAGGTGGCGCCTCTCAGATGAAATCGCTTAAAGTCAATAGACAACGCAACAGTTTGTGCAAAAAATTATGGTACGGTATATAAAATCAGTTGGATATATTTTGAAAAAAACTGGTGTATACAGATAATATGTATGTATGTTTGAAGTACACTGAGTTGACAGCGAACATAAAGTTTAAAGTAGAACAAAAAGAAAAATTTATTTTGATATGGGAACTTTTTTCTTTTGCTAAATTATCGATATATATATTTTTATATGCATACATACTATAGTATATAAATATACAAAGCTATAATATTTATAAATTAATCATTTATATTTGAACGAATAATTTATTTTCAAAAGGTTGAGAAGTTGTTTGAACTTCAAGCGCATTTCATATTGCTTCATATGTATATTCCAACCCCTAATTGGGTTTGCAGACTTTTCTTTGCCACTGTCACCATCGAATAAAGTACAAATCATTCGAGTATTTAGCGGGAAAAAACAATGAATCCTCTCTGTAATGAATGCGCCACTCTAATTGTGGCCACGGGCCGATTCGGATTAGTCACGTTCGGAAATGCCGATTCTATCGCTGTGAGATGCGAGATGAGTGTAAGGTACGAGTGTGAATACTCATATGAATGCTTGTTTGTTTTTCGCATTTCCCTCAACACATTCTTTTCTACACTTTTCCCAGTTTGCATCCTTGTGCAATGCGCCAAACAGCAGGAAACTTTCCGCTGAACGTGCTCGATACACGTGATTTCCAAGGCAACAAGAAGGAAACTGGTGAGGGAAGAAGGTGCTGCAGCGGGTACTTCCTGCTGGCAGGATACGGCAGTTGCCCTTGCAGCCGGCTGAATAGATGAAGATGTATCTGCGTAGCTGCGTACCTGGCTTGTTACCTGTCAGATCGAATGCGCTGATAGGCGAACGTGCCCGCTGTGCTACCCTGTCTCGTTTACCTGCAGCTGCCCCGGTCTGCACCAGGCAGCAGGCCTGCTGCGAGAGTGACAGGGCACACATATATGTACAATACATACAACATAGATACATAGCCAATTGTCGAACTGACCAAAATCAAATTACTTAGACCAATTACAACAACAACAACAACAACTACAATGGGGGAACAACTTGCTTCCAATTGCCTAATTCAATTTGCGCATTAAGACGAATGCGAGACGCGATTGGCCCCAAGAGGCAACAGCAAACGAGTACCCGTACTCGCACCCGTACCCAAGTTGAGTGTGTGTGAGTGTAAGTCCATGTGAATGGGGATTTGAATGTGCACGTCGTCGTCGATTGACACCCGAAGTGCTCAATGTCAAAGTCGCGCTTAGAGCGCTGCCCTACAGCGACAAGGCATAGGCGACTTGATGAGCCGATGAACGATGAGTAAGGGAAATTTGAGAAGAAGGAACTTGTTTAAATTCGATGATAGACAAATATTTAATGCACAGCAAAGAACATATACATATATATATTGTATATATATAATATAAAATATATATAACATATTTCAAGACAACAACTTGCATTGAGTAACCTTTGCTATTCCCATTCAGAACCAAAAGAATTTTAGATACAATAGTTTGCTTTATATTTTAGGTTAATCTACAACATCAATCAAAGATATATAACAGAATGTTCACTAGGCTCTTGAGGCTTAGAATTTACGTCAAATGGCAAACGATTGTGGAATGAAAATGAATTTTCATTGGAAAAATGAAAATTGTAAAATGCTCAAGTGGATTTTGACCAGACACAATTTTGACTTTGATATACACTGATTGATTGTTATAGAGACATTACAGGGTATTTGTAAACGTGCGTAACAATATTGAAATTTCGTAATTGAAATATTTATACGATATATAACAAATGATAAAGCGCACTCAAGTGGCCAGCAGACCGATCCCAAAGCGTACGACAGAGTCGACATTAAATCCAAAGAGATTTGTCAAAAATTTGTCTCTACGATAATTCAATAAATTTTGTTCTCGTTGTTGTTATTGTTATTGTTATTGGCATAGTTGTTGTCACACATGGTGTTGTTGTTGTCGTTGTTGTCGTTGATGTCTTTTCGTCTCTCTCGTTGGAGGCCAACTTAAAATTCAAGACAGGCAGCGCAGCGAACGCGCATAATTTGATGGGATTTTTGGTTAAGTCATTCATGTGGATGACAGGGTTGCCCTCGCGGTCTCTGCTAGGGGTTGGGGGTTGTCAAGGTGTCAACGCATCATGGCCATAAATAGAATTGGCCCACACCCATAAGCAGATATGATATCATAGGTATGATATGTTGCCTCCAAAGGGTTTCCCTTTTCCTTGTTCCTCTCACTCTCCCTTTCTTTCTCTTTCTCCTTGGCACTTTCTCATTAGCTTAGCTGTTTTTGGCTGCATTTGTCGACGCATTTTTCACAAGTTGCCATCAAAATGTTATAATCTTTAGGGGGAAGGGAAGGAGGAAAGGAAGTTTGATGTTTTCATTTGTGGCTGACCAAATGCGCGTTCAGCACGCGCTTCCGGCCAAATTGGATAGCCAGAATATACAGCAAAAGAAGCAGCGGCAGACAGAAAGACGGGCATAATGTGTCCATTAACTTGGCCAAAAAAAGAAGTAGAAGAAGAAAAGCAAATAGACAGCGTACTGGGGTAAGTGTATGTAGACACAAGATACCCTATTGAAGGTCAAATTGTCGCTATATTTTCTGTAATTCTTTCGGTTTCTCTTCATGCTGAGCTAGAACAACTACAAATTTGATACATACTCAAAAATATACTAAAAGCTTGGTCAGTTTTCAGAAAGATACTACAATTGTTTCAATTATATACCATATATGTTATATATCAAATTTCAATGCCATATCTGCTAGCATAGCCGAGTTCATTTAGACAGTTCCGCTTTCTAAACGCACAAAGCCCTTTGGCTGTCTGTCATACCCTGCGAAAGTTACTTTACAGGGTATTCGATGTCAGGGAAATTGTGTTTGTTCGTCAGTTAATGGCGCCGTCAAAAAGTGTGGAAATTGACATAATAAAAAATAGAAAAGCAGAAAGAAAAGCTACCTTCGGCTTGCCGAAGGTTCTATACCCTTACAGGTTCATATATACTCCGATCGTTCCTATACTTGTGATATATATAATGGTGCAGAATTGTACATGCTGATTCAGAATATATATGTTATACTTTATTGGGTCAGAGATGTCTCCTAAGGTGCGTTGCAAGCTCCAAGTCAAAATTAATATACCCTCTGCAAGGGTATACCTAAAAAGAGCAAAAATTTCATTCGAGGGGAAAACTGGCACTGGGAAATCGGTAGAGTCGTCTTGCCTGACTGAGTCGACTTCGAATGCGTTTCGAATATGTTTTTTGGAAGGTAGCCTCGCTCTAGTTAGGCATAAGTTTGGGTCATAACTTGCGACCCATTAATGTGGTCAACCAGATGGGAAATTGATGCATCGCTGATGAAGGGGGGAAGGGCTGGAAAGAGGGCGGGGTAAGTGCACTACAGGAAATGCGTCAGTTTTGGGCGCTTAAGCCGCTTGGAGCCCACGTGTGGTGGCTCGTGGCCTCGCTCCAATTGGAAGAACGCTGTCGAGAGAGCTTTGCCAGAGCTGATAAGATTACAGCACCAGCAACAACAACAGCAGCAACAACAACATCAACAACATAAGCTGTAGACAATCTTTGATTAATCGCAGGTCCCAAGTCTTTAGTACATGTCTGTATATAGTCAGTCTATAAGAATGTCTTGCCCGCATATATCAAGCGCTTGTTCGATGCAGTCGAGCGTCAAATTGCCGTCAGCTGCAGCTGGGTTGCCCCTCTTCATCTATCCCTCTGCCATCTCCCTTCTCTCTTCTTCCCCTGCCCCCCTGCTACGTAACAAAGTAGCACAATTTGTGGGCTTTCAGCTTATCGCGCATTTTTTGGGCACATTTTGTAGTGTGCGTCGAACAAATTTCATCGTTCGTTCGTTTTCGTTTTCCATTTTCATTTCCATCTCTATTTCCATTACGAAAATTGATGGCAAGGTCAGCGACGGGGCGCAAGCGCAGTTAACTTCACTTCACTTTGGTGTCGTCTTCTTCTGTTTCAGCTTCAGCTTTGTCTTCGGGTTTTTGTTCGTAATTTGCTCGTAAATTGTTGAAGCAACTAAATTTTTAGCTAGCATTTGTAGTCTTCATACCCTGTAATGAGCTTGGCGTAGAAGGGGTAGGTGTGTACAGAGTGTAGTTATACCAATTTACAATGTTTACTAAGACTTTGCTGTCTTTAAGAAACGTTAAGCTCATAGATTTCTCTCTTATTCCCTCTCACTCTCTCTCTAAATCTACACATTGCGGGGTATTGCTACTGTCAATCAATTTCTCTTCTCTTGGCTTTCATACACGTTTTCAGCTATTTTCATTAAGCTGTTTTTTGTTGTTTGCCGCCAACGATGTTTCCAACATCGATGTACATGGCTCATCATCTACGCTTGAACCCTTGTGGTTGCGACTGGCGTGTGGTGAATGGGTTGAATGTGCTGAATGGGCATTTGTCTGTGGTGGCTAAGGCGAGGTAATGATGGGAAGGGTAACTGAAATCCTAAGTATTTGAAGTATGTTTTGAGGGGGTCATACTTTTAACTGCAATACATATTCTACGAAAGCTTAAACCAGCCATATTACCTAAGCTTCTCTTGGTAGTGCTCATATACTAATTCTACTTCTTCTCTTTCTACTACATCTACTACAGTTCTCACATCCATCTCCAGCTTCATCTTACTTTATAGCTACTCCTTTCAATTCCGTTCTTCTACCTGATGCCGTATCGACTTAAAAGTTAACTTTACTAAAAGTTTCGAGCTTAGTCAGAAACACAATCCCCGATTCTAAGAACTGCATACATATCTCTTATGGGCCATACAGGTCTAACACGCTACCCCTCTCTCTCTCCCTCTCCCTCTCTCTATTGGCATTTAAACCTGTTGGTCTTATGGGAATTGCCCAGCCAAGGTCGTACCCGCACTCTAGAGAGAAGGAGAGAGATACCTCGCAGTTTCGAATACCTTTGTTTACCACAGGGGTTGGGCTCTTATCCGAGGTGGGTTAGGTCAGTGGTTGTTGCTCGGAGCGGAGCTCAACGTTGGTCAATGTTGTCAACGTTGAATGAGCGCGGCAAAAGGGACACGAAATTTTGTTGTTGACCGAATGAAGTGTGTGTCGAAATGGTCGAAATGATGGCCGAGACTTTAATGATGGCATTAAACCGTTTGACGCTCCGTGGGCAACTAACGTAGTGCGACTAGGTACCAAGGCGGAGTCTCTACTGTCGTTATTGTTGTTGTTGTCGTATAGCACATGTATGACAATGATACAATGACAATAAAAATCGTAGAACACGCCTAGAGAGCGTCACTATTTGTTTTATTGCGCTGCGCTGCCTTCCCTCCTTCTCTCAAAGATGTTATACAGGTATACAGAAGAAGTGAAGAGGGAGTGGAGGAGATAGAAGTAGAAGGGAGGGGGGTGTCGTTGGCATATATTTAAAAAAAATAATTTGGTATTTTTATTATCCTTTTATGCCAAGACAAGCCGCGTTGATAAGTGGGCGCTCGAGCGGGGAAGAAGAAGATGCCGGTGGTGTGTTTCTGTGTGTGTATGTGTGAGTGTGTGTGAGTGTAGGTAAACAAAACACCGTGCAGGTAACTCACAAAGGATATGGAACGTTCAGCCGACACAAAACGTGCGCATAAATAAACAGAACCCAAGCAAGAAAGACCTTACCAAACCATACCCAACCGTACTGGCTTTTGTTTGGTTTTCTTTCGGATTCGTCCGCGCGCGTTCGTATTTGAAAGGAATTGGCATAGGGCCGCATATCGAAACGCCGCCGGCTGACATGATCGTGCCACACAAGTCGGACGCCGCTGACGCTGCAGGTATGCGTCGCATGCGCAGTACCCACTGTGCCCACTGTGCGGGCTGTGTCCAAGTTCTTTCAGCCAGAGGACAGAGAACTCTCTACAGGTTTGGGGAAGGTGTAGGGGGGGCTACAAACGTCAAGCGAAGCGGGGGCGTGCTCCATAGAAATTGATAGGCGTCCCCAGCAAACGTTTTTTTGTGCGCCTCAACTTGGGTGTTAAAAGTTGAGTTCAGCCGGGATCGTTTCGAGACTCCAACTTGGCATAACAAACGAACCTAACCGATCTTCTTCTTCACAATTATTTCGCAGTTTCAGAGTCTTGAAGGAGCTCTTCGTTCATTCCATATACAAACATATTTAGAGTTTCAAGATCATTATATTTAAGTGTAGATGACTCTTCACTCTGCTCTAGTTTCAATCAATCAACATTGAAACACACAAAAATTGGCGAATTTCTTCAACCAAACGTAGTTTCTAAGGAACAAAGATTTTTCTTTATGTACTATATGCCTATAACCATAACCATACATAGGCGACGGTAAAGCGATTAGGTAATATGGTCGATAAGATACTGTTTGTATGTCAAGCAACCTCAATTCTTGATAACTTTCGTTGGACTGAATAAAGCATACTCAGCCAGCTGTAAATGCTTCAACATAAGTATTGAAGGTGTGTGAAGGGTTCATGCTTATAAAGTCCGACTACTGGCCGATCGTAAGTCGTAAGCATGATCGATTAACTTTGTGCGTAATGCTTGTAATTAGGTTTATAATTGTATTGCTAGAGAGAGAGAGAAAGAGAGAGAGAGAGAGAGAGTGTGAATGGGAGAGAGAGGAAAAGTGAAACGAATGTTGGTAAGTTATAGATAAAAAAAACTATATCGCTCTCTTAGGTTTCGTATGTGATTCATAGAGAATGAGAAAGAGAGAGAGAGAGAGAAGAGAATAATGAAAACGGATAAGAGTGTAGAATGACGTACAATTGTATATACTATCTGTAATATTGATCTGCAGGAGCGTAACCTAAGAAAGATCCAGGTAGTCCATGACTAAACCATGACCTTCTAGACCACTCTAAACCTCAAAGAACCTAATGTAAAAACAACCTAAATGCAGATCGAGTATATGTGGATACAAAGTAATCCAAGAGCGTAGAAGAAAGAGATGGAAATCTATCAATTTATAGTCCAGTTCGGGCGACATTCAAATATTAATGCCTTTTAGGTGGCGCTATGACTCTTAAGAACTTTATGGCGAAGGGGCAGAAGTGGTGGTGGGGGTAAATGAAGTGGTGGGAGTTACTGACAAAGAGAATTCCCATTAAATTACTTAGCAGGCTTAGCAATTGCAAACTCTTAAACATTTAGCGTATTCGGCGGGTTCTGCAAAGTCTTCTTTTTCTCCTACTCCTCGAGGCCTTACTCATTCGATTGAGCTGTGGGCGCTTGCGGATGCGGGCTCGGGTTCGGGTTCGGGTTGTCTGGCATTACGATTAATAATTGCCACGTTGCCAATGACAGTGTTCTTCTGTTGTTGTTGTTGTTGTAAACGAATCGAGCACTGTCATATAAATTTTAATTATGTCACCATAAACTAAGCCGCAGCCAAAGCCCGAAACGAGCCTCTGTCATCAGAATAGCTGATGATAGTGCCACCACCCCGTAGCCTAACCCTAACCCTAGCCCCTCGATGCCACGCCTACCGCCCATTTAGCGCATGTTTGCGTTTTCCGTATTGTTTTCTGTTCTTCGTTGTCGGTTTGTTGGTTTGCTTCGTTGTCGTTGTCGTTGACGTTGTCGTTTCTTGTTTCATTTCGCTTTGACTTTTTTGTTGTGTGCGCATAAAATTTGCATAAATTACACACGCACACTCGCACACCCAAGGCTGCTATGTGTGTGTGAGTGTGTGTGTATGTTTTAAGCATTATGTTAATAAGTTTTAATTGAAGAACTACGAAATATCATATCAGACTTGTTGCATGATTCAGACTAGGCTGAGTATAGTCTCTGCCACTGTGGCTGCCAGAAATGTGTTTTATTTTTGTTTACCTGTTGCTGTCCTATACCACAGAGCATGCAACATCAGCTGCCCATCTGCCGCAGCGTTGCAAACGAGAACTATGCACCAAATTGGGGGCAACTATTTGGGGCGTCGCGCTGGGCGAGTTTATGCTCACCCATACATGCGTAGATAGCTGATATCAGCATGGTGTGGCCTACACGCACACACACACACACGCACACACACACACACACACATACACACATACTGTTGCCCATGTGAGGCCCGCACAAAGTCGCAAAGATTATTATTCCTATTGATTATTGATATTGAACCCTAATCCGTAAGGCAACAACAATTCGTTTATTGAAATCGGCCCAGCAATATAATGCAGATGCCATATACCATAAGTAGTGCGTATATACCCACCCATATGTATGTATGTATGTATGTATGTGTGTATGTATGTATGTATGTATGTACATATGTATAAGTACTTCCACTTTAAGCTCACATTCTTCCGCACACAAGCAAATCATTGGCCTCTTAACCCGGCGCGTCGAAGTTTCAGCTAGCTACTACAAGTGTATACCCTGTAAAACCAATACAGTTGCAGCTTAAGTGGCTGAGTTGAAATCGCTGATTCAAAAAAAGCTATAAAAACGATATTATATATCAAATTTTCAGTTTGTTTCAATTTTTTTCAAAAATAAAATGTTCATAAATATCACAATTATTCCTAAGCACAAACTCTTCAGTTTCAGTAACATTTCCCAAAGGTTCATCAGAATGCATAATGTTTACATAAAAACTTCAGAAACCATAAGAAACAGCCAAGTTTCCCCAATATATTCCAGCAAGCCCAATCTCTGCTTGATTTTACTTAGTTTATTCAAAGTTTGTTTTAGTTTTGTCGAGCTTGAGAAATCAGTATCAAAGTTGTGTGTGTGCGTGTTGCAAGCACTTTGATTATACATAGTTCACAATTTCGAAATTTCCCACTCGACACCTCACTTCAGTTTCCTCATGTTGTTCTTATCTGCAGCCAATTATCACAGCATATTATAATATGCATATATTAATAAAAATACTTATATCAGTTGTAGCCGATCGATTTACCAAGAAACAATTCGGTTTTAAGATGAACGAAATCTGATAATAAGATGCACAAAAATTTCGATTAGCCATACGATATGTTGGTTTTTTCATTACCAAACCGGTTATGATCTTATGTATTTGATTTTACAGTTGGATATTTTGAATGACAAGCTCGTCAGCTCAGCTGAAATTCATTATATTCTGCAGGAATTAAGGAACATTATTATATATTTGTTTCTCTTCATCTGCATCTGCTTTGCCTTTTATCTTTGCCTTCTTTATTGCAAATTCCTTTGCATTTATTTTTGTCGTGTACCCTCCCAGTCAAATCTTCCTTCTCTTTATCTGCTCTAGACTCGACTGCATTTGCTGTTTGGCGTCACGTGTTGGCAGATATGCAAAATTTGCTCTTCTTTATACCCTGTAACTAATGTGGAGGTGAAGCAAGGTTAGCTTGGGATGGTATGATTGGATAGGGCACATATAAGTATAATATATAGGTAAGTTATAAGTTGGATAAGATTGTTAAACTCTCAGCATAGCATACAGTTCTACTATATTCAAATTTCATAAGGATTGCTTTAACAATTAAGGTCTACTAGGTTTCAATACCCTTCCTACGCTTCATTTGGCACTTACAGCTTTCTGCTTTTGAATATATATTCTATAGCATATACTTTTACTATACATCAAATTTGGTATTGATCGTACATGCAGCAGCTGAGTTACGATAGGTTATTACAGAGTATCTGCTAGTTAAGCACAGTTGCCTGTTGCCTACTCAGGTCATTTGTTTTCTGTTGACTTTGCAAATTTCGAAGCTGTTTGCCATTGCTGTTGCTGCTGCTGATGAGCGCAAAGGGCGCGCAGGCGTTACAACAGCAACAGCAACAGTTGCTGTCGTAGCAGCAGCAACAACATTAACTGGAATCTGATCTTTTGCATGCTCAATTAACTTTGGACTGTGAGTCGACACATGACCGCAATGCGACCACAAACCATGCGGCCGTTTAGTGCAACTTGTTGTTGTTGTTGCTGATAGTTGTTGTTGTTGTTGCTGCTGTTAGTTGGTTGTTAGTGCCGTGTTGCAGTGGGTGCATTGAGAATGTATCGCCTTGCTGAAGCTGTCAGCCTGATGAGCGTCTACATGGCAGTCGAACAAGCTGCCACATTGCCTGCCGCTGCCGCTGCTGCTGCTGCTGCTGTGTGGCAACAATGGAGCAGCAACAACTGCCAGCAACAAGAGGCGCAAACAATGCGCACTTGGCCAGTGTCCACTTCAGTTGTTTCGAGTCCTGTTCGCCAAAAAGCTCGTTAAAAGTTGCCGGCGAATTTGAATTTCAAATGCGTTTGCAGTTGCAGTTGCAGTTGTTGTTGTGGCTGTTGTTAGACTTCTGTGTCGACATTTGCAACTGTGCAACATGCCAAGTCAAGCTACTTCGCTCCTTCTGCTCCTCCTCCTTCTCCTCTTCTTCTGCCTTGTCTTGTCAACGGAAGTGTTGATGAATTTATTTGTCAAAATTGTTTTATGAAGTTGACTTTATTTAAATGAGAGTTGGCCACAAGTACATCGTATACGATATACAGCTACGATATACGACATACTGCTGTTGCAAGTGTTGGTTAGTTGCGTAAAAACTTAACCGATTTGAGTCGGGAATGTCATTATCACAATGAATTGACTATGATTGGGTTTCTATTGAACAACTCTAAGCATTATATACTATATATAGATTACTATACTATACTATATATAGATTACTATACTATACAGTTATTATAGCATAATATTTTATTAAAATTTAGGTGTGAAATAAAATAGTTATATTGCAGATTGATCGTATTATATCATAGTTCTATTGATCTGCATAGTTTTTGCTCTGGAAAACTTGTTCCTTACCATATTGCATACAATAGCTCAGTATAGTATTTTATCAAAATATTACATAGTCCAGCAATTCGATTAAATATTATAGTTATATCACAGATTAATCGTATTATATCATAGCTCTATATATATGTATAGTTCACCACTCACTTTTCCTTTGTAATTCACCTTCTTATCAGTTGCAGTCACTGCCTTTTTGCCCTAATCAATTGTTATCTAACCCCAGGAAGGCCCGAGCCCTGCAACCACACGGCAGCAACCCACACATCCCACATACATACACTTACACACACCCCCGCACACACGCGCAGTCACAATCGCAGCACAATCGGCTGCCGTCGTCTATGTCAGAGTGTTGCTGATTGACATTTAAATGGAACTGTCAGTGTCTTAGTTGTTGTTGTTGTTGTTGTTGCTGCTGTGCCGTGTGCCCCATTGTGCGGCAACAACAATGCCTTTATAAACACATCAGTTGCTGTTGTTCTAAGTGTTGTTGTTGTTGCCGTTTTTTGTTAATTTATCAAAGCTCAGGGCAAACAAAAAATGCCACAGCTGCAGCAGCAGCATCTAATGCGTCTATCGCAGCGCTTATCGTTTATCGATACTCCCAGACAGTACATACCTGCAACGAGAGCGAAAGAGAAAGAGAGAGAGAGGGACATGAGTAAAAGAACAAATAAATATAATTAATAAAAGAACTTTTTTCTCTTCGTTTGTGGCCGGAACAAACAAACAAACAAAGCGGCCTCATTCAGGCAAAAAGAGTGAAAAAGTGCGAGGCAGAAGAAGGGGGAGGAGTAGGAGAAGGGAAGATTGTAGAGAGGGAAGAGGGGGATACAAAAAACAGTTGGCAGGCATTCAACTCGCGGCAAGGAAATAAAAAACTGCAGCTGAACTGAGGCGGCAGCATCGCCAGACGGCGTTGCATCTCGTGATTGGACCTTCGATATCATTCGAGGGCATCAACAATGGCCAACGAGAAGGCAATGCAGGAGGGGGAGGAGGAGCAGAGACGGGATAGGGGGCAGGGGCACTGTGGGACTCTCTTTGGGACAGTGGCATATTGCAGATGTTGCAAGCAGCCGCCAAGAGGAGCAGCTAATTTAAATTCAAATTTAAATTGTTTGGCGCTCTTTTTATTGGCAGCGATGCCGATCTTTTAGCTGGTTTCTAGCTAAAATTGACTAGTATGGTAAAGGAAAATAAAGCAAAGTACTATATACACTAACTAAATGAATAAGATCTTTGGTTTAGAAACTGTTAGGGCTAAATTGAAGGATGTTGACTGTTTTCTGGCTAAATTTAGCTAGTAAAAGGTTTCATGATGACTTTATAGAAAAAAAAGTATTTAATAAAATTTGTCCGATTGTCTGCCTTAAGTTATCGCTTTATATATGTGCTTGTATTGGAACTATCAGTTGTTCTAGTTTATAAATAGCTTATAGGAATAATATGCATTAATAAACTGATTCTTTTGAAAAACCTTAAGCTAACTTGAAATATTTCCTACTATTCGATATTGCTAACCCAATTTCCCTTTCCAAATTCGACCTCGATATATGTTTTATCTAAATTCAATAGATTTTCACCATGTGGAATGTGGTTTTCATTCCGAATCCATCACTACATTGCCTGAGGCAATACCTACCGATATTTGAGTAATGTTTTTTTTTAACAATAAAGTTAGTCCAAGTTCACGATAAGATAAAATAGTTTGTAGCTTGTGCTACGATATAGAGCGAGTTCTGTATCTACCACCCTCTCACTCTCTCACTATCTCTCTCTCTCACTTTAGTAGATGTTTCTATCTAACGAGTGCACTGTGCTAGCAAAAGTAATTGTAAACGAGTTGGCAACACTGATTAATGTTGCCAATCGAATTGGTTTGCCCCCTCTCGCATGTTGCATGTCGCGCTCGCTGCATGCTGCCCTGCCGTTGCATGTTGCATGTTAGCGGTTTAGGTTGCATGTCGCCGGCGCATTATGGCAACACGTTACTCTCTCTCTCTCTCTGCCTCTGAGTGCTGCAGATCTGAGATGCACGCCGCGCGATTGCCACCACACCAAAAAGGAGGAGGAGAGACCACTTCCCAAACCCCAGAGCCCAAATCCAAACAGAATCCCAAGTCGAATCCCAATTCGAGGCCCGAAAAACCCACGCAAAGGCAGCTGCAGCCCACGCGTCGCCTTTTTCGCCTTGATAAAACCAAATAAATATTATTTATGTATATTTTGGGTTATTGTTTCGACGCCCCCACGCCGTGTGCCTGGCCCCCATTGGCCTCCTTTTTAGCAGAGGCCTGAGAGCTGTCAATTAGTGGCGAGTGGCTTTGGGCAAGCACTTATCGGGTTAATCGGTTATCGATACACTCAATGAGTGTGTTTCCTGGCAGTAAGGTTGCGCAGTAGAAGGGTCTGTTGAACATGGAATACCGATTGAAGTTATTAGCATGATTAATTGTATATCGATAAATATTTATCGTAAATCGATGAACTTATTGCTGACTGGAAAATTGGTTTAATAATGTCACCTATACTTTGTTAATCGATGACTGATATATACGATACGTGTTATCGATCATTATAAATACGCTCATAATTACGACCTAATTAAGCCTAAAATAGGTGCCAAACTATACTTTGTTAATCGATGGTCGATATTATCGATATGTGTTATCGATAATTATTAATAGGCCTATCATTTTGACCTAATTAAGCTAAACTAATAACAGTATAAACATTTATAAATGATCTATAATCTATTATCGAAATATCGGTTATCGATACCCGATAGCTAATTAGATCTGCAGCGAAAAAGCCACCAACACAACCGCCAATTTGTCGTTTGGCTAGAGAGTTTTTTAGGCTTTTCATTTTGGGCAATATCAATTGATCGATCGATAACCCTTTTGGGCGCTGTACCCGCTGATGGTATAGGCAAACAGTCGAACAGACTGTGGGACAGACAGCGGACAAACGGCATGCCGCTCATTAGAGTGCGAATGCGAACCATTGCCATAGACATCGCCCAGAAAGGGGAGATCGCGAAGGGGGCAGTGGGCACTCCTGATCATGGCGATCGTGGGGATGATCATGAGGTAACATTATGATCATTATGAACATCGTCGTCATGCATTGCCATTTTTGGTATTTTCTGCCAATTAGCGGCGCAAAGGATAAAAATGTTAAGTAAAAGCGAAACAGGCGAACAAAACGTAACGAAGCAGGCCCAACAAACCCAACAAACTCAACCGCCAACAAAACGGACTAAACAAAACAAAGCAAAGCGAGAAACCCACTGGCAACTTCTCTGGCTGGAACTGGCCAGGCAACTTGCATTTTTAATGGCATCGCCATCGAGATGGGATGGCATGGCATGGGATGGCGGGGTTGAGATGTGACGAGATCGGGATGGGACGGGAGATGCTGTTCGTTCGAACATGTCCAAGAGGAGATTGGGCGGCTGGGTGGAGGTTTGGTCTGCTGGAGATGCCTTTGTTGAATTTGTCATAGTGGCCAACAAATTGTGGGCAGACAGCATCTTGGTGAGCTAGAGATGAGCGCGTGATGCGATAGTTGCATACAGCAGGAACTTAAAACACTAGCCTTCCTCATTTGAGGTTAGAGCTGAGCTCATTATACAATTGTTTAACCTTCTCATGCACTCTCTATTTGCACAATTCTTCGTACAAAGATTTGTATTCATCCCGGCTGCAATAAAATGAATCAAATTGCTTATCGTCTGCGAAGAACACCCTTTGAATAAGAAGGGGTCTGTCTCATTCTTTCGCTGACACATTTTGCAAATATGTGTATGCACTTCAACAAAGATTTGTATTCAGTACACATCTTTGAGGTTAAGCACACATCAATTTCAAGCTGATTCAGAAAGAGTCCACAGAATAAAAGCAAAAAAACAGAAATGAAACATTTTATTTACGCTTCTTAAACGTGCTTTAAATTCTTTATAATCGCAAATAACCTGGTCTGGAATTTGCGATAATTTTAGCAAATATTTTTGAAGGAAATTTCCAAAGTATCATCACTTGGGCGTTGAAACAAAAAAAATCACTTTTGAAGTACGTTCTCTCTTTTAAATATATCATTAAATTATCAATTAAATGTTTCTATTGCATATAAAAACCTACAATATTTTCAACTATCAAGTAGCAGTAGGTATTACTGCGATGGCTCACGCGCTCATCTCTAGGCTCGTTAGTGCAATCAATTGAAATTTATGCGATCGGCCTTAGAGATGTGCTCGCTGCCCTGCGCCGAGTGACAACTAGTGGGCTCCCTTGAACCCCAAATATGGAGCCCCATCCCCGGTTTGGCAGGACTTTTAATGAAGCTTTAAATGTCATTGATGAAATAACTGCGCGCGATCTGTGCGTCGGCGATGGCGACGGCGACGCTGACGCCGACAGTTGCTAATTAAAATTGCCCATCTTTGGTCTGGTGTTGCAGCCCCCACTTCTCTCTCTCTCTCTCTCTCTCTCTCTCTCGCGCCTTCTTCCGCACACAATAATTGGACAGATTTGCCGAGCAGCGAAAGTGACGTTCGTATAGCCCAGTTGGACACTACTTTGGAGTAGTGCATGTTGCTAGACTTGTAAATAGTTGGAGAAGTTATCGAGGGAGCGATAGTAGTTAAAGTTAGTCTACAATCGGGGGACAAATACTGTATAAAAGTAGTGAAAATGTATTTGCTATTCTGCAGACAAGGAACTGAAATTATTATTAAAGTAACCTATTTTAAACCTATTTGTGTCATGTTTCATGTTTTTTGTAATATTTTACAATATTAATATTGAAAGAACTGCAATTAGGTCTAAAGTAACCTATTTCAAACCTATTGTTCGTATTTAAGACTCCTAAATATTCCTTCCCCCTTCAGTCAAATCCAACTGGGCTCGTTTTGGGTTTCAGTTGATGAAGCTGTCGTGACAGGCAGGAGCTATGCAGGGGCGTGCAAGGGGGAAGAGTGAAAGAGGGTAGCTGGGTAGCTTGTGTAACTTAATACTTTGGCTGCCTAATTGGCAATTGGCCTATGTTTAATGGATTTTGACGCCGTCCAGCGGCTGCTTCCGGCTGCCTTTAGTGCCAGGCCCACGCCCACGCTTTGCCCCTGTGCCCTACCGGTTTTAGCAGATATTTTTCCCATCGATTGAACGCAAACAATTGAACAGATTTTGGTCAGTTGGTCAATTTGTGCACAGCTGGCTGAGCAGCGCAAAAGATTAACAGAAAGGGGCAGAAGGGGGCAGTCAGAGAGTGAGAGATAAAGAGGAAGAGAATGAGAGCAAGAGAACGAGAGGGAGAGGGAAAGGAAGAGACAGAATTAAAGTGAGAGGGAGGCGACAAATTCAACAGCTGCAGATTTACCCAGTTGGAATTTCTCTCCGTGACTTATAACGCTCTTCCCCAGTAGGTAGTCAGCTCGACTATAATCAGTCTGTCCGCCCATTCTTCATCTGTCCGACATCTGGCAACACCCAGAAACGACGCGACCTTGGACATGCCTTTTTGGGGGCACACAGAACAAAACGATAATTATATTTTGTTCATCTCGCATCACGCATGATCACATGAAGAATGCGAGAGATCCTGCACCCTCGACTGATGTTTGTGGTTCCCTGTTTTCCCCCACTCATTCTTCCTTTCTTCTCCTCTTCCTCTTTCGTCTCGCTTGTTTTTGTTGTTGTTGAATAAATATTGATATGGAAATGGAGAATACAAAAAAAATAAAATATGAGCTGGGCTGAGCTGAGCTGCAGATGAAGCTGATGATGAAGATGACGGGCAGAAAAGAAGCAGCAGCAGCAGACGGATAAGAAGGTGCAACGCCCAAATAGTTGTCGTCACAACAACAACAGAGAGAAGAAGGAGAACAAAGACAGAGAAGAACATATAAAATATTTCCGGCAAGTCGAATATGAAATACGCTTAGAGGATTCTGAATAAAGTTCAGAGATCTTTGGAGATACGTATATGATTATTTCTATAGATAAATATGATACGGATGGAAAGGATACAGATAGATAGGATACATATAGATAGGATATATTTATGTATAAATATCTATATTAGATACATGATTCCTGGCTGCAAAGTATTTCCGCTTTGGGCCTCTATCTAAAGAATTTAAGATATTTGTAAATCTGAAGTTCATATAGAATCGCTTTTTCTATAGTTGCTGACTTATAAAGCAAACATCTTGTAACTCCCATTGTGCTGGTGGTGAATGCAAACAAGCCACAAAGAAGCGTTATCTGTCGCCAGATAAAGTCAAAGTTTGTTAAAGGTATCTCCATAGATACAAACCATATATGATATAGAAGGTATATACCTATAGCGTAGTTGTAAATGTGGGTAAACTAATTTAAAGTGAGTCAAATTTACATATGTCCAGACCTTATCAGAGAACGATTAAAACCAACTTGAATTACGATCATCAACGGATCAAACAAAAGAAACTTGTCCGACTGATTTACGATCGCTAGATAAATCACATACAAGTCTATATAGAAGTAAAGTTCTGTAGAGAATTGTGCGGTACAATAAGAAAAGCAGGTAGACCTCGGTCGGTGACAACAATTTGAATACCCTACACGGCGGAGGAAGGTGAAGAAGCAGAGCAAGGGAGACAAGCATGGGACATAAAGTGGGAATTGGGATTAGGACAATGATCGTGCAGACTCCAGAGAGAGAGAGGGAGAGAGGGGGGACAGAGGAGGGGGGAATAGAAGGGGAAGAGAAGTGTTTGAATTTATGAAGTTGGAATGTATCTGTCGCGGCATCTTTTCCTGCGTGTGTGTGTGTGTAGGCAAAAGGTGGGAAACAAACAAGGAGCCAAAAGATCTGGCGAAGGCGACACCAAAAAGGAAGGCGCAACGGAAAAGGGCGAGGCAGCAGTGACAGCAACAGTGACAGGGGCATAGACAGGGGGGTAGGGGCACCCATATTGGTTATGAGTTGACACAAAGCAAACGCAGATAAACATGCGGATAATGCTCGACGCAGCAGCAGCAGCCAAGTGAGAAATTTAAAGTTCTCGATGCATGCAAACCGGAACAGGTTCTCTATGGATCCCTCCCTCTCTCTCTGTATCTCCTCTTTTTCTCTCTCTCTCTCTCTCTCTCTTTCTCTCTGTCCCTCTCTCTGTCTCTACCTCTCTCTCTCTGTCCCTCTCTCTGTCTCTACCTCTCTGAGCTTGTCTCTGTCTCTCTTGGCATTTGGCCGCATTTTCGCTCAAGGCTAAGCGCAGCCGCGCAGCCAAGCAGCGCGAGCTTGTCCAGCTTCAGTTTCTATTTGTACTTTCCCATTTGTTGCTTTAGTTGATGTCGTTGTTGTTGTTGCTGTTGTTGCTGCTGTTGCTGACGCATTTCAGTTCAAGTGCAGCTGCAGATTCGCCGAGGCCACAACACAATCAAGTGGCATGTCTGCTGCCCATCTCCAGCGCCGTCCCCAGCTCCGTCTCCATCTCCAGTCACAAGTAAAATGTTTGCGCAACAAAGTGAAAGACACAAGGAGAAGAGCTGACGCTGCCGCGCTGCCAAGTCAAGTGCCAAACAAATTGATATCGCAGCACGCAAAAACATCCAAGATGTCCAGAGTCGTCTCTGCATCTCTGCATACTCCATCATCATCAGCATTCATTAGCGAGAGCGAACCACATCGTCGTGATCTTTGTGATCTGTGCGATCTTCTGCTGCTGTTGCTGCTACTGCCCAGCTGTGGCATCAATTGCCTGCCTCCGCTGCCCTTCACTGCAGCCGGAATGAATGCATCTATTCATGGGGCTGCAACATCCGCATTGCAACAACCCCTGCTCACCGCACCCTACCCCATTCCCGTTCCCTTTGTGGGATAACTCTCAGCTTACCAAATTCCCCACTTTGCTAATTTGCCGTCTCAATTATGACAGCGTTGCAAAAAGCGAGAGATAGAAAGAAGGGGATATATATAGAGTCTCTGAACAGAGAGAGAGAGTGAGAGAGAGAAAGGGAGAGAGAGACTCTCTGTCTATGTCTGCACTTCTTTTTGTATACCTAAAACAAACATGCGCCTTATCATCATTGCACGCAGAGATACCATCTGAACTTTACAACAAACTCTGATGGAATTACGGAATTTCTTGACATTTATTTAGCCAATCTCAAAGTGAAGGCAGTTGAGCCCGCTGGTGATCGCAGATCTCTTGATTTCAGCATGTCCTATACAGAATTTCAGCTTTGCACAGACAAGGATCATTGTGTATTAAAGTTTTTACTGTGTGAGTTTAAGAAGAAACCTTTTAAAAGTTGTTGCACAATATATTATATATTTTTTAGGATATTTTAAGCTATATGCGAAATTTCAGCTCAAAAGCTCAAGTAATTCCTGAGTTAAAATGAGAATATATTATATCTTACACGTTTTCAGGCGTTTTTTGGGTTAATTGGGGATTTCATCTTGTAAAATTGACTCTTTTTAAATGTAAACAGAAGTTTTATGAACAAAAGCTTAAAATGTAGCGTTGTCTATCGATGATTTAGCTATTAAATCAACTAAAGTTAAAAGTTGAGGTTATGAGGTTAAGTTGAGGTTATGTTAAGTGTTGAATATGTATAGGTATAGGTATTCATTAGGTTTCAGACTCAAAAGCAATTAAACATATTCTAGAAACTTATAATTTTCTCAGCGTTTATTTAGCCTTTTTTGCAGCGTTTTCTTAGTGTTTTTTTTAGTTTTTAATGCAGTATTTTATCAGCATTTATTCAGCTTTTATTTGCAGTATTTTCTCAGTGTTTTTTTTAGCCTTTATTGCTGAATCACTTGACGAAAAAAACTTTGCAGAAAAGTGCAGTGCAATTGCAACAACAACAACAATGACAAATTCCAAGTCAAGGTGCCACAAAGGCTGCGAATTCCTTGAACTTGCTGGGTGGCTGCTGCTGCTGCTGCTGCCCCCAAGGGGTACCACAAGAACCAATAGAGTTGGGAAGAAGGAAGACAGAGGGGGAGGAGCAGAGTATCTGCAGTCGAGCATTTATGCAGATGAGATGAGGCAGCGCAAGTCGCAGTCGCTCGTTCGAACTGATGACTATGATTATCGTGCCGCTGCCGCTGCTGCCAGTGCCACTCTGACCCTCAAGGCGAGTTGCGTCCTTCAACTTTGGGAGACGCCTCAAGTTGAGACAGCAATGGAGGCTGCTGCTGCTGCTGATGCATTGGTTTTACGTTTTTTAATAAATTGATCACAACAAATTGCTGACAGCTGATGGGGCGCGCCCAAGTTGCTGCTGCTTCGGCTGCTGCAGTTGCAACAAGTTTTCAATCAATGCAACTGCAACAGCAACAGGTGCAGCAAGCACTAAATGACAGACGACTGCAATGGCCAGGGACAGCTGCAGAGCAGTCCAGGGCAGCAGCAATTTGATTGGAATTTATTGTGCACGGCACAGCAACAACAATTGCTGCCGCAACAGCAACAGCATCGGCAGCAGCAGCAGCAGCAATTTGAGGCAATTCAAGAGCGGCAACAACAAATTGCGTTGGGCACATGCAAATGCCCTCGTGTGCTCGTGTTGCCCCTTGGTAAAAATGGAAGAAGAGGGGGGAGGGGGAGGCAGGATATCGAAGACTTTGCTGCGGAAGATCTTTCTTTCTTCGATCTTGCTGCGATCTGTGGCATTTGTGGCATCGCCTGCGGCTGCAATCAGCGTCAGCGTCAACGTCATTTGCGAACGAAGCGTTGAAAATGCCAATGAAACGGAAGCTGCCACAAATTGTGGCAATCTGGCAATTAGCTTACAGTGCACAGCCAGGGTTGCCACACACACACACACATTCAAAATGCACGCAAACGAAAATTGCTCTCCAGCCCTGATCGAGCCAAAGCCTGCAGCAATGCGGCCCCGGCACCAGACCCGCGTGGGCAGCAAACTCGCCTGTCCACCTCGTTTCGAGTTCTCGCACTCGCACTGCCACACTCTCCCCTCTTTCTTTGCCTCTTCCTCTCTCCCTCTCTCTGTTTTTTAGCTGTGCTTCTCTGCGGTTCCGTAGCCCAAACGCAAAACTAGTTCCGAAGAATTCGCACAAAACTATTCGCCAAGCCATTTGCCATTACAACATTTAACCAAATTACAAATACTTTTCGCGCAAAAACAATTTTAATAGCGCGAAAAAAAACCGCTAAAAATACCCTAGGCTATATAGCCGATGCTGCGCACTTACCCTAACTTCACTGGAATAAGCATATTCGACTGTAGAAGAAAGGCAACTGATTTTAATGCTTTCCAAGAACTTTGGCAGGTAACCTGGTAAGTACTCATATGTACTACGTATATATAGTATATTATATTATAGTTATATTCATTAATATATGTATGTGTAGATATCTCCATATACTATATATCTAAACACGTATATTATGATTTGTATATGATCTATTTACCTTCATCTGTATATAGATTGTAGTATGTTCTGTCTTCTTTTAATTGTGTAAAGATATCTGTCTATATCTGGTCTGTCTTCCTTTATAAGTATGCAGATTGTAGTATGATCTATTAACAGACCAAGTTTTATAGCTGTAGTTGCAGAACTCAGCTAAAATTTATTTAGTTTTTAAAGCTTGTTGAGAACTTTTGATTAGTTTAGAAAGTTTCAACATTAGAAACCAAGTTCTTAGCTCTCAAATTTCGCGTTCAATAACAACATTAGAAACAGTATTTTTACCTCCTAAATTTAATATTCCTGTACAGTTTAAGATATTTATTTGATATACATAAGGTGCATAGAGCGTTAGATTTACCCTGAATGTGATATATATACAAATATGTATACGTCCTTCTAAGTCATCTACAATATGACAAATTTACTTCCATCTATCACAAGCTTATTACTTGTATATCTTACTAACATGCCTTCACCTACAGCCTAAGTACACCCTCTATCCAAGAACTTTGCTTACAGGGTACGATAGAACACAACAGAGCACACGTGGCGTATGCGTAATTCATATTTAGATTGCAAATACACTGGCGGCTTATTAATTGCCTGCCAGCGGGTGAGCTGTTGCTGCCGCCAGCCACCAGCCTGTTGCATGCCCCATGCCACACATATTGACTGTGTGTGTGGGTGCAGCAATGGCCCCTGTAATTGGGTCGCAGAGGAAGTGGGCAAGGGGTAGCCAAGTGGGTATGGCATGGATGGTAAACAGCTCCTGCCAATTCCGCTAATTGCCAACACGACGCACAGAATTACTCAAGAATAAAGCATGAGAGGCGGAAGTGGAACGGAATGAATAACCTGAATAAAGTGTAAAGTAAAATTTTAAATACATATAACTATAAGTTAGTGAAATTCTTATTTAAAAACTAAGTATATGACCGATAACTGTGCGTGAATTATGTTTGACCTTCTTAGCTTGAAATAAATCTAAATTCAAGCGGAAAATGCGCTAAAACTCGCTTAACTTTACTTAATTATAACACGCAATTGCACTGGCGGCGAGCGCATTCAAGTGTCAGTTTAGCCTCGCGTTGTTGCCACGCTTAACAGCAGCAGCAGCTGCAGCGCAATTTTCATTCTCGCGAACTAGTTACACAAAAAGTTCAAAGCATGCGCAAATAGACAAGACAAAATCGTAATTTTACCATTTGAATGGCAATTTTAACCGTTAATAGTCGTGGCTCAATAAACCAATTGCCTCGTTGAATGGGGCAAGGAGTACCACACCCCCATCCCTCCACCACTCTGCGTACCAGCGTCCCCAAAAATAAAACCAGTTCACAATCAGTTGGCGCATCGTAATTGGAACGCCCTCCCTCTCATCGCATGCGGTTTCGGAAGTCGTCAAAAAACATTTTTGCAATTTGCTCTCTTTTCTTTCTTTTTTTTTTGGGGCCCCCCAAAAATGAGGCTAACAATTTTGAAAGACGCATTCAATTTTTTGATGACTTTTTACCATTTCGATAAACATTTTTAATTTGACAACCGAAAAAAACACATTTTCACAAGCCAAAAGAGTGAACTGAATTTGGGTTATTGTCACAATTTCGACAACAAGCAAATTACCCTATAGCCGGAAACTCGAAAAGCAGACTAGGCTGGGCGATAATTATGCGGATTAGATGTAGTCCATAAAAAAGATATATCTATACTTTGGAATAATTACAGGGGATTATATTGATGAAGCTCGTAATTGTTTGCTGCCAGACAATAATTAATTATTGATCGAGACTGTATAAGCTCTGTCGAGAGGGGGAATAACTTGAATTACTTTTTAGCTTTTTTCTGAACCTTTTCTATGACTGCCAGCAGAATTACAGGGTATCTCAGGCACTCGTAGTGTCGTTTTTCCACGTAGCAAACTCAACGAAGCGTTGCCAATTAATTGAGCACAACAAAACTGAAAAACTGAGAAAAGTTACTCAAAATGCGGCTTTATAGGGGGCGTGTTAGTACGGCGTATCGAGTATCGTCGGTATGTGACATAATTCGACGGATGATTCGCTTTGATGGACACGATTCAATGCGTTTGCATGTGAATTAATTAACTGTGATTTTGTTCACTGCAAACGGAAATGGAAATGAGAAATGTGTGAACAGCAGCAGAAAACAAAACTCGACTTGAAAATCGAAAACGAACCAGGGTGGAAGCCTCTCTTTCTACTCTCTGTCTCTCTGTCTCTTTCTGTCTTTCTCCTGTTGATCATTTATCCGGGTACGCGCACTTTCACTACAAATCCAAATGAAACGAAACGAACCGAGACGAAACGAAACGAAAGCAGCGCTGCCTACGCAAAAGAAAAGTCCCAAAGCCGAAAAAATCATAAAAAGAAACGTGATTTGCTTTTTAATTACAGACGAAGAAAATGAAAGACATAACCAGATGAGGAACAACAAAAAAAAAATAAAACAAACTATGAAAAACTCAAGAAGAAGACGCCGAAAAAGCGATAAAGTAGAAATGCTTTCTTCCCAGTTGTCAACATTCTCAGTGGTTCATAAATTCCGCAGCGGGCGTCGCTCACACGAACCACGACTGAGACGAGACACCCACACGATACTCGGCTCAACACAGTAGCTCCACGCCCCCCCGCCCTCTTTGTTGGGTTGCCGCAATTATGCTAATTGAATAGTCGTATGCCCAGAGATACTCATTCACTCAAAAGAGCGAGCCGAATATTAATAACCGTTATTAGTTTGAGTCGGAGCTTTTTAACTGGTTCATAATGGTTCATTTGGCACACTTCATGTGTCTGGGGGAAGAGATTTGTCGGGCTTCATTGGAAAAACGTTTAGCAAAGTGAGAGCAAACGGTAGCCAATACGGGGAACTAGTTCAAGGAAAAGTTAACTAATTAACGGAACTAGTTCGCTCATAAACTAGAGCTGTCTGCATAAATTACGCTGCTGAAATGTGCTTCATTTGGCTAAAGACACCATTTCAGCTGGCATGTGACAAGCACTATACTGGTTCATCGCGTGAGTGAACTAGCTCAATTAGAAAATCCGTTAGACAATAAAAAAAAAATTGCAAATTTAGCTTTTGCTTTGAGCTAGTTGCCAAAAGAACTGATTCCGTTGTCACATAAAAAATAATAAAAATAAACTAGTTCATTGTACTAGATAACAGTTCATACCGATATCGATTCAGTTCAACGCCCCCAAAAATTGAAAACGCCCTCAAATAAGGTCTAACGCCCCCAAAACTCAAAGTAAAACTAAAAAAACAGAAAAACCAAAATGAAAACAAAAACAAAAAACGAAATACTAAAGACTTATCTTTAGTACTGAGTCCGTTGGGGACTGCAGTGCTAGTGGCCTGGCAAACAATGGTAACAACAACAATAACAACAACTCGACAACGACAACAATGACAAACAGACTCGCCAGTTGTCGCCAGAGATAAACCCCATCGCCATCAGAGTTGCACCGTCGGAACTGCAGTGGCGTACCTGGAAAACAACAACAACAACAAGATGAAAACAGTGAACTAAATAGCTCTGGCACCTCTCTCTATGCCCACTGCAGTACCACACCTCTGCACCGTCCCGCGCCTGCATATACTCTTTCTCTGTCTCTTTCTCTCTTCCTCTTTCTAACAAGCGTCCAGTTCAAGTCAACAGTTGAAAATAGTAAAACAAGAAAGAACAGTTAATACGCAGAGTGTACAGGGAATTGAATACCCTAGGGAGAGTGAGAGAGACAGAACAGATGATGCCTGCTATAGGTTATTGATTGGCTATGATATTTCAAAATTGTAGACCCTTTTCTAGGGTAACTGGCAGTCGAACAAGCTGCCGTATTAGGCAGTGTTTTTTAGCTTTCAAGGCGATTTCATATTTCAATATAAAAATAGCTATTAAAATTATGTTCCAATATAGAAAATAAGTTTATGTTATGCGGTTGATCCTAATGTTTTCTTTTCGATATATATAAGTTTATAAAAAGGAACGGTTTAGAAGAAAAGATTTCAAGCTTAGTTAAAACTAAAGCAAGTTCTATAAATCAATTGTTATAGCTGACAATAAATAGCCAGGACTACATACTAAAAGAATATTGTATCCTTAGAACAGTTATTGAGGAATAGTTTAGGGAGAAGTTAGGAAAATAATATCAAGGAAGTATCGAGGCAATATCATGAAAATATCCGGAAAATATCAAGGAAATATCAGGAAATTATCAAGGAAATGTCAGTAAAATATTGAGAAAATATCAAAAAATAACAAGGAAAGTGCTAGAAAATATCGGAAAAATGTCAGGAAAATATCAAGATAATATCGAAGAAATATCAGGCAAACAGCAAGGAAATATCAATAAAATATCTAGGAAATATCAATTAAATATATATATAATAGTAACCTCATTTATTTGGGAGAAATCAGGCAAATATCGGGGATTTTTCAATGAAATATGGTAACTTCTTTCGCCAGCTACAGCCCGTTACTACCAGACTCTCTAAAACAATCTACCCTCACCCTACCTTAGTGCTGGGTATCTCACAAGTGGGGATAGCAAGAAAGATATTGAACAAAGTGCTGCAGGTCTGCGCGACTAATACAAGTCATAAACTGGAGCTCAAGTACATAAAACAACAACAGCAACAACAACAACGCAGCAAGCGTAACGAGTCGTTGCTGTTGTTGTCGTTGTCGTTGAAGTTGTTGGCGCGTTTGGTAAAAGCGCCGCGCCGCGCTGCAAGTTTGTCAACATCAATGTCGCCCCGCTCTAAGGCGGCCAGCGATGTGTGTGTCTGTCTGTATGTATGTGTGTGTGTGTGTGTGTGTGAGTCGAGTGTGTGTGTGAAACTCAATTCTTATCAAGCGTCGTGTCGCCATCGCCATCGCCCATCGCCTTTGGCCGTCGTCGTCGTCATCGTCGTGTTGCAAGCAGCGTCGCCTGCAGATTTCGATTTGTGGCGCCCACACGCAGCCGCGTACGTTGCTGTTGCTGTTGCACTCAAAATTCGTCATATACTTGCAACATGGGGCAGCCAATTGTAATTGGGGGGCAGGGGGAGGGGGCAGGCGCAACACCCACTTGCAAGCGTGGCAAGCTGCGGCCGTGGTGGGCGTGGTAGGTGTGGCAGCTGGCAGCAGCAGCAGCAGCGTTTGCCTGGGCAAATTTCCGACAGGATTTTTGCATCAAAAAAGACACAAAACTGTGCCACACATTTGTGTGTGTGTGTGTGTGTGGCAGTGTGTGTGTGAGTTTATCGGCAAAGTTGGAAAATTTTCATTTTCCTTTTTCCGCTGCCTCTGCAAACAAAACGCGGCGAACAGACCCGAAAAGTGGGCGGCTAGCGCACATAGGCGTGGCATGCGCGCTCGCGGTTTGTTGAACTTTTGTTGTGCGTGTGTGTGTGTGTGTGTGGCAAACACAAAAAATAGTGACGAAGCAAAAGAAGCAGAGGAAAAGGAAGAAGAAAACGAAGAAGTGTCGAAGCGGCAAGCAACTTGAACGAAACTAATCAATCTGCCAGCCACACACATACTCTCCCACACACACACACACAGTTGCACACACATGTGTTGTGCTACTTCTTCTTCTGGCCAGCTGGCTGCAACATCAGCAGCAGCTAGCAGCAACATCAGCAGCAGCTAGCAGCAACAGCAACAGCAGCTAGCAGCAACAGCAACAGCAGCAGCATCTGTGGCAACTAAAACAAAATAAATAATCATAATAAATAAACCGAGCCGCAGAAAAATCTCACAGTTGCATGTGAAGTTTCCTTCTTACCACTAGCCCGCTGCCCCCGGCCCTGCCACTGTCCCGTCCCCCTCTCTTCTCGCACTTTATCTCGGTAAATTCAGCCAAGAAAATTACTCGGCAATTTACTCGCCTGCAAATGGGATAAGGTGATGGGAGGAGAGGAGGAGACGTGGGGGAATTGGAGAGAAAACACCTTGAGAGAGAGAGAAGCGGCAACGGAAATTCAAAAAATGAAGAAAGCCAAAGTGGAATTAAATTTATTGCACCAACACGAGACGAAAATTGTATAGAAGAGAGAGAAAGAAAGAGGATCGATGATCTTAAGTATCATAATCATAACTGCAAGAAGAAATGGAATTATATTATACTAGATGAATGAATAGATCGATATATTCATTGGAATTGGGCACTTGAAGAGAGCAAAAAGAGTTCTAGAGTTCACGAAAGAAAAGGAGACTGAGAGATGTACGGAGGAATAACGAGTAATATGATGATCACCCAGAAATCTTAGAAGAAAGTGGGGCAATTTTGGATATATTGTATTAGACATCGCTTAGAATTGTACAAGACTTGTTTATATGTATTTAGATACCTAAAATAGCTTGATATACTTGCATAATTTCTAAACATGGTAACCTTAATCCTGTTTCCGCATCTTCCAATGTACCATCAATAGATGCATATATGCTATATGTAGCTTACCCCTCTTATATTTCAGAGACCTTCTTATGCGTGACTTACCTGCAAAGAGATTAAAAGAAACGTGAGATTAGTGATAACATCAAGATGAATCTAGATATGCATGTAATATTTAAGCAACGATCTTGAGTTGAGAAAACAAATGTATCTTCAAGATACTTTCAAGAGGAGCAGCAGCAGGCAAACTATCGATCCACGATCTCTTTAGCTATAAACAGGAATTGCGTCGCACATTTACAGCCCGCAATGTGAACGAGGGAGAAGAGGGGGAAGGGAAATGGAGAATGGGAATAGAAATAGAAATAGGCATCGCTGAGATTCCAGCGATACTCAACGATCTCACGCAAAATAGTTCGATTGCAACAACAACAAGAAGAAGAAGAACAACAACAATCCCAAAATCGAAAACCGAAAACAACTTAAATTACTAGAGCGGCGTCAATTTTCATTAGAAAACAAGCAACAACAACAACAACAGCGACAAGACCAGATTCTGGCAGAAAGACAGCTAAGACAGACCATGAGAGGCCATGGCTGAAGTTGTAGCTGAAGAAGGAGATGGAGACGGAGACGGAGATGGAAACAGAGACGGAGTTGGAGACGAAGATAGAGACTACAGATCGAGACTGAAGACTGTAGACTGTAGACTGGAGGCTGTAGGAGATACAAGCAATGGCAAATCCAAAGTTTCTGTTTACCACAAGAGGCAATTGGAGAGCTGAGAGTAGAGAACCGAACCAAACGCAACTTGGATTGGATTATTGGCAATTCTTCTCTCTTCTACCCTCTTTCCTTTTGCTCGTTGCTTTTCGGTTTTGTTTTGGGTAACGAATTCCATTCGCACAATTCGAATGCGCCTCGAGGCGTGAAATGCGAACGCGTTGCTGAATGCGAATGAGAGATTTGCTCCATAAATCTGAACAATGTGAGGGTTAATGCCCAATAACAACAACAACAACAACAACAAAAGAGGCAGGCGCAACAAGTATCTGCGTAAGAGATGAGCTCAGTCGAGACTGGGCAGAGCAACTTCATTGAGCCTCCTGTTGCGTGGCTGCTGTTGTTGTTCTTACCACCATTTGTTGCCATCTTTACCTGCGCCTCTTCGTTTTTGGGTGTGTCCCAGGCAGTGCAGAGACAAGACTTTAGTTTGAATATATATACATTTACATAACTAAAATTGCCCTAGCAGAGGGAACTATAACTGAGTCGCTAGACTGAAGACAAGATATGCTTAGCTTTATTAATTGAGCTGCAGATGGGGTTAGATTTATAAAAGTTGTTGGAATTGTTGATTTGGATAATAGTTAATATATATCGACAAGTTTTCTGAATTCTATCAATGATTTTATGAGATATCATAGAAAATATCTCTAGAAATCGAAGGTTTTTCTTAAAATCTTCAATTTATTTCAGTCTAAACTCTTTTTCTGCAGCTGAGCTCAAACTATTTGAAGGGTATTTGGTAGACCTATTATTCTTAAAGAAAACTTATCGATTTTTCTAGATATCAAATCAATATAACCGAAAGATGTTTGAGCTTTGTATCTTATTAATATTTTACTAATAATTTACTATATCTTTTAATATAGATAGAAGAAACCAAACTCATTTAATTTGGTACAAAAAAAGCTTCGAGGATACAAATATTAAACCATATAAACACTTTAGTTAGTGCTTATGATCATATTCAATTCATAAATCCCCTAAAGCTCTTAAACTACTCAAGTTCCCAGCATCCAGACTACAGTACACTATCGATAAAAGTTCTCACAGCTCTTTAGGTAGATCAATAACTATTCGACTTGCTGAAGTTTTTGAAAGCCATTTGAGATCTTCTCTTCTCTTTTACCCATTTGGACTTTTCTTTTTGCCCAACCCTGCCCTGGGCAATTTGTCAGGCTGCAAGATTAGAGGAAACAGCAGCCGCAGTTGCATTTGCGCTTATTGATTTATCGATAGACCCGTCGCCCGTCGCGATGCCAAGACGTGACGACAATTTTGCAAAGATTTGAAATCGCTTTCGGTTTTTTTTTTTTTTTTTTTTTTTGGGGCCTAAGAGAGAATTGATTGCGTGGGCTGCGATGCGAACGTGACGGGGCTTTGATTTGGAGAAGGAGCCTGCAGTTGAAGTTCGGAGTCGAAGCTGGAGCTCAAGTTGGAGTTGGAGTTGGAGATGGAGTTGAAGTCGGAACTGGAGTTGTAGTTGAAGTTGAAGTCGCAGTTGGAGTTGAAACTGAAGTTGGAGTTCAGTGTTGCCCACACGCGCTGATGAATGATCATTTCTAGCAGTTGTTGTTGTTATTGCTGTTGCTGTTGTTTGTGTGGCATCTTCTAGAGGCTGAGGAAATCCCAGCTTCATGCAGCCGCTGCTCAGGCCTAGCAATTGGCAATAAATCATAGCACCCACACGCAGTTCGCTCGCTAGCTTACACACTACTTCACTCCCATTCCCCTCTTCCCCTCTCCTTCCCTTCCCTTTGTGCCACTCATTGTTGCCACATGCCGCTTGCCGCTTGCCTCTTGATGTTTTGCGTGTGTTAGCTTGGAGCGCGCTGGCGATGATTGCGTTTGACTCTGGCGGCACTTGGGCTGCGCACAGTCTCATTAGTGCACACAAGTGAACTGGCTTTCCCCCCCCCCCTCCCTCCCTTACCCTTCCCTTTCCCACCCCCACATTGGTTGCACTTTTTGACTTTGCTTGTAGCTTTCTGTTGACTTCAACACACTCTCGACAGCTGCTGCCCGGCCTGGCCTGGGCAAGTTTGTAATCGTTTTGGCCGAGTCCACAAAATGTTTTCCCACACCTCACACACATGCACACACACACACTCACACTTGCACACACTCACACTTATACACACACACACACTTGCACTGTTCACATTGCCGACCAACTCGAGTCGAGTCGGAAAAAGATGGCTATAAATACGCACGCCTTCTTTACAGTTGTCGCGCCCCCTTTGCCCCCTGCAACAACCGACAACGCTAGTGTAGCGCCCCACCCAGCCAGTCCGCACCCCTTTCGCCCCCTGCCTCCCACTCCGTCCAGCTATTTACTCTCTCCCAGAATCAATTGAATTTTCACGCATGTTTATGAGGCGGTATGAGCCTACAGTGGGCAAAAAAGAATTCAAAATGCATGGAACTTATAAGAAATGTTGCCATTTTTTAATGGTATGGTTTAGATTGAATATATTAAGAATACTCATCAACAAGCTAAGGAAAACTAGGGTAAACTAAATAAGAATAAAACTAAAACTGAAAAGTAGATATTTTAAATAGTTTTGAAACTTAAAAGACAGAAAATAGTTTATATAATAATAGTGATTATTCTGAAGAAAAAACGAACTATTTTATGATGTTTAAATAACAAACTCTAGAATTACAATAGAATATACGATACTTAAAATCTTTAACAGTTTTTTTAGTTCCAAAAGTGATATTTTACTTTATTAGGAATGTGTCATCACATAGTTCAAAGCAGTTTTATTTTGAAAATTTAAAATTTTGAAATTTTAAAAGGAACATCGTTCTTTTCATTATATTCAAGAATAATATATTATATACATATACATAGGTATACATACATATATAAAATAGCTAATTCCTTGAAAAGCTCCTCTGACTGTCTATGCAAATCTGACATGTTCATTTACTGTCTTCGCCCACTGTGCACTGTGCATATTGCGTCTAATAGCAACTGCCAAGTGTCTCTGTCTGGCCATTTCCTTGTTTCTAGTCTATAGTTTGTTAGTTCCGCCACCGCTTCCCCCTGCCACCATCTCCTCCTCCCCTCTCTGCATGTCGTTTATCTCTCTATTTTTCTTCGCGCGCTGCCTTTGCTCATTTGTTTATGTCTTTGGGGCTTCTTTTTGTGCGTCTTTTGGTGGAGCCGCCAAATAAAAAAAAAACAAAGCCAACTATTTTGCATGAACTATGAATACATACGAATAACAACGAGTGCGCTAACGAATAATACGAGTTCGAATACGAGTTCGCATTGAGGCAGGCGAATACATGTGCGCCCCAGTTGAATTTGCTACAACAAAAACAACAACAATAATAAAAAACATTTACTGCCAGCCGAGCCTATAACACCCCCTTCCCAGAGACCTCACACCGTCTCTGTCTCCGCTACCCCCACTCTTTACCCCCCGCACTGGCGACTGTTTGGCGTCTGTTGACCTCATTTCGTTGCCAACATTTTGGCGCAAATTTCAGTTCGAGAGAAGACGCCACACAAAACATGTGTCCGCCAGGCCGAAGAAGATAGCGAACGATGCGGGTCACGCAAATAGATACAGTTGCGAGCTAGCCTGCCACAAGTCATATATCACACCATATCATATCATCATTTGCTTTGGCTAATTATGCCCTGAAGTTTTTCCGCTTTTCCGTAACCCGAAACACAAAGCATTTTTTTTTTAGCATTTTTCTCCCCTCCCTGACAGTTGTTTGTAAACATTGCCCAGGAGTGTTGCTAAACGCTGAGGTGTTTTAAAGCAACAAAAACATCATCGCAGGCAAAATATAATTAAAAATTATGCCCCATTTCAATATCATTTGGAGCGTTGAGTGCTGCACGTGGAGCCCGATGTTACTCAACACAATATTGAATAATTGTAAGCAAACAAGGAGAGTACGCAGTGCATTAGATGGCTAACAGATACCCTGCACTTCTAATCAGAATCTGGCATATTTAATATTCATATTTTTCTAAAACAAAACAATTTCTCATCTATTCTTCAATAATCTTTATTTTTTATTCAACTTTCTAGAACTTCTGCTAAAATCTTTCATCAGTCTTCTCTTCTTACTTCCCCTCTTTTGGTAGATAAATCTCCCCATGGTTTATATTGTTTATCTAGTTTATAATCTCGTAATACCCTGCTTAACACCTGCTTATCATTACAGGGTAAACAAAGGTATGCAAAGGCAGAGCTCGAATGCGATTCCGTATGTGATTTGCATTCATTTGTTTTTGTTTTGGTTTTTTTTAATGTGAGTGAGTTACAACAATAACAACAACAACAGCAACGGAAAACTCATTTACAAAGCTAATTGGCGAAACATTCCTCGAAAAGGAAATGCATTATATAAATATATATATGTTATATTTGTATATAGTGTAGATGATGTAAAAAGCGACGTCAACTGTGAAGGTCTTCTTAACAGCAACGTCGCCCTCAGTGCTTATCAACGCCCTTCAAATGAGAATTATCAGACACAGTTAACTACAGAAAAGTGATTCCAATGAATACTAGACATAGTATTTATTAATAAAAATATTGTACAAGGAAATTAATATAACCTTTACTTTTGGAAAATAAAAACTTAAGCTTATACTATGCAAATGTTATACACATTATTCTTTTAACTCTAGTTTCTAATTGATTTTTCAAAATAAACCCATGAAAAACTCACGTTTGGTTCGTTTATTATTTGTTCAACATTATCCTCATTAATCTCTAATGATCTTCAATCTTAAATAACAAAGAATTCGTACTAGGCCAAGCTGTAATCTTCTTCTAGTTTTCTCCATTATGTTCTAATTATTCCAATATCTTAACCCTAATATGGTTCCTGGTAACCTCTGAGAAGTGATCTCTCTCAAGCTATCGTATTACTCTCCTTACCGATGATCATACAAAAATATAAACCTCATAAAGTTTCTAACTAAATCGCAAACTGTTTTTCTGTAAACGTAACTGAAAACCTTTTTGCAAAACTAGATAACGTGTAAACCTAAACGTCGTGACACGTGACCTGCAGTTGCCGACACGTGACGTCAAAGAAGCTTTTCAAAACGTCAGCGAGGGCCGATGATCACGCGTGACTATCGGCGGCTTTGATTTATGAGCGACCGCACAGTGCGCGTGAAACGCACGTTCAAGTAGACTACGGATAGACAGGCAGACAGACGAGCGGACAGAGGACAGAGAGACGAGCGGATAGTCTGATTGACGAGCGGACGGACAGACTGACAAGCAGGACGGACATGACATCCGTTTTTTTCAGGCAAATCAAAGTGCATTAAATTATGAAACTGGAACTGGAGTTGGAACTGCAATCCCTGACTTGGGATTGGAGCACAGCCTGAGGGGGAGGGGAAGGGGCTTGGAGGAGATGGTTTCGGTACGTGTTAATGGCTTTTTAATTGCCGGCGGTAGCTTTTAAAGTTTTTTTTTTTTTGGGGTTCTGTGTTTACTTTTTTTTTTTTGTTTTTGGCGTTTCTTTTACGAGCTTTGGCCAAAAGTTGTCACATTGCGGCTTTATGACGATTAAGCTACAGTTATTATTGTTGTTGTTGTGGTTGTTTTGCGGCAGTGTGCGCTGCATGACAAATGCAATCTGGAGTCGGGTAAGTGGAGAACAGCAGCGCACTCCGGCGGCGGCTAATCAAAAATGCAGAGGACGCCGCCAGGGGAAACACATGTCGTGTCGCGGAGACATCATCGGTCAGCAGGACAAATAAATTGGTCAGCGATAGTCATTGACGATAGTTCGTGGTGGAGGCCCGAAAGTGTGCCATGGGAAACATTGCAGGAACTAGGAATACATCGACAGAGAGAGAAAGAGTTAAGGAAGAAATGAGAGGAAACTTTTAGCGACAGAGAAGAAATGAAAAAACATTATGAACTGACAACGATAGTTATACAAGGGATTACTAATAGGGAAATCAAGACAAACGATACTTCTTTAAGTAGAAATCGAAAGGTGATGCAGCAATAGTTAAACGATAGTAGGCGATAGGCAAACTCCTGCAAATGACTGTCAATTGTTCAGAAATCGATACGTATCGATATAAAAACGACTAGGCCTGATTGCAAGCTGTATAACTCACCCATATCATAACTAAATTTCTATCTAACAAGACATGTAACTTATCGAGACCACAGACGCCATCGAGGGGGAAAGATCGCGGGGAAGAGAAGCTGCTGAAGAGAAGTAACATAGTCGCAGCTGTAGAGACAACCTAATTGCTTTGACCCACTGCCATCCAAAAGTAGACAAGTTACTTCCACGAATCGAACTTCCACACGCAGGCACAGACATGCAGACAGAATGGCGACAACAACAGCAACTACAACATCAGAGTGGAGAAATACGTGGATACATTGCTCTTGTAATAGTTTTTTATGGCTCCATAAGCCATAAGACGTCTCGTCCAGCTTGACTCGGCTTGGATTGACTCCCCCCTCTCACTCTTTCTCTCTCAATCTCCCCTTCCCCTACCACAGCAATTCAAACTTTTTGCATTGATTTTCTATTTTATTACCCTGTGCATAACAAATGCGGGCATATCAATTCGAGTAGGAAACTTGAGCAGAGGAAAGTAAATGTATGCGGAATATACAATAAAAGACAAGAAATTTTTACACTGGAAGGATTATCTAAAAAGATTAAAAACATGGAGTGGATTGACTAAGGAAGTAAATATCAAATATTTGAGGTAAAGAATTACAAAAACTAATCGTATACAAACCAATCGAGGCTAAATTTATTTCATTCAATATTCAAGTATATGCAGTGCAAATAGTATAGTAAGTATATAGTATTTATAGTATTTCGTGAACTGATAAGTGTGTGACATGGTAGTATATCGGCCTTGTCGCATTCATTGATGAATTTGTGATTTTATTGCCATTGCGCTTGGCTCCGACTTGTCTGCTTCGACTATGGCCTATGATGGGGGACTTGCGGACTTCGAGTCGAGTGGGTGAAGAGCGAGGGGTGGGGAGGGAAGGGGAAGAAGGTAGGAGAGTGTAGACTGCCACAGTTACTCGGCAAGTTGCCGTTGTTGTTAGTGTTGTTGTTGCTGTTGCCATTTTTAGTGCAGACGTCTGCAATTGTTGTTGGCCTAGCCCCCTAGACAGCCGTCTCGGGCTTCTTGGGGCTAGTCCCACTTCTTAGTTATAGTTGTAGTTGTAGTTGTAGTGGACACACGACGCAACGATGATGATGATGATCATCATCATTATGGCTGAGGCAATTGCTATTGTATAGGTTTTTAATGAGAACAGCAATATGCGAATTGATCGATTGGTTAGGCTAAGTGGCCAGAGTTATGGCAACCACAATGTTGAGTACTCAGATAGTGTCGTGTATTACCTTCATATATATAACATGTACATATAAATGGGCTAATATCCGTTGATTTCTTTTGGAAAAACGAGGTAGTCACTCGCTAATTGGTATCAAAACAGTCGAAACCTTTTCAATATATGTATATAAAAACATTTATAGCATCAAGATGAAATAATGTTTTATGCCAGCAATTAAACGAATGAATGATTATTCATTATTCACATAGCTATTTAGCGTGAATACATTTTTCATTCCTCCGTTTTCCTCTCATTTCCTGCGACCCTCGACAAAAATACATATACATATGCATATACATATATATATATATATATATATGTTCATTATCTGCCGCGAAAAATACACACTGCGTGTACAAGGGGAAAGGAAGATAATTTTTTAAAATAAAAATAAATATTCGAAACTGCGAAAACGTCAATATGTGACCACGTTATCTCACTCTGTAGCCTAAATATACACACGCATACGCACACATACGCACACACATGGAACATGTGTGTTCAATATTTGTGTAATGATATAATGATATTCACAATATGCGAAAAGAAATATGTGAAAAAAACTTTTAAGGATTTCGAGGAATCGAGAAATTTTATGAGTAATACAAGAGTTTTCTTGATTTCTGCCCTAGGTCCGCCCTCTATAATATTGTATTTTATTATTTCGATTCGATACCAAGTTAAGATCGTAGAACTTATCTAATACATATGTAGGCGATACTCTCGAATTGTGCTCAGGGTTAAACGTTAATGGAATCCACATGTTCGAGTGGTACCTTCTCTATGTTTGTGTGCGTACGTATAACATCATCTTTATAAATAATCAATATTCATTTTTATTATATGGTAATCGAACTGTCTAACAACAACAACAACAACAATGACAGCAACTAAATTTCAAACAAGTTTCACACATTAACAACAACAATTGCAACACGAACAAAAAAAAACTTGTAGTGATTTTTTTTTTTTCTTTTTCTTGTCGGCATCAAATCGAATTTGTTGTATTTTGCAAAAGTTGTTGTATTAATAATAATCAATATCAAGTCAATTAAGGCGTGTGTATGAGCATGTGCTAAGGTAATACGACTGGCAAATACTCTCAGTATTTCAGATTTGATCCACTGATTTTACTTTAAATACAAAACAATTTTATGCTCAATCAATTTCATGTCTTATGATTCCTATACAATAATTATATGTTTTTTGTTATATGTACAATATATTCAATTTTAAGGTATATTTTAGAAGCTGTCTACCAAATATACTGACTAACTCTCTTTAAATTCACGCCAGGAATCACCCAGTGCAGTGCACTAATTGCCAAGAATATGGGCACACTAAGGCTTACTGTACACTTAAATCTATTTGCGTAGTCTGTAGTGAAGCTCATAGCACAGCGAACTGCCATAAGAACAAGGACGACAGCTTTGTAAAAATGTGCAGCAACTGCGGTAAAAGTCACACAGCGAATTGGCGTGGCTGCGTAGTATACAAGGACCTAAAGAACCGTCTTAACAAACGTGGACAATCAATACGTGCTCAGACCACCCACATGAGTGGCACTCCGCCACAATCGGGCCCGTCTTACACGGCACCCCCTCCCACACATCGTACCAATCCTAGCGTTTCCTTTGCTAGTGCCTTAAAATCGGGATTTAAAACTGTGAATCCGTTAACACAAAAGACGACTACTACGCGGCAAGAAGAGGAAGTAACTAAGTTAAACGAACAAACGCAGCATATATCCACTGGCATTGAAACGATGATGATATCACTCCAGCAAACTTTAAAAGAATTTATGACATTCATGCAAACCACAATGCAAGAGCTTATGCGAAACCAAAATATGCTGATACAGCTTCTAGTTTCATCCAAATCTATATAATGTCTCCACTACAAATATCTATGTGGAACGCCAATGGCGTTTCACGGCATAAGCTCGAAGTAAGCCGCGAAATAAGCTCGATTATGTGAGTCCGGGTAAGCCTAAATACTGGCCAGCAGATTCAGTGGCAGAATCACAGATCTCCAAAGGCTAAAGAACATCTAAAAATAGCAACACGCAGACTTACCAGGGCACTTCAGCTTGAGGAAGCAAACGCCCAGCATCTTTACATACAACAACTATCGCCCACCAGCAAAAAGAACCCTTTGTGGAAAGCACACAAAAATATTCAGGCACCGGCTGAAACAGTCGTCCCACTGCGAGGTCCTTCTGGAAGCTGGATACGCAGCGACGAAGAAAGAGCTAATGCGTTTGCCGATCACCTTCAGAAAGTATTCCAGCCAAATCCTGCTAGTAACTCATTTGTCCTACCAGCAGTTACTAAAAACTTGCCACCAATAAATCCAATAACATTTAGCGAAAGTGGGATAGCTTCTATCATAAAAGATCTAAAGCACAAAAAATCACCTGGACATGACTTGATCACACCAAAAATGATCATAAAACTCCCACCGTGTGCGGTTCTGACTTTATGCCATCTCTTCAACGCTATCACGAAACTTGGATACTATCCCCAAAGGTGGTAAAAGGCGGTCATAGTGATGATTCCCAAACCAGGCAAATTTGAAAATTTGAAGCTCATCCTAACATTGTCAAGTGTTTTAACACAGATCACAGTGGGAGGCACAGTGGGAGGCATAGCGAGAGGGAGAGAGAGTGGGAGCTTAACGATTTGTTTAACCGGTTCAAATGAGATAAAAGTAGTTGATCGATCGATCCATCGATAGTTCCATAAGTCTGGCGAGGGTCTCTTACCATTTTGTGTTATTGGGCCAGTTGTATTCGCCGATGGTGTGTGTGGCCAGCGAGTAGCCAAAATACGAATTCACATGGCCGTACTTGATGAGGGGCTGTCGCTGCTCCAAGTTGAAGCTCACGATGGGCGCCACGAGGCAGAGAGCGACGATGGCGGCCAGCAACTGTGGTGGCAGTGGGCAGAGAAGGTGCCCTCGACACGTTGCTGTGTTTTTTAATTTTAGGGTATTTGTTGTTACCAACATTTTGTTGTATCTTCTTCTTCTTCTGGTTGTTCTTTGCTTCACGTGCAACTGACACAAATGACAGAGGCAACAAACGCGACAGAAACAACAACAATCCGCATGTGCAGCGGCGCAACAAATCCAATCACTGCAGGTTGCAACTCGCTTAACCTTCAGCTAAAACGCCGCCGCAGCAGGGGATTAGTGGCAGCGATTGCGACTGCGACGTCGACTGCGGCGCTACGCTCAACAGGTAGTCAGGTGCGCTTCGCTCTTGGCAGCCTTCCAACTAATGCACTTGTTGCTATTGTTATTGTTATTATTGTTGTTTTTTGTAACGCTTCTTCTGCCTCTTTCTTCCTCCTCCTTCTCCTTCTGATGCTTTTCTTCACGCTTCTTTAAGCGGCGAACTTTTACACCGGCAGCGCTCACAGGTAAGAATTAAAAACGCGCGCAAATTACGCAAGATTTCTTTTATTTACTCTTTTCTTCCTTTTGCATAACACACATTGTATAATATATTTTTTCTCTTATCACTTGACAACAAATACCAAACAACAAAAAAAACAATGAAGGTGTGTGAAGTATAAATAATAATAAATCGTGTTTTTTCGAACAACAACAAACTTAAATCGCTATCGACGCGCCACATCCGCAGCGAACGACATCTCAACTACAACTAGTCAAGAGTGACTCTGTTAACGTACAGTAACATTATCGTGTTCTGTTATCGCTATTAAGTGAAATGATGGACTGCTGTAGAGCTGGAAAAAACATCGACGATACATCGATGTTTTTCAATTTCGTAAAAACATCGATGTTCCAAAACATCAGAGTTCGATGATTTCTGAAATTTACCGTTTTTTTTTTACCACAACTAAGAAAAAGCACATTGCGCGGAAAGGTAAATATATAGTACAAATTTGTTAAATTACATTAAATATATTCAATAATATAATTATTGTAGATTTTAAAAGGATATTGGTGCTGGCGGCGGTTTGGAATGGAGAAAAAATCTTTGAAAGAGCGGAACAGCAAAGGAATTTACAGTGTTATGTTACAGTCACATTGTTGTATTTAAAAATGAATTTTCTTCAAATTAGTCGGCGATGAGGAAAATAATTCCGGTGTTGACAGTAATTCGAGCCATTCAAGTAAGCGGACAAAATATGGGAATTCATCTGTGTGGGCTTATTTTACTAAATCGGATGATGGCAGGTCCGCCAAATGCAATGCGTGTGGTAAGTTTTACCAAACGAGTGGCAATACAACCAATTTGCCTGGCCAATTAAAACGGATGCACCCAAATGCATCTGTCAGCGATCTGCCAAAGGGGCAACAGTCTTCTATGCTCTCTTTCTTGGAGAAGAAATATGAATCTTCATCAAACCGCAAACGAATCCTTGATAATGCTGTATGCGAATATAGTATGTTACGTCCGACATGCGCTCATTTAGTGTCGTTGAAGACACAGGGTTCAGGAATTTGATAACCCTTCTTGACCCGAGGTATGATTTGCCATCTCGTTCAACTTTAAGAGATGTGATTATGACAAACGCCTACAATGATATGCGAACTAAATTATCCAGTATTTTGAACAAAATAAAGTACTGTGCAATCACTACGGATTGTTGGACTTCGCGGGCCAACGAATGTTACATTACTTTAACGTGCCATTTCATAACTGGAGAATTTGAATTGCAGAATGCTGTTTTGTCCACCGAAAAGCTGATTGACGAAACAAACCATTCAGCGGAAAATATTTCGAGCACTGTAAGTAAAATACTTGAAGAGTGGAAAGTGACAAACAAAGTGTCGGCGATTGTTATCGATAACGCTAGAAACATGGTCAAAGCATGCGAACTTCTTCACTTACGACATGTTCCATGCTTTGCCCATTCCATTAACTTGACTGTACAGAACTGTTTGGCCACAGAAAAAATAAAAGCAATCTTGGAGAAATGCAAACGAATTGTGTCTTTTTTTAAAGGCAGAGATCAATTCTGCGTGCTCCAGTGCGTCAACGTCGTCAAACCCGCCAACACCAGAATCCCAAGCCAAGCCTCAATTTTTCCGCTTTTTAGAAATAAATAAAAGCCAAAAAATCAAAAACGATCGAATTGATTCTATATTGGCCCTTCGCAAATATTTAAACTCGACTAATTTGGACTCTGAGCTAAATCCTTTGGATTTTTGAAAGGTAAGAAAAAATACAAATTTGGACTTAAACAAATCCTTAAACATAAATCTTTTTTTACAGATCTCAACTGACGAAGCATTTAAAACATGCGTCCAAAAATACCTTTGTGTTCCTGCCACCTCCACTGAGAGTGAGAGGATCTTTAGTAAAGCAGGCCTTGTAATAAACGAAAAGAGATGCTCACTTAAACCCAAAAATGTCAACATGCTTTTATTTAAAAATAAAAGCATGTTTCAAATGTTTAAAATTAACTTAATTTGTTTTTGTTGACTGAGTTGAACTCAAATTGTTTAAGTTTTATTTTGTTTACTTTAATTTCCTTTAATTTTAATTTCCTTATTGACTGAGTAGATCTCAAAATAGTTTTTAAGTTCCATTTTGAATTTACTTTTATTTTTTAAAGCATAATTGACTAAGAAATGAATCTGCAAATAAATAATAATTTTCGTAAGAAACATATAGTTTTTTTTTCCAAAAATACTTAAAAAAAATTGAAAATTTTCTTTGAAAATAACTTAGATGTATCGATACATCGATGTTTTTTTGCCAAAAACATCGAAACATCGATGTTGAGAAACATAACAAACATAACTAACCAAACACTGTTAAAGCAGCTGTGTTGCATTAGACCTGCCAACTTGTGTCAATTAAACCACCTCGATGGGCAGCACTGGCAGGCGCGCAGAATTGAAGCTGCGCAGCAAAGTTTCGACCTGAAGAAATCAATGAGAAGAGCTTGCGAAATAATTCATCCAGGTTCAAAGTTGTATTTTCGGCGTAGTTAGTGAAATGCAGTATAATCAAAAGTCAATTACTGCTAATGTTAACATTAACAAAAGCAGCAGCAATTGATAATCGAGTGCAAAATCAACAAAAATAACAACGTCAACAAAACAAGCAGCGCAAAACAAAAGCAGAAAGAAACTAAAAGAAACTTCTTCCTGCGAATCGATATTCAGTGAAGCTGTAAACACAACTCTCCTCCCTTCCCCACCCCACGTGCAAGTGCGTAGTAAATAATTTGGAAATTCCTTTACAATTGAAAGCAAAGCAGCACCAGAGCAGACATGTCTTATGTGAGTTGCTTAAGGAAATATTTGAATAATTAAATATTTGAATTATGTATGCTGAACTTGTCTTTGCAGCGCTTGAAGGCCACCAAGTGTCCCACAGATGAGTTGTCCCTGACTAATCGCGCCATTGTCAATGTCAACGATTTTCCCGATGATGTCAAGTGAGTACAGCCAGCATCCTTTCCCCCTCTTCCCTCTTATCCATTCCTTTTACTTCTTCTCAGGTACGCAGATATTTCGCCCGCACCGGGACAACATTTCATATTTGCGCTGGAGAAGACCGTCGAGGTGCCCAGCGGCTATGTGGGCTTCTCTTTGGTGCAGCGCAAGTGGGCAATGCTCTCCATCAATCAGGAGCTTGAGGTGCGTCCGTATCGCTTCGATGCCAATTCCGATGTCATAACTTCCGTGTCCTTCGAGACGGACTTTTTGCAAAAGAAGACGTAAGTCGTAATGTCGGTGTGTGTGTGTGTGTGTAATAAAAGTGTGGTTAGGTAAGCTTTAAATTGGCTAAGCTTAAGTGAAGTGAGGTTAAGTTGAGCTCAGGATGCTTGTTAAACTGGGGTTATACTTGATATTACATATATGTATGTTATATATGCAAGGTAGATAGTATATAGGATGCCTAGGCATATAGTTGTATTAAGGTCAAAATCAATTTAAATATAGTCACTATTAGAGATTTATTTAAATAATGTATGGATAAAATGAGTGGGAACTTTGATACAATTCAGTTTTTCCATTAAACTAAGAGGATGCTTTAGCTAGACTTGGTGGAGCTCAGTGGGTAAGGTTTGGTTCTACGCCTTGAAAAAGATCTGTTAGTGTTAGTGAGGTTAGGTAGTACTACATTTATAGAAATATTTAAGATGCTTAACTGTGCTTTAGTTAGAAACTCTATATTATTGGATCTTCTGCTTTTTCTTTCTGTTTGAACTCTAGTGTCTCCCAGGAACCCTACGACTCGGATCAGATGGCCAAGGAGTTCATCATGCAATTCGCCGGAATGGCACTAACCGTTGGTCAATCGCTTGTTTTCAACTTCAAGGATAAGAAGCTGCTGGGTCTGGCTGTCAAACAACTGGAGGCCATCGACCCCAAGAGTCTGGGCGAGGGCAAGGAACCGGCAATGAGAAATGTGCGATTCGGTCGCATCCTGGGCAACACTGTGGTGCAGTTCGAAAAGGCAGAGAACAGCTCACTGAATCTGCAGGGCAAATCGAAGGGCAAAGTGGTGCGACAATCCATTATCAATCCGGACTGGGACTTTGGCAAGATGGGTATCGGTGGTTTGGATCAGGAATTCAATGCCATCTTCAGGCGAGCATTCGCCTCACGTGTCTTTCCCCCTGAGTTGGTAGAGCAACTGGGCTGCAAGCACGTCAAGGGCATTCTGCTCTATGGACCTCCTGGAACGGGTAAAACCCTCATGGCTCGCCAGATTGGCACCATGCTCAATGCACGCGAACCGAAGATCGTCAATGGTCCGCAAATTCTCGATAAGTATGTGGGCGAATCGGAGGCCAATGTGCGTCGTCTGTTTGCCGAGGCCGAGGAGGAAGAGAAGCGTTTGGGACCGAACAGTGGTCTGCATATCATCATATTCGATGAGATCGACGCGATCTGCAAGCAACGTGGCTCGGTGGCGGGCAACAGTGGTGTCCATGATACTGTGGTGAATCAGCTGCTTACCAAGATCGACGGCGTTGATCAGTTGAACAACATTCTGGTGATTGGCATGACCAATCGACGAGACATGATTGACGATGCTCTGCTGCGACCCGGTCGATTGGAGGTACAAATGGAGATCAGCCTGCCCAATGAGCAGGGACGTGTACAGATCCTCAACATTCATACGAAGCGTATGAGGGATTTCAACAAGATTAGCGACGATGTCGATTGCAAGGAGATCGCTGCGCTCACCAAGAACTTTAGCGGTGCCGAGCTGGAGGGTTTAGTGCGTGCCGCCCAGTCGAGTGCTATGAATCGTCTAATCAAGGCCGATGCCAAGGTGACTGTCGATCCAGAGGCCATGGAGAAGTTGAAAGTGAATCGTGATGATTTCCTGCATTCCCTGGAGAATGACATTAAGCCGGCATTTGGCACAGCACAGGAAATCCTGGATAACATGTTGGCGCGCAGTGTCATCAATTGGGGACAACCAGTTACCAATCTTCTTGAGGATGGCATGCTCTATGTGCAGCAGGCCAAGGCACCCGAATCGTCTGGCCTTGTCTCGGTGCTAATTGCCGGAGCACCCAACTCGGGCAAGACTGCGCTGGCAGCCAAGTTGGCAAAGATGTCGGACTTCCCATTCGTCAAGGTCTGTTCGCCAGAGGACATGGTGGGCTACACAGAGTCCGCAAAGTGTCTGCACATTCGCAAGATCTTCGACGATGCATACCGTTCTACTCTCAGTTGCATTGTTGTGGATAATGTAGAACGGCTTTTGGACTATGGTCCCATTGGACCACGTTACTCGAATCTAACGTTGCAAGCACTCCTGGTGCTGCTCAAGAAGCAACCACCCAAGGGACGCAAGCTGCTTATACTCTGCACCTCTAGCAGACGGTGTGTGAAGGGATTCCATCTTGAACTGCAACTCAATCTTACTAGTTTTCTTCTTCTCCTACAGTGAAACATTGGAGGAGATGGAAATGCTGTCGGCATTCACCTCGGTGCTGCACGTACCCAATCTCTCCAGTCCCGAGCATGTGCTCGCCGTACTCGAGCAGTCAGACATATTCAGCAAGGGAGAGATCCAGGCCATTGGCAAGAAGATGTCGGGCAAACGGTACGTTAACCACACTCTTAACCATCCCAGATCCATCTTTATCTCTTTTTCCGCCTTACAGCGTCTTCATTGGTATCAAGAAGCTGTTGGGTCTCATCGACATGGCACGACAAACGGAACCATCGCAGCGTGCCATCAAGTTTCTCTCCAAGATGGAGGAGGAGGGCGGCCTCGATATGGTGGCGCGCTAAGCAGCAGCAGGAGAAGAAACAAAGGCAATAGCAAAATATAGAAAAAACAAAAGCAAATAGAGCAAACTCAATTATTAAGCTAAGTGAAGAGTAAGATGACGTCGAAGAAAATGAAGAAGCAAAAGAGGAGCAGAAGGATGAGAAAGTGGAGAAGTGTTATCATATATACATATATATTCCACTATTTAACTAGTTATATATACGCATACTCGAATAATCCCAATAATACCGACGCGTTTCATCGCTTTTTGCATTAGTTCCATTTCATATCCCATTTCCCACTCGTTCCTAACCCCGAAGATCCTAAAAGTTGCTCATTGCTTATTCGATTACATTTCCTAACCCACGATTCACAAGTCCCAAATTTCCGTAGTTTTTCCTGTGCTCGGGATGAGAAAACCTTGCGCAATCTCCTCGAGAAAGCGACAGAAATGTGAGACCTGTGACCTGATTTGGCATTGCGGCTGGGCTGCAGTTCCTCAGCGAGTTCCCAATTTCGCTTGAAGAAATTTTGCAAAGTATCAAATTTTTATTTTCAATTAAATTATCGATAACATTTCGTTTTTATTTCAGTCGAAATTCAAGAGAAATTGGAATTCGTTGGCGATCTGCTTAGTAAAATACATAATCGTAATTAATTGAAAATCGATACTAATCGATAGCATACGGTAATGATAACGATAACACCTATAAATACAATGCATTTGTAGCTGCATTACAATACGCTTTTACTAAATTTTCGTCGTCTTCGTATCGTCTCTAGTTAATACGACCTAGAACAATTTCTTTCTTGTTAATCTTAAGATTTACCCCTCAGAATAGAACACCAATAAAAAATGAAGAAAAACAAGAAGCATATTTAGAATGAATCCGTTTATCGGATACATTGGATACGAAAAGAGTTTGAAGAGAATATACATAAATTATTAAATACATATTTAAACGTAATTACTATGCAATGTTGTTAATCTCCAATGTTATATCTTAAATAAAGGAAACCCTGATCTCAAAACCTTAATGAAGTTTTTTGATTTTACGATAATCGAAGGTTTTCTGAATCTGATATCATTTCGAAACTATACATAAACTTAAGCTATCTATTCATTATAACGATAGGTTGACAAACAATAGAAACTTTCAAGTTATATATAGTATAACATTTATGATATAGTACCATTATAATATGGTATCGAAGGCATGATAAATACGACATCAATTCAGAACTATTTCTAGATAAGAAATATAATGTTTAAAGATAGTCTGCAAAGAGCAAAAAACCAGTTCTAAAAGTATTTCAACTGACAACTGACGATAGTTTTTTATTGGTCCAACAAAATATATATGGCTAAAAAATTTTAATAATCCACAAGAAAGCAAGATAAAATATAAGTCAGTAATGCCTGAAAAACTTGTGAACAAGAAAAAAAAGTGTAGTCAAGATTAGGTCTAAGATTGGGAGCCTGCTATGGCACGCAAGAACAAGATAAGCGTTATATATCGGTGGGGATAGTCGCCTTCCCCATCCTTACTAGATGACGGTGCGACTGTGGTTCAACGACAACTTGCCATGTCGCACGCGACGCTGCAGGCGCTGTAATGAAGAAACATTGATTAATAATGGGTTATATTATATATACATTATATAGTATATATATCGTTGCGTACCCGATTGAAGGCATCCCGTAGCACACGATTGCTGCGTCGCCGTCGCTCCTCACGCTCGCGATTCTGCGCGGCGAGCACCTCGGGCAGACTCTCGCAGCGCTTGTTGGTCAGTGCCTTCATCTCCCGCGTGGAGAAGATGCGTATACGGGCTGAAAAAATGGAATCGAGAATCTATATTACTATACGAGTATATACTTTAGTACCTAGGTGCAGCTCGTCTAGGTTAACCTTGAGCAGGTCTACCATGTCTAGGTCGACAACGTTTCGGTCGTCTGCGTCTAGGTCGTTTAGGTCTAGGTCTTCCCTAGTCTACTTACAGGTTGCTGGCGGAGGCAGCTCATCCAGCCGCCTGTCTAGCATCTCCAAGCTGGTAGTCTCGATAAGTTCGTCCAGTTCGCGACGGCGATCGGTGCGTAGCAGCTGCATCTGATTGAGTATCGCCTTGCGTTGCTTGGACTTGGCACAGAACTGTGGACGGGCACGTTGCAGCTGATCCTGCAGCGATAGCATCTCGGGTGGTATTATCTCACTGGAACCATCGACAACGCTGAACTGTATTACATAAGCAATGCCACGTGGTCGCACCTGTAACGAAGATTGCTGTTGCAGCTGCTGCTCCGTTGTCGATGATTTTCTGCACAGTTGATGCTGCTGCTGCTGCTGGCAGGCAACATCGTCATATTGATGCGTTGTTGTCGTTGTGGCTGTCGCTTCGCCGGCATTCATCCGTCCCATGGGTATGGACATCTCGGAGCTAATACATAGCATGGATGAGGTGGAATTTGTTGTGGAGACGGCACCAGCAGCTGCTGAGGTTACTCCTGCTACTGCTGCTGCTACCGAAGAGGACGTTGTAGGCGAGCAAGTTGTCGATGTTGTGGCAACGGCAACTGTTGTTCTCGCTGTAGCCTGCACATGGCAGGGCACGTCCTGCGAGTTGAGCACTTGGTAGTAACAAGCGCCCTCGTCCAGGCAGCTGTAGCCATTGGCCATCTGCATATAGTGCTGCTGCTGGGGTAGGTGTGCGTGATGTTGCTGATAGTGTGGGCAGTGTGGTCGATGTGGTTTCTGGAGAGAGAGAGAGAGAAAGGGATTGAGGAAGAGAGATTAGTGTGTGATAAAGACAGTGTCTAATTGCCATACTTACCATGTGGCATGTGCCTTCTGCTGCTGCATGTGCCTCGAGTTGCTGTTGCTGTTGTTGTTGCATTATGAGGAAGTTTTGCTGTTGCTGCTGCCGCATCTGTTGATGGTGCTGTATTCGCAACAACTGCTGCTGCTGGTGCTGCTGCTCGAGTCGCTGTTGCTGCTGATTCTGATAGTGTGCCATGAACTGACGCTGGCGCTGCTGCACAAACGAACAGACGCTCTCACTGCTGCCGCCGGAGTGACTCAACGGTGGCGTTGCCAATTTGCTGCGCTGCTGCTGAGGACGCTTGGTGGGAGCGGTAGGAGAAACAGCAGCAGCTGGAGCAGCCACAATGGGAATGTTTTTAACTGTTGCAGGTTGACAAGGTTTCTCTGCAGAAGGACCACGCAGTGTTTTACTCAGTATTTTCTCCCGCTGCTCTGTCACTGCTTCCACATTCTGATCCAAGTGGGTGGCCTCCTTGCCACCATGCAATATGTTGGACTCTGTGAGGCTCGATGAGTGCTGTGCATCATGCAACAGCTGCTTCAGCGTGCGTAGTCGTTGTATCTCCGTCTCAATCCAGTTCAGCTGCGTGCGCCGCACGGTATCGAGGCTATTAAGCTTCTCCTGCCGCTTCTTTTTCTGCTCGTAATCCAACTCGCTCTGTGTCATCGGCGTCAGCCACTCCTGCAGAACCTCCTGCTGCTGTTCATGCGGCACTTCCTGCTCCGGCTCTCTTTGCTCCTGATCGCTGTGCTGCTGCTCGCTCTGCAGCTGCTCCTTGCTCGGCATTAGATTTATTTTCTGCGTGACCAGTTCGTTTGATGCGGCGCTGCTTGTCGAGGCGTAACTGATGACAGGCAAGGGGGAAGGCGTGCCCAAGTGACGTCTGGGCGCCGCCACAGGCAGTTTCTGCTGCTGCTCCTTCTGCTGCTGTCCAGAGGGGCCACTAGAGCTAGAGCTGCTCAACGTCTGCCTGCTCGTATTTGTAGCCACATCCCGGTTGACTGTGGCTGCAGGAAGTAAACAGCATTAGATTATTGTGCCCAGAAGAATGCACTTACTTCACTCTCTACTTACGTTTTGCCTGCTGACTGGGAGGATTATGGGCTTGCCTGGGGAGCTGCTCCTGGGCAGGACAGGACTCCCCTTTATGCTTTGAGGATTTGCTGGAACGCTTATTGGAACGACTGTTGCTGCTGGTGGTACTCATGCCCAAGTCGAGCAGAGCCAGACGTTTGGCTATGTCGCGCACCAGCTGCTTCTTCTGGCTATGGCTTAGGCTGCGCTTGTTGACCAGCGAACAGAGCAAATCTATGCCCAGGTCCAGATCGCATCTGGTTGATGTCGCTGGTGATCGCGATGATGCCATCGAACTGGTGCTTGCTACCGAGGAGGAACCAGCAGCAACAGTGGAGCGATTCTTTTGCTGACTCGGCTGCTGATTCTCCTTGTTCTGTCGATTGCACAGCACCTGCTCTAGCTTGGCTGCATATTCGCGTTCCTGACGCTGCTGCTCCATATGCCGCAGCAACTCATCGGCGCTCAATGTATGCGGACTGCGACTACTGCTGCAGATGCTGGTGGCGCTGGTTGCACGCGAATGCTGCTCCTGCTGTGCCTGGTGATAGTCGAAGCTGCTGGCCACTGATGATGTGACACACGATGATGAGGGCGCCTGTGTGGAGCGGGTGCTAGTCACGGGTGTCACGTTGCGGCTGGAGGTGCTGCGATTGAACGATTGCAACGTGCTCGAGGCAAGCGGCGCGGGAGCTAGCCGGGAATTCACTTGCTCTGCGGCAGCTGGCTGGGAATACACAGGCTCTGCGGGAGCTGGCCGGGAATACACATGCCCTGCGGGAGCTGGCAGACAATACACATTCTCTAGAGCTGATTTTCTTGTGGATGTGGATGTCGCCGCTTGCAAACGATTCAAATCCGTCTCGGATTGATTGGAACGTTGTGTCGGTTGTATAACTGCCTCCAGCACGGAACGCTCCAAAGTGCTTATGTTGCTGGTGGACATGGCACGCTCGCAGCGATAGCCCACATCTGCGGCGGGATCCCATTCGAGACGTTTGTGCGACTTGAGCGCTGACTCAGGCGTCTGCGTCTTGCGTGTTTGCATTTGCGGCCCCTGCGTTTGGGTGGCCTTGGTGGGAGTGCGCAAGTCCTCCACGGATGCTGAGAACACGGAGGGCTTAACCAGTGGCTGTTCCAGCTGCGCTGAAAGCGCTGCTTCGTCCTCTTGCTGCATTACTATGGGAATTTGAGTTACCTTTACGTATCCCTTCTCTGCGCAACTGTTTCTATTTGCAACCCCCGTTGCGCTACCAACGCTGCCGCTACGGCAACGACTGTTGCGACTGCGACTGCGACTGCCACTGCAGCTGCGCATTATGTCTATTGTACAGCTGGGCGCGCCGACGCTGATGCTGCTCGCGGGCGATGATGATGAGAGCGCCATGAAGCGCTCAAGTTCCGTTTCACGATCGCGTGCCATCTCGGCCAGATATTCTCTTATCTTTGGTGTAAAACGCGACGACTGATGTAGTTTTTGTTTGTCATGATTTTGCTTTTTATTATTATTGGTACTATTATTGTTGTTTGACATCGCACCTCATCGCTTGTTTCGTTGCTTTCTGTTCTGCCGTTTGTGGCTTCTTTTGAATTTAAAATTCTACGCAAGTGCGAGCGAGCACGCACTACTAACAGCGCGAAAGTGTGTACATAAATTATTAGTTGACTTTCAGTGTGTGCACAGCCATTGGTATCGATTACGGCATCGAGTAAAATCGATACTTAACAGTGAAGGGGAATGAGAGAGACCAGTTAACAGAGACTTTTTATGCCAAATTTGAAAATACCAATTATTCTTATCCATAAATTTGTATTTTGAATTAAACCGAACCAATGCTGTTAACTAGCATTAAGAGATGCAGTTGAAGTTTCAATAAGTAATAATACAAAATAAATACAAAATATTTTAGTTTGGTTTGAATGGCAATAAGAGGTTACAAAAACGAGAGGTGGCATGGACAGTCCGCTTAACCCCCCTACAACATGCGCTATTACCAATCGATATAAAATTAAAATTCCAGCTATCGATAATCTTTCGTCAACTCATCAGCTGTAGTCATAATCGTACCCAACAGGTTAAAATACGCATTTGCGAATTAGTCCATCGTTTTAATTTATTTTTTAACACCTAACAAAAATGACGAAGGAAATTAGTTTAGCTAGCGTTAAGGAGCACAACAAAGCCGAAGATCTGTGGGTGGTCATTGAGAACAAGGTCTATGATCTGACCAAGTTTCTCAACGAGGTTGGTAATAAAGTGGATGATGCAAAGTTTTCGTTTGAATGAAATAAAATGTAATTGATTTAATTCAATACAGCATCCTGGTGGAGAGGATTCACTGATAAGTGTGGCAGGTCGTGATGGCACAAAGGATTTCATTGATGTCGGACACAGCGAAGAGGCGCGGTAAGAGCAAAACAGATTAATGGATTAGTTAATTCTTTTTTTGAATACTAATTCCTTTTGTTAACAGCGAAATAATGGCAAAATATTACATTGGCAATTTGGCAGCCAGCGATATTAAAAAGAAACCTGTGGTGGGGTAAGTTTAACATTATCTTAGTATATATAGACGATTGCATATAATGTCAGTCTTGCATCCCCCGATTTCCGCTAAGATCAGCATTTCATTAGCCAATCGTTAATTAGCAGCATCTGGCAAATAAATCTACCACATGTGTTTAATCTCGTAAATGACACAGCATAAAAACTTGTTTTTCTATTGTAAAATATATATAACAATATCCATAAAACAATTGTTCATCTTAACTGCATCTTATATATTCATATAACAACTTTGGCTTGTTTCCAATTGAAGTTTCGACTACTTATATTGATTTATACTGTATCAAACTTTGTAGGAAGTTTAAAGACCTAAAAAGGAAACATAAATTTATATATTACATTTCTAAACTATATTATTCTATCCCATATATCATTTACATTATGTTTTTTAAGCCGTATATCATTATATTTGCCAGTTTCTTGAAAATGATATTTACCATATTTCAAGTCTAACAAAATTGCCTATAATTTCCAACTTATACATATATCATTCTATTTGCCAGCTTCAAGTGCTTCTCCAGCACCAAAGTGAAATTCTACAAAAGTTAAGAGAGAGAGAGAGTGTGCATGTAACTAACTTTAAAAGGTTTATAAATAGTTGTAAGTTTTAACTAAAACTAATGTCTGTATATATTTATACAAAGATATATGTATATATATTATATAGTCTGTTTATATTTATATGGTCTGTCTGTAGTTGAATTGCACGTCACATCCTGTCACGTATTCCTGCTCTTCCTTTTGCGTTCTCTAAACTCTTTCTTTGTTTTGAAATTCTTTTTTATTTTTGGACTAACTAGTGCCACGCCCACTGATACAACTGAAGCGCAAACCAGTTATGAGCCTGCCACGCCCAAACAATGTTGCATTTTGCAATAGACTCCTCTTCCTTTTTCTTAACTTTACTAACTCTTGAATACATATATATAGTAAACATATTTCTATATCTCTACATTGTATATTGCCTCAGTTGCAGAGAAATTGGACTTACTGTGGGTGCCATTATCCTTGGCATGACCCTCGTCTATGTGATCAAACGTGGACTATCCAAGAACTAAACAAATGATTGATCTATCGACACCGATACCGATTTAATCAGATGAAGTTTATTTAAGTTCATTCCATGAAAGTGTGTGTGAGAAACTCAGCTAAATGACGAAATTTTGTTTGATATTTGCATTTTGTACAGCTTGTTAATGATATTAAACCTGTTAAAACTCTAATAAATCAAGAACAAATACATTTTATTTATTTCCCTGTATTTTTAATCATTGAAAACACACGAGTACTTCAGAAAAAAGTTCGAATTTATTTTAAGCTTCTCGAGGGTTTAATTTATTTTTTATTCACAACAGCCGCTTGCAGTATTTATCGATTAATCATAATAATTATCGACTTGCGTTAAGCATCGCACGCTATGTTGGCTGCGCAGCGGCAATTGCAATCGATCATACAATTATCGATGATCGATGACGAACTTATGTTATGCTCGTATGCAACTCCAATGTTAATCCATTAAATATAATTCAAGATGTATATGTGAATGTTATCGATTTGTTTTTGTTTTGGAAGTTATGTTTATATGTATTTGTATATTAATATTATATTTATTAATGCTTTTTCTTGCTTTTGAGTTTTGTCCTTTTTCTGTTTCAATTTGTGAGTGTACAGAGAGTAATATACTTATTACTTATGTATATATATGTTTTGTTTGTTTGTATTAATTAAATTCACACACACACCGGGCCGGCCTTAGTTCTCATCGTACAGTGGCGTCGAGTCGCCCAGGGTCATGGAGTGTGGCGATGTGTTTGTGCGCGGCGTGCTGCGCACTGATGACTTGGAAGAGAGGCCAGCGGCGGATGAGGAGACAGATGAACCGCCGCCGCCGCCAATGGCAGCGCTGCGACTCGCGCTACTTGTGTGATACTCATTAGTGGGTGTCGATCCAGAAGTGGAGCCAACCCCAATGCCGCCGCCACTGGCACCTCCACCAGGCATATTCACTCCCAATCCCATTCCCAGTTGCTGTTGTTGCTGCTGCTGTTGTGAGTGCTGCGACGGCTTGCGACGTGCCCAGGAATCGTTGGCCAGCTGCCAGTCGAGGTTCTCTTTGGCACGTTGCTGCTGCTGATGATGTTGATGCTGCTGCTGTTGCTGGTGGTGATGCTGCTGCTGATGGTGTTGCTGGTGGTGATGCTGCGAATGGTGCTGCTGCTGATGGTGTCCACGGTGTGGCAAGCTCGCACCCCCCGCACTACTATTATATGCATTCTGTCCAGCTCCACCCGCACCCGCTCCAGGCAAATCATAGTAGCGTGGCGTGCCACCATAGTGATGCCGCTGGCTGCTTGAGGATTGGGAACTCGGACTGGGCACATTGTGTCCATAGCGTGGCGTCTGTGTGCCATGTGGCGTGTAGGGCGTCATAAACGGCGTCTGTCCGCTTGGCGTATACGGTGTATTGATGTGTGTGCCAAAGTTAGGAGTGCTGCCGCTGCCAGTGTACGAGGGATGACCAGATGAACCACCACCACCACCTAGACCAGCTAAACTGGCACCAAGACTGCCATAGCCACCGTTGCCACCACCGCCGCCAATGGAATGCGATACTGAGTATGCACTGGAACGCATATCACTAATGCCGCTACGTGGCGTGCCGCCCGAGATGCTGCCAGCACTGCTGTAGGCACCGCTGCCTCCTCCGCCGAGGGCACTCAACGCTGAAGATGGAGGTGGACGCATCATCATGCTACTGCTGCTTCCGCTTCCTCCGATGCCGCCATGAGAATTACTTGGCGTCAGATTGGACGGTGTTGCACTGAGTGATCCCGCGGACATTGATGATGACGTTGTTGTCGTAGGATCCAACCAATGCTCTTTGAACCAACGCAGCAAACTGCTTACCGAATCAAAGATCTGTCCACGAAACCGATAACCCTCTGGCATCACCGTCACATACTCATGCCTCACCTTCGTCTTGGGCAAATAGGAGAGCAGGAACTTGCCGGGCATGCTCTTGGAGGCGGTAAAGAAGTAGTGTATCTTCTTCGGATCCTTAGCCTTCTCCTCACGCAATAGTTGCTCCATGAAATCCCTTTCATTCACATTCGCTGGCGCCGTATTCGGTTTATAGTATTTATATTGAATAAGTTCCCTCGCCGCCACAGCCATTGGATTTATATGACGTGCAATGATCTCGTCAAGATCCTCAAACTCTTCGGTGCCAATCCATAAACTCCGTCCCAGACTATAATCATTCTCTTTGCCCTCCTCACGCACATCAATGTGCTGGAACACATCGTCGGCCACCTTCCAAGTGGCAGTCAAATGATCCTTTGACTTGCTACTGGGACGCAGGGCGACCTCACCCTGATCCGCCTCGGCTAACATGGCAATTACCTCCGCATAGGATTTGTTAAAGAAACTAGGATGAGCAATGACTCGTCTGGCATAGGTCTTCCTTTTCATAGCCTTCGCTTTGGCATCGCTCACTTTTCGATTGTCCAACTCCTCCGTGACAAAATCATAGAAAGCATCTCGTCGTGGCCTCCACTCATTGTTCACATCCTTTAGATCGGCTGACTTGCAACTGCAGTCAACGGAGAAACGATCGATATCTATCTTAATGATGCGCACATGAATCATTTGGGAGACACGCACACGCTCCTCCGGATTGCGTACTTGTTTATCCGATAGATTCTTAATGTGTATAAAACCGGGTAAACCGTTTTCGAGACGACAACGCACTCCCGATGCCTGTCCTGGACAATTGTTATCATCGAAATGATTCCATACATCGGAGAGTTCAGGGAAATCATCCTTATGACAGAACGGACATTGCCAGCTTCCAGTCTCATCAATACGCACCGGATTCGCATTGTCCAGTTGCTCACCTTGTGGACGACGATATGTGAATCCTGTGACCATCGCTGTAACACATTTACCCACATAGAAAGAGTCGGGTGTCTCCTTGGTAAGCATATCGAAGAGTTCCTCAGTGCTTGGCTTCTGATAGGGGAAACGATAATCCTTGTAGAGGCAACTCAACTCATTGCGTATATCGTACAGAGTGATGCTCTTGCTACCAAATCCCTGGCGCTCTAGCTCCACAGCAAAGGCATCAAGATCCAAATCTTTTAGCCTTTCCGGTGATTCGAGGATCTCTTCAAGTGCACCAGCTGGATTGGTCTCCTCATCATCGTATTCCATGGCATCGATAGCCATTTTACGTGCCCATTCATATGTCTCCGGATGCACACGGGAACCGTCAAGTACCTCCACATATGCCTCTGTGCTGTCACCCAATGAACTCGTATCGATCTTGATGAAACCGCTGCAATTGATGAAAACCTTTGGACCAAGATGACAAACTGTTACAAGTTGTGTGCGATTCTCCAGTCGCTGATTGCTTTGCTTGAGTAGCTTGAGAAGTGCCTGACCCTTCCTTGGACCCAGACCGCAGATGTATTGCAACAGATTAACTGTACGTGAATTCTGTACCATCAAATTGATATCGAGTCCCACCTCGCTGGTGCGATTAATGAACTCCAGACTGAGTTGTTCAAGGAGTAACTCACGTGGTACACGCTCCTGCAGTGGATGATAGCGCAGGCATAGAATCTCATCGTCAGCATCACAAAGCTGAGAGTACTCCACGAGTGGATCTTGCATTTTGCGTGCCAAAGATGCAGCCTGCTTGAGCAATGGTGGATATTCCTTGAAATCGGATTCACCCTTCTTGGAGTTGGCATAGATCTTCGCAAGCTCATTATCAATGATCTCCACCTCGATGGGTGGGAACTGCTCATTGGTCTCTAGATCCTTAAGTATCTCACGGATGTCTGCCTGTATCATTTGTGCATCACGCGACTCGGCACCAATTACCACTATATGAGGTTTCTTCATCTTTATGAACTCGGTCAATTTACGTAGATCGGCCAATTTCTGTGCCTTCTCCTCGTTATTGTGCGAGTTCTTGCGCTTCAGAATGTTTGGCAAACGTAGATAATCCGAGATATCACCCTCGGGGCTGGCAATGGCACAAAATGCGGCCACCGATTGATCTGGATCATAGGCTAATCCTAGAGCTCGTATGCCACGCAATGTGCTCCACTCTTCGAAATTATGATGCTGAGGCATCTCAGGTTTATACGGTGCCACCTTCAACCATTTATAGAGCTTGGCAATACAAGAACGCAACACAAACTGTTGTGCCTCCTCGTGCAGTGTAGCACGTAGTTCCTTTATCAGATCTGGTATAACCCATTTCTTCAATGCCAACTGCACACACTCCGCTCGCAGTGCATTCCATTCCAAAACATTCTTGGCGAACTGATCGAGATGATATAGCTGCGTGGCCTCTGCAACATAATCTCCTGGCGGTCCATTTGCATTCGCATTACCCTCGAACTCATCCAGAAATGTGATCTCCAACAGCTTTTCCTCCTCGGCCATTAGTAGTTTAATGAATTGATCGCCAAAGAGATCGCCGACTGGTTTCTTTGCCACGTATTTCATTGAATACACCGGACTATTCTCATCAATAAGGACCATACCATTCTTAGTGGGTCGTATATTGAGACGCGCCCGATCGAAATATACTTCACGCATTGTCTTACGCAACAGTGGCTCCTGTGCCAATTGACGTGCCACAACATATTTAGCGGCATGCAACACCTCATCGACGGTCATGAAACGTGGCGATAGATACTGTTTCGCAAGCTCTGTGGGACTTAGTTGCTCCTGATTGACCTCATTACGTTGATAATTATCCCGTAAATTCTCAGCAAATTGTTCAGGTGTCAATCCAAAGTGCTTAGCAAAACCACAAATTCCCGCCTTACGAAAGACCGCATAGGGGCTGCTATTGGGTGCCTGCTTCAGTTGATCATCGGCAGAGGGATCTATATCATCTGGTTCATCCAGTTCAATGGGATTGTCGGCAGTACCGTTGGGGTCTCCTCCAGCGCCTCCTTCACCATCGCTATTCGCTGCCGCAGCATTTGCAGCATGTCGACGTTGTCGTGCCTCACGTCGTTCCTGCATTTGTTTGCGTCGTATCTCCGCTTGCATTTTGGGTAAATCATGTGAATAGTTGAGCAAGAAATACATATGCACATCCTTCAGTTCTTCCATAGACTGTACATCATTAAGACGCTCGAAATCACTGTCCAACATAAGACGCACATCGTCGGGCAATGGTTTTTCTGGATCGGCGCAGAGGGTTTCCAATTGATATTGTCGCATTTTCTCGAAAAGTTGCTTCAGTTTCCTCTTGCGCTCATTGAGTTGACACCAACGTTCGTCATAGAAATATACCTTCCACAGATCATCGATATTCAGCTCGGGCTTCACATATTCCTTGCGATAGAAAGCAATGAAAGGCACCTCCAATTGCTGATTCCGTATGAATTCCAACGTCTGTTTGATTTTATTTATCGCTGTCGGTGGTTTACGCATTTTCTCACGATTATCGGCTTTCTCCTGTTCCGATACAGTTTGTTTACAGAATGCAAAACGATAAATCCAATTTGCTTCGTCATCCAATTCATGTGATCCTTCTGGCACTGCAGTAACTGGCACCTGACGCAATTGCATACGCTCGGGTATATCTGTTTTACGTATCTCATTGTCGAGATCTGTAAAGTGGCCACGTTTGAGCTCACTTGGTTCATATATATCGAATATGGTCTTTTTGGTTGCCTTCTTTTTGGGGGATTTCTTCTTTTTGGCAGCACGAAAATCATCACCAGTTATCAGATCCTCATCGTACTCATCACCATCGGACTCTTCTTCATATTCATCCTCTTCGGGCTTATAGAAATCATCATAATCGAAATCAACTCCGAAAATATCCTGACCCTCCTGCAGGGACCTGAAGAATGGAAGAAGAAAATAGAAGGGAATGAATTAACAGAGGTAAAAGTAATCTACTATATAGCATGATCTTTTCATCATGTATTCATATTTTCATGATTAGTACATGACTTATACATGATATTCCATCTATTTTTTATACTTACGCATCTGTAAAGATGGGACGACGTTTCTTTTTCTTTTCAGCTATGGGTCGACCATTGTCATCTACTATAAAATCATCGGCATCCGATTCACTGTCCTCATCATCAAAAGTATCGGCCTCCCGTATGCTACGCTCACTGCGTCTCTCCATGCTTTGCTATAGGGATATAATATAGTATTATAGATGATATATGGGAGTTTACTATACCCTGCTTACGTCATCGTGCTCATCGAAGAGCTGTTCAGCGATCTGTTCACGTGCCAAACCCTCATCCACGTGCTGCTCTTCGCCATCGCTCTCGTTGTCATGAATGCGTCGCAGGCGCTTGAAGCGTTTCTATAAGAGAAATAAAAGGATTATATAGGGTATATATTTAAGTACACATTGAACTATAAGTATACATATTTAGGGATATAACCCTCATGTTTTTACTCGTCTTTTTCTTTTTTACTTACCCGTCTTTCAACCTTAACGCCCAAATTCTCTTCAATCAGATCGTAATCATCATCCTCGAGACGATCATCGAGATCGTCATCTTCGTGCTTTTTACGCTTTTTACCACTTCCGCCTTCCTCATCGCCTCCGCTACCCGTATCGGAATCATTCTCGCTGGCATCGTCCTCCTCAATGGGATTGTCATCGATTAGATCTTTAAGCTCCTCACGCAGACGCTCCTCGTCGTCTGAAGTCGAAAAAAAGGAAGAGGATTTATTTAATGAAAGTCTGAATTTTAAAACATTCTTCAAGCTTTTGGAATTGTATTCTTAAGTTTGGTAATATGCGGTGTCAGCGTTGGTCTCTCTTCTCTTCTCTTTCTTTCCTTCTTCCTTCTCTCTTTCTGCTTTTTTTTAGTAAATAAAATTTCACAAAAAGAAGAAATATAACACACAAAAACCCTAACCTCAAAGTTGTAAACAAAACGTAGACGAGACACCTGCAAAACATGAAACACACATCCAAACAGATACAGAACAGACACATACACACACACGCGCGCACATACAACTTAGTAGACTTTGTATATAATGTACATTATTTGTACAGTTATACTAATCACAACATTCTACCACAAGGGGGAGGGGGAAAGGTAGAAAAAAAACCGCTCAATTTGCTGGCGGGTTTTTTTTTAGCAACATTTTCTGTGTGTGTATATTTTTATTTGTACGCACCTTCCTCCTCCTCGCTGCTGTCCGATACGGCGGCTTTCAACTTTTTCAGTTTCTTACGCTCGTGTACATCCAATTCCTCCTCATCCTGCCAAACGTTAAGAAAAAAATAGTAATATATATTTATATATACATGTATTTGTATATGCATATACATATATACATACACGCGTACACAGAACGCGTATGCACTCAGGCGAAATTGCACGCGAATAGCGCGCGTTTTATGCAAACAATACAATACCTCCGATTCGGCGGCTTCGGAGTCCAGGAATTCAGCCATTCTAATAAATTAAATAACTAAATTTAATGCTAAAAATCAATTTAACTAAAATTAATACACAATAATTGTCGCTTGCAGTGTCACAATAAAAAAAAACTCCAAAGACGAAGAAGCAGCAAACGTCAAAATTTGTATGTGCGCTAGTGTTGTAAAATGTGTGTATAATTCGGCTTTGTCAATGGTGGAGGTAGTGCTGTGTACGATAGTTGACGGAACATATATGGACTATTATCGAGTAATGCAAACAGTAGTAGCGGCATAGAAGAAATCGATTTGCAAGTAAATATGTTGTAAAAAAAATAAATAAATGAAACGAATGTCTTTTATGCAAAAACAAATTTGCTAATAATAATCTGCAACTTAAACCAATTTTTCAGAAGTTGCCAATTGCCTGTACATGCGTTGCAGTAGAATTAAATCCAACGATAACGATCATATCGCATGTTAACATTATGAGGCATTTAACATTACTCACTAATCAACATGTGCCATCAACTAGGCAACATTGCTCACAGTGTTGGCAACGCTTTCGAGAGGGGCAGCAGAGTACCAACGAACCAGCACACGAGACTCGGCCGATAATAGTAAATAAGCGGTTCGTGTGTGCGCGCGTTTGCTGTGTATATTGTAAAAAAAAAACACACAATACGTCTATTATAATATTATAATTGCTTTTTTTCCTCCTTCGATTAAGTAACTTTTTAGTTAACGTTTCAATTAAAATAAGCTGTTAGTATTTCCATTCTCATCTGCTGGCTGGTCCCATTTCGGCGCGTTAAGTTGTTCTCGCTGTGCGTAGGTGTGTGCTACTGCTTCTGTGTGTGTGCCTGTGTGTGTGTAGCGTTCTCACAACGCGTGTTTTTTTTTGTTGTTTGCTCCAGAATTGAATTTAAAGCGCACACACAGTAATGTATATATATAAACATATATAATTGTATTACAAATTGATAAACAACATAAATTAGCCGAAAATATGAGAAACATTTAATTCAAATATCATAAGGATTCAGTCATAGGCAACCAAAAACAAATAGAAGAAAAACGGAAAGAAACACCAAATTAAATATAACGAAAAAAATAATCAAATAAAAGCAAAAACCAAAGCAGGCTGCAAATCTGTCATACATTCAATTCAAGAATTAGAATTAATTCCTGTCGCTTGAGAAGCAAAGAAGCTACACTGAAAGAGAAACTGAAACAAAACCGAAGCAGAATCAAGTAGGAAAAGGAAACGAAACATGGACATAATCAATAAATTCAGTCAGTCGTTTTGGAGTACGCAAATTTGGCTGCCACCAAATACAACATGGGCGGATATAGCTCCTGGTTCACGTCCAGATGTTGTTCATGCCGATTATCGGGATCTTATATGGCCCATTCCTTTGGCTGCAGTGGTTATGCTGGTGCGTTACACATTGGAACGGTAAGTGAAGAATTCCAGAGTGTGAGTTTCAAACATAATACATACATACGCCCTTTTTCGCCGCAATTCATTAAACTTACGCAGACTGTGCCTGTCTGTCTTTGTATGTGTGTGTGCTGGTTTATTTTACTGTAAATGTTCCCATTGACCGCACCAGCATTGTGTGTGCACACTGGCACACCTACACACAAACACACGCACACTTGCTTTTTTCGTTTGTATCTGCATTCTATGTGTGCAATGTACAGTAAGCTAACGACGCCGCCGGCGTCACATGCACACACACGTACACACTCTGGGGCGAAACATACATTTTGCTCTTTAAGCCAAACATAACCTCACGTGGAAACGCCCAACATTAGTCTATGTATGTGCTATTGTGTGTGCGTGCCTGTGTTTGTTTATTGTTGCCCTGCCTTCGTTCACTTTGCAACTTGAATGTTTTCCTTGATCAACTTCTTCAATTTCCACACACATACAACAATCGAGAATCTCAATTTCAATTTCCCACAATGTTTCCACCCTCGCTCTCCTCCCTTCTGTACACCTTACAGAGAGAAAAGCCATTGCTATTTGTTTATATTTCTATGCATTGGGCAAACATAGACTAAAAAAATAGCTTCTGTTTTTTCTCGGCACAGTGGTCTATAGGCAATTGAAATGATGCCAATTGCTTTCAGCTGATAAACCGCCCATTTATTGTGCAAAGCTAAGAAAAATCAAACAATTAATAATATAATACATATAATTTAATAATGTCGAATAACAATAATTCTATAATTCCGTGTAGCTTTCTGAAAAACAAGTCCCGCTTGCATTATCACTGTCCAGACAGGCCGTAAACCTTTTACCTCATCATTATCATCTTTTTAATGATCTTAGTATTAATTTTGTAGAATTGTTTTATTCTCTTTTCTTTATTTTAATAAAGAAATAAGTAGATTAAGTTAATGCCATTTGTCACACTGTGCCGCTTACCTTTTTAGGCCAAACTTCGCCACTAAAGGTTGTGCGTGTGTGTGTTGGTGTGGTGTAGTGTGGTGAGTTGCGTGCTGCATTTTGCATGTTGTAATTAACATAATTAGAAATGTTCACGTGAATTCTTGTTTTTTCTCTTTTTTTCTTTCGGCCTTCGCTTTTTTCCAGTGTGCGAAAACAATAAAATGTTTGAAGAGGCGCTTCTATTGAACTATAACACCGCTTAATACTTAAGTATTTGTCATGGCTGTCCGGTTTCGCGTTGTTGTTTTTATGAATTTGTTTTTTTTTTTCTTTGCTGATTTTTAGTGTTTTCCATAATTCGTTAAAGTTTCTGCTCTTAAACGAGAATTGCCTTTCAGGGTCGCCAACAATTTTTGGTCTATGTGTCTGTGTGTGTGTGTGTGTGTGTGTGTGTGTGTGTGTGTGTGAAGCAAGAATGAAACTTGGCCACAAAACGCAACGCACCTACATATGGATGTCCTCTCCTTCCCTCCTCTTAGTTTCTCTTTCTCTATTGGCCCGCTCCCTCGGCTGAGCATTTTCGAGTTTTGATAAGATTTGCAGGTAAGATTTACGTAAAAGTAAAATAAATGTGATAATGCGTTATCGCATATGAGGAGTGTATATTGTGAGTGTGTATGTGTGTGGGTGGCTAGAGGTGTGTATGTGTGTGAGTCAGTGGTGAGAGTGAGTCAGCTTTTGTTCCATTACCCCGTTTTTCCAAATTCTTCCACTGGAATTTGTTGCAAACCTAATCAAAGGCAGTAACAAACACATAGGTATACATGCTCGCACACATACATACATTTATATATACATACATATGTACATATTTTATGCGATTACGTATCAGAATCCGAGTCGACCCTCAGCACGCGGGCCTCACAAGCCGAGCGATATAATAAAATTTTAAGTTCGTTATTAAAATTGGCCGACACATTGATGCAGACACACATAGATATGTACATATGTATTTACATGTATACGATCACATGCAACGCGCGTTTAATAGTTAAATCTAATCGGGGTCTTCGTGCCGGCAACAACAACAACAAGCAGTGCAATTGTTCGCGCCTCCCTTCAATCTCGATCTCCCTCTCTCAACTGCAGTTTCTCTACAGATATTTGCGCATTGTTTTGTCACTTCAATTTCCAAGAATACTCACACACATACATGAATACGGCGTTAAGTGCTTTTGTATTTTTGTCGTTAGTCTAATTCCAAACTAGTTTTTATATATTTCGCTGCTTTGCTTTGCGTCTCTCTTCTTTGATTGCTCAATAAAAGCAGCAAAAGGCCAAAAAGTGCACGTGCTTTACGCACACAAAAGGTCACATACACACACAAACACGCACGCACTTTCCAATGTGTATTGAGTGCAATAAAGTTAAATGTCCAATTAGCATAGGCTCTATTTCATTCATTCTTTCCTTTTCTTTCATTTTTGGAAGATCAGCTGTTTTGTACGCGGCCTTTGAACAGCAATCGATAACAAATTTGATTTCTGTAATTTGACCGGTGTGTCCATACGATCAATGCTGCCCACTGCTAATCGAGTTTGACGCCGTCGTCGTGATGACTCACGCGCAGTAGAATACAATTAAAATGAATAACAAGCATTAATATGTATATATGTATGTATGCATGTTGCTTGCTTTTTGCATTGTTATCGCACAATCGCTTGCGTGTTGAATTATCATGAACAACCGAATGAGTCTCCCAGTATAATTCTTTAAAAATTAGTAGCAACAACAACACAACGCACACGCACACAAAGTCATTTACTTGAGTACATATTGTATGCATGATAAGAGAGCCGGCACAAACAACTCAAAGGGAAGAAAAGGCAAATTGCTCGCAAATTTGATGTACACATACATTCATGTATGTGTACATACGTTTGCTGTGTCAAAATTTTTTTAAATAATTGTACCATTTATCGCTAATTGCTAATCGAGTAATCGCACTCGCACAAGTGTGCACACCCCCACTGTGTATGTAACAGTCATTAGCTGCACGTACGAACACGAACACATACACACGCATATCGATAGTTACACATACTAAATTAAGCGCATTTTTATTATAAATTTATGTGCATTAAAGGGTTTGCCCCTTACACTGCTTTTTGGACACGATACTCCTTCTTCAGCCAGAGTTGCTGCTGCACATTCGACTTGGGAACAACAACAAGTAGCTCATCCCCGTTATCGTTTCGAATCAGCTGATCCCGCAGAAAATTCAAAAATTGCAACTCATTGCCCAAGTAACGCGGTTGCAATAATTTCGAATCTAAATTATAATAAACACCATCGATAGAACGTAGCGCCACCCAATGTCGGTTGCGCATAATTGGTATTGGTATATTTGCCACACTCATCGAACAGTCCACATTGAGTATAAAACCGATAATTGCATCGAATTGAAGACAATTGGGATCACGTCGTCGATCAAACCAGATTGCTTCACAGTCCTCACATTTCAGTGCATACATCATTACATTAACATCGTAATTACCCCAACCTAGCCACGATCGATGGGGATTTAGCCAGGAATGGGGTGTCAGTTGGTTACAATATTCATCCATTTGCTGCTTGGTGAACATTTTGGGCCTCTGAAATAGATTGTTCAGTGCGTGCAGGCCGCACTGTTGCGCCACCTGGCGTTCGTGATAGATTCTGCTGGGAGGCATTAACGTTGTTTGGGTGTGTAAATTCTGTTATTTCCGGTTGAATGTAATTTTTTTTAATATTATTAGTTAACTTTGACGTATTTCGTTGGTTACTTGCTTTGTTTCTGCTTCCTCTCCTACTCTTTTTCTCCTTATTGATTGATAAGTGACGCCTGAAAGGAGTCGATGACGGTACTGACGCTTCCTATACGCGGGCATATTACAAATTCCAAACTTGTCCGTCAATACACAAAAATTATTTATGTACGGTCAATAATAACTATAGTACGTGTTTGTGTGTGTGCATACTTATGCGGGCGTGCAATGTAACTACTTGTAAATACTCTGCAATCGATTAAGCTCAATTATCGATAGACTGAACGATGCTTTACAACGATGTTAACTTAACTGTCTACAACAGTGGAAGACCGCAAAGAAATATCACACGAATATTTAATTACGAAATTTAAAATATATAAATGTTTTATATTGTATTTTATATATAGTATATATAGTATTCTAAATATGATTTATATGTTTTATATATTTGTTAGTGACATAGAGCATCAGCAATTCGACTCGTTTTTTTCAAGCTGAACTTGAACTTGACTACAATAAGGTCGCACATTGCGTGCACTGTGGGTCTGGTTGAAATCAAATGTAATTCTCAAAATAATTGCTATAATTAGTAGAAGAGAGAAGTGTTTTGTGAGGTCTCGACCCTTGTAAGTGAGTGCGGGCTACGCTGCGCTTCCCTAATTCTAATTTTGGGTGCGACGATGAGGAAAATATAACGAACTGATTTCAAATGCCAGACGCGCGCACAATCTTGGCTGCTGTATGCCAGGGTTGGGACTGAAGTAGGGATGGGACAAGAGGTGGAAGGGGAGTGGTAGATCTAGGGCCCGTCTCCATTTTCGATTTCATTAGCGAATTAACTTCCGAAATGCGTCGCCTCGTTGTCATCGTCGTTATCCACTTGCTTATTATGCATGAACGTTACTCGCCTGTCATACGCGTCGTCGTCGTCGTCGTCATTGTCCAGTGTTGCCATGCTTCACACGTGCCCAGAAGCAGCTAAGTTTTTGGTGCTGAATTCCAATGTGCCCCTCAGACGACGGCAACAGCAAAAATTTCCGCATTGTCTTGGGGGCCTAAATTGAAATCTCTTTTGCCAGCAGCGAAAATGGCTGCAATTAGCCAAAGAAAGAAGTTGCGACGTTGCCAAAGTTCATTTTAAGTTCCAAGCTGAATAGTTTAAAATTTCTTATCTTTATTGGAAATTTTTAAGATTTTTTAAAGGCTTTTTTACTAAAGCTAGTAAAGAATTTCAAAAGGTTTGGGTTATTTTTGGTGTTTATTAAAGGGGTATAGTTAGTTTTTGGCACCTGTTATAGGGGCCTTTCTTAGGTTATTGCGGGTTTTGGGGTTTCCAATTTTTTTTTTCTTTAAAATTCCTTTAAGTTAGTTTCTTTATCGTATTATCAAGAACAAAATTGTAAAGCGAACAATCTAAACATTAACATACATTGGAAACTGTTCGTTAAGTGGATTGTAAATTGAATTGCCTGATAATAACTCTAGTACTTAAGCACTGTGACAGATCTTACTTCACTTAATCAATTGCTTGCAATATAAATATATGCCACAAACTTAGAGAGTTTCTTCTCTTTATTTGTTTACAGATTTTGGATATCCCCAGTAGGCAAATCACTGGGCATACGCAGCTCTAGACCTAAGAAAGCGGCAAATGTTCCTGCATTGGAGACGGCATATGCTAAGTCAACTCGTCTGGATCATGCGAGGGTAAGAGGTGGAGAGGAGGGATCTTATCCTAAATGCATATACTAATGTCCTATTTCTTTCTGATGCCTTCCTTAGCTGACACAGTTGGCCAAGCAAACGGATCTAAGTGAACGTCAGATCGAGCGCTGGTGGCGTCTGCGTCGTGCTCAGGATAAACCCTCGACACTGGTCAAGTTCTGTGAGAACACTTGGCGATGCGTCTATTATCTATATAGCTTTATCTTTGGCGTCATTGTGCTGTGGGACAAGCCCTGGTTCTGGGATGTCAAGAGCTGTTGGTATGGCTATCCGCATCAGGTGAGTGACGACGAGTGACGCCTCAATTGGTTGCGCCCTAGTGACGTCAATGGAGAATGTAGGGGAAAAAATCTATTTAGTTTTCACGACTTATTCTGATTTCTCTAAACTCTTTAGATTATTGAATTTAGAAGCCTCCATCTTTTGCATTCAACTATCTATTTTTAGCTAATAAATGCTTCATACTATGACATTCTCTTGATAAAAACAAACTTATCCAACTTTATAAACTAATCTAAATTTATTTTCCCCTCTTTTATATGCAGTCTGTGAGCAGTGACATCTGGTGGTATTATATGATATCGATGTCCTTTTATTGGTCGCTAACTGCTACGCAATTCTTCGATGTGAAACGCAAAGATTTCTGGCAGATGTTCATCCACCATATGGTCACACTGCTGCTGATGTCCCTGAGTTGGGTATGCAATCTACATCGTGTCGGCTCCCTGGTTCTGGTCGTACACGATTGTGCGGATATATTCCTAGAGGCGGCCAAGCTGACTAAATATGCCAAATACCAGAAGGTCTGCGATGCCATATTCGCTATATTTACTGTCGTCTGGATTGTTACACGTCTTGGTTTCTATCCACGCATTATCTACAGGTAAGGTTGATAAAACTGAAAAAAGTAGAGCAATCGCAATTTTCTTATTTTCTCTTGTTCTCTTTGCAGCTCTTCTGTGGAGGCACCACGCATTTTGCCCATGTTCCCAGCTTATTATATCTTTAACTCGCTGCTATTGATGCTGCTCGTGCTGCATGTCATCTGGACCTATATGATTCTCAAGATTGTTGTCGATTCCCTGCAAAAGGGTCTGGTAAGTTGCCCAATAGAGAAAGAGAGAAGGGAAAGAGAAAGATAGAGTGGGAGAACTTATTGAGGGTACTTTAGAGGAGAAGAATTATATGTAGTATATTGATATATTGATATATCGAAGAGAGACAAAGAGAGAAAGAACAACGGAACGCCTCCTTTGGAGGAGAAGAATTAGATTGTATATTAATGCGAGAGAAAGAATGAGGCATCAAATTGAAGGGGAAGAAATAGATTGTATATAAAAAGTAGAATTCTTAAAGAAATAATTAGAGATACTGAAGTTTTGATATTTTAAAGCATAATATATAGATTGCAAAATGCAGATATCGTTAAAGAAGGACAACAATTGAATGATAGTTTTCATGGTTGTTATATTTGTATAACTATCTCTTTCTATTTCGTAGTTAGAAGTGTTGTAAGTGATAGTTGGAAAGAGAAGGAAAACGGAGTTGCTTTCCTCTCAGGATATTTTGCACAATTTTAAATGAGCTGTTTATCTATATCAATATTTGATATACCAGTATTCTGAATGGCAATAGATAACAATTGATAAGTCCTCGGCCGGACATATAGATGGTGTTACTAGAATTAAATCCATATGATTGTTAGTAATCCCTAACCCTAACTTGTCAGCTGTCGGTTCATTAGTTTGTAAGTGAAGCTACATTTACTATTGTGAAAAAAAATTGATAAAAAAGAATTTCGCGTGTTGATAAAGTTGATGTTGATGCAAAAACTTGGCTTGATAATGTTAGTTAAAGTTAAAGTTTCCAGACAGTTTCCCAGGAAAATCAATCATCAAGGATTGGTATGTTAATTTTAAACTGGGTGAAATGAGCACCGAAGACGGTGAACGCCCTTGAAGGAAATTTGTTGAATTTAAAAAAACCAATTTTCCAAAAAAAATACTTTTTACTCTTGTAGACCGAGGCCTTTTCAATTGACCTGTCTGTTACCTATATGTACTACTAAATAGGAATATATAATTTATCTATATATACCATTTTGTTTATCTATATAATATAACTTAATAATCATCATTATCATCTTCTTCCCCCAGATGTCCGGCGATATACGCTCCAGTGATAGTGAGGATCTCACAGATAGTTCAGAGAACGTGCGCTTGGCCAATGGAACGTCGTCACGTTCAAAGACCAAACTGAGCACGGCCGTGGCTGGCGGTGTCACCCAGAGGAAGGGGGGCAGCAACAGCAGTCACGCTGCAATTGATGCGACGACAGGAGGCGGAGGTGAAGGAGGAAATGCCGCAAGCAAGTAAAACTGGATGTACAGCAGGAGGAGAAAGAACGAGGAGGAAGAGAGGACTAACAAACCAATACCAGTACGAAAGGAGAGATGAGCATGATGAGGAGCGTGAAACAACAAAATCAATCTACAGTAACAACAAACAAACAAAAGCAACAACAAGATGAAGCAGCAACAAAAGCAACATCAAAAGAAACCAAACCAGTTCAGAACGTTTTATTATGTTAATTATTATTTTTTATAAATTATAAAAACAAAAAAAAATAAAAATATATTATTTTTTTTAATGAAACAAAATTTGAATAAATGCGATTAACTTAGCGCAATTTCGAAAGGCCGAAATAATCTTTCAGTTATAGGGCAAAGGTCAACAAAGACAACAACAACAATCGAAAAACCGAAGCAGAGATATAAGAAACTAAAATGAAATTTTCAACTATTCCCAATTTGCTTAAAAAACAACAATTAGAAACAGAAAAGCAAAAGAAACAAATCAGGGATCGAAACTAATGATTTAATCTTTGATTTCATTGATGAAGTTTTTTGATATAGTACGATTTTTGATTGATATTATTGTGAGCGAAAAAAGAGATTAAGAAAAAGGGATTACTTCCTTTTTAATCTAGAATCTTTTGAAAAGATTGAAGCTACAAATTTTTTGTAAAAGAAGAAACCGATTAAAATCAGAACGCTCAATAATAATCTTTATATTCGGATCCAAACTATGTTCGCACAAAATATATAAAAGTCATGAAATTATGATATTTATTTTATGACGAATAATGTTTATGGTCTCTGATTCCAAAATTGTTGATTATCTTTCAACTTAAAATTAGAAATATATTAAAATGGATCATAAACATAAAAGGTTGATCCGATAATAATTCTAGTTATTCAAGTTTAAGCGATATTTTTAACGAAAAAAGCTTTCAATATGCGCTTCGGATCGAAAACTTAAATATATATAAAATACATAGAAATGTGATATATGTATGTATATTTTATGAGGAATTACGTCTACGATCCCTGATTTCAGCTATTCCCAAAATTAGAAACAGAAAACCTAGATGAAAAACTAAAAGAAAAAAGGAAACATATAACTAAAACTCTTAAATCTATTGTAAATATTGTAATTGTACGTTTCTCCCCAAAAAGAATATAATATATATATATATATATATATATATATATATATATATATATATATATATAAATAAATCGATGTAAATGTAAAGTAAGTCAAGAGTTATTTCTGAAATTTGGTTTATTGGATGTGGCCTAAATTTGTATAACTACATGCTAGCGTCCTGGGGGGAGAGGGGTGTTTGTATTGTGTCGTGTTTGACTCCTGAGTTACATTAGTTAGTACTGATAACCATCTGGTTGATAGGGACGAGAGAAAGGCGCCGGCGCAAAGGGCACGGGGGGAGGACGCCAATTTGTAGGCGGCGGACGTGGTGGCGGAGCCGGCATGCCAGGTGGTGCCCACGCATTTGGAGGCTGGAGCATACGTGGCGGCGGCGGTATACCCATTGCCGGCGGCAGTGGGGGCTGCCCGGCGGCCATGGGTGGCAGTGGTGGCGGTGGTATTGTCGCTGGGAATGGCGCTGGCTGCGGCACAGGCGGTGGTGGTGCAATCATATTCATGTTGGCGGCTGCCACAGGCATTACCGGTGGTGGTGGTGCCATCATTGGAGGTGGCATCATTTGACCCGGCATGCCTGATGGCATCATATTCTGCACTGGCGCATCGGCGAACAACTGATGCGGACGATCCGCATGTGCTGAGGGATTTTGTGCCGCCAACAAACGTTCTGCCGCCGAACCGTGACGCTCTCCCTTGTGATCCTTTTTGAAGGCATAAGACACCGAAATGGGTCGATTGCAAAGATATTGTCCGTTCATAGCGTCCATGGCGGCATCACTAGCCTCGAAGCTCGCAAAGTTGATGAAGGCGAACCCTTTCGATTTACCCGTCTCCGGGTCACGCATTATCTTCGGTGTCTGCAGAATCACACCGAAGGCAGAGAAGGTATCATAGAGTAGTTTTTCATCAACTTCCACATCCAGATTGCCAATAAAGATATTGGCGCCCACATCCAGATTCTTTTGATGCGCCGATGCCTTATTGACACGTATCGGTTTCCCATAGAGCTTTATCATGTTCATTATTTTGATTGCATAGTCGGCGTCCTCCTCGCTCAGGAACTCCACGAAACCATAGCCCTGATGCATTTGTGTCACGCGATCCTTGGGCATGTGCACATTGACTGCAAGATAAATATCCTTAATATATCTGAGATAGATATAGAATCCCAACCTTTTGGACTTACCCACTGGACCAGCTTGCACAAACAACTCCCAGAGCAACGTTTCGGATACCTTGTCGTCCAGGCCGCCGGCATAAATGGTGGCATCTGCGAGAAATGTATTAGAATCATCCAGAAATGAAATATTTATTGTTGCTAGCCTTTTGTTTACCTTGATTACGTTCAGCAATAGGACCAGCGGCCATTTTGCTATTTGAATTATTGCCAAAATTTCGAAAAAAATCAAACAATCAAAATCTCCATGCAAGCAGTCAAAAGTCATACACGGCGTTTAGTGTTGTGAAGAACGCATTGCAGTGTTGCAGACACACGCAGAGCTGCGTGACAATCTATCGATGTTTCCATGATATCCCTGGTGGCGATATTTTTTGAATTTACAGCATTATATAAACAATGCGACACGAGTAAAGAAGACTGTAAACTATTTTCTAATTACAAAAATCATAGTTTTTAATTCGATACTATACCGACTTTCAATAGTGTACTGGATAATATTGGTTACGATGAATTTTGTACTCATATCGAATATCGTAAACGTTTACAGCTTAGTGATATCAGTTTTTATCACTAATTCTTATCGATATCGCAAAATTCAGCTGCACATTCGATAGCAAGTGATTTTAGTGTTCGTTGTTATACACTTAAACTTGTCGATAGCACTAGTCGATAGCGTCCATCACTATTTGGCCTACATTTTTATGTAATGTCACTTCACTTTGTTGTCGTTTTACAAAGAAAAAATCGTGCTAGTAACCAAACCAAAGAACCAAGAATATTACTTTGTGCGCTGTGATGTGATATCCAATATATAACAAATAATGAATTGTCATCAAATACTGAGCGGTGCCTGCAATGCAGGTGACCGGTGCTTCGCAATTGGCTCCGTGGAAGGCATACCTTTTACAGTAAGAACTAAACGAACAGCGAATACGAATACGATTACGATTATTCCTATAGCCAAGTTTTTTTTTCTGTTTTTTGTGTCGTTTTCGCTTTTATCACGCATCTATCATATTGTACAACCTAAACCAACACACACACGCACACACATGTAGAAGTAGCTTGCATGACAGACATATATGTACATGTATAGATGATTTATGCAGATGTACGTACATATGTACGTGTATATATGTATATATTTTGTATGTAGGTACTTTAGGTACTTAAGGGTACAACAACTATGTATGTACACATTTTCCAACACACACAGTTGGCATTTTGCAAATTCCAATTGGAGATATCAAATTCTTATTAGCGTTTGGGGAGTTTTTAATGTTTTTATTTACAAATTCTCGTAGTCTCGTCTATGTTTATATGTACGTATGCTTGTTTGTGTGAGCGCATATAAATAAATGTGATGCTTGGGCTGTCACTGTCGCCCGCCGCCCGCCTGTCTGTCGCCTATGTGGTCAATTAAATCAAAAGCAAATGGCAAATGATGAGTTTTAAGAATTTTTGTGTAAATTCGATAACACTAACACAAACGAAAATGAAGCGATTGTTGTTGCTGTTGTTAACTTTCAGCCTGTTGTTGTTGTTGCCTTTTGTTTTTTTTTTAGTTAGGGCCGACAATTTTTATTGGTGTGTGTGTTCACTCTCTAGTTTTCGATTTGAAATCGAATGTATATTAACATGTTTTGTGGGCTATTAATTACATTTAAAGGTCAAGTGCCTGCCTGGTAGTAAACAAGCCTCTCACGTTGCCTTTACGCACTTACCAACACATGCAGTGCACTCTCACACACACAAGCACATGCGTAAGATATACGTACGTACATGCATATAACATTCGATTGGTCAAATGGCCTTTGATGCCCTAAATTCGATAAATATACAGACGTGTATATGCATGGAGTATGTTCTGTGTGTGTGTGTGTGTGTTAGTGGGGGATATTCGCGTGTACGTACTTCCACACGTACCACACACACACACATGCATATTATTTATTGCCTGCTTGCCTGTTCTTTATTTTTTGTTTTTTTATTGTTTTTGTTTCTTTTTGAGCCTGCTGCAAATCCTAACCAGGCAGAGAGACAAATTTGCCAGACGAACAAACGTCAATAACAAATAAATTATACACGGGCCATAAAAAAAATGCTGAAAAATTGTCGTGAGCACGCATTTATAATGTGTGTGTGACTGTGTGTGTTATGGGGAGCGCAACTGTAGCTTTATTTTTTTATGATCATATGCCCGTGTGTGTATCTTCTTCATGTACGTGTACATACATGTGCATATCAATTATTAATTACTAACGCGCGACCCTCACCCTCTCCTCCACCGCCTTCACCCGGCAAACGACCACCCCCACCCACCCACACAGCACACTCTGTTTGCGCTCATGTATTTGTTTACCGCTATAGCGCCTGAGGTCTGTTTTCTGCGGCATCTCTGCGAGTATGTGTTTGTGTGTGTGAATGTGCATATGTAATTTACCAAAGTCACAAGCATAATTAACTGTTCACATTCTTGCCCTGCCTGGCAAAAATTCATTTAAAACGCCAACAGCTGCCATCTCTATGTGTGTGCCAGTGTGTACATATCTGCATTATATTCTGTAATGAGCCGCCGTCGTTGCTTCTGTTGACATTGCCACCCATTCATTTAATTTCAATTGTATTAGCTGATTCCCAGTGTGTGTGTATGTATTTGCATATAATATTTATAAACACGTCGCGACGTGTCTATGTGTGCGTGTGTGGCAAGCAATAGGCGCAGTTGAACTTGAAATTGAACACAAACACAGAGAGGCAATCTTATGTATGTATGTGTGTATGTAAATGTGCAAGTGGCGCCATCTGTCCTTGACGCGGCGAGTGTCGGCCCAGAGTGCCATAGCATTCAGCCTTGTGAGAGCCGCCATTGCAAGAAATGTCCGCATGTCAAGTCAAGTCATATCACCAGCACCTCTCAGCACCTGTGACTCCCCATATCCCCCACTCCCTTCAGTGCCACTTAAGATAATGAACATATCTGAGAGACGGACAGCCCAACAAATAATACGTGCAACCCATTTCACCAGGTTTAACTAAACCGACTAGGAAAAAACAAAAAGTGTGAATCCTCGTCATATGCGACCTTTCTTATACCCTATAAATACTTAATTGATATTATGAAATTTGAGCCTATTAAAATAATCAGAAAATGTGCGGCAACTCTTTAGTGAATTTCGTAATACAATTATCAACATGATTTCGATAATGCTTTATAGACTAGAATCGATTATCGAGTTCCGATTTATGATCATTTTGAGTTATACGAGGTATGCAATCAATTGTAATACCCCAAAGATTCACACACATTTATTTCGCTATTTTCAAGATAAGGTCGCAATTTCTTGATAGGCAGCGATACGCGATATTCCTCGTCGTGGTCGTGGGGTATATAACGAGTTAGCTTTACTATGTGCTAAACCTTTCCTGTGCGATCTGGAATCAATTCAAATTGAACTAAATTAGATTTGGCACGCGTTGAAACACGTAATTGTGCCGCCTACTTAATGCTCTAGCTGTGTATGCACGTCCCGGGGGTTATATACTACACATATAGTATAGGTGGTATATAGTATGTATATGGATAGGATGATTCAGATACCAGCTTTCTGGTTACGTGGGGTTTTTTCGTTCTCGCTTTGAGGGCTGAATGTGTAAGTTAACTAAGCTAGATGATTATTTTCGACTTATGCAAATTTTTAATAGCTCAATTTGGGTTTACTTTTCGACTCAAATCGTTTGCACTTTGTAAGTTTAATAGTCGTAATTTGGAATTATATTACAGTATTATGGAACTGGCAACTTTTGGGAATTATTTAGATCTAGTTAGGTTCTGGATATTATGATATATACAATACATGTATACATATAGTATGTAAGTTGATTGTAAATGTTGGCCGTTTTGAGTATTGTTTAGGAACTTGTATTGTATTTTATTGTTGGGCTAACACAAAATCTATATTGGCATTTAAATGTATTTCGTTTATTTAATTTCGATATATATATATATTAGTTTTTTTGCTGCATAGTAATTGTATTAGTTTTATAAATGGACACTGATTTAATGAAAATCCCTTTTTGGTATAATAGTGAGAACTCTAGATATAATACTTAATAAGTAAAGTTCTTAAGTTTTTTACAATATATATATTAGATCTTTGATCAGTTTGTATGAGAAGCATAAGCCCCCTAAGACCCTTTATTGTTCCATTTTCGTTAAATATACTTAACAGTAATGGCATTATATATCTTTTATATTTAAGTTTATAAAATCCCTTTATAATTCATTTTCACTTAAGATAAATCCTCTTTATATACCCAGTACATGTCATCTCACTCACCACTCTCTTCTTTTTTCTCTCTCCCAACAGGCTTATGCTGCCGGTTGCAATGTGGTCATCCTGGCAAGCACGTTCGAGCGCGTCCAGATCATTCCGGGCGCCAATCATGGCTATGTAAAGATCTCCGCATTGGACTGCAGCACCGATACGGGCAAAATAGCAGCTGCCTATGAGAATAAAATATGCATTTTCGAGCCGACGCCAGTGATTGAGTCCAGCAAGCATAATACACACTTTCTGGACTACAGGTGGGTGCCGAGTGCCTCGTGTGGGAGTAATATCGAAGAGAAACTAATGCATATTCCCTTTCCTTTAGATGGGTGCAAACAGGCTCCTTTACCAGTCACTCGAATGTGGTGACATTGTCATGGAATCTGGAGGGCACACGTCTACTCACGGGCGGCACCAATATACAGCTGTGGAAGAGCAAGTCACCCACACACCAGCATGAGGAGGAACACCAGGGTAGCTGCCACAAATAGTGAGAGAGAAAGAGAGTCAAAAATTAATTCTTCTTTGCCTTTTTTGCAGGTGTCAAGTTCGAGATTGGCGAGAGCAAGGAGACCAAACAGTCAAACAATGCCCAAGCGGAGGATGTATCGACGTGGGAGAACATCTGGTCATGCCAGACAGCTATACCCATTTACCATATGGCATTTAGTCCCGATGGCACATTGTTTGCCACCTGTGGCCGCAATGATCGTCTAGTCAAGATCTGGTATGAGAATAAGCAGGTGCTATTTCCGGCCAAAGCGAGCAATGCCAGCAATGCGCATCATGATGCTGCTGGTGCTGCTGCAGGGGATTTGAACTTCACGTATGTGTACATAGCACATCCACGTGCCGTGTCCAACATTGTGTGGCGCAAGACAAGCAAGTATATGCCCAAGGGATCGGTGGCCAATATGTTGGTTACCTCGTGTCTGGACAACATTTGTCGCATCTGGATTGAGACTGTGCTACCCGATGATGGCATGGTCAATATGACACAGTTCGACCCGTTGGCATCGCAGAATCCCAAGTTTCGTACGCATCGGCACAAGCATCGCTTCATGCAGCGGCTAAAGCACATGAAGACCTGTTTCCATTTGCGACGCCACATGAAGGCGGGTGCACATACGAATGCAGTGACAGGATCGGCAGGTTCTGCTGGTGTTGGACATGGAGCAGGAGGAGGCACAGCTGGAGGAGGCGCCTGCTCCTCCACTGGAGGAGGTGCCGGCGGTGGCATTGGTGGTTTGGGCAGCTCGCCAGCAAGTTTCAGCAACTATCAGGGACCGATACCATCGCTACCCTCATCGTGCAGCGTACACGACTTTCATTCATATGGCTTTCAGGGATCGGGTGTTACACCTGGCATGCATTTCCATTTGGCAGCATCGATCAATGCCGAAACGGATATACCGCTGGTGCCCTCCATGCAGACCTCGGATCCGGCCAATCAGAATGTCTTCATCTTGCACTGGCTGAATAACAAGGAGATGCATTTCACCCTCCAAGCGGAGGCGATACTACAGGAGTTAACCAAAAAGGTCATCGATGAGGAGAATGGACTGCATCATCAGGGACAGCAGCATCATGGAGCTGCCAATCATCATGGCCACACGGGCCACGATATGCCCGACGAGGCGCACAATAAGAAATCGCAATTCATGAGGAATTCCAAGTCCGTTTCGGTTGATGACAGTGGCGAGGAATATAGCAAATATTCACAGCATACTGCGGCAACAGGTGCAACTGGTGGTGGCCTCCATTTGAATTCCATGTCCAATACAACATCACAGAATTCACTGAACAACGATCAACAGAATCCCATAACACAATTGGTTGATTCTCTGGACAATAAGATCGAGTGCCTGCTCCGTGACTGGCATCAGAGTCCGGATTTGCTATTTGCCATACATCCTGTGGATGGTAGCTACCTGATTTGGGTGATCGAATGGTTGGATGACTATTATCCTGGCTCCTATAGGCAGGCGCAAGTCTCCTTCTCGACACGCATCCCATCGGCCTTTCCCCTGGGCGATGCCATGTCCATGTCTACCACGGTGAGCCTCTTCAATACGGGCACACATCCCTTGGCCTTTCGGGACATTGCCAACAATGTGCGCAGCAAGGATGAGTTCCACAAGGGCGGGGGCTCGGATCAGAATTCATTGCGTAGTGATCAGAATTCTGCACAGCATTTTGATAAGCATGACGAGCAGGATGAGGAGCAGCAACAGTCGGGAGTTGGAGGCGATGATGATGAGGATAATGATCAGCAGGAGGATGCTGGCGGTGATCGTAGTGCAGCTGGCAGCGGCTCAGCTGATACTGCAGCTGGTGGAACTCCAGCTAGTCCACATGGCGGCGCTGCATTGCCGTTGAATGTTTCACCATCCGTTTCCATGGTCACCAAACACTCCAATGGCACCCTCAACTTGTGGCAACTCACGTTCGCTTTCAAGACCAAGTTCACCCAAGTATTAAGCATTGGCCATGTCAGCCGTGCATCGGGACATCGTTTCCGGGTGAATGATATAACATGTCATCCAGTGTTGCCACTGCTGGTCTCCACATCACATCACAATCTTCCCGATACGGAGGCCAAGTCACCAAGTTCACCATTTGAGCAGCCACTCTCAGGCGGAGGAGGAGCCTCCACACCCGGTGGTGGCACACCAGGCGGTGCAGCTGGCTCTGCTGGTGGCTCATCTAATGGCGGCGACAAGGATGTCTTCACTCCAACCGGTTTCTGTTCCGAGTTGATATTGTGGCGTGTGGATTCAGTGGGTCCCCTATGTCACTCCGGTGGCGTTAGTGAACTGGCGCGGATTAATTCACCAGAGATAAGCGCATTCAGCAACGTGGCCTGGATCCCCACCCTTTTGCCCAGCACCACCTTGGGCAGCTACAGCAATTCACCCTCGGCTTGTTTTGTCGCCAGTGATGGTGAGAATTTGCGCGTCTATCAGGCTGTCATCGATGCTAGAACATTGCTTGCGGAGATTTCATGCTCGGAGAATCTAAATACGTTGCACAAATCGCATTCATTATCATCGATGATATCGAACGCTTCATCCACATTGAAGGCGCAACGTTCTGCGCTCCACGACAAACTGAAAGTGGTTTCCCAGCAATCCACAGCGCGTCCTGGTTGCATTCTCCAATTGGATGCCATATCGGATGCCAAGCATGATTGGCAGAACACACAGTTCCTGCATGTCTTCCAGGCCCAGCTGATCACTGGTGGCCAGAGGTGCCTCACCACGGACATGCACGATCTGGAGGAACCCAAAATGAATGCATTGCTGGAATCAGATATGGATGCCATCGTTGATCTGCAGCGTAATATAGACTTCGAGGAACCCTTCTATATTGTGAACATTGAGAAGACGCTACGTGGCAGCACCATTCACATGTGGCGCATTGTCATTAGCTCCAAGCAACAGAACTCGTTTCTCTCCGAGACAGCAATGTATGTGCCTGATAGTAATCTAACGCAGGAAACAGAGGAGCAGGAACAGCAGCAGCAGCAGCAACAACAATCGCAGTCACAGTCACAGCAACCGCGTCGCATGTCCCAAGGTGCTGAGACCTTGACGGGAGCTGAGCACTTTGGTCCACAAGTGGAGGCACCGCACATCTCCATAACCACCAAGAAGGTCTGCACACAGGAGTTGCCACTGCCTGAGGGTGTCGATGTCATTCACGCATCCCCAGCAGCGGGTCATCTGTCCAGTTCAAGCATTTATCCAGCATGCTTTGCCCCCTATATCATTGTCACTGCGTGCTCTGACTCTATTTCACGTTTCTGGAAATGTGAACCAGTCGAGGGTGATGCTGATGGTGATGCTTATCATTGGTCCGAATGGAAAATGTTTAGTCGCATTCAGGAGTCCGCCATTGAGATACCCGGACAACCGTTGAACATCAGTGCCGCCTATTCGGGAAGGATTGCTTGTGCCTATAAATATGGTAAGAGTTTCACGCGTCCCAATCGCGGTGATCCCGATTCGCGTTATGTCAATCTCTGTGTGGCGATCTATGAGTGTGAGAGTTCTGGTGGCTCCGAATGGGTACTGGAGGACACTATACATCTGAAGAATGTGCACTTGCCACGCATCAATATTGGACATGGCATCGATTTGAGTTACCTCCACGATAGTCGCCTCTTGGCCAAGAAGCAGCGACTCAATCAGGTGTTGCACACCTTTGCACACGATGCCGAGAGTCGCAGTCCAAGGAGTGGAGAGACTACCCCAGAATTGGCCATTGGTGGTGGCAAGCAGCAATCGGCGGCAGTGTCTGGACTCCTGACGGTGCCCAGCTTTAGTACATTGCAATCGCTGCGCAAGAGCATCGCTGAGAATGGCAACACTTGCCCGTTGACCCAAAAGCATTTGGTGCAACTGGATTGGGTGTCCAAGGAAGATGGTTCGCACATCTTGACTGTGGCTGTGGGCAGTAAGATCTTGCTGTATACCCCGGTCAGTTCGGACATTGCACAGGCCAACATTAAGGCCATGAAGGAGTCACGCTCTGTCAATCGTCCCATCTTGCGCAAGGCTAGTTCCCTTGCCCAACCCAATTTTGTGGATGAAATACGTTGGATGAAGTTGAGGCAAATTGATTTGCAGACCGCTGATGGCTTGCCACCACTGCCCATGCAAATCTCTTGGGTGCGTGATGGCATCTTGGTGGTGGCCATGGACTCGGAGATGCATGTCTATTCCCAGTGGAAGCCACACTATGGTGCACACTTTATGGCCCTCAATGGAGGTGGAAATGGTGGCGGCGCCATGGCCGGTGATGATGTGCCTGATACGCGTAATCTACGTGACGAGGACTTGCGTTCTTTGGCCAATGAATCCACCCAGCTGAGGTTGAAGAATGTCGCCTCGATGCCGCTGATAAGTAAAGTGAGCACAGCCAATTTACAGTTGCTTTCGCACGACAAGAAGCGTCGCCTGGCCGCCAATAGCAGCATGGCTAACATGGCTGGACAACAGGATGCTGGAGGATTTGGTGGCAGTGGCATGGAACCACCTGCAAATGATGATTACATGACCGACTTTGGTCTGTTCCAGGCCTCACGCATTGCCTGCCCCGTGTTGCCGCAGTATCATCCCAAGCAACTGATGGAGTTGCTCAATTGTGGCAAGATACGTTGGGTGAAGGCCATACTGGCGCATTTGGTGCGTTGCATGAGCGGCAGCGGTGGCGGTGGTGCAGCAAGCGGGCTGCCACACGATGATGATGGCAGCATGGGCGGCGGAGGAGGTGGCGGAGCTGGTGGCAATGCTGGCAATTCTGGTGGAGCACGACAACGTAGCTGGTCCCGTTCGCGCACACTGAGCATCAGCTATACGGCAGATACAAGCAATATACAGGCAGAGCATCGTGGCAGCACCACACAAATCCCAGAGGAACTAATGTTGGACTATGCGGAGATCAATTCGATACCACCGCTGCCACTGTGGGTGCTCCTCAATGCCGATCGAGAGCAGTTGGGTGGTGGAGGCAAGGCACCTGGTTGTGGTGATGCTGATAAGGATTACGATGAACTCTTCGATATGCACAATTCGGATGACAATCTCGATGATCTACTCTCGGATGGGGAACAAAAGCGTCAGGAGCGACGTCTCTCATTGCCGGATAAGCAATCGATTTCACACTTTGGACCGCGACAGGGTCAACTGTTGTCCCGTCTGCTGACGCACACACATCTCCCCGGGTTGTCCTCACTGGATCAAATGCATCTACTAGCTTTGGCCGATACAGTGGCCACTTGTAATACGGATTTCTCGGATAAATTTGCTGCCGATTTGGGTAAGAGTGGGCAGGGTAGTAAGACAGATGCTGGTGGTGCAGGTGGTGGTGCTGGCAAGGAGCAGGCACATGATTCGCTGGACGATTGTGGTCTACGTTTCTTGCTGGCCATGAAGCACTTCACTTACTTGCTACGCTGTCTGCCGCTGCAGCAACGCGCCCAGTTCCAACGCCAGGGCGTGGGCACAGCGAACATAGTGTGGGCTTATCACTCGGAGAGCGAGGAGGAATTGCTGCATTTGATACCCAGCTATACCAAGGGTGATCTACGTTGGGCCACATTGCGTGATCTTGGCGTTGGTTACTGGCTGAAGAACATCAATACGCTGCGTCGCTGTGTGGAGAAGCTGGCCAAGTGTGCCTATCAGCTGAAGCAGGACCCACTGGATGCGGCCATCTATTATCTGGCCATGAAGAAGAAGTCACTTGTCTGGGGCCTGTTCCGCTCGAAGAGGGATGAGAAAATGACCACATTCTTTGGCAACAACTTTGCCGAGGATCGTTGGCGTAAGGCGGCATTGAAGAATGCATTCGTGCTGCTGGGCAAGCAGAGATTCGAGCATGCAGTGGCCTTCTTCCTGCTGGCGAACTCACTGAACGATGCCATCGAGGTGTGCATGAATAAGTTGGAGGACTTCCAGCTGGCTCTGATCATAGCACGTCTCTATGAGGGCGACTCCGAGGGTTCCTACTACAATCGTCTGTTGAATGAGCATGTTCTGGGCACAGATATCGAGACGGGACGTTGTGACTTGACCCGCGCTCATCCCGATCCCTTCTTGCGTTCCATGACCTATTGGAATTTGAAGAAATATCAGGATAGTTTGAATACTTTACTGCTGAATGGTGTCGGCAATTTGCATAGCAGTTACCGGGAGGAGGATCTACTGCGTCCCGAAATGCCGCATGCCACCAATCCGAATGTCTTCAATTTCTACATCTATTTGCGCACGCATCCGCTGTTAATTAGACAGAACATTGCCATATCGGCACAGGAGAAACGTATTGCACACATAGCGCTCTCCGGATTCAGTTACGCTGGAGATGCATCACGTGGTGGTGCCAATGCCAGCACCAATGCAAGCGATAAGCAACTGCAGCTGGAGGATTCCATTACGGCCATTGAGAGGCAATTGTACTTTACCACTGCACATGGACACTTCAAGTCTGGTTGTCCGGCCCTGGCACTGGAGGTTCTCAACAAGTTGCCCATGAAGATCAGCGATAGTGATGCCATGATCGGCGCCTCGCCAAGCATGACCGGCAGTCAAGCAATGGAGGAGCAGAGCATCGGTGGTGTTGCTGCTGCCAGCAGTGGCAAGGAAGACCTTATCAATTCTGGTATAATGGATCAATGGCAGACGACAACAACATCGTCCTCGACGGCCGATCAATTCGATTGGGGTGCTCCAGTCGCTTCCAGCAGCTCTAATGAGGCTAAGTTCGAAATCAAATGGGATGACGATGACGATGATGAGGATAAAGAGGAGGAGGACGATGCAGATGCCGCTGCTGATGATCCCACGCCACAGCCACCAGCGCAACAAGCAACAGGTGGCGGCAAATCCTTTGGCGGCGAAAGTAAAATGGATATTATGGCACAGCAGTTGAAATTTGTTGCTTGCCTCAAGATTCTAATGGAGGAGCTATCCACGTTGGCCACCGGTTTCGAGGTCGATGGCGGTCAGTTGCGTTATCAGCTCTATATGTGGCTGGAACGTGAGGTGGAAGCACTGAAGCAACTCTGCAACTATTGCAGCTCGGAGCAGGCCAGTGATGCTGAGACCGGGAATGCCAAGGATAACGATGATATGAATGCAAGCATCTATCCCAGTACGGAACGTCCAACGCTGCACGAGATTCTCATGCAGGACAAACAGGACTTTGAGGCCAAGGTGATGCGAGCGGCCAAGCGCAAGCGTTGGCTCAAAGGTGAGTGACAGATCAAAACTATGCGGCTATTGTTGACTTAATAGAGAAGGTTTTTTTAAATTTTCGTCTGTATGAACGCATAAATCTTAGAGATTTTAGGAACCAAAGTCAACAAATTTGCTGACACAACATATATGTGCTGCACTGACTAAGCAAGCGTTTTAGAATTTGGCCACGCCCCCTGCCGCTCAAGAAAATCATTAGAAATCTTCTTCAAAAGATATTTTTCAAGCAAGAATGTTAATTTTTGGTTATTTCAATCAATTATTACTTCCTAAATGATTTCTATGTTTGTCACTTAACTAAGCTAGACGAAACAACAACAGCTAAGTTGCTATTGTCCTCTTTGTCTGTATGAACGCCAATATATTGAAGGCTATAAAAAGTAGAGCTCTCAAATTTGGTGACAGCACTTGTATATATGGCAGTGAGAAAACTATTGCTTTAGAATTTTGCCACGCCCCCCGTTGTCCTCGTAAATCGATAAAAATAAAGTTAGAATGCCTCCTCTTTAACTCTCTCTGAATATCTCTCTCTCTCTCTCTGTAGCCAACGAGACGCTCCTCCGCACCCTGCTCAGCTACTGCTCGCTGCATGGTGCCAGCGGAGGTGGTTTGGCATCAGTGCGCATGGAACTAGTATTATTGCTGCAGGAGCTACAGCAGGAGAAGACGCAACAGCAGTTGCTCAGTCCGTTGCCGTTCCCCACAACGCTGCCATTGCTGAGCGCCTGTGTGGCTGGCAACAAGACAGTCATCGCTGATCCCATCAAGTATTTGCAATCACAGACAGTGGACATGTTGCAGAGCATCATTAAGCTGTTGCCGTTCCCGGGCATTGAGCCCTGTGCATTGAGTGAGATCTTTGTGCTGCGTGATCTCGCTGTGGCACTGTCCTCGTGCATCTATCAATCCCTATGTGACTCGGAGAGCTTTGTGGTGAACAATACGACAACATTTAATGGTTATCCCAGTCCGGGCATGGAGAATATTGCTAAAATCAATTCATCCTTTGAGTGCAGCTACCTTGTGGGCTCGCGCAATGCGTTCAACAGGCGTCGCAAGTATTCCACAGATGAGCCTGCGGGCATTTGCACCACACCCTCCAAGTGGCCAGGAGTGACCAATTTGCGGGCTCTGCTTGCACGGGAAAAGGATGAGGATGTGCCCAAGTTGAATGTGCTGCTCTTGGAGTCATTTGTATCCACCTACATGGCGCTGTTTATCTATTCATTGTCCACCTGTGACAGCAGGTTGCTGTATCGCCTCAGCGGGCAGAACTTTTCGAATGACACCTGGTCCACACTCTTTGGTGGCGGCATGAAGAAGTTACTCATCAAGCCTGCTGCGCAGCCGCATGCAGCACAGGCACAGGCAGCACTGCAACAAACATCTGCTACCGGTCAGGGTGATGATCCTGCCGATGAGAACAGCGTATGGAATACGGTTACGTCCATTACCAAACAACGCATGAAGTTGAACATGAAAATCTTGGGCAGCTTCAGTCAGAACAGCACGTCCAGTAACATGAAGGAGGATAAACCCACCTATAGGGAACAGTTTATGCCGCCAGAGACATCCATGTTATCGTATTTCTTGGCCAAACCCACGAACACAGGTAAGAGAACTTAACAAGCAATTTCTAAAGAGACGTCTCTAACCCTTTATAGTATATATATTTTGAATCAGCATTAACTAGCCCGGTCAACTTGTCTGTCTCTTTGTAGAGATAGATAGAGATAAACATAAATACAGACATATAGATATACAAATATATGAATAGAGATATATAGATAGATATATTGATATTTCTCTCTCCCTTTCTTAATAGATTGCGATGATTACGACACGGATGATTCACACGAATCGGATGGCGAGGAGGAGGAAGAGGAGGATGATGGTGATGTCAATGTGAGTCGCTCGCAATTGAAATCCAAGGAGAACACGGAGCACACCAATCCCATGTCTTACTCGTGGAGCATTCTTCGTTTGGCGCTGATCAAGAACAGCACACACAAGATACAGGAGTTTGTCAAGGTCGCTGGCATTGAGCTGCAAGGTGAGTCACGGCAGAAGAGTCCCCCCCTTATATATTGTATATGAGTATACTAATTGGATTATCCCTCTCACTCAGATCTGCCCGTGATTAGTCCACTGTCGCATGAAGTGCTGCGCACACTGAATCGCTGGCAGGAGTTTGCGCTAAATGATTTGATTAGTCGTGGTCCGCCATCGCGTAACTATATACCCGGTTGCTATGCCGAGAGCGGTATTAATGGGTTGGCCATACACAAATATCGTTCACTGTTGAACAAGGATAATACACCGTTTATTTCGGGCTCGGCAGCGGGTCCCATACGTCGGCTGTGGAACTATTTGGTGCGACAGGAGCCAACGCAGGAGGTCTTCATCAAGAGCATCTTTGGCAAGAGCAGCGATGCGAGCACACGCGGCGGCGGCGGCTCCTCTTCACATCACAATAACCATCATCATCAGCACGACAACGAAACCGATGAAGGTCGGTATTCATTTTTCTTACTTATTTGTTGTTGCAATTGAGCACTACGACCAACCAAACAACCAGTCAACACCCCCTCCAGGCAGCATTGCAACAACAACAACAACTAATTCAATTTAGTAGTATTTTATTATTGTTGGTTATTTCTTCTTTTATTATTGTTATTGTTGTTGTTATTTTTATTTGGTTTTACAAGTTTTATTTTCTTATGCACATTTTTATTGAACACACACACATATACACGCGTACACGTACACACACACAAGTATTAAGCTGTTAATATTCATGGAATATTTTGTATGATAATTAGTATAACACGCTTTTTATTAGCACCACACACACACAAACACACAACATCATTAACATTCATTTAGTATTTTGAAAGGTTAATTCCGTTTTAGCTATTGGTATTGCATATTGCATATTTTGGGTTAAAACACAAACAATACAAAGAAATTCAAATTTAACTTTAAATGGGAACTGCTTTGACACACGAGCGCGCGCTTTGCAAGCAACTGCTTTGCCGCTGTTAACAGATACAGGGATAATAGAAATAGAGATGTTGATTTGATTGAAAGAACATTTATACATGGAGGTTTCAAAAGGCAATTAAAACCTCTATGTGTAAATGATCCATGATGCATAGGTAGATTTCGATAATTATAATTGAAATAGAGGCAGTTCTATCAATGCATACACACTGCTGTCTCTTCACATTCGTGTGTATTATGGATAAAGTCGTTATTTAGAATGCAACTGCTTTGATTAGTTGTTAACTGCTTTGCTTAATTGATAAGCAACTACTAATAAGCAGTGCAGTTTAGTACAATACTTACTGTCACTACAGGAAGCACAACTGCTTGCTGCCTAATTGCGACTGCTGTCTGCTTAAGTTCAACTGCTTGTCACTAGTTAACAAGAACTGCATTGACAGCACTCGATCACAGTGATTTGCAGTAGTAAGTCGACAATCAATCGATAGGTAAGCTCAGCTCTGTTAACAGGCTCCAGACTGCATTGCCCGCCCCCGCCGTGTGTCAAGTAACAGCGAAACTGTTGCAATTATGTAAATATATATGTACTTAATTTGTGTATATAAATGGGATAATAGCAATGTTTTTGTAAACTGGATGCATGGGGATTGTGTTTAGAATTCTTGTAGAGTATTCTATAAGCAAGAAACCTTGTCACGAGCACACACACACACATACACAGTTTATACGAATTAACATAAACGAACACAAATATGCACACAAAACATTAACATAGCATAAACAACACTAACCCTAGCGTACACAATAAAATAATGTTACGAAAAGTATAAACAAAAAGAATAAAGTATTCCAGCCAAAACTAATTGTGAATGTATTTAATTTTGGACAAATATGAAATTAGATTTATACTGTATTTTCATTATGCATGAAATGGAATGAAATAAAAATAAATATGCTAATGCCTGCTCTCCTTTTCTCTCTCCCCCACTCTCTCCCACACACACACACACACACACTTACACACTTCTTTCTCTGTCTGTTACGTGCTCTGTCTGTCTGTCTCTTTCTCTCTCTATCCCTCTCTCTCTCTGTCTCTGCCCGTCTCCCTCTCTCTCTCTTTGTCTCTCTTGCTGTATCTATTCGATATTTGTTTTCAGGTCAATCACATTCGACCAACGAGAACACTGATCACATTCGGATCATTCATAAGGATCACGAATCGATCTTGACCTTCTGCCTGAAGAACAACAGCTCGTCGATGATCGCGTTTGCGAATCCCCGTGAGATACAGGAATTCGATATATCGCTGCTATTGGAATCCCCCAATTGGTATGAGGATGAATGCGACTATGATATGATGAATCTGTCCAAGGATGCGGATACCAATAGCTCAGCTTTTCTCATCATACAGTCGCAGGAGCAGTGAGTACCCTATCTACATGGATGACCCTCCCGCCCCTTCCTCTCTTAACTGTGTTCTTTATATAACTATACGCTGTCTTTTATCTCATTGCAGATCACAATTTGGAACTAGCACTGGTGGGTATAGTGAAGCCAGCGTCAGCACACAGAGTGCCTCACAATCGGGACGCGGCACATCTATGGTATGCATTGGGAATATCCTTAGTCTATATATTCCTTATCTATACATGCCTAATATATTTATACCTAATCAATACATTCATTCTCCAACTCTCTCACTCTTCCTACAGGTGCTGCGCCACAAGGTGGATAATGTGAAGCGCATGAGCGCACATCCTTTGATGCCACTGTATCTGACTGGTGGCCAGGATGGCTCCGTACAGATCTGGGAATGGGGACACCAGCAACCGGTTTGCTGTCCACGCACCTCTGGCACCTATGCCAAGGTCACACGCTGTCGCTTCTCCGAGCAGGGCAACAAGTTTGGCGTAGGCGACGGCGATGGCAAATTAAGTCTGTGGCAGGCGGGCATTGCCTCTCAGAACAATCGACCATTTATTGTGAGTAGAATGAGAGAGAATCTCCAGTCCACACTCTACAGTCTTTTTGCTATAAATGTCTCTCTTTGTCTTTGTAGACCTACCAGTGCCACAATAAAGCGCTCTCCGATTTCGTATTCCTGGGCTCATGCAGTTTGCTAGCAAGCGGTAAGCTTAGTTGATTCTTCTGCATAGATTTACTTTGATTTTTAACGGGGCTTTCTTCTTCTCTGCAGCTGGTCAAAGCTCCGAGAACAAGAATATCAACATTTGGGATACGCTGTTGCCGCATAAGAAGTCCTGTGTGTCGGGTAAGTGGGAGGATATTTTCTAGACTAAATATATAATGTAAATGAGGATAGCTTGTAATATATAAAGCATGGCTATGGGAATATTTGATTATGTAAGAAGGGATTGCGAAAGAAATGTCGAAGGCGACGGGGTAGGGACAGAATTGTATGCTGTGGATAATACATGCTTCTTTTTGGAGGCCGAGCACAGGAAGATGTGCTTGGCAACTGTTCCTACAGTGCCTCACAGAATACTTCTTCCTACAATTGATGAAGACGTTATTTCTACATACAAAAGGATTAATCATTCCGGGCTTTAGCATAGCCAGCTTTGTTACTCCGACTACCAACTGGAACCTTCTTTAATGTTGTTTTCTCTCTTGCTTGCAGCATTCACCTGCCACGATCAGGGATCGTCTTGTTTGGTCTTTGCACCACAGCATCAGGTGCTCATCTCGTGCGGCAAACGCGGCGATGTTTGCGTATTCGATGTGCGACAACGCACACTGCGGCAACGCTTTCAGGTGAGTAGAAAGAGGGAGAGAGAGGGAGAAGGAATGCAGATGCAGAGGATGAAGTATTATAATTGATATACCCTTTTCCCTCTTCAGGCACACGACAGCACCATCAAGTGCATTGCGCTTGATCCGCACGAGGAGTTCTTTGTCACTGGCTCCATCGAGGGCGACATTAAGGTATAGATTCCTTACATAACCCTACTATATCTTATATACTATGTATATACTGTGTTTTGTTGCAGATCTGGGACATGAACCAGTTTTTGCTGATCAACACGTTCCCGCACGAGCACGCCAAGAACGGGTTCTTCAAGCACACTGGCCAAGGGGTTAGTCAGGTGTATGTGGATCCCTTCGGACGTCTCTTCTCGTGCGGCTCCGATGGCTGCATGAAGGTGCGTCTGCTGGTCGAAAAGGATAATATTGTTCAGTCCGTGTATTAATGCAAAGCAAGAGAGAGAAATATTGAAATAGTTATTTTTTTTTTCTATTTTATTATTGTAATCTAAAACGAAACGAAACTTATTATTATAATCGTGTCCGTGTCGAGTTGTCTGTCTGTTATTGTCCAAATCTCGAGCTGTGTGTGTGTGTGTGTGAAAGAGAAAGAGTATGTAGTGAGTGTGTGTGATTGTTTATTGCTCTGTATTTTGTTTGTTAAACGTTGATTATTATATTTCTTTACTATATGCATAAATATGATACATATTATTATTATTATATTATTATTATTTTTTTGCTGTTTGTCGCTTCGCGTCGCCTTTTCCAACAACAAACATGAAAAAACTAATTGACGAATTGATTGAACGATTCGCTTTATTCTATGAGTATTTCCTAAACAGACTATATACTACTTATACGATTACCATACCTATACATATAAAACTACTCTACATATACATGCAAAGTGCACAGAGAGATATAGCTATGTGTGTGTGTGTTTGTGTGTGTGTGTGAGAGAGAGGAAGTGTGTGTGTGTGGCCTATAGATATGTATATGGAGAATGTCTGGAATGCATATAACTATATCTCTCTGCACGCATACTACTATCTATATATGCTTTAAATCAATTATTAATTATTATATATATATATATATTCTATATATATACAAGACATTCTGCAGTATGATAAATGATATGCTTATGGGAATATATATATATATGTGTATCTATATATGCTATGTTCGACACACACATGATGTAACTATATCTATTATATTATACTATATGCAAACATATATTGTATTTATGCATACACATGTATGTGCATATGTGTATGTGTATTTGTATTGTGTTACTACTTACTTTGTGCAACCACATTTTGTCTGTTATTAAATCAATCCAAGATCTATGTAATACCTAAATCAATTACCTAAATAAAGTGCAAAAAATAAACACAAAAAAAAATACAAAAAGAAAACAAAAACAAAAAGTATTAAACGAAAATCGTGAGATTTATTGACTATTTTTCGGGTATGATGAATGGGATAATTTCAAGTGGAACTAAAGGTTCTTTGACTAGCTCTAATGCCATAGGTTGTGACAGTTGATGTGGTAGTTCTTGGTACGTCTGCTGAGCTTCAGTTCTGTTCGGTAAAATTAGGAGCTCCATAATTGTATATGAACGGGTCGTTCTGATCTTGTTAGATACTTGCCAAGCTAAAGGATTTAGGCTAGTATTATTATTATTTGGTAAGGGGATCTATACTGCAACTTTTAATATGTTCTGTACTCCGACTGAGCTTCCTAATCAGTTCAGGTTTTCCAATGAATTCTAGGATTTTTCATGCACTGATTGACCTAAGATATATATATAATGCACAATATCTTCAAAAGATTTTACTAACTGATCTGATTTCATTATCGAATTGTGATGATGATGCCCCCTCTAAACTGTAATTATAACCTTTCTGTCCTGTAATTTTTTTCGATTCATCAACGTCTCTTATAGGGAGAAGTTCTATATAGATTATTAGTTGAACATATTCTATATCTAATAAATATGTATATTGTTATATATTCATCTTCTATTCTATCATAAGGTTTTGACCTTGACCTTATATTGTATGTAGCACATATTTCCCTCTTTTAAGGTACTCTGTTTGACCCGCTTCGGCACAACCCTGTCCAACCTATTCGATCGAAACACGCAGACAGCTCTACAGATCATCGTAACATATAAGGTTTATCAGATGCTATATAATGTCAGGTTTTATTACTTGTAGTACAGAGCAAGAGAGAAAGAGAGAGAAGGAATGTATTTTACAGGTTAGGATCGAATGAGTTAAAAGACTCGACCGGGCCTACGCGGTCTTCTGAATTAGTTCATTTCCGTTTGCCATTGAAAATGATGTCTCTGTGTGTGTGTGTTTTTCCTGCCTCTGCTCGTTTTGGAATTTTTAGTTTGTTTTTTTTTTTGAGTTCGTTTCTTTTTTTTATTTATTTATTTTTGCTGTTAGACAATCAAACAAATTAGACGCTAAGCCCATTTATGGACCTTCAATAATAATAAAAACTAGGCAAAAAAAAAAGAACAGACAGAAGAGCAAAAAAAAAAGATGTTTGCCAAAAGAGGAATTATTATATTATATAGTATAGTAGACGTTGTTGTTGCTGTAGTTGCTGATGCTGATGTTGTTGTTGTTGGCAGCGGAAACGTGGCAAATTTGCCTTTTCATTTTCATCGGTTCATCCGTTCGAAATCAAATCAAGAGAGAATGCGATACATCTGCGTTTTGGGTTTGGGTCTCGTCGCGCTTGAGGACGTTAAGGGGTATATGGCGTAGAGGGGGTAGGGTGCTTGAATAGGCTTGTTCGTCGGTCGATCGTTTAGGTCGCTAACGCTTACGACCTCGGCGGCTTAATTAGTTTGCTTGTGGGCGGCGGCAGCTTGCAGAAGCCAGCTGCATCGAAAACGGGCAACAATTCCCGCACCCGTCCGGGTATCGAGCCATCAAGCATGCTACACAGAGATGGAGAGAGAGAGAGAAAGAGAGAGTGAGGTAAAGCAAGAGGTAGCAGATAGATTGTGTTGGCTAATCTTCTGGGAGGAGTAATTTATCGCTGCCTACCGTCGCTTGTAGTCGATCTTGGCGCCTTTTAGGGAGATGTTCGCCTCAGTGGGAAAGAATGTCGCATCGTAGAAGTTCAGGCCGTTCTGCAGCAATATGTTATACTCATCCATGGAGGCCAGTGTGATGCGTATCACGGCCGGGGGCAGTTCACGGCGTTCGGGGCGTTCCGATTTCTCGATGGCATCGGCCACAATGCTGCCGAGGACGCTCTTCGTGGTGCTGCTGCTGCCTGCAAGGGGAGGAGAAAAGAGAAGAAGATAGTTATCAAGCTAGTTACCAAGTTAGTGTAGTTGGGGTACGGTGTGCATGTGCATGTGTGTGTGTAGGTGTGCCAATTGGGATTGTACTTTACTTCGTATGGCTGCTCGGCGCAGTGTCGCCATTTGCGCCTGGCTCGTCGTCAGCTGCTGCTGCTGCTGCTCACCTTCAACGCCCTTGTCCACGCCCCCAATGCCGCCTCCAGTTCCAGCACTTGCTGAGCTACTGCCGCCCAGACTGGGGCTGGAGTAGATGTGCAATCGCACCACCTCCACCACCGAGTCGAACTTGTACATGGCATGGCGTATGTCCTCAACGGGCAGATCCTCTGGCACATCGAGCACGTACAGCGTGAAGGTCTTTCTCGGCCGACATGGTATGGCAATCTATTTGGGTAATCAGATCCAATAGATATATGTATGCTTTGTCAGGGATTAGTAGTGATATATATTGTACATACTATATATAGTACTGTATCTGATCTCTACATGTGCTACGGGGTTAGATTGATTGATGATGAGTTGCGATTGGGGTGAGTAGGGTAGGGTGTGTTGGGGGATGTGGATCTGCCTAACAATTGCCAATATATGAACAGTTAAACATATACATATATATATTATATATACTCACACTTCGCGAGAAGGTTTGCTGTAAAAATGTTGAGAGAATTCAGTTTTAAGATTTCAACTTGATGATTTTGTTTGATGGAAGTTAAATGACGGGTTAGTCAGGCTACAAAGTATATACACATTAAATACGATGTTTACTAAAAGATACTACACATTAAATATATATATAGAACATGCATCATATCATAGAAATATTTTATATATTTGATTTCCAATTTAAACTTCGAGTTTTTTAATTTTTTTCTAGATTTACACTGGATTTTCTATTAGATTCCGTTTTAAGTCCCTATCTCTTATAAATTCATTTAAGTTCATTGGTATCCGATGGGAAAACCTTCTATAGTTCCTAAGGTATATTTAAAATGTTGTTCACATTCAATTCTTACTTACTTTGCGATAGAAACGCGCACCGGTCACTTTGTGGAATCCCTTCTTGAAGACCGCCTGATAGTCATCTGGATGTGAGAATTTAAACAGAATTCCTGTAGCCGTTTTCGTCAAGCTGAAACATCCCTTGAAACTCATTTTTTCACAAATTAGAGCAGCTCGTTCCATGGATAGTTCATAGGAGGGTGTCAGTAGAAATGCGCCTGTAAGTTGCGATGAAGTTATAACTGGCAGTTAGTATAGTGATATGCATGATATAATAGAGAGATTATAAAGATTTTACACTACACTACATAGAGAACATAAAGGAAAGTTTCAAAGGATTTTCCCGTTACAAATTTAGATCTACTTTAAATTTAATGTGTAATGCTTAATTGAGAGAGAGTTTCCTTTGGGATTCTGTATATAGAGATACATTCCGTTATACATATAAGGTTAGTTAAAAAGAAATCAGCAAAAGGTTTCGTCCAACTTCAATTTAGTACGTTTACAATTGGAGCATGCAGTATACCAGGAAGAAAAAGATGAGATTTTTATATTTTAAATCGATAGATACTATGAAACTGAAACTCCTCAGCTCTGGCTTTCTTATCTTATGAGTTCAGATACATGATAAATAGTTCATCTAAAACTATATGTATTTCCTGAGTTGTTTATGGGATCAATTCTAGCTCCCTTAGTTTCCGAGTTCACATGGGCAAATTTCGTAATATGTTCTACTTGGGATCGTTTAAGCACATTCACAAGAAATTAAGGCCCTTAGACAGGCGTTAAGAACAAAATATAAAAAAAAAGATTTTCGAAAATTTCTTGCACCTTTAGTTAGGAAATTATCGGGTGACGAAACCTCAGAATCGGAATCATCCTCGCGCTTGTCGGCCCACTTCGGTTCGGCCGACAACTTGTGGGCGGCCATTTTGGTAACGATGCCCGTAGGACGCGGCCTTGGGAACTCGTTCTTTTCACACTCCAAATCCGATGCGTTGCCGATATAAGACATAGTTCCTCAACTACTGCGATACGACGGAATTTCGAAAAGGGGGCAGAAGAAAAAATAAACTTGAAGAGTGCACGAAAATTTGGAAGCAACTGAAACATTGAAGCGCTTTTCCCAGCGCTTTTATATGCTCCACTGAGTTGCGCTTTTGGGTCTAGCGTATTGGGTGAGGTAGGGGGATCTCCGTCTCTCTCTCTCTTTGTCAGATCATCAGCTTACGACGATCGCAGTAAACGAAATGAAAGTCGATCGTACACACAAACGCACATACACACAGAGCAGACGATCTTGGCGCGGCAAAATGTCGGTTTTGTGGTCCCAAATTGGAAGTTCTAACAATTGGAATTGGACGTAAAACGACGCACTTAAGTATTTTCTTATATAACATATTGATCCTACAAACGTGGGCGGACGTGGCCATACTTGTTGTGGTGTGGGAGGTCGATGGGGGCGGTCAAAGGGGTTCAAATAATGATGCAGGTTGACGCCATCATAGACAACGGCGAAGATCGTCAAGATCACGCGTCAAAAGAAGTGCCAAATGTTGCGTAAATTTCAAGAACACGACTTTATAAGGTTGATGATGGGGGAAAAATTTCGGATACATATAGTACATCTGTCTAACGGCATCTAGAGCGTATGAATGTTATAAAATTCAATTCAATTAAATGGTATATGAATGTATATACTTGTCAATTAGAATCAATCTTTAGATTACTGACAGTTTGAGTTTCCAGATCTTCATATTGAATGTTTATAGGTAACTCCATAGAAAATGATATGCCAAATGAAAATCAAATATTTATTAAGAAATAATTTCTCTTCGAAGATTATATAAGATCATTCTTGAGCTCTACAACTTTCTTTTCCCGCCATACACAAATAAAAACTGTTGTTTTGGTTTTATGTCATTTCATAATATGTGGTTTATTAATAAATTATTTTATTTAAATTAATATTTCAGTTTTTGAATATTTATAGTATTTTTTATGTGTTTTTTTTTTGTTTTTTATCGATTTTTTTTTTGTGTTGTTTGTTTTGTTTCAGATTGAAAACAAAATGTGTTCCACTTAATAATATTATAATATAATAGACTACTAAAGTGTTTACATGGCAACTATAATTTCATTTCATGTCGATTTCTTTCTGTTCTTTTCTTTTCATCTGTCATTTCATTATAATTCTTCCTTGTTGTATACATTTTTGCAGTATTTTCTTCATTACTTTTCACTATTTGTTTCATTTAATAATAAAATAATCAATCAAAGAGGACACAAGAACGGAACGAAAAATAATATACTTACACATATATAATTGTATAAAGAAGCAATAACTTTGGAAGTGTGTGTAAAGAATCGGAAGGAACTGCAAGATCTAAGGAAACGAGACTAAAATTGGGCAAAAGGTAGGCAGAACAGGGTTGAGGGGGGACATATGGTAGGTATATGTATTGTAAAAGCGTTATGTATGATATATCATATATATATGTCTGTATATTTGTTAAATATGTTGTATATATAGAACTATATATATATATATGCATATATACTATATATATAGTTTATATTTATAAGCTTCTGTGTGGGGGTTTATAAGTAAATATAATATTGTTTATGTACGTGTATATAGAGCAGGAGGAAGGGGCAGCTGAGGCGAAACATTGAGGAAGAGTAAAGACGAAAGGGTACAAATTATATATCACTCTAGCTTGAAGTCGGAAAATGAAAACACTCATGCGCTCCAAATACAACAACAATGAGTCGTCAACACTATCGACCTATTCGATCAATCGATTAATCGAGTTTCTCTTTGGAGTTAGCACACACATTACACATACCTTACATACAAATACATACACAACAACTACGTAATAACTGATGATACAATGTTAACAATTATGCGGCGGTGGCTCTTTTATCTTCCATATCTTTATATCTTTATCTGTATCATTATTCATCTCAATCTCTAGCTCATTATCGTTTATCTTTTATAGTTTTTTGGTGTTTTAGTTTTAGGCAATGTGCGAAATAAGCAGCGAGGGTGCGAGGGCCGTTGGGGGCAGGAAGGGCGTGGTGTGACAAGAGAAGCGGGATGGCCAGGCAGGTGGGACATTCATGGAACTTACATTTCGTAACGAATATATATATATGTATATATCGATAAATCGACGCATTGATCGACTGATCAATCAATAAATTATCGAGAGGAAGGACTTGGGTTTTGTTTCCGTTTATATAATTCATGTTTTTCATTTCCTTTATTTAGTATTTATCTCTTACTTTCTTTCTGTTTATCATATATATACTCGTAATAGTCTCGTGTGCCAAGCGAATTTCGTTAGATTACGTCATTGTTATGCTTACACATACAAATACATATATATGAGTATATATATCTATACTATATAGATCGACTTGCACAAAAGCAGCATAAACAATTGCAATTGCATTTCGTATAGGTTAATATATTTAGATCTTTAGACGATACTTGACTTGTTGGGGCTCTTGTTGTTGTTGTTGTTCTGGTTACCCTTTTCTCATATGCCTCATTATAGTTCTATATTTATATGGATTTTCGAATACATACATATATCTATACAGCATACAGATATACATATATATATATGTATATAGTTTCTTGTACATTAACTAGTTTATTTATGATTTTAGATTTAGCTTAAAGAACACAAAACAAATTAAACAGAAAATGCATTTTTTTTGTAATTTCCTTTTTTTCTTTTAATTTCTGTGCATTCTGTTTATCATTATCTTTTTCTTGATTTTTGTTTTTTTTTCGTTTGGATAATACATACAAATACATTCATATATAGCTTAGCCTTAGGATTGTGTGTGGATTCGTTTTCTTTGTTTGCTGTTGTTGGGCCTGGTAAAAGCATGGCAAAAATAATATGATTGATACTAGTTCCTATATACTATATAAGGTGTGTGTGTGTGTGAGTAAGTGTGTGTATTGGGTAGGTAACAAAACGATTTGTACGCTTCGAACTGACTAGAAATTCGAAATTGTCTTATCTTAGAATTGATATACATTGGCGTCAAACTGTGTGAGATAAACAATAGATAGTTAATACATATATGATAATCAAAAAAATAATTCGATATAAAATATATTTCTAAACATAATATAATGATTATAATAATAAAAAAGTCTTTGCATTGGAATCGATACACATACACATACAGGATGTGAATGAAAGTGTAAATATATGTTTCATCTTTCTATTTGTGTCTGTGTGGGTGTGTGTTTGTGTGAGTGTGGTAAATTTGCTAAGTTGTTACAATCAATGCTGATTGATTGATTGATCAATCATCATCGTCATCATGTCGAACAACCAACGATGGTAACCAAGTTGAGCTACCAAGGTCGGCTACCATGTTGAATAGTCTTCAATCAGACAGTCAGTCGGTCAATCTGATCATTGATCTAAGTCTAAGTATATCTCAAAGTACATCAACTTTTATTTCTGGAGGGAGAGAACAAGCGTTTAGCTCGTGTTAAGCTCTAGGCACATACATATTACATACACATGGTATATGCCAAATGATTGACGTCCTCTAATGATTGATTGATTGAATATGGCACTAGCACATAGCACTGGGTTAGGATACTACTACAGATACTGCTTGAGTGTGTATGTGTGTGTGTCTATGCAGGAGAAAACATATACATACATATAGTAAAAGATCAAAACTAGTCTACAGTCTATGATTGAAATGATTGATTGATAACTCTGTCTCGTGTGTGTGTATGTGTTGTACATAAATTTAATAGATTGTTTGTAGAATGTGCTCTGTAGTCCAACTTGAATTTTGCACAATTTTGAAGCTCAAAAGATTTTAACAGAGTGAGTGAAAGGGGGTGTAAGTGAGCGAGGGCAACATAATAATAATATATTGTAATGTTTTCTCTTTTATTTACAATATGTGCTCTTTTTCTTAAGCAGCTGTTGCGATTTTACAGATCTGCATTTTATTCCAGATGGTTTTCCATATAGAAGAAGTAAGTTCCCCCAAATTTAACATATTTCTCTTCGATCGATACAGTTTTTTAACATTATCATAATTCTTTGCTGATCTTTACGCAACAACTGCAATCGATTGACAAAAGAAACCTTATACCACGAGTGGGACTACAGAGAGTTCTATAACAAGTTTAGCTATTATAAATAAATGATATAGTATGTGTTATATAGTTTATATGGCTGCATGTTAATGTTGTATACAAAAAACGTTAATTGCTTTACATAACTTGTTTTTAGGCGTTGCGCTTATTTTGTTTTAGCTTTTCATGATTTTTGTTTTTTTTTTTGTTTTTTGTTTTTTCTTCTTTCTTTCATTTTGTTTTTCTTTTGTTTGGACGGAACAATTTACAACATATGATTATGAAACAATGATACAAAACACAAAAAATGATTACGATTTAACAAAAATTAATACTTGACATTTGTAATGATCAAAACTAAAAAAAAAAAAAAAATTGATTTATCTTTATATAGTAGATGAGTGTGAGATAAAAACGAAAACTTTTGCTAATGGAATGAATTAGCTCGGGTTGCTCTGATCGAGGTAAACTAAACACATCAATATATGCGTATATCTATCTATAGATCTGTTGTAAAACGATAATAAGCAATAAAACACAACGGAGCTTTAGTTTTAGCTTGTTTTACAGTTATAACACACACATACATATAAGGATATGCGTATGACAGAGAGAGAGAGAGCGCGAGTGAGTTACACATACATAAGTAATTCTTGTTTATAGTTAACTATATGTATACATATATATATATATATATATATATATGGGGTGTATATAGCGAAGTTGTGGCATATTTTGCATCAGCTTATTATTCATTTGTAATTTGCACTTTTTGTTTTTTGTTTTTGTAATTGGTTTATATGTGTTTTTTACTCATTTTTGGATCGTTTTCCGTTTTGTTAAAATTTTGTTCAATAATAATCATAATACAATCATAATAATAATTATAATATTAATAATAATAATCAATAATAATAAATATGTACGTAGTTTTCTAGAAATATTTTCATATTATATATAAAGCTTAAACGCTCGATAATATCATATAGTATTTGGTTACACATTTCCCATACTTTATTTGCTGCTGCTTCTCATTATCTTTATCTTCTCGTTCATTATGCAAATCGTTCAAATAAAGCTCATAAGCGTCTATATACTTTTCTGATCTCTGTTCTTCTCTTTCCATATCTCATCATCTCGATCTCTCATCGATTCCGTCTGGGGGATTATAATAATACAATATTATGATTGCGTTGTTAGCCAACTTATACAGTTATAAAGCGATCGATTTATTCGTTTATAGTAGGCGTGTTTTTCATATCGCGTAGCATTATTATTATTATATCATATATATTATATATCTTTATATATGTGTATATTGTAGAAGTTGCTCTCATCCTGCTCTCAGCCCCGTGTAGACACATGAACGTGGGTCTGGGTCGTACATATATCATGTATGGTATATATATAGTATATGGGGGGTAGCACAAGTGGGTTTATATATATATACTAATATATTTATGTATATATATAAAAAAACAAACAAGATACACGAGTCACAATAACAAATACAAATGCAAAAATTCAGCATGAATATAGTTCTAATAAGAGATATGCATAATATATGAGGCCGAGATCTCGTACAAAATATTTTCTTGCGTTCTTCGTTTCTCCCATTTTTCATTTTCTTTCGCACACACACACAAACTCTTTGATTAGTTTAGTTAAAATATTTTGTTTTTTTTTTTTAGTTTTTCTTCTTTTTTTTTTGGGTTGATTGCAGCAAGCGGCGACTAAGCAGGAGTTTTCCGTTTTCTTTAAGCAATTGGAACAAGCTATGCTTTTTTTCTGGATCTTAAGTCTAATTGGGAGATGTACGAGATGAACGCCCCGCTTTGTGTGTATGTGTGTGTGCTACGCCCAACTTGTGCCAGCAGGGAATGAGAGAGAGCGAGAGAAAGACGATGTGGTAAGGTAAGGTAAGGTTAAGGTAGGGGCGAACAAATGTTATATATATGCACGATATCATATATACTTATATGCCATATATGTATATATATGCTTTATATATAAGATCTTACGTTTCTAGGGCAATAAATAAGTTAAGTTTTTCTCTTCGTTTCGCTTTTTGAGTATTTTTTTCAATTTTCTTTCGCTATTGCTAGAATTGCGTGGTGTGTGTGTGTGTGTATCTGTGTTTAAGTTACCCTTTAGTTGCATATTTTACTGGACATATACTGCCGTTGCTTCTTCTGCTGCTGACAACGCCGTTGCCGCTTCAGCTTCTGCTCCAACTCCTTCTTCAGCGACCAACTGATCCAGCATTTCAATCTGCTTGCGCTGAGGCGTGCCCAGGGGCGTAACAACATTCTGATATCGTTGATGAAATGTTGACAATATATCGCGAATTTTAGCAATAATCTCTTGTACTCAGGCATTTGACTCCTAGATGAGGGAGGAAGGAAGAGAACATCAGTTGAATTCAGTCAGTTAGTTACGGAGAGTCGTTGGTACTTTGCATACAGAACCGTTTAGTTAGTCAGTTAGTTATCTACGTTGTCTACCTTTAGGTTATCGAAATAATGCATGATCTGCTCATAATCCATATCGAGATCATCGAGTCCCAATCGCTCGCCCGGTGCCAATGTATCATCGACAGTGGCCGAGAACATTGGATTCCCAACAACAGTGGCTCGCTTGACCCGCGATGACTTTGTGGTCGGCTCACTGCTGGCCGTGATGACCGGAGTCGGCCCAGTGCCCGGAGGTGTGGGCAGCCGTATAATCTCATCTGTGGCATTCGAATTGGCCGCATCGGCAACACTGCTCAATATGCTATGGTTGTGATTCTCTGCAAGGAGGAGTAGCGAAATTAGTAATTGCTCCACGTTGCATGTGGCATGTTTCACGCGGCTGCTTACCTTTGATTTGTGTTATAGCCGGCGATGCTGGTACAGTTGTTGTCGCAGCTACTGCTGCAGAGCCTGTAACGGCAGCAACTGTTGCTCCTGCTCCTCCTTTGGTAACTCTCTTTGGTGTCAGCGAATCAAATTGAAATGCATTCTTCTGATGCGGATTGGTGTACTCCACCAGCTTCTCAGCATTGTGCAGCTCCTCATGTTGTTGCTGCTGCCGCTGTTGCTGCTGCTGCTGCTGTTGTTGTTGCTGCTGCTGTTGTTGCTGCTGCAGTTGCTTGATTTTAATATGTGCCGAACGCAACACCGGATCCTGTATAAAGTTGTGGCTATGACTATGACTGCGCTGATGTTGACGCTCCGATGGCTGATGATGCTGCTGCTGTTGTTGTTGCTGCTGCTGCTGCGTTGCTGCATTGTTGTTGTCGTTGTGCAGATGCTCGCGCTTATAGTGCTGGCTGCTTGGACGTTTGTTTATGATAACGTCCTTGTCCTGTCAGAGAAAGGATGAACAAATTAATACAAAATTCCATTAAGAAACAGTAAAATGGTTTTCGATCAACTTCGACATATAAAACTTATAATTCTCAACAGCAAATTCTGTGCAAATGGAGAATGTTGAATAACTTTAAATTAACTTAATCTATTAATGATTTTTAGAAACCTTAATGCGAAAGATTTGTGTCTCTAGCTTTTATAATTGGTAAGATCTATCAATTCACACAGGCAGAGACATACAGACATGCCATATATATATACTTTGTAGGCTCTGCCACACCTCCTAATACCTAATAATTACATAAATATATAAACAGGGAAATAAAGCACACTACCTTGACTGCAGCTCCAGCTTGTTGTGGCAACTGTGGTGGCAACATGGCGCGTGTGCCGACGTTGCGATGCGGCGGCACTGGTGGCTTGTAATCCAAGGCGCTGTCCTTGCGTTCATTAGGCACATAACTGAAAAGAAGAGAGAAAAAAAGACTTAGAATAAAGTCTAACTGAGGAGGGAGACAGTAGACAGTCCACTTACTGATCTGCATGCAACTTATTCAGATTGGAGGCGGGCACAATGTGCGTCTGCAGCTTGGGCTGCTGCTGATCGAAGGAGCTGACGCGTCTTCCATTGTCGTAGTTGATAATCGGATTACTGGTGATGCGCATACGAGAATCTGTAAGAGATGGGCAAGAGTTAAGCAGAGTAAGGAGGAGGGAAAGGTGGCTGCAACTAACCACGTGCATTGATGTGTTGCTGCTGCTGTTGCTGGGGGGGATTTGCATCGCCAGCTGCAGGCACTGACTGTCTATCGATGGTCGAACGTCCTAGCCAGACCCAGTCGTGTGCATTTGTTGTTGACTCCTTGAGACGCACATCACGAAAACCGCCAGCGCCACCAGCTCCAGAACCACCATTGCCATTGCCTTTGCCCAAGCCCGTTAAGGGATCCAGGCCAGACTCAATCATAGCAGGACGAAATTTGGATGCATAAACCACACACGAGATGACAAACACAATGATGGCAAAGCAGAAGGCTGTCAGGAGCACATACATGCCCAACTCCATGGACGACATGTTGCCATTGCCGGGACCACCACCGCCTCCTAGTCCGTTGCCTCGGTTGCCATAGTGTGACTTGTGCACGGCCTGAATGCTTGCACGATGTTGTCGTGCCTGCACAGTGGGCTCGTATTGTTGACTAGAGTCGCGGAGTGGAATGCCAACTAAGGATGAGGAGGAACAAGGTAGAGAAGATTAGAGAGATTTCACCTAGAGCTGCGCCCTATTGAAGCTCACCTATAATATCTGCCAGATCACCATTGTTGCGATAGTTTTTACGCTCTCTGCCCACTGTGCCATCGTTCTGTATGGACTCCTGTTTGCTGACCATATCCACATTATTAAAGTCCACCTCGATGGATGCCAATGCGCTGGCCAGTGGTGATGCATTCGGTTTGTTTTGCTTGGAACTGGACGAACTTGAACCAGAGTTTCCACCACTACCTGCACCACGTCGCATGCGACACTCCTCGGATAGAAGTAGCGTGACACGCAACAGATTGCCATTGCCTTCACCGACAGCAATGACACGTGGATGATGCGATGCCAGCATGGGTGCAAAAGCTACCACTTCTGTGTCCAAACTTTCCACAAGCAGGAAGTAATCCTCCACAGCAATGTCACTATAATGATGGAAATGTATTAATGGGGATCTGTGGGATGTATCAATTCCACGCACTTACCGCAAGGGCGTCTTGGAGCCATCGGAGAACTCTAGGTCGATATCCAGCAGACCCTCTTGATATTGTGCTGTTAGTTTATGTGTTACCGATGTCTCGGCCAGATAACCATTTTCGATGGCATTCTCAGGGGTAATGGTCAATTGCAATCCGGATATGACGCGCACAATAAGCTTCGATAGAGTCACTTTATCGCTACCCACACGTATCTCTTTGGTGCCAATTACACGTCCCGTAATGGGGGAGAGAACCTGCACATCGGTGCGTCCCATTGATTTTCCTTGGAGTATACGTCCCTTAAGCGATGCTATCTTGGGGTCTGCCACACGCAAAAGTGGCTGCACCAGATCAGTCACCCTTAATCCTGTGCGACGCGAAATGAAGTAACTAATACGGCCAGAGTTCTGCAAGCAAAAGAGAGGTGAGATGTGGAGAATGTCTCTTGACTGTGATAAACAAGGGAATGCAAGTGGAAACTTACTTGATCAATGGCCAAGAACTTGGCGTAAACCTCGACGGGACTCTGCTGATAGCGGGCACGGCAGATGTTCTTGTCGCCTCCAACATTGTTGTAGTAACTGGTGCCATGTTGACTCCACACATAGGAGCGCTTCTTGCGGCGACGCGACTGCTTGTTGTGGCTGTAGGTAGGGAAGAGGAACAGAAAGAGAAAAGGAATTAGAGAGAGCAAAAGGAGTAGAGGTTAATGTAACTCATTATGCCCTGCCCTGCGCCCCCTTAGGATGCTTACAGATAATGATTGTCGTCGGTTACTTTCCAGCCCTTGATCTGGGACAAACGGAAATCGGATATGTAGACTTCTAATGGGAATTCTGGCATCCAGACAATGAACTTGGCCACGCCCACATAGGTGCCATACTTAACAATGACGGAGGCATTCGATGAGCCACGTTGCTCGGAGCCATCCACGTACACGGAGCTGCATGACGAGGAAACCTGCAGGACATGGAAATGAGCAAAGGTTAATAAAATGAGGAATAAGGAAACTATTTGTTTTCTCTTGCCTTAATAACGCTCTCATCCTCGGCATGGCAAGAGCTCTGTAGTGTCACATCGGCCACTTTGCCCGCCTGCGAGACAATGAAGACCTTCATGGCTTGCGCAACTTGACGTCCGGTCAACACAGCCGTATTCATCACCTCCCAGATCTTGGCCATAGGCAGCACTGCTTGTATGTCATCCTTGTTGATCTCCAGCTTGGCTATTAATCGTTTCTTTGTATCATCTGGTGCAATTAGCTCTGTGGAATCCTTATCCTTGGGCGTATCATAGACATGCGTGACAGACCAAACGATCTTGCCCCCATCCAATATATCGTTGCTATCATCCGCTACCTCCAGTAGCCATGAGAACACTTCGTATACCTCATTGCTGCTGCTGTTCGTGCGACTCTCCATGCTAGATGTGCTGGCAGCCGACGAGTCAGAGGAATCCTTGCGGAAGGCAGTCACCCTGGCTGTGGTATGCTTGGGATTCTCCTTCTCAATGCTTATGCTCCACAGGTCACTCGATGCACTTGCTCCCATAATCCTTAGTCCTGCCTTGACGCGAGCACGCACTGTAAAAGCGGCGACACGTTGTTCCTGATCAGCATACTGATGCAGAAACACCGGGACATGCAGCTTGGACATGGGATACAGTGGATGTTGGGGCAGCAGAAAGGTGACAGAGTCATCCGCACGGAGTTCCTTAAACGGTGTCTTTGCCGCAAGTAGTGGCACCTGAGCGAATGTTGTCAGCGGTTGAATTTGTACCTTGGGTTCACATTGTTCGGGATTCCTCAATGGTGGCTCAAAGACACTATAGGACACTTGAGCATAACGTTGCGGTACCTTGGGTTGTGCCAGACGATCCTGTCCAGAAGAACCACCAATACCACCACTGTTGCTTATACTTTCACGACTGTGTCGTGGCGTTGGCAATGCTGGCCACCAGCTGAGTGGGATGACAACTTCAGCCACACAGACTCCATCCTCACCCTCGGGCATGCAGCGTCCCTTCAGGGGTTGCTCATTGGGCATGGCCACATGGAGCAGCACACAGACCTTTTGCCGCTGCAAATGGCCACCAGGATCGGCTCCAGCATGGAACAATACACGCAGTACGGGAGAGTCCTGGGAGACGGTGCCACGCACTAGATGTGCCGAGATGTCCAGATGCATGTTGGGCTGCTGTAGTTCCAGTAGCGTGGCCGTGGAGTTCTGCAGGGCAAGACAAAGAAAAATTAGCACTGCTCTTGGTAAAGTTGGAATGGAGGTGAAAGAATCGATACTTACATTGACATAATCACCAGCCTGATTGCCACTGGCGTCCATGGAGTCCGGCACAATGTAACGGGCAGGCACTGTTTGCTTGGTGGAGAAGGGACCATAACTTGCGCGTATGGAGACAGGCTGAGTGGTCTCCACGACGGTGAAGCGATCCAGCGACAGCACGGAGTCGTACGATGAGGAGCGTGACTTGGCGTTGGCGGCAGGTGGTAACGAGGATGAGGTCTGCACATTGGCAATCTCCGGTGTCACAGGTGGTTGACGAGCGTGCTTCAGAAAGAAGCCGCTGTCAGGAGCCTCGAAGTGCACCTCCACGGATGAGATGTGCCCTGTGGAGGAGTAGGAGGAAGGTGTTTTGATTATTAAGGGGGCTACTAAAGCGTGCAGAGTAGGAAGAGGAGCAGGAAGAGAAGCACCAAGAAGAGCATCTGACAGAGGCACAAAACAGGTAACTAGAGCAGGACACACGAGGATTAGCACACGGTAGGCAGGGTGCAGGAAGAGTAGGAACACAAGGAAGAGGGCCAGGTGGAGTAGGAAAGGGAGAAAGAGCAGGAACTGTCGACAACAGAAAATGAGCATGCAAAAAATAGTTAGCCCGAACAGGGCACAGCAGGAAGAGTAACACAAGGAGGGCAGAGAACTAAAAGAAGCTTGACGCAGTTGAAATAGAGAAGGAAGAGCAGGAGGATGATCCATCCAGTTGGAATAACAGAAATATATGTACAACCATAATGGAATAGCCAATAGCAAAGAATGAAAAGGAGCAGGAGCACGAGGAAAAGGAGGTAAGGAACTCACCTGCAATTGCCAGCAGCATCAATGGAATTATTATTACGCAGCACTTCATCGTGCCTGGATTGCTTCTTCTTCACCTATGTGTGTGTGAGTTTGCCTTTGAGTGTGTGTGTGGTGTGGGTGGTTGTTTTTTTTTCCTTTATTAAAATTCCAAACTTTTATTGAACTTTTCGCTTCTCTCTTGAATTTCGCACACACTTTTATGCAGTATTTAAGTTCAATTTAGTTTTATTTTTTAATTTCGTTTTTTGTTATTTTCGCATTCTCATACGCATTTTACAGTTAGCAATTTTGCACGGTTTACCGTTACAATTTTACGCACAATGAGAGAGAAAAATAAAATGCCCCACTGTGTGTGTGTGTGTCTGTTTGCTGCACCTGCTAATTCGTGCAGTTGTTGTTGTTGTTTTTTCTGCTTTTCGTTGCTGCTTCTGCCTGCTTCAGTTGCAAAAATCCACAGCACATCCTTTATTGATTCTTTCAGTGTGCACGACACACACGCGCACTCACACACAGGCACTGGCACGGACACGAACACAGGCTCATACTCATACTCTCTGGGAAATACGCATGCACACTTGCACACACATACATGCACCAATACAGAGATAGTATGCTTGCTTACATATACACACACATTTCACATATACACATACACATATTCATTCATTTAGGCCGTAGTATAGACACATCTTCCCGAGAGTCTCTTTTCTTTTTCTTTGGTACACGAATTTCCGTCGATTAATGTTTCACTGGCCGAGGATTGTGCAATTTAATTTGTTAAGCACTAGCTGAAATGGTTGTTGCCACTCCTTTAGCACTATGAAGCTAATTGTTTAATACATAGTTATTCCGTTTATCTTCAAATTTTTTACGCAAATATCGAACATTTCCAAACACCCCAATACTTCCTTGGACTAGGGATGGTAACGAATATCGATAGCGCACGCACACTGGCACACTTATATCGTAATTGCACGTACTTGACATGCGATATATTGCATCGATAGCTAATTCGTTGCACAAGTTCCAGTTAATCGATAGCTGTTTGTTGAACTGTAGATGGCGCCTGTGCACATGCATTGCGCATTGGCGCATTTTTACAAGTCCGGGCTTGAAACAATTTCGTTCAGTTTTCGACATATAGATGGCGCTAGAGAAAACTGAAACTGCTTGGTTTTTCACTAACAGAGCTCGTTTTCCAAGACACGATCCCATTGGTGTCTCGGATGACAGCAGTGAGTAAGCAGTGCATTTCTTGCATTTCAGTGCAACCCCTGGATACGATCCCATTTATTTTATATTTTTAATAAATATTTATTTTTAGTAAGAGAAAACAATCGTCGATCGATCAGCAGACCACGTCTATTTATTTTTGTCTTGCTGGAGGAGATAAGGAAGCCTGAGCAGGTGTGGAGTGGTTTGTCGAGGGGGGAGAAGCTCTTCGGACCTGGTGCAAGAGAGCTTTATCGATTGTTAAAACCTATCAACATCGGAAATTTTACAGATGATTTTGGTTGCACAGAAGCAAAAGATTCAAATAAATTCAATAAACGTGCCTCGCATATTTTAATTTCGCCTTGCTGGTGTCGAATATGCACTTCATTTAACGGTAAATGCAGCAGCAAACACAGTTCGACATAAAAAAAGAAAGAGAGAGAGAAGCGAGACAAAAATACATCTTACATGTTTTTCAACGTCCGTCATTTTGTGCGGGCGCGAGACAGCATCCCGTCTATGTCTGTGTGTGCAGCTGTTGCATTCTGATTGGATTGTGTTGTGCATTGATTTCCAACTAGAAACTCGTTATTGGTGGTGGGAGAGAAGGAGGAGGGAATAAGGTAGATGCCCTGCATGGCGTCCTCCATTAACCATTACCGTTGCTAAGCATGAGATAAGAAAAGACAAGAAAAATCATGCATAGCATTAAAAAGAAACTTTTGGCAACTTATTGATTTCTGAATAGCTGGCAAATATATACATGCACGCACCTGTGTGTATGTATGTGTGTGTACCTGTCTTTGAGTTTTCGTCGAAACTTGTACGCATGAATTAATTAAAAATTCCGTTGGTGCCCGCTACGCGAAAGTGGTCAGCATAAGCAAGCAAAGATGAAGAGAAGAAGAGACAAACAACAAAAGACAACAAGAGGTAACAAGACAGCAACAACAACAATCATAATAATCGAGTCAACACGAGTCAACATTAATGAAAGTTCTTAAATTATGTTTTTTATCACAACTTTTACTAGGATCGACTGCGAAAATGAAACGATATATCGGAATTCCATTGATGAAATATGCAAAATTTATGCCGTTGTGATTTAAATAAGCTTATTTCAGTGCAATCGATTGTCGATATCCAGTTAATTTGTATTTTTAATTAGCACATTGCAATATTTGCTTAGTATTTTGCTACAACAGCATACCAAATTTGCTTATTTGAATATAATCGATTATCGATATGGCATTTATATAGCGCATTTGAATTTAGTATTTTGCAAAACTGCAGTACCATGCATGCGCCATCTGTCGTGTTTACCCAGCACTGCCCTTTGATCAAAGACAATCGATAGCACAAAAATAGAAGAGTGACAGGGTGGGGGAGGGAAAGAAAAGTGCGTGGGCTATGCAAATGAGGTAAAAAATTAAGCCGAGATTTGTATGTAAATTGCACTTTGCGCATGTGTGTGTATGCGTGTGTTTATACTCGGGTGTTGGTGCGCGCAAGTGCATGTTTAATTCGTTTTGTCTACAACAACAACAGCAATCAACATAAGCTTTGTTTTTGTCAATGCCTACACAAGGTAAGTGCGCAACTACGTGTGTGTGTGAGTGTGTACACACTGGCCCTTTTTGTCGTGCCTCCCCCTCCTCCTCCGCCTCCTCCTCTTGCCTTTGTCTGCTACTTACAAACACATTAACAAGATACGATCATAAGAAATTGACGAGAAAAGTTGCTGCTGTTGCCACTGTTGTTGTTGCTGTTGTGGATTGTTGCATGTCTGCACGCGCAACGCACTTGACTGCTGCCTCTGCTGCTGTTGCTGCCTCTGCCGCTGCTGGCGTTGTTGGGGTCTCTCTCTCTTGAATGACGAGCAGAGCGACACCTTCTCCATACCAAATCAACTGGATGGACGCCAATAGAAGCTGCTGCTGTGGTTTCTTATTGTTATTGTTGTTGTTGCTGAAGATGTTTGTAATTTAATGGCCTCTTTATTTCTTCAGACAGACACAGCGAAAGAGAGAGAGGGAGATGGAGTAAGGGAGACAGACTGAGAGCGATTATTATTCAAGTGTTGCGCAGCCGCCGCAACATTTCTCTCTGTCCAATTGATCTTTTGTTAAGTTTTCTTGATAAAAATGGGCCCTGTAATCCCCTGCTCAATCCCTCCTCACCCTGCTCCTCCACTGACAGCTGCCCTCTGCATTGATCTCGCTGCCAACTAGTCACAACTTGGCGCTGGCTTTGGGGATCGTCCACGTCCACTAGGCAAAAGCAAAAGGAAATTTATGATGTTTCATTAGCATGCAAAAAGAGTGGACAAACACGGCAAATGGTCGCGATAAAGACGAGGCGCAGGCAGAGGTAATGCGGACAAAGGGTCGCACAGGGGGCAAGGGAAAAGGGAGAGGGAAGCAGGGCACAGTCTCTGTCAAGGGCCGACGCCTTTTGATCGTTTAGGTCAGACTGCTTAAGTGACTTTTGGCCCGATTTCTGTTGCTATTTTCGGCTACGGTCGGGCTTCACTATAATGAACAATTTGTAATTATATATATACAAATAAAAGGAATTTCTTTTAACTATATTTATCCTAATAAAAGATAGTATTTGAATAAGTATTGAGGGATATGAAATAAATAAATTGTGTCGGATAATAAATAAAAAATACTTTTTTTTGTAAATTAAGCTATACATTTATTTTTATATTAATATCTTGGAATTAAAAAATAAGGTAATAAAAAAAATCTCAATATCTCGTTTTGATATTATATTTTTATTTATTTTATCTAAGTTCCTTTTAGTTCGGCCCCACTGTATCAATTTACATTTACATAAATAAACCCCCGTCTATTGTCTATATAAGCCAATAAATTTGTTGTTTTTTTTGCTCGTAGAAATTTTTTTTAATATCGAAATTAATTGTTGCTGTCATAGGTCAAATTCGCTTTCCTTCTTTTACCGTTAACCTATGAGTCGAACTATAGAAAGTAGATTAGATCATATATAACTTGATGACTGTTCAAACTATATAAAGAAAGAGGAGTAGCCAAATTTAGATTTTAAATCCCCGCTTTAACAGTTATAAGTCCTCCAACTTCATAAATTAAGCTAATCTCTTTCTCTTTCAATCTTTCATCTTTCTAATCCGAAGCAAATCTCATAATGAGCTCAACGGGAGGTATATGGTGTATGCTACTTAGCAACAACAAAACTGATTAACTGATTAATTGTTTCTTAATTGTTTTTGTTGCTTTCAACGCCTTAGGCGCCCAATGTGGGGCGCTAAAAATTTTGCGAATTTCGTCAGCTTGTTGTTGTATCAGTTAATTAGGCAATTAGACTGGAAAACTGTCGAGAATTATTAAAATTTTTCGAAAGTTCGTCTATAAATGTGTGATCCTGTTGATGATCCTAAGTTAAATATCAAATTTCATTTTGAGATCTGCAAAAACTTTCGTTGAAATTCTTTCCCAGCAAAATGTGAAGACGTGAGATGTGAGAGACAGACAGATAGAGGTAAAGACCGACAGACCGACAGACAGACAGGCAGACAGACAGACAGACAGCTAGAGAGACGAAGAAGCAATTCAGGCAGGTCGTCGCTTGCTCGTGTGGCCCTTTGACCAAAGAAACTTTCTTCCGCCTTGTTTGGCGAATTGTTTGGACTGGCAGCTGTTGGCTTTTTTGGGGTTATTAATTGACCATTGACCCCAGTAACATTTTTAACGCCGATCGATCGATTGATCGAGCACACTTGCACAGTGGGCGTGTAGTGAGGAACACTTAAGAAGTGCTAATTTACAAAATATATGTAAAAACTTAGTCTAACTCAAAAAAAAATAATGAAATAATTAGAAACAAATAAAAACAATAATAATAATTAGCAAATTTGTTGAAAAAGGACAGTTTTAAATATTTTTCACTAAGAAAAGAAATTATTACATTATTATTATTAAGAAGAAAGATGATCATGTGTGATTAAGATCCTATTACTGTTTGGTATCGTTCCGATACCTTTAAAATACTAAAACTAATATAAAACAATCAAACTTTATACTTCACTAAATAAAAAAGGAATTGATGCTGCAATAAATTTGTAAATTTATGTTAGAAAACATAAAAAGTAAAAGCGATTTGCATAAAAAGTGAAAAACAATAAAAGAAAAAACGAAACAATAACAAAATCAAAGTTAAATTAATGTATTTATGTAAGAAATGGTCGAAGAATATTTTTAACATATTAATTATTTTGCGCAGCACAATTTCGCCTCGATTGAACACTGTGCGACCGCTGTCGACCGGGTCGAAAGGCTGAAAGTTGGCGAAAACGGGTTCTTGGAATGAAATTATGAATATTTATCCATATATCGATAGATGTGTGTGTGAGTGTGGATTCTTTAAGTAAAAGATGCGAATAGATCTTGGCCTGATGAATAATTCAGAGCGTCGTCTTCGCGTCGTCTTCTTCTATCGCAATTAGCCCAAGCTGTGGGTCAATAGGTCCGCGGCGAGCTAATATAAGCCGGCTGGGTTGCCAGGTTGGAGCTCAGTTTTGAGACGCGACCCGAGACGAGAAGAGAGATGATGGGGAAACGTTGTTGCGTCTACGCGTTAATGGTCACACTGCTCTGGCTGGCGCTGGCCTCGCGCCCAGCAGCAGCAGAGACAAGGATAGAGGTGGACGAGAATGGCGATGAATATGAGCTGAAGCGTTTCTTTATCCAGGGACGTCAGCTTAACGGCAGTGGCAGTCAGTCACAGTGCGTGGTAACGCGTCGCAAGCGTGCAAGTCGCGCTCTACAGACCCAGCCCCAAGCTGGGCTCACAGTGACCTCACAGACTCTGGGCGTGAGTGCGCCGGAGCATCGTGAAGCCGTCGCAGAGCAGCCACAGCTGCAGCAGTTGCAGAGTGGCAAGCGTCGTTATGTGGCATTGACTGCGCTGCATTTGGATGGACAACTTTTGACGCCGGCACAGGAAGATGATGACAATGACGAGGATGAGGAGGCGGAAGAGGGTGACGACGATGAGGAGGAAGAGGGTGCCGATGAAGACGATGAGGAGGAGGAAGAGGTTGAAGACGAGCAAACACAGCAACTGCAATTGGTGGATGCCACACAGCAGCAGAAGCAGCTCTCGCAGACTCCAAATCTTGTGGCTGCAGCATTTGCTGTGCCCCTCGCACAGGCCACACCCCTAAACGTAGTGTCCACAACAGCGCATTTGCCACAGGGCGTCAGTGTGGTGGCCAATGCTGCCACGCATGCCAATGTTGGCGGAGATGCTGGCATTGTGGTGGTACAATCGGAGCAGCCGCCCAAGGTGAATCCCAGCACGCATGCCGTGTTCGAGCTGAAGCCACTCAGGCAGCAGCAGCAACAGCAGACACTGCCGGCTCAATCTTCGCCAGCTTTTGCCTTTTGGCCACAGCAGTTGACTGACGATAGCGAGCAGGACGAGCACGATGAGGAGGATGAAGATGAGGATGGCGAAGATTACTTCTACTACGGTTCAGGTGGAGCAACGGGAAATCGTTATCAGGATCTGGCCTTGTTCGATGAGCACGAACAAATCATTAACGAAGCGAGTCCCATATCCACCACCGCCATTTGGAGCACATCCCCTGAAGAGATACGTCCAATGAACCAGAAGAAGAAGCAGCAGCAGATCAATCGCAACAAGAATAAGCAGCAGATCAATCGCAAGAAGAAGAAGCAGCAGCAGCAGCAGCAGGAACAGGAACTAGAGCAGGAGCAGGAACTCGAGCAGGAGCAGGAGCTGGATGTGAAGCCCATCAAGGAGCAGAAGCAAAAGCGCAAGCAGCAGCAGAGCCTCAGCAGCGATGGAGACCGCAAGAAGCCAGCGAAGAAGCCAAGCTCCTCTTCATCATCCTCCTCCAGCTCCAACAAGCGCAAACGACCCTCGAGCAGCAGCAGCAGCAGCAGCAGTAACAAGCGCAAGTCCAAGCCCAGCAAGCGCCAAAAGAAGAAGAAGAGCAAGCCCAGCAGCAGCAGCAGCTCCGGCAGCTCCAGCTCTGGCAGCAGCGTTGCCAACAAGCGTCGCCGCAAGCCAAGCAGCGCAGCCAGCAGCAGCGGCAGCAGCAGCAGCAGCTCCTCCCGCCCCATGGGTGGCTATAGACGCCGTCGCCCACAACAGTCACAGCAGCAGCAGCAGCAAAAACGCCGTCGCCAGCAGCAACAGCAGCAGAAGCGTCGCCGTCAGCAGCAGCAGCAGCGTCGTCGCCGCAACAAGAACCGACAGAATGGCAACGGTAACGGGAACAGAGGAGGCAACGGAGGCAACAGGCGCCAGCAGTGGGACAATGAGCCAATCATCAACTGCATATACATCAACAAAGATCCAACAACGACCACGCAGCGTCCCTTCTGGAATTTATTGGGACGCGATGCAGAGGCAGGACAACAACAGAAGGATGTTGCTGCTGATGCCGTCGATGCCGTTCAAGGGGCCCAGCACGATGTGGAATCAGAGCAGGCACTGCGTCAGGCCATGCGACGCAGCAGTGGTGACTTTGGACATCGCAAACGCGCGACACTTCGCTTTGCAGCCTGAGAAGGAGAAGGAAAAGGGAGTTGGGGGAAACATTCAGAAGAAACTTCAAGGAGGAACTTTAGAAGGAACTTCCAGAAGAAACTTGCAGAAGAAACTTCCAGAAGGAACTTCCAGGAAGAACTTCCTGGAGACTTCCAAGAAAAATTACCATGCGAAACTTCCAGAAGACTTTTAGCACAGACTTCCCCCTAATTTCCTCGTATCTTTAACCTTGTCTAATTAATTATTTATTTATTTATGCGAGTTTTTTTTTGGTATTTTTTAGCATCTTTATTTATTTGTATTTTTTCGATATTGTAAAGAACAATGATTTTTTATTTAATTTGGTTGGTGTGTTGAGTGGTAAGGGAATACCCTAATTTTTTTGTAAAGCTTGTTAGAGTAGCTACTGCTTGAGCGAACAGGCGGGTAATGGGAGGAAGAGGGTACAGGGTACGCCCCGCTAAGGCGTAGAAACAGACGGAATACGCTTAACAATCTATAGAATTCATCGAGTTATAAGCTAAAGGGAAAGTGAAGGTGATTTTGAGAATATTATGGGAACTGCCTAAAATATATTAGGAAATATTGAATTGTTATCCTCTGCAGAAGGAAAACCCCTTATCTGGCATTATACATTAGGCAATATATAATATTATTGTATATATTCACAAAGGCACTACCATTTATATTCTGAAATAGGAATACCCCTAATCACACGCGTTATAAACAATAATTGCTGCCTATTGAAGAGGCAAACTTTGTGGTAAATGCCTAAAAATATGCTAGACAATTACGGTGTCTACCCACACTCACACACGAACAAATACTCTATACTTATCGATAAACTATTTTCCACTATTATTTCTATTAAATATTTCATTTGTGGCTGAGTCCCCCCTTAGGTGGGAAAGGGAGGAAAGACAGGAACCTTATTGATTATTTGGCCAATGCGCTGCGCTTCCTTTTGCGTCGTTTCTTCTTTTTCTCTTCCGCCCTCCCGATCTGCCCCGCCTCCTCTTTTGTGCAGGTGTGTAATATGAATCTCCCTCTCTCTCTCTCTCTATCTCTCTTTCACTCTCTATCTTTCCTTCTTGCTCTTTCGCCCCTTGTCCACCCTAAAGGACGATGGAGGTTCGCAAGCTCTGGCGCAGGATACATGCATGAGTGCGCACACACATTGTAAGGGGGAGGAGAGGGCGGTGTGAAGGGGAGGGAACGAGATGGCTACACTTGGTTTATGATTTCCGTCGCTAGATGGCGCTGCCGATTGGATTTCAAATGTCATCGGACAGCGACTGCGACCGTGGCTGACGCTGCGGCATTTCCGTTGCGCCGTTGTGGCAACTGTGTGGGATGGAGGGGGTCAGGGGTAGAGTGGGGCTTGCTCACATGTGTGTGTGTGTGTGTGTGTGTGTGTGTCGGGGGTATGTAAGGTTAGCGTCGATCGATAAACGTGTCCAGCAGCAGCAGCCAGGCAGCTGTACATTTCGTGCCAGTTGCGGTTAGCAAAAGTATCTACAAGATACACAACTCACACACGTGCACACTCGGACACGCACGCACATACATATATACTTACATACTCACACACACTAGCACACACTCACTCTGCCACATTCGCCCATCGGACAATTTTCAGTTCATGTTTTTCTTGCTTCCTTTTTTGAGGACGCAAAAGAGCAGAAAAAGTGGGCGTCAAGCCAGAAGCAGATGAGGCGGCCGGGGTGGGTAGGCGTGGCAGTGCAGTAGCACTACTCAAATATGCGAACTATGGGGAGCATTGGGAAAGTGGTTTGGCGACCAAATTGAGCTCTTGCCAAGGTACTTGGTCAATTCACAGTCGCATACCATACTATATACCATATGTAAGGTGGGTTGGAGTGCGACCTATGTATTGTATCTAGCTGAAATGTCAGCCAGAGAACTGAAACTAGTAAAGGTTGCCATTTTGATGATATATATTTATATAGTATAGTTGAAGTACAGTGAATATACTTAAAACTACAAATATAATATGGTATATAAGTTGGTTACGTTCATCTTTTATTTCTTATCCATACTCACAAATTTTAGCTGGTTTTTCTCTTTTAACTAATGCATGTTATGCTTCTTTAGTACTTCCTAAGGATCCATCAATTTGTTAAGATATTTCCCAACTCAAGAGACAACAAAAACTGCTGGTAAGTACGTAAACCTTAAAGATATTATAGCAAGGAATATATTGTACTAAATACTGGACAAGGATATTATAATTTCATATAATTTTATAAAAGATATTGTAGACATACATAGAACAGGGAACATGACATAGAAATAAAGTGAGTCGTATTATGAATACTATTCATGACAAAGATAAATATATAACTGGCAAAGCTCGAACGAATATACTCCTATAGTAGATGAATGATGAATAGTAAACAAATAAACTTGAGTTCCCCTTTTTGTCTTATAAGTTTTTATTGATCTTATTGTTGTTCTATTTTGGAACCAATTTCCGTATTTATTATTATAAAATGCTCTCTATATTCTCATCTATTACTCTGCTCATGGGTTATTCAATGCTTACTTTTTGAGTTAGCTTTGTCTTTCTCACGCTGTGGGGTAGTTCGGTTCTTATGAAAGGGGGGGTTGAGTCATTGATATCGTGCGATGATTGTTACATTTGATATTGGCGCGCGTTTCAGTTTTTTATGGCGTGTGCTTTATTTGTTGTTTTTCCTTGTAAATATTTGCAGGACAGAGAAGAACTGAAGAGAGGGGTGAGGGCAATACCAGAGAGGGTGTTCTGCCTTTAATGGGTCTAGTTGCTTGTTGGTTTATGGGTTTGTTTGAGCTTTGACTCGGCGTGCTACTTTATGTAATTAATAACTGAGAAAGAGGTCCTTGCACTGCGACAAACTGGCAAAAGGAAGAGGTAGAGTTGGAGATATTGCAAGGAATAACGAAATGGCAGGAGAGCGGGGAAGACTCAAGAAGGATCGCAGCTGCGAGGATGATGCCAAAGCAGGTCATTGGCATGCCGCAAGAAACTGGTCTTAATTTGTTTTTGCGGTCGCACCAAGAAAATACAATAAAAAAAGTGCCGCAGTTCGTGAAACAGGGCACGAGCCAAGGCGAAGAATGAAGAAGAAGAAGAAAAAAGGGATGGAGAACGAAAAGAATAAAGCAGCAGACGCTCCTTCACTTCGATTCAGTCAGTTAGCCCCTACTGATTTATGGCAGGGTATTGATTAAGCCGCGACTTGGTTCTTTCTCTCTCTCTCTCTCTCTCCCTCTCTTCTCTCATCTACAAGGTGTTAGCGCAACCCTCGCAATGCGATGTGTTTTACGCCAGTTGTCAGTTGCATCGACAGATTGCCTCGAGGGTACCTGAAGGGTCCTCGAGTTGCCTCGAGCTGGCTGGAGTTGGCTCGAGCTGTGGCTGAGCTTCAGATGTGGCAGATGTTTCCAGGGCTGCGCCTAGTTACGCAATGATTTGTACGTCTCGGGGGCGTGAAACTGAAACTGTACGTGGGCATAAAAAAAGGTGCGTCTATTTAGTCATAATTGGATGCGTAATTGGGCGATTCTCGTGTGTGCGCGATGAAACAGTTGTTGATCAGACTGATCAGACAGATCAACTGCTTAATGATCTCCCGACAAGAGGTGTGAAGAATTCAGAATTTAATGGGGGCTCTAACGATTATGACTTTGTATTTGATGCGGTCAGATTGAACTAACTGAAGCAAACCGATCGAGCTGATCTACTGAACTGAACTAATACAATGAATGATCAGAAGAGACTTTTGAGAAAATTGATTAGCAATACTTCTTGACTGACCAACTGATCTCTAATTTGAAATCCTATATGAATGTTTTCTGCGATCGTTGATCACTGAATACTCAAGAATACAAAGCTAAAATGTTGAAGAAGAATGAAGAAGGAGATTGTTTCTATTTAGATCAGTTGCTAGATCAGATTAGCTAATTAATTGATCTGTTGAACAGTTGTTTTCGGAGTATTCTTTCTGATCACTAAAGGCTTCAGCTTGAGTTATCTCTGATCAACAACGCTGGCCTTGACTTGGACCCCAGGGACAGCTGCTACTGCCGCTGCTGACGCTGCTGGATGCTGCAACAACATGAGACGAAGGAGAGTGGAAGTTCACTAAGAAGAAGGACAAACCGATCGTCAAGTTAATTATAAAGCGGCGGCAAGCGACTCAACTCAGCTGGCTGTCCTTGCCACACGCTAAACGCGATCCCCAACGCGATCGCGAGAGTTATCGTTGGGGAAGAAGAATTGGAAGGTGCAGAAGAGGCAGATGAAGAGGGAGGGAGAGAGTGAGAGATAAAGTAGCAACAACAGATCGAGGGGACGAGTTCGAGCACGAGCCAAAATGCAGCTTGCAGCGGGCTAAGGATGAGACAACAGGTAGGGAGAGAATGATGCCAGCAACATGATGTTGCAACTGCCACGAAGATGTTGTTACTGCTGCTGTTGATGATGATGGGGTAGCAGATCGAACACCAGCTAAGGGCAGGGGCAGAGACCGCGGCAGATGAACAGCAGCGACGGGGCACGTGCCCGCTGTCTCTCCCTCGTTCTTTCTCGTTCTTTCTCTCTCGGCTTATTTACGATGCGCTGCTAGGATGCCAAAGGACCTGCAGACTGCAGCAACATCCGCATGAGGGTCGCACTCGTAGTGCCTGCAATGCACCTGTTGTTGGCCCTATTAAGTAGGGCCAAGAGACCCAATCGACAATGCATTGTGACGGTTCATTGCACTGTCCTGTCCCACTGGGCATCATCTGAGACATCTTCGCGGATCTTTTCACCTGCACGAGAAGCTGGAATTAGTTTTATTGTTATTGTTATGGTTTGTTGGATCGTGCTGCTTACAAATATCTGATAATATCTATAATGGCAAGAAGAGAACTTAATATGTTTGGAGTAGGGACTTGAAAGCACCTTTATGATACCTTTAAAATTATGAAGGTCTTGGTGGTGGTCTATTTGGTTAGTCGGTAGACTAGGAGGTGTGTACAGAACGGGTTTAGGAAGGTACGCGGTAAATAGTCTTTATATTTGAATGTAGAAATCTTATATTTCTTATCTGTATAATATGCTGGATTCAACTAGGTAGAACCTGGACAAATGTGTGATTTGTATATAGAAGATATATAGAATATTAATTATGGAATATATAATAATGAATTGAAATATCTCCTCAATGTCATCAGAGTCTTTATATTCACTTAAGTGTTCATTCTAATCGACTTTTTTGTTAGGTCTATTGTATTTTTCCATTATCATCAAAGGGTTCTCCCCCGCTACCCAGCTGTAGAGCTACACCGATCTGTTGTTTCAATCTGTTGTTAGTGGGAACAGCTTGATCAACACTTTCGTACCAGATGGACATAACACGAGGCAGTTTAAGATTAGTAGAGCAATATCTTCTTGGCCTGCTGTTGTCAAAAGTGTCCCCATTGCGGGACGAAGAAAAAAACTGAGATGGTGAAGGGGATGGAGACATGTGCATGACTTCTTAATCTAATTTAGCAGCGGGGCGCGTGTTTTTAATAGGAAAATAAAAAGAGCGGGAAACCGGGAAAATAAGGGAAAACCTGCGGAACAGGACAAGGTATGCGGTGTCTGTTGCGTGTGTGTGTAAGGAGTGTAGCGCAATTAAGGAAAACAAAGTCAAGAGCAACAATAGAAGAAGAAAATGTTGATGACGATGACCAAGTCGGGGAAGGGGTAGGAGTAGAGACAACTGTAATGCCGGAAGTGCAGGTTATGCAGCAAAGAAGGGAGTGGAAGAGAGAGTGAGCTAGAGAGAGAGGGAGATATTAAGGTATATAGAGGGAGTTGTTACTAAGAAGAGACTTACACTGAGCAAAAAACCAAGTGAGTTCAAGAGAGAAGGGTACGAGGAAGGGAATAGCGAGTAAAAATGGTAGTAGTAGAAAAAGTAGGTGATAGCGGGAGTACACGGGTGCAATGTGGCAACGAAGAGAGTGGGAAGATCAGTGAGAGGTTATGGCTAGTTTAAGATCGTTAGGTTAGGTTAGGTTAAGTTAGGTTTGATTAGATTAGATTAGGTTAGGTTGGTTAGGATAGGTTAGGATAGGTTAAGATAGGTTAGGATAGGTTTGGATAGGTTAGAATAGGTTGCGATTGGTTACGATAGGTTAGGATAGGTTAGGTTAGGTTAGGTTAGGTTAGCTTAGGTTAGGTTAGGTTAGCTTGTTTAATAAAAGAAAACTGTATATGAACATCATAAGAAGAAGAGAAAACTAACGCTTCTTACACACTCGCTTCTTACAGTGTACGAAATGGTACAGCAGGTCGGAGCTGCTCATCGGTTGCTCATTACGACCGAGTCGGGAGCACGTCGGGGTCGCATCTTCGTGCGGCTGCATTTCGCGCTTGAGAGGGCACGTGCCCCGCTGCCCCCTCCTCTTTTCCTTCGCCGGTGCACAGTGCTGCATTCCCCCGAACCCACATGACAATTCTTTGTTGACTTCTGGTTCTACCCCGCGTCTTGTGAGCTGCCACACAGATGTTGTGGCAAGTATGTGTCTTGAGTCTTTGTGCGGGTCAAGCAGCAGCACAAAGGAAGACGAAAGGGGGAAGGGAGGGGGAAAAGAGAAGTTGCATATCATGTAATCTGCCATCTATCAGTCGATCGAGCAAGCACACGCAGGTGGGGGAGGGAGGCTTCTTTCTTCGTGACGCACTTAAGCAGCTTAGACTTGCAACTTTTTCTCTCTATGTCTCTTTCACTCTCCCTCGCCTACCCACATTGCATTACCAGCGACATTATCAAGATGACTATGTTGCCTTGCCTTACCAGAAATGGGAAATGGGAGAGTCGCAAGTGCCGCAAGTGGCAAGTCGCGCGAGCCTTGCAGCTGGTCGACGATTGAGTGAGGGGGTAATTTGTGGTGCTTCTTCACTCAGAGGGGGAACGCTTGACTGATCCAGTTGATGTGACGAACTACTCGCTGTCCTAATCTGGCATGGAACGCGCCAATGTCGGCAGCGGCAGCGGTAACGTCAGCTGGAAGAAGAGTTAGACGACGTCGCGACGAGTCCTGCGATCCATTTAATAAGCCACAGGCCCGTGGCGGGGCAGCCGTTACATCAGCCATGGCCAGCAGGCCATGTCAGAGGTCTTATCAACACTAGAAGACGGGAGTGACGGAGAGGTAGGGAGAGAGAGGGAGTGAGCACAACTGTCTTGGCGGGTGTCTTCGCTTCGTTGCGCAAGTGGCGGGAAAAATCCACGCAGCACCTTTTGGAAGACTAGAGCGGGAGAGAGGCACTAGCGGAATAAGAGACAGATAGAGAGATAGAGAAACAAAGGAAGAAGAGACAGACATGCAGAGATATAGACAGAGAACAGGCATACAGAGAATAAGAGACGCACAGACAGAAAGACAGACAGAGAGACAGAAATATAGAGAGAGAGTCATAGGGAGACAGAGAGACAGGCAGACAGACAGAAAAACGGACAGACAACACACAGAAAGAGAATGACAGACAAACAGATAGATTTAGAGAAAGACAGACAGACAGACAGGAAGACAGAGAGTAAGACAGACAGAGAGACAGGCAGACAGAGAGACAAGCAGACACAGAGATAGGAGCGACACATGGACCGACAGACGGATAATGAGACACATACTGACAGACAGACAGACAGAGAGAAAGAGACGAATAGGAAGACAGACAAACAGTCAAAAAGACGGAAAGATAGTCTTGAATCACCTTTGCAAGCCGTCGCCTTCTTATCAGTTGATGAGCTGCGCGCTCGACTCAACACTCATCATGCGGCGCACTCATTCGTTATTCACTACTCACTACTGAGTTCGCTATGCGGGTGCGCAAAGCTCCACAGATAAGTCTCAGCTGGGGGGAACTAGGGGTACTTGGGGGGCTGGTTAAGGCAGCTCAAGATAAACTTTGCGTGGGAAAATCAGTCATGGAATTGTGGGAAATTTCTTATCTATGTTTGCAGCTAAGAAGTTCGACAGATTCGTTAATCTCGCAGTGTGCTAAGATCTTCTTAATTCCACATAAACAAATCTATGTAAATATTTAGCTAACTCAACACTTTGTATACTTCTTGGAGAGATGTAGAAAATCAAAACACTCTCGTTCTCTTTCTCTAAAAAATCTTTGGATATGAGAGATTAGATTAACTTTGACTTGATTCTCCTTCCTTACAATTATACATCAACTTCAATTTCGATTTCCATTTCAATTTCTGTTTCAGTTTCAGTTTCAATAAGTTGAGCAAACGATCAAAAATGATTGTAGTATTTGGTTAGGTAACACTTTGCTCATTATACATTTGCAGCTTACTTTTCCTTTTCATTTACCAATTCTGTTGGTGCACTCCCTTCGCGCCCCCCCTGTCCCCGATCTGTGGCTGCATCTGTAGCTGGTAGCTCCTCTTTGGGCTCCAGTTTCATTGCCTGCACGTGATAATTGCCCGCCCGCTTTGCAATTTTCGTTATTGTTTCACTCGCTTTGCGCTGCGTTTTTATCTCGTTTTCATTTTCATTATATATGTATTGTAGATATAGCAGTCGTCTGGGCATTATTATATATACTCAGCTATACTATATATCAAAATGCTTTGTAGCGTAAAAAAAAGAGCTGCAAAAATGCGAAGAGGAAGCCGCAGTGTAGTGCAAAGCGCGGTTCCTGGTCGAGTTGTGGGTTTATCGGCTGAGCGGAAGATGCCAACTTCCCCAATGTTGCAACAACGATTGCTGTTGTTGTTGTTGTGGTGTATTGCTGCAACTGCTGCATGCCCCAAAATGCCAGTCGCTGTCTGGCACTAAAAAGGCCAAAGAACACACGACACTCGTAGGATGCGTCGAGTCATGAGAAGCACAAGCACCTTGTGCCGTGCTAAATGCAATTACGAGAGAAGTCTGCATGGAAATGCCAGGCCCACTGGGATTACCGAGAGAGACAGACAGACACAGAGACAGACCGACAGACAAGTCTGGGTAGACTCTGGCACAGTGGGAGGAAGTAATGTGGAAAAAGAAAAGAAGAAAGACACTCAAGAGACATAGGAATTGAAAGACCATGTATAATATAATTTATATTATATGTTCTTGTTCTGCATAAAGATATGCTCGATAACCTATATGGTAATATGTTGCATATTTTATATGGTCTTGTTCTGCAATAAGATATGCTTGATAACTTATATGACAATTGAAATTCCTAATATAACATAGTGTATATATTCTTGTTCCGCATAAAGATATGTCTAAGAGAATATATAAGGAATGAAAGACTTTATGTCGTTTATATGTTCTTGTTCCGTATGAACAGTTGTCTGATCACGTTAATCTGTAGAACTAGATAAGAGGCATCAAACTTTGCAAGTAACAAGCTGATTTACCTTAAAACATATTCAGTATACTATCACTTTTGTTCCACTGTTCACAAAATGCTTCAAACGCGAAACCCAACCCAGCACAGACATTGTTTCTGGTTCTTCTTCCCCCCCACTCCCACTCTCTCTCTCTTTCTCTCTGACAGTCTGCAGTTAAGTAGTTAGTCAGTTGGCTGAACTGCAGATGCTTAGGTGCCACACCCTGCTCCGGGGTTTGCTGCCCCCCGGTTGCCCCTTTGCTATGGTCACCCTAATGCCAGACACCCCTTGGCGCGGCGTTAAAAGTCACGATTAACCGTAAACATTTGCAACACGCCGTAGCACCCTCAACTTGCTGCCTGCTCTGCTCTGTTTATAGTACCATACCACACCCCCTCGCCACCCTGCTTGCCCTTCGTAATGCTGCACATCCCACAAGCTTCTTGTGCCAGACAAATTTCAGTTTACATTTGCCTCTTCCTCCTCTTGTTGACCTTTGCTCTGTCTCTCTCCTGTAGCTGCTGTAATCCATGGGGGATGTTTCCCAGTTTTTTGGGCTTGGCTTTCGGCACATAAACTGCGTGAAATTAAGTAATTAAATATGTGTGTGTGTAAAGTTCAGGTCAACCCATCAGCGACCTCATCATTTCACTCATCATTCTCATCGCATTTGTCCTTAGATCTCGTGCTCATCCCCCTCTTGTGCCCGAATTGATAAATGTTCAGAGATTCATCAAAATTAATGTTGAATATATTCAAGTTTTTACCCTTAAATGAAAGATATTATTCGTTCTATATTAACTGCAATTAGATAAGTTAATGTGCATTTGACATAAGGTTTTGCATATAATTAAAGTGAATTTCAACTTAGTATTATGAAATTTAAAATAAATTGAAGTTATGGTCATCTTTTTGTAGCATTTGCTTAAACTTTTCTGATATTTCTTGGTTTATGCAGCTGATAAGAGTAAATTATTTACATTGTCTCCTTTTTGAAAGATAAGCTGTGCTTTAGAAGACTTAACCAAAGAAAGACGCAAACTTAAGCAAAGAATTTATACATGGTCACCTTTTTTTTGTAAAATAAGCTGTGCAATGTAAGATAAAGATTACCAAATTGTAAAATAAATTCGTTACATGGTTATCTTTTTTTTTGACTTCGTGAACACAAAATCCAGCGTTTTGCCTTGAGTTTCTAACTCCTTCTGTTATAGAACCATAAATCTATTTCTTAAGATTTCGAAGATCTTCTTTTGCAGAACTAAAAATCTATTTCTAAACACGTTCACTCCGTTTTCTGTCTAGAACTTTCTCACATTATATCATGACGTGGAAAAAGGACTTTCATTGTGAGCTCATATTTTTTTCAGGATGTCATTAATGTGTTTTTTTGCCAGTTCCGCCCACTATAAAATCGACTTCAAATTAATCTTTGAATACTTAATCGAGCGATTTCACTGTTCGATTCTAATTGCGGTGCCATTAGTGCAATTATTTAATCAATATCGATAGAGAGTGACTTTGGTTAAATGGACTTTAATAGTTTTCTCAGAATTATGCATAATCCTTCTGTCAATTTGGCGCCAAAATCCAATCAAAGCGTATAATTACAGGGTGATGTGGTAGGTGACAAGGTAAACGGTACCTGAAATGGAAATTGAAATGGGACTGTGGTCTAGCATTGGCACTCGGACTGGGGAAGGGCAGCAGCTGGGCCTGAGCTGATTGCCGCGAAATATGTCTTACTTGGGCGGCACAAAACAAGTTCTTTCTATCTCTTCCGCTGTCTCCCTCTCTCTTTCTCGTTGGACATTTCGCGACCGAGTTCGGGATCGAGTTCGGTTGCCAGTTTGAGTACTAGTACGAGTTGAGTCCTTGTACTAGGGGGCTCTTCAGTGCGCTGTCGGACATGACATAAGAAAACAAAAGGCGGCGCTCGGACAATGACAATGGGCACACACGCACACACACACACACGCACACGCAGCCATACATAGGTGGAATATGTCGTTGTATATATCGCACACGGAATGACCAACGGTCTCGACGAAAACAGTTCCCATCGCCCATAAATAAATAAATAGAACGAAGGCGCCAAATGCAAATGAGGACGAGGCCACAGGCCACTCACACATACACACACACACCTGAATCCGAAGACGAAGCCAAAGACGAAGTCCTATGCCAAAATGCCAAGTTACTTCGTGTCCCTTGGAGGGTTACTCGCTGCGCTGACCACTGTCCACTACTTTGCAAGGGGTTGCTGCGCGTTGCAGGGTCAATGCAATTTCCTCTGCCCCGCGTCTTTGCTTATCCCTCATCCTTATCCTTAGACCCCGCGTCGGTTGCTCCCATTGTAATGAGTTGCGCTCGTTTCACCCTTTGCGCATTGCCTGATCCCGTTCTCGATCTCGATCACGATCCCATCGCAGTTGCATTCCGCTGTTGGTCAGTTGGCTGTTAATTTACGGCCCCTGCCCCTGCCCCGTGTCCCTGCCCCTCTGGCCTTGCCACTGACCCGGTCCGGAACTGATCCGGTCGACCTCATTTGAATATTAGTTGGGCTGGTCAATGATCCTCGATTTGCTGCTGTGAAATTGCCGCGACGCGGACGCGGTCGTCTTCGTCTTGGGCGCATTCTCACATCCTTTGGCATTACACGCTTGACCAAGCCCTGCCCCTTAGATGGTCCCTATGCACCTTTGGACCTGAACTCATATTTCATGCAAAGAGGTCCAGTTCGCAGACCACCGCTGCCCCAGAGAGGACATGCGTATTACAATTTGATCCTCGATCCTCTTCTTGCAGTCGATTCAAATTTGTTTTATGACTGCGTAATTTCTCGCCCATCTCCCTGTGTGTGTGTGTGTGTGCGAGTGTGTGTGTGGCCGTTAAAATTATAATTTATGGATCGGTCAGCCTCTGCCTGTGCCTCTGTTTTTGTTTTTCTTCCCTCTTCCTACGGGTTAATGAGACTTTGAACCTTGCCCGCGTTTTATCTCTGGTTTATCGCCTCAATTCCGCTTCATTAGCCTAAGCTGAATGGAGTTGGGCAATTGGAATATGGCGAAACTGTTTAGCTTATAAATTGCCTACTAATTTAGTACAAATATAATGTATTCCTAGTTAGTGTGAGAATCTTAAGATAAGCAAAGGAAGATTCTTAGGTACATGTTACATATAGTACGTGAATTTAGTAGCTGAAGAAAGCGAACAACTTAGGAAAGTTACACAGTATATTGGTAATATCTTTTAAAGTCTCTTGCATCTTATTGCATCACATCAGAAGGGACTCCGCTTAGGTCTTAAGAGAGTTTAATGTAAGCAAAGTAAAAGGGAAAACTAAATAACATTCTTCATCTAAAGCTACAACTTTTTTTCGATTCCTTTCCTTTCCTATTCTCAGTGACCAAAATCTACACTAATGTTTTGCATTTTATCAGTTGACCTATCATATAATAGTGTCCAAATTTTACAGTATTGCATCTCTTTCTCTTAGTCTCCTCTCAAATGATTCTTAAAAAATAAAAGCGAACTTCTCAAAGATAATTACAAAGATAGTGCAAATCAATTAAGTCAAACCTTCCAACTTCCTTCTCCCTATCTCTCTCTCTCGCATTGTCCTTCTCTTTGCCTGAAGTTGTTTCAACTTTAAGGAAACTCAGCGAGGGACGAACCCGATCGAAATGAGGTCAGTGACTGACTCAAGAAGAGTAAGAAGAAGAGTAGAGTGAGGCATAGCATAGGACAGGATAGTCGAGCAAGGGCAGTTCCCTGGGGCATTGTGTTGTGATGAAGTAACGGTTTCTCATAGTCCGAAACGGGACGTGTCCAATGAAAAGAATGAAAATTAGATCAAGGTGCAGGATAGACAAGTTTCCCTGAGATTAACAACGAAAACGAAAAAAAGTTCTAACGGTCAGCAGAAGCATATAATGAAAGAATAATGGAATAAACAGTTAGAAAGAGAAGGAGAGAGTAAGGAAAGAGAAGCATAATGAATGGTTTTAAGAGTTGGAAAACTTAATAAAGCAGATGCAACTTTGAATATGCCAAAAGGTTCTTAAGATATTCATTTTATTTGTATAACCCAACATGACAACTCAATTTCTTTTCTATACGTTTCCAATGTTTCCACCAAGTCAAGTTTCATCTCAGGTCGTCGCCATTTTCTGCACTCGCTAACCTGGTTGGTCCAGGGATACTCAATGAGAGCTATCATGGCATAATAAAAGTAAAAACTGACATTTTCTAACCCAAAAATGCCATGTTTAATTATTTGATTTGCAACCCTCTAGAGAGGGAGGTCAGGCAAGCCTCGGTCGGGGGTTGAGGATATCTTTAATGAAGAAACATCCGGTTGGTGATCTGAGTTCAAGATCAAGATTCAGAGATCAGAGATCTAAGAGTTCAAAAGTAGCAGCAGCAACTATTCAATTAATTTTTCAGCTAAAAAGTTCATCATTTTGGGTTACGTTGTCGGACATTGGTCAGTAGCAGGGATCAGCTTGGCGTGACGAAAACCCCTGGCAGCGTATGAAGGGTAGCGGTAGGAGTAGGGGTCGGAGGAAAGACTTGAGCAACCCTTAAGGAAGAGTGAAAGGTCGCTTAAGTCGGTAAACTGGTTTCTTGTCGGGTTGCTCCCCTTGTTGATTTATAGGTTCGCAACCCTTTGACGTAAGAGGACCCTCGACGAGGCGTTGGCCTGCGGCGAAAGTAGATCGCACAGCATCCGTTCTCGCTGATCACAATGATGATGATGATGATAAAGATGAAGATCAATTCCCTCCGCTGTCCCGTTGACTGTCCGACTGGCCACAAGATCTGCGTGTTATAAAGCCTTGTTTGGGTTGACAGCTTAGCGGGATTGCCCTGCGATTAATTGGGTTACTTTTCAGTTCAGTTTCGGCCGTAACCTCATCTTCCTTATGTCTCGTTACAGTGCAGCACAGTTTCAGCTGTCGCCTAATTAGTCAAGAAATTTTCTTTGAGAAACTCTTTGTCGAAAGCGGCTCAAGAACTCATTTGGGAAACTGTGAAACAACAAACATAACGCCTAGTCTCAGCTCCCCCATAACCTTTCGAAACGAAACAAGTTTTCGGGGTTTAGCACAATTTCAGCATCATTTTCATCATTTGTCGGACAACATCGTTGGGGCTCTTTCGTCTGCGTCTTTCTGGTTCTTTCTCAGCACCTTTTGACCCGTGTCGTTGGGTTTTTAACTGCGCCCCAGACTGACAAATGAAGCGACAAAACTCCACATGTTTTATAGCCATAAAAGATACACTCGCACTCCCCACACACATACACACACACGCACACACCTTACACACTTTAGATGAAAGCTAGCCGAGCTGCCCTGCAACTGTCTCCAACCGTTTTTAGCTACACTCGAAAACAAGAGGAACTTCATTTGAAGAGAAACAATTAAAGAGTTAAAAAACTGATTTGCTTTATAGAATATGAATGTAATACATATAGTATGCATGTATTTCAACAGCAGATACCCTTCTCATTCTTGTAGTAATACTTCTTCAGAAGTATTTTCTCACAGTGTACCAATTGTCAACTACCAATTATCAACTACTACCGGCTAACAACTGGGCGGTCGCCGCGCTCGCTCGGTCAACAGTTTCCGTTAGCCCTCTTCAACTTGTTCGGCTTGTTGAAGTTGTAGTTGTAGCTGTAGCTGTAGCTCTTGTCTCGTTGGTCATAACTCAAGCAACAAGAAGAAAAAGCAGAGGAACAAGAAGAAGAAGCAGAAGCGGCCCAACACACATATTTGACAAAATCACAAAGAAACTTAATTATGTCTCTTTAACAAGTCTCTTCGTCTCTCTATCTGCGATTTCCATTTGCGCCCAAGTGTGGGAATATGACAGAGATCAAATCTCTCTCTCTTTCTCTCTCTCTGCCTGTCTCTATCCTACTCTGTTTTTCAAGTACAATATCGAACTGAACTATTCAACATAGGAGATAATAATCCGGATCCTGATCCTTAAAAATTGTAGAAACAACTCTTCCTCAGATAGGAAATCGTTTACTCTTTACCTAGGTCTTTGTCTAACTCTATCGCATATTCTATCTCTAACTCTATCTCTTACTTTATTTTCAATTCTATCTCTATCTCCAAGTGTAAATCTATCAAGTCACAGTCAAAACTGTGATTAAACTATCTACACACTTACAATATTGCTGAAGGCAGCGATAAAGTTCACATCTTCTCTGTTCTATACAGTCTCATGGTGCAATACTTTAAAGAACAAACTATTTATTATCACATAAGCTTAAATGAATGTATAAAACAAATGTTATATGCTAACTTAGTGAAGTTACCTATAAATTCTCAAAATTTCAGAGCAATTCTATGCAAGGAGTTCTCAAAGTATCAAAAATCGTTGATAAAAACAGCAAGAAAGAATAAGAGTTTAAGAGAAGTACTATTGTACAGTCGTAGTAAGGTAGAGTGAGAGTGAGATGGAGCTAATTGACTTGATTATTGGCCAGTTGAAATCGTGTGTGGCATGTGTGGCACAAACACTCTGCTGGACCGGTAGACTTTCAAAAGTCGGAGCAATGAGAGTGGGGAGGCCGTCCGCATAGCTTGCCCAGTTTCGTATACTTCCTCTTAGGCTGCATTTCTGTTTAATTACAATAGCAACAACAATAACAATAACAGCAACAACAGCAGCAGCAACAAGATGCCGCTTGCATTAACTAAAATCAAACATGCAACACGGACAGACAGTCAGACAAGCAGACGGATGGATGGATGGATGGATGGCTAAGTGACGGAGGAGTTAGGCCCAAAAGAGCAGCCAAATAGTTGCGCCATTTTCAATTATGAAATTGTTTTTTTTTGTTTTTTGTTTGGTCTTCTCTCCCCCTGCTGCTGCTGCTTCTTCTTCATTTTATTGTTATTATTTTTGTTGCACTTGTTTTGTTTTTCGAACATTTTGCGATGGTGTTTGCTAGAAGACAGGGGGGTACAGCGCCCATGTGCACCGTGTGTGTGTGTGTGTGTGTGTGTGATTGCGGATTATATAAAGCGCAATGAGTGTAAATCATAAAAGCAAAGGCTTGGCAAGATGTAGAACTGACTTGTAGATACCCTGGACTATTTAAAGTTGCCCCGTTTTCAGCTATGGCTTGCACTTGCTTGGTAGATAGATAGAGACTGGATATAGTCTTTATAGAGTCTCTGGATTATACTAAAAGATTGTTATGACTTTGAATATACCAAAAATAATCCTTAATTTAGAGACATACACGCGAAAGCAACTTGAAAGAAAGTATAAAAAGAGACTTTTTATTTTCATTAAATTTTCGAATTTATTATATTTCCATTTATGTTATTATAGTTGATACCATAAAAGTATCTTAAAGATAACTAAAACAATCTGTAGATACATCTTCAGCTAACCGTCAAGCTTCCACCAGTCATCCTGCTGTCTCAAGCTACCCCACTGTCATATTTCGAGGGCCTCAACAAACACCAAAAGCTGCGTTTGTATCTTGTAGATACAAAAATTGCATCGCAGCGCAGCTCAGCGCGTGCCGGCGCCATGCGCGCCAAACGGCAGTTAAAAAAAATTATAGAAAACAAAAAAAGCACCAACAACAACAACAACAACAACGACAAAAACAATAACAAAAGCAAAAACAAAAAGAAAATGAAAATTGTTAGCTCATCGCGTCAGGCGGCTGCGAAGGCGGCAACAATGTGTGGCTTAAAGAGGCGGCAAAGGGGGGCGCGGCAGTGTGCTGCCTGTTGTTTTTATTAATTACACACGGCAACAGCATGGAGGCATGCAGTGACGGCTGGAGGGAGGGATGTGGGTTGGGGTGGGGAGAGTCGCTTGGAGGCAGCTTCGCTTGGAGTCGCTTCTGTTGGTTGCGCATGCGCCACAAATTTGTTGCATTTACGCGAGATTTTTATTATGATTTCATTTTCAGTTTTTTTAGTTTTTTTTCAAGTTTTTTTCTCTTTGTTACAACAACAAATTGCAGTTGAAAAGATTGCAATATTTGCAGACGTTTCCGAGTGATCAGTGTGAATTAAGCGAACTTGGTTAAGATCTTTGAGTTTTGTAATATTTTTAAAGAGGAAATTGATCAGTTAGTCGAGGTATTTCGATAACATTTTGGAGAACTTCATCTTTATTTGGTTGCTAAAGGAAATAGTAGGAGTTTAGTATGATATTTAGGTTACTTTACTTGCCGTTTTCACAATAAATTTTACTCTCAATCGATTGTCCAGCGAGCGTTGAAAACTCTTTACCTTGACAACTTCCTTTGCCAGGTACCTCCTTAAATTTGCTGTCACTGCGGTTTCAAGTGCCTGTCGCACACACGAAAGCATCGTATAACCACACACGCTTCAGTCTGGGATTATCGTCGTATTTGGTCGGTAAGACGATGCTGTCTCTTATATAAGGAAGCTGCGTATTAGTTTACCATATGCAATTCGGAACTGGCGCACGTCTCGGAGTCATTTCAATATGCCCGGTTCAGAAGATAAGCAAAATGAAAACGGAAATGTATAATGGATTGTTCGAAACTTACTTGCTGACTATAAGAACTGAGAAGGTAGCAGAGCTATAGATAGAAAATTTTATACATGATAACTACCAAACTATACGAAGCTAAGGAGACCTTTATCATAAGATAAACCTAAGAGGAAACTGAGAGAACAAGAAATTCAACATTATACAACATATCAGCATTTCCTAGTCGAGCAGACTCAGTGCTGTCACTTATATGGGGTATAGCTTAGGATAAGCTTGCCGTATTGAACAGTTCTGCTGAGCTTAGCGGTTCTTTTGAAAGAGAGAGAGAGAAAGGAAGTGCAGTGCAAGCGAGTCGCACAATTTACAGTTTCAGTTAACACGATGACTGCAGCTATCTCCCTTTCTCTCTCTTTCTCTCTGTTTTCGGTTAGTAGATTCGTATTTGATTAGATGTTGTTGGGTGGGTGAGGATTTCCTGCAGTCGAAATTAAAAATCGCCTGGCGTTTTCAAAACAACAACAACAACAAAAACAACTCTTAGAGTGTCTCTTGAGTCTGGCCTCGGGTCGCCTTTTTGTTGTTGCTGTTGTTGTCTTTGGTTTTCGTGTGCGTTGACGACTGTCACGTTCCCTACATAAATATCCATAAAAAGTAATGCTCACATCCGTCCGGATGAAATGCGTTCGTGTTGGGATCTCCACCAAGATTAACAAGCCGCCAGAGAAAGAGATAGATACAGAGTGAGAGAGAGGGAGAGTGAGAGATTGAAAGATTCTTCAACACTTTCGTTCAGAGTTCTCTCGCCTCTCTCGCCTGAAAGGCATTGCGCAGTGTCATAAATACAAGTAATAACGATAAGATAACGGATCATAAAACAGAAGAGAACAAAATATGAAGAGAGAAGAAAAGGAAAAACACAATTTGGTTTTACCTCATTCACACGATCTGAGCGAAATCAAATAAAGATACTGCAGACGCGTACTATATATGCCATACTTACCTGGGATGCCGATGTCGATGCCGATGCCCTACAGCATAGATAATGTCAAAGAGAGAGAGAGAGAGAGGTTGATTGAGAGAAGAGGCAAGAGTGAGAGTGAGAGAGAGAGCGCTTGCAAGATCGTCGAGAGTTATCTCGGACTTCAGCTCGATTTTCGAGTTAAGTCAAACAAATTCGATTGACTTTTCTGCCTGATAAGCGAGAGACGATACGATACGATGCAGGTGTCCGTCTACCGTCCCGTCAACCATCTGGAATATGGAACCCGTAGCCGAAGAAACCGAGAAATGTGCAGAGAACAGACCCCAGTTTAGTGCGACTCAGTTGATTCAATATTTGGCCAGCTTATCGAGCACCCACACAGAACCCAACTCTGTCAATAAACCAACCCGATTCCTATCATAGATCAACATTTTCTATGTGCCACACATAGGTGTGGCGGCTGTCTTGATGGGGCTAGGGATGGTGAGAGGTAGTGGGGAGGGGGGCACAAGAAAATGGAGAAGAGGGAGTTACGTTAAGCCTTTTACTGGATGCAATTGAACAGATGTATTACTCGGTCAGCTGAACAGATTGACGCGACTGGAGTCTTATAACTGAAAAAGAAACCAGATCGGGGTTTTACGTAAGTCTTAGACTTTATTCCAATTGAGTTCTAATATTTTGAAGGTCAACAGAGCTGAACCTTAGCTTACTATATATATATATATATACATGGAATCTTTTGCGATTTGCTCGAGCAATTAGTCGATGCGAAGGTTCTCGCTGCTGATTCTCAAATAATTCCTTGAACGCGTTTCGTATTCGTATTCGTTGTCGTTCACCGCATGCAATGCCAATCGAAGTCAAGTTAAGTCAAAACTATGTGTACATCCGCCCACCCAATAGCCCACTCAAGACCCCAGACCCTAGACACGAGACGAACGGGTCTCCAGCTGCCCGAAGTGATTCATTGGCGACGCCTTGAGAAATCAGCGAAGCAATCGATCGGCTGTGACTTCGACTTCAAGTCGCTTCTCGAGCTCAAGTCAAGGCCCCACCACATCCTCCTCGAATTGCCAATTATATCTATATATATACAATACTTATATATGTTCGTATACTGTTATTGGATTCTTCGACTTTACATTAATTCAATTAAAATCATATGCGATAGAATCAATGTTAAAGTTATTAGAGCGCTGTGAGAGGGCTGTGTGGAAGTGTCTAAGTGTTGGAAAACGAAGTCATTGCTAAAGCTGAAAAGACACTTCAATTAATACAATAAATGTACATACATTACATACATTAACACGATCTACAGTGGAACCAGACTTGAGAGAACCTCTCTCTATAGAAGTGATATATCTTATTGGGGAAGACGATATGGTTAGCTTTGCCAGAAGGGTTTGTGCTTGATTTTATCTTTACGTTTTATGTGCCAGGTCTGTGGGGTTACCCTGAATCGAAACATACCTGACAACACAATTAAAAATAAATGTCGTCTGATTAGATAAATTAATTAATCGTTTGTTAAACTTCATTTTACTTTCGAACTCACAAATGTATCTGCTGTCTAGGTATTATAAATCTGATGTTCTCTAAATTAGTTAGAACCCATAGATCAGACTCCGTCACAATAAATCTTTGCATATATCTTCAATGTTATCTTTGCTTTCCATTTGTCGAAGCAGAGTAAGTTTTTCGTTCTCACAGATATGTGGAACCCTCGGCATGCACTTTAGAGCACCTTTACTGTACATAGCTGTATGTTATTAGGTACATCATATGTGTGTCTATTGCTCGGAGGGGGCCAACAAACCCATTTAACCTACAAGTGGCCAATGTCTTGAGCTGCGTCCGTTTAATTATGGAAAATGATCGCGGCAAAGAGCATTTCCTGTCGCATTGTCATTGCCTCGCTATCTCAGTCTCTCTCCTTCTCTCTCTCTGTCTCTCTGTCTCTCTGTTGTCGCGCACACAAAGTCCATTTTAAGAGGTAGCCAGTGGGTACGCACAGTGGGTACTCTCCCCATACCCCACCCATATGGCACGCCGTGTGCTTATCTTTTGTCTTTCTTCATTTGGCCTGTCTTCGGCTCTGTCTTTCACTTTGATAATTTCTCCGCACTTTGGCGGCACGCCATTGCCCATTGGTGCTCGGTACTCGGTACTCTGCCTAGTCTGGCTCTATGATTTGCTCTTAGAATTTTAAATAGACTGCTCAGATGCGGCACACAGTGTTGGGTCTATTGAACACATCTGGCTCTATGCCCAATCGAGTCCAAATTTAAGGCCTAGCCCCCGAGGAACTTGCAGAAGATCAATTGTGTGCCTATTAGGGTAAAGCTTAGCCATATTGAATAGGTGCCGAAAAGCAGACATCATATATGGACTATTGAATAGGTACAGGCATTAACAAACTCAAAAATTATCCATTGATACACTGTACAATTGTAAAAGAACTTATCGAAGATCGAAGAAACACTCAACTTGCGACCTTCATTCAAGCTGCACTACACTTAAGTTAATTTTCGACAATAAAATCGAACACATTTCTGTGGTGTTCATCAAAAAAGTATAAAATAAATAAAAGATCGTACAGAAGGGAACGTGCTGAAGACTGCATTCCGGGTAGATCGATAAAGAGAGCCGTAGACAAAGGACACGACTCTCTTTACGACTCTGCAAATCTTATGGGAAACATAAAATGCACTAGCTATAACAATAATAATAACAACAAGAAGAAGAGGCAGAAGGAGAAGAAGAAGCAGAAAAGCAGGAGGAGGAGTAGGAGAAAGAAGAAGCAGAAGCAAAAGAATATTAGAGCCAGAAGATACTTAAAACGAACGAAACGTCAAACGTGTCAAACATAAAAACAGAAGAGTCAACTTGCTTAGAGATCCAGTACCAGATGACAGTAACGCCGAGGTGTGGGCGTGAGGCAGCTCCAGAGAGAGAGAGAGAGAAAGAGTGGGAGGGAGCATCAAATGATCCTCTGGCAGACACGGCGAGAGTCATTTCCTTTCGGGCCACTTGACAGAATGGCGCTGCTTGTGGCATACTAATTGGACTTGGGCTACGGCTACCATCGGGATCGGGATTGGGGGAGACTGCAGACCCCCGTGGGGAGGGCGAAGGGCGAACAGTGGATTGCGGAGACCGACATGAGTCTGTGCCCATTAAATTGGTACTTGATGCGAGGCACGAGAGGATGATCATCGTCGTGTGAATGATCATCATCATGATCATTGTGAGCATTGTGAGTTTGTCGTTGCCATTTTTGAGGTCGCTGCTGCTGTTGCTGCTGCTGCTGCGTCGCTCTCCGCGCAATTTAATGGCCCCGCGAGGCATTGCCCGTGCCGCATACTAATTACTACCATGTTGCGGATGATCTGTGCATCTGATGCCGAACCAAACCAAACCAAACCGATCTGATGTGATGCGATGCGATGCGTTAGGTTAGGCAAGCCCTGTGAGAGGCCTGTGAGAGGCTTGTGAGACTGGCAACTCGAGCCAAGATCTTTACGCGACGTCCGCCTACACTCGTTACACTCGCGGTAGCTGCGTGGGAATCGCTTAAGCAGGCACAACAGCTACCAAAAAAAAAACAAAAAAAAAGCCAAAGTAAATTTCGGTCGAAAATGTATTTTATGTGGAAAACGTGAGGATGCCTTCAAGTTCGCTCTCCCTCTCTCTCTCTGTCCTTGTCTCTCTCTCTCTCTTTTTGGGCTTATTTATATGCTAGCCGAATCATCATCAATGACCCTCATAATACGCATGCCAACTAACATTCACTGTCCGATTCCGATTCCAATTCCCATTCCGATTCCGAATCCGATTTCAATTCCGATTCCGATTTGGTTTCGGATTTGGTTTCAGATTCGGATAATTGTTTGCCTTTCGGAGTGCTTTTTGGCATTGCTAGAGGTGACATAATCAAAACAAACAAGCGAGAGTGTTGCTAGCGAAGGGCGGGCGTACTTGACCAGCAGTTACTGTGCAATCTCTATGATCTGTTTATACCCTTGCATAGGGTATATTAATTTTGGCCAGCAGTTTGCAATGCACCTTAGGAGACATATCCGATTCCATAAAGTATATATATTTTCTGAATCAGCATCAACAAAGAAATCAAACTAGCCCTGTTCGCCTGTCCGCGTGTCCGTGTGTTCGTCTGTCCGTCTGTTGCAACGCAAACTTTGGAGCTATCTTAATGAAACGAGGCAAACATGCTTCATATTGCTTCACGCTGTAAATAAGTCAAAATGAGCCGGATCGGATTGATATATCGTATAGCTGCCATACAAACTATCGGTTGATTTTTGTTATTTGTTAAGATATTATGATCAAATTTACTACATCGTAGTTCTTCTATTTATATATTATGCATATGAAATTTCATTAAAATCGAAACACTATAACATATAGCTGCCATAGGAACAATCGCCCAAAATGAAAGTTTTTCTTTGAAGACCTGTTCTGATTTTAGAATTCATTTAACTTATCAGTGCCAATCAAAGTGAGACATAATATTGAACATATAGATTGGACTATATAAGACACTGCAAGGGTATAGAAACTTCGGCATGCCGAAAGCAGCATTTCTTATTGTTTTTATTTTCAAATGTATTTGAGAATTCAAAGCATATTTTAGCATATTTTATAACATTAATGTTAAAACACATAACATACCATATAATATATTGTACATAATTTGGTGTATTTAGCTTTATCGATGTTGTTCATTCAATTATTATATTTATCGTCTAACCTTTTCTTTAAATCTGCAGAGCTTGAAGACGAAAAGTGAAATTTGTTATAGTCTAAAAATTCTGATTAAGGATCTATGATTGTACTTATTGTTTATCTTAAGGATGAGTTCCATTGTGGTTAGTTCCGTATTATCATAGACACCATTTGAATACCTATCTGCACTGCATGCTGAGCTCTCTGAGGTTAGTATAAGACAAGTAGGTAATTAGGTCACATCTCATACAGTAGACTGCCTCCATCGGCATGACTATAGGGTATAGTGCAGGCCCCTACTGAGCTCGCTCAGATACGCACTTGAACCTTAGCGAGTACCGTTGCTGCTGCTGCTGCTGCAACAACAACAGCAACATGAGCAACAACAACAACATCCTGGAAAGAGGTCAAGTGATTGGGCAATGGGTTGCTCTGCTCTGGCTGCGACAACGTCTGCCTTGGTCTCTTGTGCGAAGTATCTCATTGTGTTTTCTCATCAGGTGCGCTTTGTCGCCGTTGAAATATGATCCACATTGTGTATGCATGATCGTATGATCGTCCAATGTCCCACTGTCCCACTGTCCCTTGTCCGTTGTCCCATTGTCATCAGGCAGCTTGTCGACGACACTGACACAACACCGTTTCGGATCGGATCGCATCGCATCGCATCGCATCGCATCGTAACTGATCAACACCAGCAACACCAACACTGAATCCGAACATCATCCCCCAACTCCATCTTCGAACTGCGAACTGCAACCCCAGCCCTAACCCAATCGCAGCCTGAGAGACAGTGCCGAGACGTGCTCAGTTTCATTGCTCATGCTGCTGTTGATGGGGCATCCTGAGGAAGTCAGGTGCCTAATTGTTTCCGTTTATTGTAGCCAGTTCACAGTTTTTTCTCCTTCTTTTTTTCTCTTTTTTCGCTGTTTTATTTTTTTTTATTTTGTCTTATTGATTTCTGTGACGCTTTGTGTGGTTTGTTAGCGACACCTGATCTCAATTGATAAGCCTCACACGGCCAGGATTCTCTGCTGCGTCTTCTTCTCTTCTTCTTGTGCACGATCTTCACTACACGCTCTTCTGGTCTCTGATCTCGGGGTTCTGTAGTGAGCTGTAACCTTTTGACATGCGGCAAGCAGTGGGATTTCCTTTCAGTAGCTCAGGGGTTCGTAAAGGTCACGAATTTCTAGGGAATTCCATAGAAAACAATTCTCTTCTAGGGTTTCCTTGAGTGCAAGTATTATAATGTGTTCTTCAATGAAATTTCATTATTTCTCTCATCGTAATGATTGATTATATTATGAATTTAGCTTCTTGAAACTCGTTACAAATTGCAGGCAGATAGTTGCTGAGAGATTAGAATAGTACTTGGTAAAGGGAATGTTGTCAAGCAGTTTCCACTTGATATGCCACATTGTCTTATTCAAATTAATACGCTAAGTGCTGCTAAAGTACGAGGAATATCTATTAGGAATTGGAGCAAAACCGAGTAACAAGCATGGTGAACAGCGATAAGACTCCCCCGGCACCCCCTTCTAACCCCATGGCAATCCCTACCAAAGAGACCCAGTTACCACAGCACCTTATTACCAATAACAGAGAAGGCGTATGAGAAGGAGGAGGAGAAGAGTGGGAGTGGGAGAGAGAGAGAAACACATACTTATGCGCACAGGCGAAGACACGATTGACACGCTGCATGCTAATCGGAAAATGGAGGCGCGTTTCCATTTAATGAACCTAACCCAAACCCCGAACCCCAAACCCCAAACCTCGAACCTAACCGAACTCAGCTCGAGTGAATTCAAGTGCTGTAAACGTTGGGCGCTTTGTCTAATTAACATAAAATTAACTTATAATCATTGTGCCAATTGTCGCCGTCTCGAGGAGTCGAGAAACTTAAAACCCACCAAAAGCCAAACAAAATGAAGACGAAAAACAACTGGAAAACTGGAGCAAAATGGGCTGCGTGGCGACCGTGGGAAACGACGAGATTAATTTTATTTTAATTATTTTATCAAAACGTTTGTGGCTCTGACTTTGACTTCAACGATGACAACGACTTACGTACACCCTATACAATATGGTTTAAATTGAAAAGAGTAACGAAGGTTGCTAACTCCACTTGCATTGAGCCTAGGAAAACTAAAGTTATTAAGGTAGCGCGGCTATTCGTGTGATATACCAAGATCAGCTGAATATATGTTGCTTAAATTTGATGCACAAACTACTCATATATTGACTTATAAGGGAAGTGTATTAGCGACTGCGGTTTGCTTGTATATTTTGTTAACTTTCATGTTTTTCTTGGGGCATTTTATTACATGAGTTATTTGCCTGGCGGCGTATTATCAACCGTCTCAGCTGTGCCAGCGATGGGCAAGAGGTATGGGTAGGGAATGTAAAGGTAAAGGTAACGGTAGGGGGAGCTGGGGCGGGTTTGCTCTGCTTTTTGTCACATAATGTGGCGCGCAGCAATTAAACGAGACGGCTTCGAATTAAGCCAAGTAGCTGTGACAGACAGCGTACTTTGCATACCAATTTGCTGCGATTTGCCAGAGAAATGAAATGAGGGCGAAATCGAAAACGAGAGTGGAGCGGGACAGCAAGAGAGAGACAGATAAAGATAGAGGCAGTGAGAAGTTGGTGGAACTGGAGCTGGTCAAGGACCACCAAAGTGGCTCTCATACCCATTAAAAAATTGTAAAGTGTCACACAGACTCAGAGCGTGTAACAAGTTCCCGAAAAAAATGGTAACATAAAAAACCATAAAGGATGACCGGTAGCAGGTCTCTCATAATTTTTATGGAGATGATTAGCCCATAAAAAACAAAGAAGAAGGAGAAGAAGAGAAGAATTGCAGCGGCGTCTTAAACTGTCAGTAGCCCGCGGTCAGGTGACGATCTTGAGCCTAAGGGCGAGACGGGTGGCCCTAAATCAGATACTTATACTTATACAAATACATAGATATATCTGACGAAGATCACAGAGACAACCTTGTGTCGGCCGCTTTGGTCTCTCTGATCGTGGAGAACTGGGAACAACTCTTGCTCTGGTTATCACATCTTCTCGGCAAATATTAAACATCTTCAGCTTTACCGCTCGCTCTTTCTCTCTCTCTCTCTCTCACTCTCTCTAGCCTCTCTGTTTGTCTTTTGGCGGCATTTTGATCTTTGTTGTGCTTTATCTGAGCTCTGTGTGCACTGTGCGATGCTCCACATATTCACAATAATGATCGTAAAGATGTTGCGCTTCATGTTGATCATCATTATGGCCGGAACTTGTCACATGCCAAGTCGATTGCGTGGTCTGACGTCTTTTATGGCCTGTTGGTTCCTGTTTGACACTCACAAATATGGAGATCAAATGAAACAATGCAAAGATCGCTAAGGTCTGAGCAAAGCACAGACAGCACAGTTTGGGGTTTGGCAACAGGAAGATCTCTTCGAGGTTTGGCTAAAGTGAGATCATGCGAGATAGAGAAGGTTGTGAAGATCAGTTTGGATAACAGAGAGATCACATCAGTTTGCATAACAGGCTGAAGATCACTTTTGACAAAACAAATAACAGTAAAGATCAAACTAGAAGATCAATAAATGATTCATTAATATAGATCACCTGCTTAGTTTCAAATAAAAGATCTAATCTGATGTTGATCAGTAAAACAAATAATTTGAAGATCAGTTGAAGAAAGAAGATCTATTAGTAATGCTGTACAAGACAAAGATCAGTTGGCGCTAAAGATACAAAGATCGCTTGACTCAATGCAATGATCATTTGAGACTGTAGGACAATAGATAAACTTGAGATTGTGTTGTGATTCATAATAAGCTAGATTTTCCCCACAGGTAACTCAAGGCTTTATGCGATCGCATGGCGTGTGTCGATCAGTAACAACAACAGCAACAAGAAAAGCGACAGAGAGCAGGCGATAAGCAGTTTAGCTGACGCATTACGTTGCGTATTAATGGACTCGCAACTTGCTGGGGTTCAATTGGGTCAAAATCAGCATAAAAATCCGTATGTGATGGGCTGGTGATTTCAACGGATCGCATTGGATCGAGTCGAATCGGATCGGATTCGATTGGAACTGTCAGGCCAGCAAATGTGGAAGCTTATTGCAATTGTAATGCGTTGAATATTGATGAGAGTGACAGATAGACGAAAAGGTTGCGAAGTCGTCGTACCGAGAGCGATGCGTAAGAAAAACAGACACAGAGAGAGCGAAAGAGAGGGAGAGAGAAAGACTTAGTATCAATATTTGTTTACGACTAAAGTGCGATTACCCTCTCGATGTATCTATCTGCATTTAAGACACGTGTATATTCGGTATCACCTTGAGTCAGTCTGTAAAACTGTGACGCGGTAGTGCTGTCGCTTCTTCCGTCCCCTCACCCCCCTCAACAGAACAAAAATTGAAATGAAAAGTGAAATGATGTTTGCGTATTTCAAAATTCCCATTGAAGATTTTAAGTTGTTTAGATAGAAGTTGCCAGAGAGGATAGAGGGTACGTGAGGCTAGAGATGTATGCGTGCCTAAGTCTAAATATTTATTTATCAATTCAGCCTTGGATAAATCAATTCGGCTTCTTAACTGACTCTTTAACTTTCTATATTTGTATCGATCATTCTATAGGTTTATTTATTCAACCCATCTATCTGTCTACCTATCTATCATACTATATATTCTAGTGATTATCAATCTCACTTCATATATACGAGTATGTGTAACTACATATCTATACAATTAATAATAATCCTAAACTTAATCCAGATTCAGCACATGCAATATAATGTTCTTATATTCAATCAATTTCTATATTATCTTTTCGGTTTGAAAGTATTTCCCACTTTCATCGGGCCTCACGCACACTTCTAGTTAATCTCACCTAAACCACCTCCCCTGCCCTTTTCCATGCTTGCCCGTTGGCTACCCCTTTGAGCGAAGGTTTCGCGTGTTGCCTGCCGAATGATCTATGCAAATGAGGCGCGACGTCGTCTACGTCTACGTTGTCGTCGACTCTGGCGACACTTTGCCCTATGGAGATACGCGCACTGCCTCCTCATTTCCCGCTGTGCGCTGTGCGTTCTCAGCCCCTCTCCGCTGCCCCTGCTTCTGTCGTTACCTATCCAAATCTACGTACGAAGGCATGTACACTTAAAATATGCATAACAACAACAGCGAAATCAGAAGAAGAACCAAACAAACCCAAAACGAACCCGAACCCGAACGCAAAACCGTGTACCCAAATGACAATCACGAAAGAAGAAGAAGAATAGGAAGAAGAAGAATTAAAATTATAGAATTGCCAATCTTGTCTGAGGCTAATCGAATTTCCGTTCTGTTTTATCTCTCTTGATGTTTATGTCACAGTCTTAAGTGCTTCTGCTTCTGCAGTTGCTCTCCAGAGAAAGAGAGCGAGTGAGAGCGAAGGAGAGAGGGAGGAGGGTAGCCCATCCACCATCGGGAAGTACTTCCTGTTGTCAATTGTGAAAATGTAAAATGCGTGGCCGTGTCTCGAGCCTGACCTTCGATAAAGATGTCAACCGCAACTGCCAAAAGGATAGGCAAAACAGGATGGTCAGGGTCAGCCTGGTCAGTCCTCCAGGTAGGGACTACTGTTAGAGGTAGTCAGCCCCCTCTCTCGCGCTACTTCATTAGGCAATCTTTGTCGAGGTAATTTCCGTTTTATGTTGTGATAGTTTCTATCTTTATGCATGGTCTTATGTCCAGTTGCTGACTCAACTGTTCCTATCTTCCAACTACTACAGATGGGAAATTGAGTAACCCGCCTGATAAGCACCTTCATTTGAAGATCTTCTTCTTCTCTTTCTATGTTGCCCAAGTTAAATGAAATATTTACATGAAACTTATATATACTTGTAGATAAGGAAGAAGAAGCATGATATCTATTCTATAGCTGTTTAGTTTTCATACACATAGTACCCCATTTAACCTATTGAATATATTGATGAATGTACTCAACAACTATCAGATACTGTGTATGATACTACGATAGTATTTGAATGGGCTACACTATCGTTATCATTATCGTTATTGTTTTTAATACGCTAACTACCAACGCACTGGTTGAAGTGACAACAATCACGATATTATTACACTACTATCGGTATTAATTATCGCAACATAGAGTAGAAAAACAGTACTATCGTTAGCATTAGTTGAAAGAGATTTTAAGTTTAGTTGATATAACTTCAAACTAAACCTCAACTGTACTAACCCCATCTAAACTAATATTATCAAACTATCGTATTCTCTTTCTAGGCTTTCGTGTCACGCCCTGCGACTAACCCCAAAGCCTTAGCGACAACATTATTTATTCAGTGCGTCAGTTAGGTAATGCGCATCTACAACAAGCTGAAGATTTCCAAGACGGCAACAACGCGACAACCAAGAAGAAGAAGAAGACGATGTAGAAGAAGAAGACGATGAAGAAGAAGACGAAGAAGTCACAGCCGCAGCTGCTGCCTCTGCTGCTGCTTCTTCTGCTGCTGCTGAGGCATGGCGCAGCATTTTAATATAGAAATTTTCTTATTATTTTAGGCCAACGGCCTACAACGGCCCCGAGGCCTCCGATTGCGACTCGGACTCGCGACGAGTGCCAACATCAACAACAGCCACAACAACAACATTAACAACAGCAGCAGCAACAGCAACAACGACAGCAACAGGGCAGCAGCAGCAACATCCAATACCAAATTCCAATTGGAAACGCCAAAGCCAAAGCCAATCAGACGACGCTCTGCAGAGCTCTGCGCCGCAGCCATTGAGCAGGCATCGTCGCGGCCATCAACCATCGACATTGTCTCTATATCTGTGCGTGTGTGTGTGTGTGTGTCTGTCTGTGTGTGTCTGTCTCTTTGTCTGTACCCCCACCCGCACTCCTTCCACTCCAGCTCTGTGCCAGCTCCCGTCGCGCTCCCAATGGCAGTCGCAATCCATAGAAGGGCTGCCCCCTTGCATGAACATATTGCTGCCGCTGCTGCTGTTGTTGTTGTTGTTGGATCTTGACAGCAGCGACAATTTGGTCAAAAAGAAAGTCGTTGTCGTTATGCTGTCGTTATCGTTGTCGCTGCTGTGCGTGCATACCCTGTAGACAATATGCTGCATAAGTGGGGTAGTTTGAATCATGGAGAGAGAGGGAAAGACATTCGCCTGGTGCTGTTTCGCTGCGAGGCGGTGATATTCAGACACGTCTAGACACGAACTATTGCCAGACGCACTGAGCAACATCTGGAGAAAAGTATCTGAAAGAAACGAAAAGTATCTATGAAATGAAATTAATAAATTTGAGATCAAAAAGTATCTTTAGGATACAATAAGTTTTTTTGCATTAAGTATATTTAAGATACAAAAAGTATCGGTGACATACTAAAAGTGTCATTTTGATATGAAAGTATCTTTCAAAAACGGATGTATCTTTCAGACATGAAAAATCTGTAAGATAAAAATTGATCTTTTAATTAGAAAATGTACCTACGAAAAAGTATCTTGCAGGATAAATGGTATCTTTGAGATAGCATAAGTATCTTTGAGCTATTATAGCTTACTTTGAAACTCAACTAGACAACAAATGACTCAGTGTCAAGAATAATTAACAGTAAAAAAAAAAATACCATAATTACAGAATGATTTATATTTCTACAGGGTATCCTGCAGTCATGATGTCTGTCACTTGTTTGTGCTTTGCTTTTGGCTTCACTCAGCCCATCACTCATTGAAGATTGGCGTCGCAGCAGCAGCAACAGCAACAGCAGCCGCCGCCGCCACCATCGCAGTCAACGTCGACAGCGACGCCGACATCGCCATCGACACGATGAGGTTTATGCAGTTGGACAGTTGGAGCTGGTTAATAGCTAATGGGGCTCGCCATCGCCATCGCCATCGGGTTGGGGCCATCATCGTTTTGGCCCAACATCGTTTGGGCCATCGCCGGCTGGGCCCATCGGCCGGGGCTGGGGCTGGTTGTCATGGCGTACCTCGTTTGCCTCAAAGAAAACACACATCATGAATCTTTAATGAAGAATCACCAAGTTTGGGTCCGCGGGGCACGACCAAATGCGCGTTGCCGCCACATTTTCTTTTATTGAGCCGTAAGATTCAAATAGTTGTTGCTGTTGCTGCTGTTGTAATTGCCGCTTTGTGATAGGCTCTCGTTATACCCTGTAGTCATAAGAAGTTGAAGACGTTTTAGTTTCAGTTAAGCTACAGTAAAGCAATTACTGGAACTCGGTACATAGACTATGTAGAGTCAGAAGACTTGGTACATACACTTCTAAATACCCTGTAAAACTAAATTATAGGAAAGACTGGGAGTTCTTGCATGTTTTTTATAATAAAATCGAGCAAAAAAACTGTTTTTCAACAGTTTCCAATTGATTATCCCTCTTATCAGTACAGGGTATCTGCAAGTCGTGGTCAATGCAGTTTTACATGCGTTTTTTGGATGTGATTTCGTATTTGGCGCGGCGTTTGAAGACCGGCAGCAGCCATAGCCAGTGTCGATCGTGAATTGAGACGCGCACAGACCCCCGATCGAAGACCGGAGACCTCAGACGCACCGCACTGGCCGCACAGAGCGGGAGACCCGCCCCGCCCCTCCATCATGCACCCATCGCAATTTTAATGTATTTGGAAATCGTGCTCAGCCAGAAAATCAGAATGGAAAGCGTACAGTCTCAACTGAACGAATGCTGAATGCTCTGTTAAAGGTGGTTATCGATATATATCGATTAACATGCAGAGGAACTTTGAATAACTTTGATAGCTAAGAAAATGTTGAATAGAGTGATACAAAACGGAGAAAGATAAATGTGGTTATCGATATATATCGATTAATATGCAGATAAGCTTAAAAAGCTTTCGATAGCTAAGAAAATATTGAAAAAAGTGTTGCAAAATGGAGAATTGTGAATCCCAAAGTAATATTAATCTGATACGATATCGGCAATGTTATCGATATAAATTAATATTAAATATTAGATTAATAAATGCAATGCATATTCCCCCTCCACCATTACTCTCTCTAATCAGCTTATTCCTTAATTTAGATTCCTTGATCGAGATTTCGATAAGAAATCGATCGCCAACAAAATAATCGCCCTTAATAAACTATCCATGCAGATCTAAATCTGAATTCATTGATCGACTCTGCAGATGCCCTATAAAGAGTCAACGCGCTAAAGTCAACTCCCCAAGAGAGGAGAGAGGGAGAGAGAAGATCACGCGATCATAAAAGAAATTTATTGACAAACTATGCATTATTAAAAAATGACATGTACATGTGGAGTGTGCGAGTGTCTGTGTTTATGCATGGGTGTGTGTGTGTGTGGTGCGTTTGAGATTTGTTTAATAATAAATTCATTATGCGAGACGAAGGCGGAGAAATTAAGCATGCATAGATATGTTTGTATGGGCTGGGTGGGTATGCGGTATGGAGTATGGGGTATGGGGCAAAGAAGCATGTATGGACATGAGAGTATGGCCCATGGATATTGATATCGATATTGAGCTACGCCATGAAGACTATGGTCAACGAACTGGTGGACCGTGAAAGTTGTCTGCACACGATTCTGACCCAAAAAAAAGAAAAGAAAAAGAAAAATGAGCAATTCATGCGGTTTCATTATGATAATTGTAGAAATTAGCTCAATGATCGATGGCCATTAGTGGAGGCGTTCGAAGAATTTATCTGTAACTTGCACCTTGACTCGATAAATAGTTGCAGCTATAGGAAAGTAGAATTACTAAGAGTGGGTCGCACATTGAAACATGTGAAGAATGTCAGAGCTACTGAATTGGTAAGGGGGATGGTATATGTATCGTATATGTTATATGGTATATATGGTATATGGTATGCATATATTAAAGGGAGAAGATTATAAGAAAAGTTAATAGAGAGATTAAGCATGCACAAAGTAAATATCAGAATATGTTAAATAAACACAATCATTACAATGTTCTGAAGATTGAAGATAAAGTGGGACTAGAAGTACTAGTTCTTGGCAAAATACGCATTAAATCATAAAAAATACCTCATTATAAACCTATAAAATTTCATGTCTCTTCTGCAGTAGTTCAGTAGATTCATAGAGAATGAAGAACGGGTTGGAGAACTACAGAGAAGCGTCAATGGCTTCAAGGCTTCTAGATTTTATAGTGCGTAATCCAATTGAAACGGAAATGTCTCAAATACATCAAAGCTACATTTTAAATCCGCCTATACTAAATGACAAAGAGAGGTAGAGAGAGAGAGGCAGAGAGAGAGTGAATAGAGAGAGGGTAGAGACAGAATGAGGGATGTGGGATGAGGAAGCACGGAGGCAGCCTCAGCTGGTGTATGACATGGGATATGCACCTTGTAAAGCTTCTCTGTTGCCCTTCTCGAAAGCAGAAGAGGAAGCAGCAGCAGAATAAGTAGAAGGAGAAAGAAGAGGGAGAACAGGAGGAAGCAGGGCGAATGTGGCATCCAAGTGCAAAGTGCAAGACCAATCAAGCATTACAACGCGACGTTTCCGACTTCCGATGCGAGTTTCATGTTGCTGAAATGTGAGCAATGTCAAAGGGGGAATGCGAGAGAGATAGAGTGAAAGAAAGAAGGGGGATAGGGGCCACAACTGTGCTACAATTGCAGACTGGGCTACTCTTCTGCTCTCTCTCTCTCTCTCTCTCTCTCTCACAAGTTTAACTACCTTCTTCCACTTGATTAAACAAGTTGAGCGACCCTCGTCGTCGTCCTGCCAGGACACACGGCACTCGCACTCCCGCTCAGTCTACCACTATCTCTCTCCCTTTCCCTCTCTCTCTCTGCCTCTCTTTCTCTCCCTCTCTCGCTTACTGTGTAATTTGATGCCAGACAATGATCCGTTGCGGCCTGATCTTGGCCAACAGTCGGCTGGAAAAACGGTTACCGCAATGACAGGTGCAGCGCCAGGATGATGATGATGCCACAGCCCGGTGAGGCAAGACGAGGTGAGGCAAGGCAAGGCAAGGTATGGATGATGCAAGGATGCACCTTTCTACAACTGCAGCCGCCACTTGCCACTTGCTACGAGTGCGACTACTGCTCGCTCGAGTGCAATGCAAAGCGTGTGGCCAAAAAAGGGAAACACAGAGAGAGAGAGAGCAAGAGAGGGAGAAAATGGGGGAGAGAGAGAGAGCGCAATACAGGAACAGGTATCAGCAGCAGGCGGCGGTGGCAGCAGGAAGAGGCTGCTGCTGCTGCCTGGTTCATTCAACTGCTAACAGGAGGACACAGTCTGTTCGTCCACCTGTCCCACTGTCCGCTCGGCTAGGCCAGGATCAATGTTCGCTGCTCACAGTTTATTGAACTATAAATTGTGCAGTTGTGCTGCCCCGACGCAACCACGATAAAATATGAATTGGTCCTTCGAGGACCTTCAACAAATGACAAAACGTTGCGATTATAAGTGCACCTACATTGCAGACGGGACAGCGGGTATGCTCGACTAGCTGGACCGCAAGTTTTGTATAGGCAAAGAGAGTAGGGAGTAAGTAGAAGTAGTATTAGTTTGAGGATTAGTAGCAGTAGTAGTAGAAAAAGTAGTAGTAGTTGGAGTAGTAGTAGTAGTAGTAGTAACAGTAGTAGTAGTAGTAGTCGTGGTAGTAGTAGTAGGATTAGCAGTGGTAATAGTAGTAGAAGTAGAAGTAGAAGTAGTAGTAGTAGTAGTAGTAGTAGTAGTAGTAGTAGTAGTAGTAGTAGTAGTAGTAGTAGTAGTAGTAGTAGTAGTAGTAGTAGTAGTAGTAGTAGTAGTAGTAGTAGTTGTAGCAGTAGTAGTAGTAGTAGTAGTAGTAGTAGTAGTAGTAGTAGTAGTAGTTGTAGCAGTAGTAGTAGTAGTAGTAGTAGTAGTAGTAGTAGTAGTAGTAGTAGTAGTAGTATTAGTAGTAGTAGTAGTATTAGTAGTAATAGTAGTTGTATTAGTATTATTAGTAAGATTAGTAGTAATAGTAGTAGTATTAGTAGTAGCAGTAGCAGTAGTAGAAGAAGTAGTAGTGGTGGTAGTATGATATCGAATTCGAAAATACAGAAAGTATTAGTATATTCTATACTACTGGCAATGAACCTACACCAAATAATATCAATCAGTCCAGAAATTATTTTAGAATTTGTAGGAAATACTGGATAGATGGAACCATAAGCAGGGGTACATTAGATCTTATAGGTTCTTTATTTTCAACATGGGCTTCTCTCTATGATATTCTCGCAAGTACTTTTTTTTTTATATTATATTTGTAAATTGTTATATGTCTCTACATCTGTTCTTCATAAAGCCAATCCTAAAATATTTCCTTGAGTTTGTCTTTTTCCACTCGAAATTATTCAGAATTTTGTGCAATTTCATTTCGCTGCTATCAAAGTGGAAACTTTTCGAGTACAGCGGAAAGTGTTGTAACCTGAACAAGAATTATAATAAACTTTATTGGCTTATTTATTGAGTTATCTTGCGACACACACAGACACACTATCTGCGAGATGTATTCGGGCAGATTTTTGGGCCCAACCGAAGGAAAATAAAAATAATACCGAAAAAAAACAGATGATAACTCATCTCTGTGAGCAAACAGAGGTGCGTCAGCGTCGTGTATTGATTACCTACAACAACACACCGGAGTAGAGCTGAAGGTGTGTGTGTGTGTGTCGTCAATCGACGCGCGCTGTGTCAATAATTTAATCAGTTCAAATACGAGATACAAGATACAAGATACAAAAACAAACCAGGCACTCTCTCTATGAATTGCGAGTTTCGGTTACGATTTGAATAAATGTATGCAGCCGGCAGCAGCCACAGTTATTTCCGTACACTGCGAAAAACAACTCTACCAGGTTTATTCATATTTTTACAGGTAACTGAAATATTTCGTAAACATTTTGCAATTTTTAAAAATATTTCAATTTTTTGTAGAATATTTTCCATTCAAATATTCCATTTTTTTTAGTGTAGTTTTTAAATGCAGGCAATTTAAATTAGATTTAAATTGAAGTACATCAATTTGTCTGTAAGTGCTCTACAATCCTTTAATTGCATTTCTCGCAGTGTATCTACAGCGCCGGCTGCATTGTCTCTCTTCCTGCAACACTTCCACTACTTCCTCCCACGGCTTGGGAACTGCGATTGGGATTGGGATTCGGGTTCAGGTCTTTCTCTCTCTCTCACTGTGTAAATATTATAGTTGTCTGATAAAAAAAAGGAGTCGAGAAGAGGGGAGGGGAGGCAGAGGAGTTGGGGGTGGCGACGTGTGGCATGCGCGGCATGTGGCATGTGTCGCATGCGAGCAGGAGGTGGAGGTGCAAGACGGGTAAAAAGCGCACGCAGATGCATTTGCAGCTCATGTTTGCGCTGCGCTGATGTTGTCCCTATTGCGTGGGACATACACAGACATACACACACATATACACTCACACACACACTGCTGTAGATACAGCTACAACTGCAGATACATTTAGGGATACATGGAAAAAGATAGTTGCCATGACTATGAGTCGAGCAAACACATGAATATTCAATCAGTTGCAAAGTTCCCTCCAGCGAGGGTAGTTCAAAGCGTGGGAGGAGGGTACAAGGAGGGGAAAGGGGAGAGGGATGAAGCGAGGGAAGTCACACGCTGCTTGCAATGGGGCGCAAAATTGAATTGAATGAAGTAAATGAAACTGAATAAACGGTAAAAAACTCTAGCAAAAGGGTAGGAAAAAAGACTAAGGGAGAGAGACGAAAGGGAGTAGAAAGAGTTGTCTAGTGATATAAAGAGGCAGGATATAGAGAAATATACAAAATATATACATCTACAGTAGGCAGATCAAAGAAGTCAAGACAGAAGAAAAGAGTTGGGTAAAGGAAAGTGCAGGGAGAGAACTGATGTAGATAAAGTGGGAAAAGTTATAGAAATGTAGAAAATATATATTCAGCTATAGATCGAAGATCTCAGCAGAAAAAAGAGAACCAAGCTGTGGAAAGAAGAAGTAAAGCGAATGATATCTAATACTTGTATATATTGTAGTATGTTATATTATAATATTAACAGTATATTTATCACATATATATATTGTACATACCATATCTTTGTAGAAGCATCCACCCGCAGTTGGCAACAGTAATAAGCAAGCGTTTATAGAAAGAGATGAAGGCAGGAAGGCAGTTTTATCTCTCGACCTTGTTGCGCCCTTACGAAATTCAATTGACGCGATCCATTATCATCGCTCTTCGTAGCCCCTTCTCCCCCTGCCATCCCACGTTGCGATGTTGATCCATCAGCCTCGACTCGCCTTACCTCGCCCCGTCTCACCTCACCTCACCTCGCTGCTTGCTCACCTGTCCAAACGGAATGCAATACGAACGGGCCCCAAAGTCAAATCGTATCGAACATCAGGCAATAAGCCAAAGTCGAAGCGTGTGTGTGTATCTATGTATGTACATATGTATATAGATTGATATTATATATATATAAATACACATTTCTGTGTAAGTAGGTAAAACACTATCAAGCGAAAATAGATAACGTGTGAGTAAACGTCTCTAGCTGTAGCCTCGATTCAGTTTCGATTCTTAAGACACACGTAGAGTGCCCGAAAGTCAAGTGTGATAAACTTGCAGATGCCCTGTAAAGTTTTAAAATATACTGTATTACATAGTAGATAAAGGTATAGTACACTTTACAATATATATGCAGTATGGTAAGTATAGTACCATATAATATATTTCATCTTCTATTTTCGAAAATTCCTCAATATACATTTAGGAAATTTTAAAAACAAACATTTATTACTATTATAAAACTAAAGCAAGTCTAGTAAGCGTAGTAATATGGAATTTGTCCGTAGTTATTCATCTCATACCGTGCAAGTAAATAGTAAATATAGAAAATAGCTTCATATAATAAAATCAATATATATCGAGGGTATCTATAAAAGTACCTTATATGGTATTTTCTTGGAAAACTGAACAAAGATTGATATCGGTATTATATTATAATAGTTAAACTTAGTTATGATTGTAAACCAAATGAAATACAAGAAAACCCTTAAAAGAGACCTATATAACCAAAATAAACTCATCACGCTGATGATCTTTATGCGATTCACGTAAAACATTTGCAGAACCCTCAACCAAAACGGAAAACCCAACGGGTATGATGACAACAAGAGGCCCTGATAGCGACGGCTTAAATCTCAAGAGCGTACACACATACAAACAGGAAATCTAGCCCCTCAGCCCCCAAAACCGTCCAATATCATTGCTGGGGTACCTTATCGCCTGCCAAAATCATCGATCATCTCAAATTCACGATCCATCATCATTAGCGATAAGACTACGAAAATATGCTTGAAGTTTCACGCCTTGCCGCAGTGCAGATCTTCGAAAGTCGAAAATAAACTATATACAGATATAACTATATACATAGACAGGTAAAGGTGCTGTATATAGAGACACCTTTCCGGTAGTGATGATCTATTGTGCTCGATTGGAACTGGGAATGGGGTGACTGGCGACTGGGGACTGACTATCTTTAGACTCTGCCCAGAGAGCTCGAAGTTATCTCGCACATTGCACTGGCCGTAATGAGGGAAACGGACATTCCACACAATTCTCCGCAGCGCGGTATCACGCTTCTATTGATGGGGAGTAAAACCCATAACCGTCGAACTGGATTCGTTTCCATTTCGATTCGATTTGTGTTGCGCCGATTCGCCTTGGGTTCTTTGTTTATCTTTATTGTGGGGGCCCTCATTGCCTCGATTCTCTGACGGTGCTGGGAAGAAGCAGCAGCTGAGAGGAAGAGGAAGAACAGCCAGGCAGCGGCGGCAGCAGCAGCAGCACTAGAAGCACAGAAGACGCTCGAGTTCCAATTGATTGGGTACCGCCGACGCCGTCGTCGTCATGGTAGTCGGGCTAAATCATGTCACGTGCCCCCGAGCGATTATATAGCCAAGATATATGAACGCTCTATAAATAATCGTTTCACATGCACCTCCAAGTGCGTCTTCTCGCAAGTCTTCCCCTCCTCCTGCCTCTTTCTCTCTCTCTCTTCTGCTCTGCTTTGCCAATTTTTATGACAGCCTCAAGTATTTTCCAACATTTTATAGTGTTTTTTATGGAACTTATTTACACTGTCGAAATGAAACTGTAGATTTCATCAGGCTTCCACTGACTGACTTTCGGACCCTAGGTAATTTCATTCGGTTTACAGACACACTATATATATGTATATGTAGCTGTGTATATCTCTCTGATACCTCATGTTAATTCTACAATCTACAGGAAGAAGACTCTTCACACCTTTTTCATTGATTCTTTGGGAAATTCGGGAAGATCAGCATTACAGATAATAGATATATTATATATGTATAGGAAATCATTATTATGCCAGATTGATACATATGTATGTAGATTGACATATATTAATTCAACAATCTGCCGGGAGTAAACTCTCCATACCTTTTTCGTTCATTCTGCGGGAAATTCGGGAAGATCAGCAGTACGGATAATACCAATAGTAGCATATATTGTATATTATTGTACCAGATTGTTTCCCGACTTCTTGCAGTGTAACAGAGCACTATATAGCTACGATTATCTGCATTATGCAGCTGTTTGTTGTCAGATTCCGTTGCCAATAAAGCAGGCGCGCACACACGATCGATAGATCTATCGATAAGAGATAGGAACTTACAACTTGTCTAGCAGGGGATGGGGGGAGAGTAAAGAGGGGCACGAGTCTGTCGCCAATCGTTGAGCCCCTGACAAAGCCCCCTCACTTCCCACCGGCCTGCTCCCTATCGTTCTCTTTCTATCTTCTTCACTTCTCCTCTGAGCACTCCTCCCCTCTTTCTCGTTCTTTCTCACTCTCTCGCTCTTGGCGGGTTTTAGCGCTAAAGACGCTGTAAGCGATTTTTAAGCCCCCGTCGCCCTCGGCTCGGCGCGTGATAAAATAAAAAACAGTTAAGACTCTCAACTTTGGTTCGACTTTGGTTACGATGTTGTCTTTGTCAATAGATTGCATCAGTGATCGCATTTTCACGGGGGGATCACACTTCCTGTCGCCCTTATTCCCCACCTTCTGCACCCCGCCTCTCTCCAGTGCTGATTCAGAACTCAGAGCTGCCATGAATCATGCGCTCGGGGGCTTTACGTACCCAAGTTCGCTCATATCAGTGCCAAAAACTAATCGCACCTCGCAGCATTTTTAGCTTTAATTTGTCTGCTCAATTGGCCAATGACGATATCGATAGCAGGTCTCCATATCGATAGACGTGTGTGAGTGTTAAGGTGTGTGTGTGTGCGTGTGACCAACATTTTGTGGTCGTAAATCGTTTCCAGTTAAAACTCATTATGTAATTGACCAGTCAATGTTCTTCCTTCTCCTCCTCTTACTCGTCCTCTGCCTTTTCCTCCACTTGCTTCTCCACTACATACATAATTCTTGGCATTTTTCTCTCGCTATTTTGTGTGTGGTTCCGTTTCCTTCTTGGCCCATTTAATATCCCCATGCGATATCCTAGATGTCGCCGGGAAATCAATAAAAACTTAACGCATAATTTATGGCCACAAAACTTGGGACAGCGAAAAAGAGTGAGCAGGAGAGAGATAGGAAGGGAGAGAAAGAGCGAGAGAAAGCAAGCGAAAGAGTGAAATCAACTTGCTGGGAGAAGGTTTCCCCCCGTTTTTTTTTGCCATCTGTCCATCATTTATGTATTGTCAGTCTATTGATTCTACACTGTGCGAAACTGGGTGGCAGTAATAACTAACAAGGCAATGTGGCAAGCACATGGATAGAGAGATAGGAAAAGAAAGAAAGAGAGTGAGGCTATTAAAAGTGTATCTAAATAAGGAAGCAAACCTTTGAAAATACTTAGAACCTTTTTTGTCTTAGTAATAGATAAGAATACAGATATATATAGATATAAAATATATGATCTATACTTTAGATACATTTTTTCTCTTTAATACAGATGTATAGTTTGCATATTCATCTAATAGAATACATACATAGTTTATCTATTCATGTAATATAAAAATACATAATTATCTATTGATACACCAATCAAATTATCGCTTACATTAGATACATAATTATCTACCCATAACTGAAAACATTTATTGATCTACTATAATAGATACATAACTAACATATCCAAATGTTTATCTTTTACCGTATTCTCAATTATCTATTCATATATGTATTTATTTACCATAGTAGATACATAATTATCTATGCATAACTGAACCTATACTTAATATTATGCGTGTTAGCTCCTTCACTTGACATCACTTTTTTATCTCAGTGTATCTACCCCACTCCTATCTCCCCCGCCCACCCCTGCCACGCCCACATACACAGCCTGACCAACTGAAGAAGAGGCAGCTACAAAAAAATGGGGAATAACATCGCATTTTCGTCTGGGGGTTGTTGAGCACCGTCACTCGCATTACCCGCCGCCGTTCACCTCCCCCCTTTTCCTCTGTGTATCCCTTGGCCTGAATGTGTGTGTATCTTGCAGATACAGATACACAAGTGTTGCCAGGTAACCGAAACCCATAAGAATTGTACATAACAAACCAAAACACAGTTGCGACTCTGCGTGCGGTAGAGCAACCACCCCCACTGCCCCTGCCCCTGCCACTGCCTCCTCTCTATAAAGTATTTTTATATATAGGGGTGGATCAGGCCAGTCTGCACTCCCCACCACACTTCACCTCCCCCTCGCCATCTCACCTCACTCCACAGCACACAACGCCATCTCTTACCTTCAGCCCACTGTGCTGCGGGTGCGCTGCTTCCCCCTCTTCCTTCCTCTCTCTTCGTCTGCTGCTGTTGATGTTGTCATTGGTCGCTGCTGTCGCCCGCATGATTTCATCTGGCAACAACAAACAAGCTGCTGGATGCAGCAACAACCACAACAACAGCAACAAAAACAACAACGATGTCTGGGCCAAAATCGATAAAAATGTATCTGCAGCTGCGACGCTGACGTCGACGGTGGCTGTGACTGCTGTGGCTGCTTTGTGGTTCGTTGACTAAATGCGGGCGTGTGCGTATATACAAATAACAAACACACACACATACATAGGTAAATGCTACATATGTATATCTGCATTATTCTGTGTCTGAAAAATCAATGCGCAGCGCCCAAAGCAGAGCAGTTGCAGAGGCAGAGAAGGAGATAGAGGCAGCGGCCGCAGCAGAGGCGAAGGCGGAGGCAGCGCGCAGAGCAAACGAATCACAAAAACGCAAGTCACGCGGCCCAAGCAGAGATGTATATAACACACACACACACACACACACACCGTAAATACTTGTCGGTCCTGCGCAGCAGCAGAAGCTGAGACAGAGATAGCAGCAGCCGAGCCGTGAGGCTGCTGTGGTTGGCTCACACACGCAAGCAGGCACACACACACACATAGACAGACAGACACACATACACACACACACAGCCACCGTTGCCCGCAAGAGAGACGACGCTGCCGCTGCCTCTGCTGACTCCTGCGCGCAGCATAAAGCAGAACAAATCTCTCGCAAAGGAAACGAGAAGGAAATAAACGCAGAAGCAAAAGCTGTGCAGTCGCTGTCGACGCCAGCGCTGCGGCCGCCGTCGCTGCTGCTCGTCTGCCCAATTGCCAGGCAGCAATTTATCAGCGCGCGTTCCTTGCTGTCAAGTGATGCGACGTCGACAGCGACGCGACGACTGCTGCTGCTGCGCTCACTTACTCTCTTGCGCCCTCGTGCAGTTGCTTGCGTGCGAGAGCAAGCTTAGCCGTGAGAGAACGTAAGCAAGAGAGCGCGCTGCGTCGTCGTTGTCTCTCAGTGTTTCTATGCATGTGTGTGTGCGTGACTCTGCCTGTTTGTGCTGCGCTCTCTCTGAACAGCAACGACGCGTGCTCTCTCTCTGCTGCTGCTGTGCGCTTTGATTACACCTGAGAGAGTTGTTGTTGTTGGGCTTGTTGTTGCTGCTGCTGTTTGGTTTTTCTTCTTCGGCTTCGGCAATGTCGTTGAACGCGCGCCCGCGCTTCGTGTCGCGCCGTCGACGTCGCTGTTGCCGTCGTCGTCGCTGTCGCTGTCGCTACTTCAATTGAATTGTAATGAGCATGTGGCGGCAACGCAACCGCCGCTGCTGCTGCTGCCGCTGGTTTCGTTTGACTTTTATTTTGTTTTTGGGTTTTTTGGAAAATTTGTTAAATTTTCGTCGCCAACTTTACGCTGGCTGCCGCTGCCGTTGCCTCTGCTGCTGCTGCGCTCTCTCTGTCCCTCTCACTCCTTCTTTGTCTTTCTCTCTCTCGCTTCACCTTTGCTTCTAGCCTCAACTCTAATTTGTTCAAATTGTTTTTTAATTAACTATCAACGACATTTTCTTTTCATTGTTTGTCGAGCAATTTTCTTTTTCTTCTTTTCTTCATTTCTTTCTCACTTTTTTGGCGACTCTTTATTCTTTATGAGGTTCGTAATGAAACTGTAGCGAAAGTTAATAACGGTCGAAGCGAAGCTATAATAGAGTCATACGAGGTTGCACCTGCTCCACCTTGCCCTATCTTTGAGATGTTTCAAGTTTCTAGATCTTCTAGTGGAAATAGTGAAAAGGGAGAGAGAGAGAGAAAAAAATGCGCGTTTAAGATGGAAAGAGGAAACACAGGGAAAGAGAGACAGATAGAGAAAGTTCATTACTTATTTTGAGACGTATCAGAAAGATCTATTAGGATTAGAACTAACAAATTACATTATAAAGACTACTATATGACAGATCTACCACAAATGGATTAAAACTCATTTTCCTTTGAGCTTCATTGTCTTGTCTCAACATAAATCTTATAATTTTCTTTTTTTATTTATAATAATAACTAAACTAACTTATATCTTAAAATAAATCATTATTAACCATAGTTATTATATATTGTATTCATATTTTATTTGAATTTAAAACAGAAATTAATAATAATGTTTCTTTATATTTTAAATAATAAACATGTTTCTTTATATTTTAAATTTAGCCTTTATTTATAAACTTTTCTTTCGAATAATGTATTATCAAAAAATTATTATAGTATCCAAACATCGCACATATCGCATATAATTTCAACAATCCCAAGGCAGTAATTTCCTTAGTCTTAACCCCTTGACGACCCGATCAATTATTTTGTAATTCAAAATTAGGAATACACTGGAATAGTCTGCACTTCCACTACCAGTCACTCTTCCTTGACCCTCTTTGCCCACATTCTCCACTCTTCCTTTGCTTCTCTCTCTCTCTCTCTCTCACTCTCTCTGTTTCTGTTGTCCTTGACCCTGGGGCACTTGACTAATTACCCGCCACAAATTTTCCAATTTCCCAGGCACATTTCATAGACGTCACCCATAGTCAGCGGCGTCGCAGTCAACGTTGCTGCTGCTGTTGTTGTTGTAGTTGTTGTTGCTGGCGTCGCTTGCTGTGTTTGGTCTATTTTAAAAATAAAGCACGCTAACGACGCGTAATAACCATAAATAGTTAAAAATATTTTACTGTGTGTGTGTGTGTGCAAAAAATGTATGTGTATGCGTGTGTGTGTGTGTGTGTGTGTGTATATCTGCAAGTTTGCTTGTCTTCTGACTGCAATTCATGCTTCATTTGCTTTATCATTGCCAAAAACAAATCTCTTGACCGGCCACACTCCTGTCCCTCTCTTCCCACCCTCTTTTCCCGTCCCTCTCTCCTATCACTCTCTCGATTTCCTACTCTCCTCGCTATCAGCCCCCTCGCCTTGCTCCTTCAACTGTTCTGGTCAGCTTATCTGGCGTGAATGATTAAGCGGCTGCTGCTGCTCCTACTTCTCTCACACTCTCTCTACCCCCCCCGCCCTCTCTCGTCACCCCTTTCTCTCTATCGCCCTCCCCCCACTGTTATTGTTCTTGCGACTTTGATGTGCTTCTTATCTAATCGAAGAGTCGCCGACGCCGACGCAGTTCCAGTTTTCCCAAAAAAAAAACTGTCCCCCTGTCATCCTACTCCACCCCCTCTGCCTTCTCTTTGTAGTCACAAGATTAACGAAGCTGCGCAGTAGAACAAGAGACGGCGAGAGTAGGAGGGGGAGGGGAGAGAGGGAGGGTGTTAAGTGAAGTCATGTTGTACGGCATGTTCGATCAGAGCTTCTGGTATTCTGGTATTTTTTTATGATACCTTATCAGAATACAGACAGTTTGCACGGCTATGGTAATACCCTGTAGTGAAATGGAGAAAAACTTAAGCACTCATTCATTAGAGAGAAAGGGGGGTTGGTGCATGCCCGACTAGTAGATACCCTAATGAGGAATTTAACTGCCAATATGCGCATTGTTGATCGAATTGGTCAAAAACTGTTTCTATGTTGAACTGTTTTCATGTGCACATTATTACAGGGTATCTGCAGTTGGAACTGTTTGGCAGATGTAGCAAGTGACATTTACGCACATAATACCCTACCAGGTTACATTTACTGGGTATCTAACTGCTAGTTCAAGTGTATGAAGCAATTTCACATTGTACCTTGCGCATTGCGTCGATAGTTTCAATTGCAGCTTCAGTTCAACAGGGAGAGGGGGAATTAGGGAAGAGAGGGGGAAGGCGAGAGTAGGAGGAGGGCGCAAGAAAGGGGGGGCCTTATCGTTTATGACACGGGGGACAAAGGGCAAACTGTACTTTGCCTTTCTCAGCTGGGCGTAAGATCTCCTGCCTAAGATTCGATCAGCAAGCGAATGTGCGAATTTGTGTGTTTGTGTGTGCAGCTGTGTATGTGGGTGTACGTAATCAATGAAACTGTCGCGCTGATAGCGTTCTTACCACTAAACTCCATTGAGCTTAGTCGATTAGCATATAACGCGTTAATATTTCACTTTGAGTGTGTGCGTGTATGCGTGTGTGTTTGTGTGTAAACTATATTTAAAGAGTCAAGGTAAATACTTATCTGGCTGAGGGGAAATGCCGGCGAATTTCAATTTCGATTGCGCTTTCGATTCTTCATGTCCAATGCGAATAGATACACTGAGCGAAAGGGGGAGGGGCTGAAGGATAAGATACATAAGTAAACAATAAGTATATGCTCTTTATAATTATATAACAATTATCATTAATCTTTATACTTAATATAATTTATATATTTATATTATTTTAAACTGCGACAACCATTTCTTTCAATGGAATAACAAATATTTGTTTTTACTTTTTTTAAATACTGATATGTTCAACACAAAATCTAACCTTAGATATAATGTCAAATTTCTCTCAGTGCATTTTAAAGCAAAATTTTTGGCTATAGTTGATCTAGTCTACTAATTTTGAATCCTTTGTGACTGTGATTTATCAATATCCCACATTCTCCATTCACATTTTTTCTCAGTGTATTATGCACTGTGAAATTATGCTTGGTATCTGGCAGCGCGCACCAAGGCACGTCAAGTTTCCACTGGTTTTTTATGGCTTTATGTAATTGGGTGCATCGAGAAACAGGAAGACGTGTTCAAAGTCGCTTTTCAATGAAATGCGCTAACTCAAGACATTTCGTGCTGCGTTCCTACCTACACCCCCCTCCCCCTAACCCTCTCCCCTATTCCTCCAGCCCCCTCTACTTCAGGTATACCCATCTCCCTCACCTGTCCAGCCAGCTCACGTAAGGCGGCCACTTCCCTTGGACACACTCGTAGAGAAGGCATGCTGCAGTCTGCGCTTATCATTGCTAGCAAAACGAGGGCAGCTTGTGCAGTTGCTGGCATTTTAAGAAAGAGAGACAGTAAGAGAGAGAGAGAGAGAGAGAGACAGTAAGAAAGAGAGAAATCTCTGAGAAAAAGAGATTATCATTCTTATGCATTGGTCTATATACTATATCTAACATATATCCCACCTATTCATAAATTATTGCAAATCTTAAACTACTAATCAATATCGTTATACATCTTCAGCTATTTGCGTAACGATCTAACCTATTGTAAATGCACATGTATTATTCTTTATCTTTTTACATAAATCTATTTTAAGATATATTTATCTTTATCTGTCTTTATCTATATATGCTATACATACATACATATCTGCAGTAATAATCTACTCTGCTCAACTTAAGTTTATTTATCTAACAATATCCATACACCACATATATATCTTTATCTATAAATTGACCTTTATCTTTATATCTATACTTTATATATCTATATAATACTACATCTATCTAGATATCTTTATATTTATGGTATATCCCTTTATATTTATCTATATCCTTATATATTTATCTACCTTCAATTGACTTTATCTTTCGACAACTAACTATATCTCTCTCCATCCATCTCTATCTATCTAAACCCATCTACATCTACTTATATATATCTACATCTATCTATATCGATCTACATCTTACTATATCTATTACATCCACCCACCTTCATATTGTATATCTTTCTTCAACATTCCACATCTTTCTGTACTATTTGCAACCATCTATATATTTACCTATGTATCTACCAATCATCCTATTTATTCATCTATCTTAGCAACTGTCTAACTACCCATCTACAAAGAATGTACATAACACATCTAACCACCTGACTACTCCCGTAGCATTCTCCCATTGCCTCATCCCATGGCACGTATGGAAACCTTGGTTCTATTGCTTCTATATTTAGCGGGTATCTCAAGTCGGTAATCCCTGGCGGTGCCTGACGCTGTCTGAGTGCGAGTGTGAGTGCGAGTGCGCGCGCCGATAAGCGATCGATTGCTTTCCGTGTAGACACACTCACACAGCGAGGTAGGTAAGAACACCTCATCATGTATATAGAAACTGAAACTCATCAAAGTCGGAAAGTCATAGAATGTAATCAGGCCATTAAATGTATCTCATGACATGCTCGTTTTGGCTTACGAGACTTCGAAACGTGCGCGAAAAGTATTTGTTGTGCTTTTTTGTTGCGCTCTCTCCCCCCTCCCCCTCTATATTCCCCTGCCCCTTCACTTGAAATCTGCACCCACCTGCCTGCTGGCCTGCTTGGTTATTGTATACCCTGTTCCATACTTAGGGGGGCTTAGAGAATCATTTCGTCTGCAAGTTTTCCCCGTCTTCGTCTCCGATTTCGATTGCAGCAGCCTCGTGGCGCCACTGGGGCAACGCGTCAGTCAGTCAGACACGTAATTAGAACGCCCCGATCGGACCCAATTCCAATTGGTCAGCGTTTCTCAGTTCTCCATTCTCAGTTCTCATCCATACTCGCTTCGATTCGCAAAACGGTTACCCAATTCTCGGTCTGCCCTATCTGAGGCTACGTGCCACATCCAAGTTGCCACGACGACGCGCGTCTCGAGAATGCACGAGCACGAGAACATTTTCTCAGCTAAAACCTCCTACGTAAGCTCCATTTGTGTGCCTCCCCGTCTCACTCCCTCTTCTCTCTTCCCTTGTGTAGAACGTTCTCTGGCGTGTGCAGCTTGCATAATGCTCTAGGTAGAAGGGGCAGAGAGAGAGGCAGAGGCGTGTGAGGGAGCTAGAGGTGTGAATACTACAAGAGAGTAAACAGCTCAGACTGCTGCTCTAGTTGGAGGAGCATGTTCAAGTGGCTTATACCCTGTACGCGCAGCTCTCAAGTGCACGTAATCCCAGCTGAGCGTGTCGAGATGGAAAAACAGAAATCTTGAACAGGCATAATAGGACAATTTGAAAATTTACTATATATGATAGATGAAAAGTAGAAATCTTGATAAAGTACAGACACAGGAAGAGGGATAAATCTATAGATATTGATACTGCAGACGATACTTTATCTATATATATTATATCAATACTGAGCAAGAATATATATACGTTATACATAAATATTGATACCGAACATGAATATATAAATTATCGATAGATATTGATACTGAACAAGAATACATATACGTTATCTCTTACTTTCTCCGATTCTATTACTTCTTTATAGCTTTCCATCTCCCTTTCTCTCTCGCTCTGTCAGTTTCTTTTCAACTACTATTTTTTGTTCTGAGTCCCTTCACTAACAATCTCAAATCCCGCGCTTCACTTTCGCTTCTTCCAACACCTTCTCAGTTCTAATAGTTTCTTCTTCGCGAGATGTCGTTAGAGACCGTTTAGAGAGCGTTTCTTCTTCTTCTTCTTGTTGCGACGTCGCGACGTTGCGTAATTCTTTTCATTTTCATTTGCAGCAGACTTGAGTTTTCAGTTTTCAGTTTTATTTTCATTTTCCTTTGCCCAATTTCCATTAAGAAGTAATTACGTTGCTGCTCATTAATTTCGTGATCGCATGCCATGTTAAATGCACGTGAGGAGATCAAGACGAGAAGGGAACCAAGCAGGGAAAGACAGAGTAAAAGACAGAGAGAGGGGGAGTTGCAGTCAAAGACGTAGCAAGTATTATAACAAATATGAGCACGAGTCGCTCAGGGGAAGTCATAGGAGAGCGGGGCAGGGGGGATGGAGAACGGGAATGGGAATCGAAACGGGACAGGGGCCTGGCCACACTAACAGACATTGGCAACACCTGCCACAGCAGAGCCGCTCAACGTTGCGGGGTAACCGATGTAGGCAGCTGCATTCGTCTGCAACGACGGCAACGTCGCGCGGCATTTGCCGCTCACCGCCGATTGCGCATACGCCACGTGCAACGCGTGCAATCTAGTTCAGTTAGCAGAGCCACGCCTCCAACTCAACTCCAAACACGCCCATGCGCCCACGTCCGAACAAGGCTGACCGCTAATCAATCAGGCCACACACATACACACACACACACACAGCCACAACATGCATCGCAAAATGCCAATTGGAATCGAAGCTAAATCAACGTTTAACACACTTTGACACGCTTCAGCAAGGGGCCACTTTCCCAATGCGAAAGAAAGTTGCGTACGGCAACTGAAGATGCCCAACGTTAGAAGGTGCTTCTAACGGTCGCAAGACAGTCGCTATACTCTATGATACTCTGTAGATACCAAGTTCTTACACACGCCACACATAACCTGACTTAACTCACATGTTTATCAGGCGATTATCATGAAGGTTAAAAGACTGAAAGGTAACAACAGTACCTCTCTGTCTTGCAAAAATCAATTTTATAGCGAATGGAATACACGAGTCAAAAACTTTTTAGAGTTGAGAAAATAATGAAAATATCATTTATTCTAGCCAGAAAATCAATGACACAAATTTCATTACTCCAGCTTCGCTACATGCCAAGTTACTACAGATAGTTATGATATAATACGAGATATATATCATGTGTGTACGATGATTCAAAAGGCCCTCTCTTTGTTCAGGGAACAGGGCATCAAATTGCTGTAATACCAGAGAATTAACTGCCATACCAGACGCTGTCTCGAGAGAAGTCCATAAACATACATTCAACGTATAGTACGAAGAAGTAAAGCCTTCCAGTAAACACAATGTAGGGTCTAAAACAAAAGCCAAAAGCAGCCAAAGAAGATGAAGAGGAGAAGGAGGAGGCGGAAGAAGAAAGAAAGAACACACACTCCGGAGCAGACCTTGAAACAGTTCAAAAACGTAAACGGTTCAGTGATCATTGGATGTAGAAAAAACAGTGAAAAAGCAGAGTCAGAAATGGGAGAAACTGAAAAGAAGAAGCAGAAACACACACAGAAACAGAGACAAAGCAGAAGCTGGAAGATAATGACAGACAGAGAGGGAATGAGAGAGAGAGAGAGAGATAAAGAGGGGGGAGGGGAGTAGGAGGCGAATTGGCCGCACAACATCCGTCATCTTGGCTGTGGATGAGCTTGCCATGGCATGCCATGATATAGGGGTCTTTCGTCTGAATTGTCTGGGCCCTGGTACCCCGATCTCTTCAGTCTGCAGTCTTTGGTCTTCACTCTTCGGTCTCCGGTCGCGGGTCTCTGGCGTGCGCGCTGATCTGCCTGACTGCGTCACAGCCGCCCCGGCAAGAGGTCGTCGTCGATGTTCGAGCTCTGCTCTCTTGGTCAAAAATCGTTGAGCCGTTGAGAGGTAGCAGCAGCAGCAGCAGCAGCAGCCATTACCCATTATCAGTGTTGGTCAACGTCAGTCAGCTGTGCAGCTTTGCTTAGCTGCAGTTGCCATTGTCATTTTTGGGATGCGCAACAGAAAAATGCAAGCAAAGGTTGAGCATAACTCGACTTTCAAACACCCTATAGGCAAGTTGTCTATAAAATACTGTAGTTTAGCTTAAAGTACAGTTGTATACCAAATTTGATGGGGCTAGTACGTTTAGTTCCTGAGTTCCCTGAGGTACATACTCTGTAAAAACCTAAGTTACTCAATTTCTTGTCTGAAATCATCTATAAAATATATTTTAAGTCTGTAGCGTGGTAAGAAAATTGTATATTAACTCTCATATCAATAGAAATCTTGCTATAAACTCGACTTCTAAATATCCTATAAGCAAGTTGTCAATAAAAAAAATAAACTTTAGCTTGTAATAAAGTTATATTCCAAATTTGATGCAATTAGCACAGCTAGTTCCTGAGTTCCCTGAGATGCATACTGTCTAGAACTCACAGTTGTTAAATTTCTTCACCCAAATCACCCGTTAAACATTTAACGAGCTTAAAGCAAGGTAAAACTATTAAGGCGACACTATAAAGCAACTCTTATATTATAATATATCTTCGTAATTCATAGTTCTTTTGATAACCTTTGAGTTCTATAAATATTTTAGTGAATATATCTTTAACTTCTGTCCAGATGCACCTTTCTGTCAAATTTGCCAACTGCAGTTCCAATAGTTAGTGAGTTACAGGCAAGTTTACAGTGTATGCTAAGGGGAAACGTTGTCTGGGTCTTGACTGAGTCTGTGCCCCTGTCTGGGTCTGGGTCTGGCTCTGAGTCTTGGTCTGCAGCCGGGTTCGGGCTCTGAGACTCTCTGTGAGTCGCAGCCGGAGACGAGTCTTTTAAGTGCCCCTGGCAATGCTGGCTGACGACGCCCTGTTGTCGTTGTTGTTGTCGTTGTCGTTGTAGTTGTCGTCTTCATTGTTGATGTTGTTGCTGCCGGTAATGATCTTTAACCAAGCGTAACGTTTGCTTTCAGTGCGTCCACATCTGCGTCGTCATCGCCATCAGCACCATCTCCACCAGCAGCAGCAGCACCACCACCATCACCATCAGCATAACCATCATCATCATCATGATCATGATCATTGTAATGGTCATCATCATCGTCATCTTGTAGCCAGACATTAACTTGGTCTGCTCCTCCTCTCTTTCTGCTTTTCAATGGCGTCGACAGTGACGGACTCCAAGCTTCCCGCTCAGATAAAAGATACAGCTACAGATAAAGATACATATATAACTAGATATATATATATGTATATATATATTTGTATATTTGTTCAGTTACTCATTAATGATCTGCCAGGCAATGTGTCTGTTGCGAGACCTTGATTTCCCCCGTCCACGGCGCCTTTTTCCGGTTCAGGGCAGCTGACCCTCCCGAATCGTGATATATATAGAAGACATATAGTTCATACATACATAATATGTGTCTATAAAATGCAAAATGGGCTATCTATAGTCAGTATCATCATGAAGTTGAGCCATTAAACCGATTTCAACGGAATTTCATGTGGAGTTTTTTGGGTGAATACAAACTTATCTGATCTAGAGCTGAGCTCTAAAGAACATGGATACATATGTATACATCAATTAAAGAATATAGATATGCATGTATACCTGAACATATATAATATATGTGTACCTGCATAATGTTCTTTTATGGTGCACAGATCAAGAAAACTGCGCAGATACTTTGATTTATTGCATCTTCCTTGAGCTTTTCTCACAGTGTAGCTAACAAAAAAACGATTGCGATTTAAGCGGAATTTTCGCAGAACTTTGCGAGACGAGACAATGGCAAATTAAGAGCGCCAATACCAGTGCAGATGCAGATACAAAGTGGCAGATACAAGTTCTCAGATACAAATTAAGCCGGCGAGGGATGCAGCTGTAGCAGCAAAAGAAGAAGAAGAGGAGGAGGCAAAGAAGAAGGCAAAGAAATGCAAATGCGAATCGCAGCCAATGCCAAATGACCCTCAACTTGAGACTGGACAAAGCGCAGAGCGGAAGCAGCGAAGCAGGTGGGCAGAGCGGGGAAGAAAGAGGAGAGGAGAGGCGTGCGAAAAGTGGTGTGCCAGAGATGTTGTTGCTCATCTGCATAGCTTGAAGATACATTTGTATCTGCTTTCGGGCGCCATCGGTAGCCAAAAGCGAGAGAAAGAGATAGAGCATGCGAGAGACAGAGAGAGTAAGGCCAGGGGAGAAGAAGAGAGAGAGAAAGAGACAGCAACAAGAAGACTACTATAAATAGCTCAGCGAGACATGTTTGGATCTTCACAGCATGTTCACATGTATCTGCAGCCATTGCTACAGAACAGCAGCTAAAGATACACACACACACATACACACACATGCTCGCACACCATGCTCGGTGAGGGCGTCGAAATCTCAGCAGCAAATAAACAAGCTGCTGATGATGATGAACACGATCAGCGCCCCCGAGCAAAACGCACAGCCACCAGATTCAGATACAGACACATCTACAGCTACAGCCAGCAGATACAGATACACATACAACTACATATATAGTGAGCGAACCAACGAGTGCTGTAGCTGTGCCTGTATCTCTCTCTCTGTATCTGTATCTGCTGGTGCTGCTGTAAATGTATCTGTAGCTGTAGCTGTATCTGTAGCTGTTACTGTGTGCGCGAGCGCGTCTCGTTCACCCATAAGTGCTTCATTAATCTCTGTCAGCGCCCGGCAGACGGCTCTTGCCTTCCCCCTCCTCCTCTCCTCCCTCTCACTGAATGGTTTCGAATCGTTTTCTTTCGTTGCTCTTGCGCTGTGAATGTATCTGTATCTTTGCCTGTGTATCTTTGGCTGTGCTTCGCTTTGATTTTATGCTGAGCTGAGAAGGGGCAGCTCCCCATCGACTTCATCTTGCTGGGAGTAAACATGGCGGGAGGGAGGCAGAAGGGGGATAAGAGGGGCACAGACTGTCGTCTCTTTCATTGGATTGGCTGCTTCATTAGCTCTCTCGGCCACAACGTGATTTGATCATCGTGACTGAAGGCATCCAGTGGGGCGTCTCAAATTGGAGATTCATATTTGAGAGAGAGAAATGAAGAAGAAGAAATAAAAGAAAACATGCAAAGAGAGAGAGAGAGAGAGGGAGAGAGGGGGAGACGAAATTAGAGTATATTAAACATCGATTGATTCTTTTTGGGAGTCATTTCTCTTGGCAAACACTTTCAAAATGAGCTCAGCGCAGCGTCACACACACCACTGACTCTCCCCTCTTGATATCCCTCTCTCTCTATCTGCCTCCCTCTCACTCCCTTCCTGACCAGACTACGTTACGATTGAGCGCGCAGCAATGTCCAAGAAAACAGAAAAGAAGGAAGACCAAGAGCAAAGAAAGGCTGAGCCAAGTCGAGGCAAGAGATAAGACAGGAGAAGTTAAAAGAGGCAGGCAACAGGGAGTAGCGTAGAGCGAGGAGTGTTGAAGAAGGGGGGTGGGTAACCTAGGACACATGGTGCGTGCGTTGGCTGTGATCGCGTGCGCCAAACGCAGCTCGCAATGAAAATCAATAGCCAAAAATAAGTGAGCACAACTTGGCCCCTGGGGGCAGATGCTGCCCCGCGGGGGTTGCATGCCACACCCATGCGTCCATCCGTCCGTTCTTTCCTGCCTGCCCTCCTACTCTGTTGTGCCGTCCATGCCGTGGCCAGTGTCAATGACACACCTTGGGCAAACCAACAAAGGAAGCAACTTTCCAACTTTCCAACTTCGCAGCTTACCACGCGGAACGACGATGAAGCCATGAATAATCCTCGAAAATTAAAGTGAACAGGAACAGTTGGGGCAATGCGGAATTGGCTATACTCTGCCGTGTGTTATATATATATATATATGTATATATATATAGTATGTGATATATTTGATGTATATTTAAGAGATCTTTTAACTTTATTGGCAACAGAATTAAGTTCGCATGGTGAGCTAAACTTATTCTAGGGAATATATGTGGGGGTATATATAGAACATATATATAGGAAATAGGGAATATATATAGGTAATTTCTATAGGGAACATAAATAGGAAATAGAAGGAATCTAGGATATTTATTTAACCATTGATATAGAAGAAGTCAAAAGTAAAAATATATCCAAGGAACGAAGATGACAATCATTAATTGTCTTTATCTCAGATTCTGTTATATTATATTCTCAAGTTATTTTCTATAAAAATAGTAGAGCATAGATAAAGACTCTGTCCAGTTTGTCTGCAGAGATTCCCCACTTGGCATACAGTACTGCGAGTAGAGTCGAGATCCCATGTGAAATACGTCTTTATTACTTTACTGCAGCCTGTAAGAGGTATAAAACAAACAGCACGCACAGTGGGACAAAGTCCAACTTAAAGTTGAAGTCACAATTGGAGTCACACACACACACACACACTCAGTTGGTTGTCCCTGAGCGCCATAAGCTCACGCACAGCAGAGCACTACATGCCTCCTGCCACCTTTCTTCCTGCCCCCCATTCTACTACCTGCTCCCTTTTTTCTTCTCTCTCTCTCTCTCTCTCTCCTTGCAGCCTTGTCGCCTCTGCAGCGTCATCGCTAATGGCAGCTCGGGGCAAGTATCTTATATAGTATACCATATTGTATATAGCATACACATATATGTATGTACATATATCTGCCTCAGCTAATGAGGCCCGACTACAGCAGCAGCAGCAGCAGCCTCGTCGACCTCGTGTGCTGTGTGTGTGTTTGTGTGTGTGTTTGTGTGTGTGTTTGTGTGTGTGGTGCCGCTGATTATCAGGACATGCACATGTAGAAGCTCATTAGGCGAATCCTTGGAGAGTGCTAGACTCACACACACACACACAACACAATACAGCCACAACAGATGGGGGCTTTGGGGGCCAGGTGAGTAATGATGATGATGATGATTGTCGCTGTGGGAGTACGACACCTCTGCGAGGGGGCATGTGGCGTAGGCGACAGCTTGACATGCCATTCAAGGACCCAGAGCCCCCTAGACTGCTCAAGGAATGTGGAATGTGCTGATAGAAAGAGTAAGAGAGAGAGAGAACATGTGGCATGAGAATGTCTAAGGAGCTTCCAGAAAGAAAGGAACATGAATTCTAGTGAAAAAGGGAATGAGAAAGGCTGAGACTTTCTCCCTCTCGTTGTTGTAGAAGAGCGCAATAGAAGACAGACTGATGTTTAGGTTATGATAGCTAGGAACCTAAACGAGACACTAAAAGAGATATTAAGGTAGAATTGAATAATGGAACTTAGCTTAGGTTATGATGAAAACAAACTCAAATAAGACACTAAAGTAGAGAAGGCAATGGGAGACTGAGTGATCTTTAGGGGATGATGGATAGGTACCTCAACGAGTTACTAAGCGATGCTTCTACAGAGAGAAACTAAAAGGTTAAAGCGAAAACTGAGTGGGAACTAGCTAAAGTTGGCAAAAGAAAAGAAGAAGAGCAAATCTAATGAAAAAACAATGGAGAAAAGCTAGGACTCGCTGTCTTTCCATTAACAGAGAGAAATCCTTTGAGAAGTGATCGCAGATCCACCAGGGTTAAGTCAGTGTCAACGCTATGAATCAAGTTATTATCTCACTAAGCTAGAAACCTATCGTAGTTCATTTCAATTGGCCAGACCTCTAATAATCCCCCCTTGAATTAGTGCACTCGAGTTCAATTTATACGCCATTTTCTGTGCTCGCTGATCACGATGAAGTGCCTTGATTTGCCCAACCCACGCACAAGGGATGGAAATCCGAGCAGATTGAAAGGATTTCTCAATTTAACCAACCAACTGCGAAGCCAATTCGCAAAAGTAAGCAAAAGCAATAAGCATTAATTACACAGAGACATAGAGACAGAGAGAGAGGGAGAGGAAGAGGGAGAGAGAGTACATGGGTTGGGGGTGCAACCCTTGCGGGGATTTACGAGACATGCGACACGCAAAAAGGGCTGCGCCTGCTGCTGCTGTTGCCTTTTTTGGATGCAGACAAATGCGACACAAAGCGGATGATGGCCAAGAGAAGCGGGGGAAGAGATTGGGGGTGGCATGTGGCTTGCAACCCTGCGAAGAGAGAGAGAGAGTGCAAAAGAGAGAGTGAGAGGGAGAACAGCATTACGTACACGTGTGCTTTGCTTTTACCTACGTTTCCCCCCTTCTCCCTGTCTTCTCTATCCATCCCCCTTCATTGTCCTCGTCAGCGTCAACGTCGTCCGTCGTTGGTGGCCCCGCGGAAAATGTATCTGCAAAATACGAAACGGAAAAATCTATTAAATCAACGTTGCTGCGGCAACCAATTGCGGGCAAACTTAACGAAACCACCGAAAAAGCGCACACACACACACACACAAATACAGAGGGATGGTGGAGGGGGCGGGGGATGAGGGTGGCCAGCCACGGGCAGGGGTTGAATACAGTCACCCCCGGCACGGCATTGGGTGTATCTAAGTAGCGCACAGATACAATTTACAGCTCGCATTTCGTATGCAAAAAGCTGCCCAGCAACAACAACAACAACAACACGAACAGCAGCAGAGGCAGCAGCAGCGACGGCAACAACATTGAAACTTTTTTGCCGCACGCCAACCACAGGGTGAGGCAGAGGGAGGAATGGTGGAGGAGGAGGAGGAGGAGGTAGAGCAATCGTCAGATACTTTTGGCTCGAATTTATCGCTGCTGTAACGCGGCTTCTCAATTTGTGTGCTGTGTGTATGTGTGCTGAGTGAGTGTGTGTTGTATGTGTGTGTGTTGTATGTGTGTGTGTTGTATGTGTGTGTGATGTATGTGTGTTCTATGTGTGTGTGTGTGTGTGTCTGTTGTGCACAAACTTTGCCAGCAGGAAATTGTCGCATAGAAACACCTCCTGCCATGACCACTCTCTCTCTCTCTCTCTTCCTCTCTCTCTCCCTCTCCCACCCCCTTACTGCCATCCCCCCACTCTGATAGCCTCTACACATCCTTTGCAAAATGTCTACACAGGCAACAATAAAATGGTAGATGTAACGCCAGCTAAACTTGGTACAGACATCTCTGATAGGCTGTTCGCATAGTTGAGCTGAGGTTTTTGGGGAAGAGATTCCGCAGGGAGGAAGCCCTGAAAGGGCAACAAGAACTTGAAGAAAAGAAGGTACTGCCTAGTGTAGTAGACTGCCAAATACCCTGTAAGTAAGTCTAATAATATAGTTGGTTAATGTACCTATACATGGTACCTTTAAAGATGGTACCTATTAACATGCCACCTATGAGTATGGTATTAACATGGTACCTATGAATATGGTGCTCATGAACATGGTACCTATGTACATGGTACCTATGCACATGGAACCCATGAACATGGTACCTATGCACAAGGTACATATCAACATGGTACCTATGAACAAGGTACCTATGAATATGGTACCAATGAATATGGTACCCATTAACATGGTACCTATGAGTATGGTACCTATGATCCATGTAAACGAAGGGTATATGTATATCTAAGAATACAGTGAGAGCAAAAGATATATAGGTATTTATATTCAACTAGTTATACCCTGTAAACAAAGAGTATATATCTAAAAATACCCTGTAAGCAAAAAGATAGATATATCTATGTTTAACTAGGTATAACCTGTAAACGAATCGTTGCTATAGCTAAGTAGTTATAGTGCTAAATAGAGTTATATGGCAATAAATTCTCTTGATTCTGCTCTATTCAAATCGGAATATCTAGCTATGCTTGTCTTAACCTCAACACAGCCTCAGCTACCCGGTACTATGCACATACAGGGTGCCACAGCCGCAACGCTGTGCAGGATCTGCCTGTCTCGTTTGCATTGCTATGCAAATTTTCTGGCTGCAGACGAAAGCGATAGAGAGGGGCGGCTGGGGGCAGCGAGGAACACACATTCAACGCGAGGCAGTAAGATTTATGTGGCACTTGCTGCGAGAGTGTAGGGTAGCGCATGGGGTCGCACTTTTGCAGATGGAAAAGAAGAAGTAGGCAGAGGAGAGCAGGGGGAACTGGTGTCACATTTTGGGGTCATGTTTTGTTGACATCGTCAGCAGAATGCAGCTTGGCATTCGCAAGCAGCGCCACGCGTAAATCATGTCGCACATTTAGCGCTTTTCTGGCCATATCCCGATAAGGTTTTTACACGCCGGCAGGTATTGCGGTTATTATTTCAATGGCCTTGATGTGGCGCCGTTTGGTTTTATGTGACGACGGATGAAGAATTCCCAAAAGGAATTTTGAAGAACCTTTCATGTCTAATTTATTTGTTTCGTCAGCGAAGGAAGAAAACCTTTCTAAGTATTTAGCATATGTAAAATATTTCATCTAAGAGTCATATCCAGAAATTTTTGTATATAGCTTATTTCTGATACTGATTTTCACTATATTCGATTTCCAATTTGGGTTTCAATTTCCCATTTTCCATTCCTTGACTTCCCCGGACTCATAAAACGTATCTATCTACGCAGTTGTGACTTTATCTGGACTCCTAATGGATCTGCTCGTTGCCTTTTTTGCTGATGACTAACCTCAAAGTGGGTTGGGGGTGGGGCTGTGATGGAGCCCACTAGGACTTCATCCACCTGCCACCGCACGCAATGCAGCAAATCAATGCGCAATAACCCAAAAAAAACGAGGAAGAGAGGAAAAAACTCGGAAGAAGAAAAGAAAAAAGAAGAAAAATAAAACCATGTCCTGCCATTCGGAATAGCCACCCCCATCTCATCCAATTACCAATTCCTCAAACCCACAAAAATGCTGCTACCCCAACTCGCAGGTAAAACAACAACAACAACAACGACAACGACGTCGAAGAGAATCAAGGCAGCAGAGCCCAAAGCCCACTTCATCAGGGCCCCCCATGTCAGGCGCTTGTCATTCGAGTTTCGAGAAGGCAAAAAGCCAAGAAATTTCAGATTCATGGCGTATACTCTCCTTCCACCTAATACCCTATAATTGTAGGATTACTGATTGATCTAACGTCAATACTCTACAGATAAGGCGTCAAGAGCGAAACTAACCTCAAGTAGTCTGTGATAACTCAGCAATCAGTTAAGTTGCAGTTCTCAAAAATTGCTGAGTTCAGCTTTAATTGATATAATTAGGTTTGGAATAGAATTATATTATTTTTTTTATTTCTCGAACATTGTAAAACTGTGCTATCCGTCACATTTTACGTGCAATAAGTACCATCTTTGTGGTGTGGCTTCAACTTGTTCTTAAGACAATATCCAACAAATTTCAGCAGAAACCCATCACAGGGTATGGCTTAGTCGAGCATATTCGCAGCTGCCGCAGTTTGTATTTCTGTTTGCTCATTTCCGTTGCTCACACACACACATTTACACACACGAAACTGCGACGCGCCATCATTTAACGTCTGGCGTCGACGCCGACTGCGACGTCAACAGCGTGCGCCGCCATCCCCCCTCCCCCTTCTCTCAACTAACCAACGTTGCCCACCCTGTATACAGCCACCCTCGCCTTGTCATTAATTTACCTGCCAGCCGTAAATCCCCCTCACGACTTCCCCCTCTCCTTTCTCTCTCCCACTACCTGCCACCCGCCCCTCTCCGCCCACCAGGTGCTCTTATCCTCCGCACGCAGCGGAGCCTTCAGTCAGTTTCAGTTTTAGTTGCCTTGTCAGCTCGTCAGTTTCAGTTCCATCCCCCTCGTGCTATCTCACTCTCACGCTCTCGCTCTGTCTCTCTCTCGCTCTATCTGCTAGCTGTGCATGTGTGTGTGTGTGTGGGTGGCATGACAGGTGAATTATTTCCCTCTGTGCGCATTTCTAATTGGATTTTCCCCGAGCAGTTCTAAGAAAAAATCTATGAAATTTTTTCTCTGCTGTCGGCGACCTTCTCTGTGCGGCTGTTCGGCTCTCACTTCAGGCACTTCGTGTACCGTCTCTCGTGTCTTGTTACACAGGTTTCTCGGCTCCAGACCCAGGTAACTACCCCACAAAACGAAACCACCCCCAGCAGCAGCACCAGCACCAGCACCAGCAGCAGCAGCAGCTGTCCGCAGCAGCTCAGCTCAGCTACCCTCTGTATGACCTCTACCCACCAGCCACCTGACAAAGAACAGAAAACACCTCGCAGCCCCCTCCTTCTTCCTCCTCCTGCCCCATCAACCCTGTGAACATCCCCTGCTCAGGTATTAACATCATGTACGACGATGACGTCGTCGTTTTTCACTCGTCTCTTTCGCTTCTCTCTGCTCTGCTTTGCTTGTTGCCACACAGTTGCCTTGGCCGATTCTTAGTACACGTACATATACAATACATATATTATACCCTATATAGACACACACACACACACACATGCACACACACGTGTAGCATGTACATATCATGGCCAGCGACAGGGGCAGGTCTCTCGTTTGCCACATCGCAGGTTCTTCTGAATTTTCAGATGTTATTCTGATAAATTCTCGCTCTCTGCAGCTATATACATACACATACATATACATATACATGTGCATGTATGTGCTTGTGTGTGTATCCTCTGCCATTGGGAGTTTAGTTACCGCTGCCCACTCTCACCTCCCTCCAGCATTTTTTCAGCTTTCTTCTCTGTGTATTTCCATGCTGTGTTGCGAAAAAATCAATACGGATGAACAGAGAATACATATACATACATATGTATATGTAACATTTGTATATGTATATCGAGGCATACATATATGATGTCTGTGTGTGTGTGTAGTTAGGATGCAGGCGCCGACAAAAGCAGAGCAGAAAACATTGGCCAATGCGAGGTTAGATTCGAGGCAAGATAAGGTCGATGAAATGAGGTTAAGTTAGACAGGGGAAACACGAACGAAACAACTAAGGTCTGATAAATGTGGAAAATCCAGCACAGATATATGCTATATTGCAAAGTATATATGACATATGTATTTTTATTATACAGAAGAGCAGCTAAACATGTTTCTGACCATTTTTTTAACAATTTCCTGATACAATTTCAAGTTCAATTGAGTTCAGACTTCAGATCGTACAGTTAATCACATATATATACTCACATTCGAAAGACATACTCTCGATTTAGCTCGATTTGCACAGATTCAGCGAATTTCGCTGAGCTGAGTATAAGAAAAAAACCCCTAAAAACAAAGTGGAAAAACTTAAAGCTCATCCAGCGTTGTCTGTAATATGATATGGATCCGTAATGTATATATGTATATGCACCTCATCGTATATCTCGTCTGCGCAACGCAAGGCGGTAAAAAATTGCACTCGCAAGATAAAATTCAGGCCAAAAACAAAACGGAAAAGCTGAAGAAAAAAAACAGATTACAATAAAAAATAAAGCCAAAAAGGTATATAGTATGTATGAGCGTTTCGAATGCGCAACATCTTTGGGTCTCTGTTCAATGACATCAGACATCATTATGGTATGTTGCAACATGTACGAAAATATATACGTAGATATATGTATGAAATCGGAGCATATGCGATCGCTGATTAATCGACCAGTTGCTATGGATAATTATGCATGATACGAATGCTTATAGGGCAGATACTTCATGGGGAAGGCAGCATGTGTAGTTGCATGTGCGCATGATACTATCCCATATGATCAGCCGCATGATCAGTCTGCAATAATGAGTAAGAGAGAGAGTCATAGTAAGTAAAAGAAAGAGAGAGAGAGAGAGAGAGGGAGAGGGTAAGCAGACACCTTGTGTACCACATACGAAACACGTGCTGTACCGAAGCTTCAGAGTACCAGAAAGACCAGACAGACGCTCGATATATAGAGAGAGATAGACAGAGACAGAGAGATAGTTAGTCATTCGGTCATTCAGTCTGCTGATGATATGTTTACTTGTTGTTTACCCTCTGCTCAGGTGAATGACACCTTGCACTGCGAGAAAAGCGCCGAGCAACGGGAATGATACTAGTTAAGGGTAGCTAAGAGATAAACTACAATACATATATGTATTATATGTAAACTATATATACCTGTATATACTTGTACTAACATAGTTTTCTAGACTAATTTAGCGCTAATTTTGCTCGGTGTATTACCTATCAATATCCCCTTTCCTACCTTACTCTCTCGCACACCCTCCTCGTAAAACTCCATCCCATGCCATCCCATGTACTCCTATGTCCAGCAGAAGGTTCCTCACCCGTCTACATATATTAAACTCGATCGGATTACGCCTTTAGTGCCAGGTAAAATCGCACAGATATCGCTGCCCGTTTGCGATTTCGCTGATGTTTCGCATTTCTTCTATATAGATCAATGCACGCTGATCCGGCACTGGTACCGGCATCGACTTCGGCTTCGGCTCAGCCATACAATCCGTATATGATTTGATTTTCATATATCATACAATATATGTAGTTATATTTTTGCTAACTCTTAACAATTTCAACTTATTCAACTGCGCTGGCAGTTTTTTTTCGGTTTTTTGGTTTTCTTTCTCGTTTTAATGCAACATAATTCTCGGAAATAATTCTGTCTTTGTTGTCATCATAATCGCAATCCCAAAATTATCATCGTAATTGCTTTTAAAAGTTATTTCCCATGGGAGAGAGAGAGGCCTGGAATGCTAACAAGATGACCGCAAATTTTTGGTCTCTTATCTGAATAATTTGGTGCAACACGAAAAACTCAAAATAATCATAATGTTATTGTTTGTTTTCCCTCTCTCTGTCTCTCCAGACATGTCATGCAAATCTTCAGGCAACCGCAAAACAAAGTGACACTCCATGAATAGGTTATACTTTTACAAGGTTTATCTGATACCCTACAAACTGTGTCTATTCGATTCTAACTTTACAGATTGTAGTTAAACTAGGTATATAAATGTGATATATACAAACTTATACTAAAATAAGCAATGATTAAGCAATTCTTATGCAATGACATCCCTACATAACCTATGTGAACTCATCCTACATATATGCTATCCCCATCAAATATGTTTCGCACATTCTCTAGCTGTAAAGGTTCAATTTGACTTGAGTTGTTCTTGACTAACTCAAGTATTATTTATAAAAGTCAGTAATATAACTCGAACAACTCGCAGTATACCCTGCAGGGGCTTGCAGTCAGTGTTTTTATCAGCACCAGAGCGCCATGTGTTCCTCCGAGTGCTATCAGCAGCAGTAGGCTCGGCCACAACCGCAAGTCCGAGTGCCTAAGTGTAGCATTACGGGGTTTCTCGGTAGCTCGCATGTGGTTAAAGAATTCAATTTGCAGCTGGAAGAGAAGACTGATATGGTCTTATGCTGTCTTATTAGGCAACACAGCACAGGACAGCACAGCTTCTGGCGACAGATGTGCGATTGGAGATCGACAGTTGCCACAGAAGATCACAGCCAGCCAGCCAGCTCCACCTTTAAAGAATCTACAGCTATAGCAAGTATTGAAGACACGACTATAGATTGTTTGCAGTTCTGCGTGGCGACCTTGGGCGGCGCCTTCTCAATTTACGTCTGTTTACATAAACTCGGGGAAAAACGCTTCCTTATAGCGGTCATAATCTATCTGCACACTCTCGATACTGGGTAGAACCGATTGCAACCAATTGGCAATTGGCTTTGGGCGCTGCCAATTGCACTGCAAATACCCTGTATCAATGGGTAACCGGGTATACCTGACTGCAAAGATAAGACAACAGTTTGAGTCTTTGCAGGACATATAGTCTGATACTTTACAGCATTCTCTGTCGTCATTAATTTCGTCGATAGTGTTTTTAAAGTTCTTCTTGTACTGTCCGAATAATTACGTTATACCGTCTTCTTCTCATGTCGTCGCTCTAGGGTATTTTCCTAGTGGATCATTGCCTTCTCTTTTAGCTGTTGCGTGTCACTTAAATCTTTGCTCAAATATTTTACAACTGTCGACGCCGTCGAAATGCAATTAGCTGCAGATTGCAGCGTCGCTATCGCTCAACCTCTCCTACTCTATCACCCGCTCTTCTTTCTCTCTCTCTTTCTCTCTGTCTCTCCGACTGAAGCTCCTCCTCCTCATCGATGTCGCCAATCAGCCGGATGAGCTTAGCAGCTGCGTGTTTTGTATTTTCTGTTCCAGTTTCATTCTCATTTTCAGTTCCAGTTTTCTGTTCTTTGACTTCAGAATCAAAGTTAACTATATACTACAATAGTATATTACTATATAGTCTATACTATTACTATATATATATTATATACTATTACTATATAGTCGAGTCGCAGTAGTGGAGATTTCAATTCCATTTTCCATGCTGAACGAGTCATCATCAATAAAATGAGTTCATTTTTAACAGATCTTCTCTATAGATAATACTTAGTATAGACAGCAGATCCATCTGTTTCCGATATATGCTTATGTGTTCTGTTTTTAGCTCAAAAACAACAGCTTTATCAAGTTTTAAGACAAGTTCAGATATACAAAACGAATGAAGAATATAATGAAATTTGTTTTTTTCTTTATTTCATATTTTGACCCATTTTTGCGTCATCAGGAATATATAATCTATAAGGTACACTGTATAGTATGACGCTATGAGTTTTTCCTCCCTCACACTACACTGTCTTACATTCAATATATACTTGACTCTACTCATCGATACCCAGTTAAAACGATGTGTCTGTATGTACACGAGCCTGCCTATAGATAGATCAATTGTGATCGGTTCGGGGGTCTCTGGTTAGGGGGAGGTGGGAGGTGGAACCACGCTGCTAGCTGCGGGCCTTGCTTAACAGATGTTGCGCTTATCGAGGGCTGTTGTAGCTGATACGACAGCATTTTCAATGTATTTCGTTGTACTCTTTTCTTTATATACACATCTACTATACTATATATATTCTGTATTTCTTTATAGATTCCTTTATTGGGTACACTTTACCCAACGACGACAGCAGTAAAAAAAAAACCAATCTGCAATCATTGAAACTGACTCATGGATTCGTCTTAATAATCATGGTTCTTAGAATGAACTGAGTTCCTAATGGATTATAATCTTTGATTGAGTTCGTATCAAGTTTCCACATAGTGTGCGCTTTTTCAGGTGAAGAACACAGCGGTATGAGTTATACCAAAGGGTATTCCAAGGTTTTCACAGATTGTAAAGAAATTTACGTAAAGATCAGGCAGACATAGAAGAAGTTATTCATCCAGTAAAGCATTGCAAGACATTATATATATTATATCATTGTTGCGAGTTAAGGATTTCGAAACGGATGATCTTTTAGATTCCTGTTATCCTGCTTTATTTGGATTCTTTGAAAGCTGAGTAAGATATTGTACAAATAGTGAGCTCTCCCTAATTTTTGTCTTTTATTCATGCGCCCAGTCGGGGCTGACACGGCGCCTAGCAACCTACCTGGTAAGCCGCGCACCTTGAACGCTCAACGTCCAATTATAATGAGCCACTTGAGCTTTCCGGGGACGGAAGACCGAAGACGACAACGACGTCGCGTCGCCTCAATGGAAGTGATTGTTAGACACAACGAAAGAGAGAGAGAGGGGAGAGTGAGAAAGAGAGAGGGAGAGTGGTAGAGTGGTAGAGGAGCACACTGAAAACAAACACGGCCCACATCGCTGGCCATTTTCTTATTTATTTTATCAAAGGCGACGCCAGATTTTCTACATTTGATAAATGGGGGCGCACATTATGGATTTTGTTGGAAGTAAACATGAGAACGAACTCAGGAGACAAGCAAAGAAGACACTCAGAGTGTTTAAAGAGAGATGCTTGTAGCTTGAACGAGAGTTTGAGAGCAACTTGCTCTGCACCTTTCTCTGTATCTGCAACATTTATAATAACCTTTGTTTGAAAGTAGTTAAGAACTTTCCCAAATATTTCATATACTATACAGGGCTGTACCTATAACTCTAATTCCTATTCAATACGAAATCTGAAAAAAATAAGGTTAGTCTCTTTTAACCAACAGCTTAACCAATCTATTCTAGCAACGATCTCCTTAGTCCCTGTAACACTTTTCGCAACAGATATTTAACCTAATTAAGTTATTTTTCTCAACTCGCTCAAACTGATAGCTTGCACTCTCAATAACTTTACCGTTATTGTGCTTTTGTTGTTGTTGTTCATTTGTGTGTTTTCTGTTTTCGGAGACGTAGGCCTTGTTGTCGCTAACCAAGTTACGCGCGACGCGCCCGCACAACGGGGAGATATTATCTAATGCCGCGACAAATCCCCCATGCTTACGAGCCATGCTCGCTGGGCGACTGGGAAGGGGTTTGGGGGAATAGATAGGGGTAGCGTGAGCAGTATGTGGATGGTATATGTGTTCAGGGTTCACAGTAAGGAAGGGCAAGAGAGGGATTGTAGGGGGGAGAGAGACCCACTGTAGACATATGACAACAGCACATCATCATTCAAAATATCTTATCAGACAACGTATGAGAGGGAGAGAGAGAGAACGAGCAAGAGAGAGCAAGCAAGCGAGAGGGAAGGATGGGGGGCAAAGTTACGAAAGAATCGAAACGTATTGGAACAAAGTGCAGGGGAAAAATCATGGCGAAAATCGTGTCTAAAGGCGCGTAGCTTAGCACACAGATATACCGATGTCTCTATGAGTAACGTTAGGAGTGTGTGCTCGTGTGTGTGTTTGAGTGAGTGTGTATATATGAGTGTATAGCTGTGTGCTTGGAGTGTGCAGTGAGGTGTGTGTATCTCTCGCCAGTAACGTAATGGAAAAGTATCTTGGCATTACATGAAAATAGAAAACATAATATTTGTTGTATATTTCCTTTAGTACTTTCGGAAACAGTCAAGTATCATCTAAAGAAAACTATAACAAAGCTATAATTCAAATCCTTGAACATAAATCCTTGTTTACATTGTATTATTTATCCAAATTATCCAAATTGCAACCATAAACTCTACACAGTTTTTTTCTTTGCTCCCTACCATACAAGGTACCTATAACATATGAATGACCCCACAATAATATCTAATGCGCTTTGCTCCATATTCCTGCTTTCATTTCATTTCTTCTTATTGCTTTGTCATAAACCTCAGTCGGCTTCGGTCTTAGAAGTTAAGAATTTGAAGTAGAAAAGGAGTGGAGTGGGGAGAGCGGAAGAACGATCGAGCAAACTAACGATGAGCAAAACTTTTTAGCCGACAAGTCACCGAGTAAATATCGAGAGCTGTAAAATTAGGGGGAAGATTTTTGCCCCCGCCCTATCGCAGAGACGTTTAAAGTCAGTGGATTTTCCATGAAAGCCACGAGGCGCCAGTCGAACTGATAGTACTACTATACATATGTGTATATGTTCTACTACAGTCATCATCTGCGGGTAAATAACGAACTAAAACAAAAAAAGATTTCTAAAAAGGAAATAATTTAAAAACTCTAAAGTTAAGAGTTCTGGAAAAACATTATATACCCGACCAGGTTTTGTCGTTTAGTTAGTCTTTACCTGAATATGAATGTATATAACATGAATATATATAATGTATTGTAGAAACCACTTCCGTTAACATATACTGATTCTATGAATAACCGCAATGATTGACCCAAATACGCGCAATATCAACAGATAGATAATACTATAGTGACATATCCGGGCAGAGGAATGCTTGAAGTCCGAAGAGGTTTTATCTTTTGCACCCAAAAAACGGATTACGGATGTCGCTAATCGATGCCACCTCGCAGCAGCTCCAAACCTGATGTCGATATCTGTTATCGATGCCCAGTTATCGGTTGAGCGGGTTCTGCTGCGTTGTCAGCTTGCGCCACTTGATAATTATTTTCTACGCATTCCGATCCGGTTGAAGGTTCTATTTATAGGCACCTTTCAATTGTATACCCTAAGACGAAGGGTATATTGGTGCAATATATATATATGCAACGTTATAAAACTATATAAGGTACAATATATATCTCACTGGTTTACAAAACATTCGATTTTATACTTCAACTAATTTAAGAGAAATCGAGAGAAATACTGGAAATGTTGAATGAAACGTTCTCTGATGATTTCATATGGTTGCTAGGGTATCTACTAGTCGGAAATCCAAATAGAAGTTCTGGTTTTTTCGGCCTTTTACGCTTTCGAAATCTGTAGCACCTTCGAGCTGTGAGCGAGCGCTGCCTCTATCTCGATGGGGCCCATCCGCCCAGTACGTGCCTGACAGAGTGTGTGTTCTCTATATGTGTGTGGGTTTGTGTGTTCTGTGTGTGTGTGTGTTTTGTTGGTGTATGCGGAAAGTCCATCATTGGCCAGTTTGATTGATATAGACATAAATAAGTAAAAGTTTGTGTCAATCGCAGACTGCCAAAATAAAGTTAAATGTTACGATAAATGGAAGAAAGAGAGAGAGGGTAGTATAGCAGCTATGGAGAGGGAGATGGAAATGAAGAGAAAGAGAGGGAGGCCCGCAACACATATAGACTGTGTGTAGGAGTAGCTTTATCTGCTAATGAGTTACGATGTTACGATGGATGACACACGATCTGCTACAACGGCGGCCAACACCCACCAAAGTTGTGAAAAAAGATACGTGGAGAGTGTGGCGAGCAAATACTTTGGGGGTACTTACCCCACATATATCCACAAATACTTACAGATACAGATACAGATACATATATGTTGGTATCTACATCCATTATCATTATCGGGCGGCCTCTTTTGATGTTTTACATGGTGGGTAACCCGAAAGAGAGACGCGAAACTCAATGAAAGATTGCGTAATAATGTCGCATACAACATGATGCCTCTTTCTATGATATATATAGAATATTATCCATAAAATATAGTACACTTTCATACAAAGGTGCTGGAAATATAAGAAAATTATAGTAAATTGGTTACCAAAATGTTGTTCAGCTTTATTTATATTTTTACAGTACATATTTCAAGATTTATATGAATATATTATATAGAATATTATATAACATATACAGATATAAGGACTACGCCTATTTTCTTTTGTATCATTTATATCTAAGGTAAGTAAGGTTAGTTTTCTCTCTTGATAACTTTTTATCTGCAATGCCCATTAGGATGTTCCTCTCCTATCAGAAGTGATCTAAGCTGTTTGCCATGAACCAAATGAAATCATATTCATGTTGCGCATGTTTCAACTCAGTGTGTGTGAGTGTGTGCAATGTTGTGTATGCTGAGCAGATGAGTGGGTAAACATCGATGCATCGAGAGACAACGCAATGAGGACCGAACTGAGACAAATATTGTTTGCCATGCTTATTAGCAAATATTCTTATCACATTGTCAGTCGTTCCGTCGTCGTCTCAATACATACGTCAGTCTGTCCGTCTGTCTGTCTGTCTGTATGTCTGCCTGTCTGTCAATTCGTCAGTCTGTTAGTCCGCCATTCCGTCTGCCAGTCTGTCAATTGCTCAGGTCTTTCGAGTCTGTGTTGGCGCTGAGAAAACAAAGTGCAAGAAACATGCACTGCACAATCCTGATTTCTTTCAACAGCTATGCAACTTAGAGATACCCTAGAAAAGTGAAATTCAGGCACATGCAATACAAATCATTGTTTATTAAAATCTAGTAAAGAGAACTCGGAATACTAAAAATAAACACTTAAATTATAAATATCTTTATTATTATTTATTTACTATATATCTATAAAACTTGCTGAAATTTTGAGTATACAAAGCTAATATACTGAGCTACAACTATAGAAAATATCTCAGTTCCAAGTGTATAATTTCTTAAAATACGCACTGGTAAACCCATTAACCCATCGTGATTATTATAAGAAACAACAGCTTAATCTCAACTAATAATAAACACTATTCCACTCGTATAGGGTATCACAAACTGGAGAGCAATACTTTTTTTTACAACATTTTTGTTGTTGTAAGTGTGGCAAAAAGATGCAATAATCGATAATAAGAAAGGGAACACTGGCGCACACACAGAAAGCAAAATGAAAACAAAACAAAAACAAAAAGAAAAACAAAGACAAAGAGAAATTCAACGCGTCTAAAGAAAACAATATATCCATCCGAAAGATACGGGGATACAGACGCAGATACAGACGCAGCTACAACACTGTCGCAGCAATGTCTGGCAGATATAGATACGACTATAGCCACAGATGCAGATACAGACGCGCAGATACAGATGCAGATACAGATACAGATATAGAAACTGACGCAGACAACATGTGAAGCTAAATGCGATTATTTGCTTAAGTGTAGCCCGGTGAGCTGACTCAAAATTGAAGTTGAAGTTGAAACCGAAATTGAAATTGAAAACTTACCCAAGCCAGATACAAATATCATCATCGTAGATTCACCGAGAGGAGCGGCACGATGTGTGGATGGCGGTAAATAGCGAACGATCAGTTGACAATCAACGTTCAAACATGACCGACGAAAATACACTATGTTTGCTTGCCCCTCTCTCTCTACATATCTTTCTCTCTCTCTGTCTTCCCTTCTCACTCCCCCTCTCTTCCTCTTTCTCTCTGCAGATAAAAGATACAAACAGCGCAAGGCAGATACAGATACGCAGCTCAAGATACTGTGCAAAATGTTGCAAGTGCGATGCGACATGTCAGTGAAAACTCTCAAGCGTGTGCTCGAGTAGGCGGAGGTAGAGAGGGGGAGGGGAAGTGGGAGGTTGTGGGCTGAACTCGTATCCGAATCCGGAGGCCATTGAAATCGCAACGCATTAACGCACATACTCGCACATGGATCGAATAATGACACACAGACTGCGAGACAGACGCAGTAGCGCACGTAGAGCTCGTTGTTTTTTTGGGCATATGAAGCTGTCGGTTCATTATTTGTGAAATACCCTGTAAAGTTGTGCGCACAGGTGGGGTATGCTGTGGAACAGGTCACCTTTATAAAGAGTGTTTGAAGTATAAACAATCAAAGGAAACAATTTAAGGTTTCCTTAGGGAGGAATTGAATGTGACCAAATTTTGAAAAGCTCACACCGACTACAATTGCAAAGCTAAGCACCTGATCTTGGGAATAGAGACAGCTAACTACTTCTACTGCATATACTAAAAATTTCAGCAGCACAACTTGATAATCCTCCAAGCAATGCCCGTATCAAGTGCAGTACAAGAGCTCTGTCAAGTGCTTAGAGGAAATAAAGCGAACATGTGCTTATTCTAGGGTATCTACGCGTCGTGCTTACTGCCTTGGCACTGGCTGTGTTGCTGTTGCTGCCGATGATCAAGTCTCACGCTCAGAGCTGCAAACAGCCATCAGTGCGGGGCACAATCATTACGAGCATCTGTGTTGTCGCATTTACAATTTGCAATTACACTTGAGTAAATATCAACAACAACGACAACACACAGCAACAACAACAGCAACAGCAGCAGCTACAACAACAACAAGAGCAACATAGACCGAATGACAACGGAGATGGCGTGAAGATGGAGAAGACTGGAAAACCGAAACTGAGTCGAAACTCTCAAGTCGCCGTCGTCGACAACCCAAAACCCTAATGAGCAATGTTTTTTTTTTTTTTTTGGCACAGCCTCAGGTAGAGCGAGAGGGTACCAAAGGGGACGGTGGGCTACAATTGGTACGGCATTCCCAGACAGACGCCACAGTCTCCAGCAGTCTCCGATCTCTCTCTCTCGTTCTCTCCAGACGAGAGTCTCCAATCTCCCCCAGTTGCGTCTCCGATTCGGATGCCATACGATCGCGTAGCGCTGTTCGCTCATCATCGTGTTCCATGATGTGATGTGATAAATCTGGCAAATTGACAAAGCGAATAGGTTTACGAGCATTTACGGGCTGATAATGAGATATGATATAGGAGTCTAAAAATACAAGCTAACACATCTACATAGACGATCTGCATTTGAAGCTGTGGGAAAGTCTAAACCAGATCGCACATCGCAGATCTTGGCGTTGATCGTGTTGTTGTCAGGTCTTCAACTCTGCTAGCAAACACCCTGTAGAGTAGATCACTGAAGATCGCTGTTCTTTCCATAGATCAGCGATCATGTGTAAATTCTTCTATTGGTCAATTATGTTTATCTTAAATATCTCGCGCTGATCATCCATCAAATATGTATTTAACTTTGTAATAACAGTGATCTCTCTCTCCATCTATCGCTGATCTTCTCCTGTTTAATGTAAACTCATGAAATGGATCAATGATCTTGCACCCGATTATTATAGCTGGAGATATAATCAGCTATATGCTAGTCCATCTGGTCTGTAAGCTAGAATTTATGCAATTTTTTTCATCGTCGCGATCATTGATCTTGTTCTGTTTCTTGCTTATCAATGCGCCTATACCATATATATGTAGGTAGATATTGATCTTGATGATTACATTGACATTGACTTGATTTCACAAACATATCAACCCCTTCCTTCATCTTGGAAGGTAGTGAGAGGGGGAGTTGTGCTAGACCCAAAGCAAGCTGTGCGATGGATTTCACAAATTCAAAAGATTCAAGATAATGTGTAAAGCACAAGCAAGTTAACAGAGAACCTGGTTGTAAAATGAGCCAAACGATGATTTCTAGCGAAACTGAAGCCAGTAAACGCCACTCCATGGACTACTATCAGGCAGCGCGCACACACACACACAAACACACACACAGGTAACAGCTGCTTATCGTTTACGAGCTTGGGTGCGGTGGGGCGCTCGATATTCAATGAACATTACTGATGATGATGACGAGGGCTGTCGTTGGCGAAACAAGGTGAACAGGGGAACGATGAGGAGAGAGGGAGAGGGAGGTAGGGTATAGGTGCCCGGACTGTGGCTGTCGGAGGGTGCTACAAAAGACCCCACACACAAGTGCGGGTACTTGTCGTCTGATTCATGCGAGAGAGAGAGACACATTCACACACAGATAGAGGCGCAGGCACAGTGACCAAAACTCATTGACCATGATGATGATGCATATAATATCAGATCGAACGACATGATGTATGTGGTATAAGTATTATTGGGACCCGGTGCGTTGATCAGTTGACGAAATTGTCGCCACGCAACGACATTCTTTTCGCACATTGTTGATGTGAATTGGGAAAACCCTCGCTCTCTTTCTCTACCCAAAATAGTAACCATACGCTCTTCAAAGATATAGCGAGCTTAAGTTGTGGTTTATATAGACCCCGTCGTCGTCGTCGTCATTGCTTATCGGACACAAAGAAACGAAAAGAAACACACGAATCATGGAGTTTAACTGGAAATAGCAAATGCTTTGTTATCATCGGAGTTATTTGGCGGTCATAACCTCAAATCCGGATAACAATTTTGAGGATATGCCAAGCGAATACTAACCGCACGAGGTTTCCAATTTATCCATAAGGGGCAATCTACATATAACGAAACTTACCATTTTACGTTTTTGAGGTTATGTGCGCAACATCAGTGGGATCTGTGGCGCAGGCAATCGTTTAATATTGACTTACGATGCAATTATATAACTACCATTGCCGTCGAGCCGTCGTTCTCTCTGTTAAACCTCAAAATAGCATCGTAATCATCAGACACAGCCATAAACCGGAGACTACCTGCTCGTCCCGACACGACAGTGCCACGAGTCGAGGCGTCTTAATCGCACACAATGCACACACAAATGATGTTGGCCAGACTCAGTGTCCAGACCGTGCATCACATAACCTCAATGGTCGGTCAGTCTGCCGGACAGTCCGAGACAGCGGACACCGTGTCGTTTATGCGGCAAAGTCAATTGGTTTCTAATGAGCTTAGCTACCGTTATCTCACTCGCTACTTACCGGACTGAGAAACTGAAGATCCTTTGTATGAAATATGTATAATGTATGTGAAATACGATATGTATATGTATTCCACAAATACACTGATGAACACGCTCACTTAGTCATGTCTGGGCTCCTAACTCACATATCATTATCTTTCTATCTGATATTTATTTATACTTAAATATTGATTTCTTCTAAGGTATTCAAAAGTTTTTGTGAACTAGTGACTCAAAGCTAACAGAAAAGATATAACGGAAATGTACTTGAACGAATACATTCAATGCAAATCGATTTGGTATGTTATCTATTAAGATTTCCGAAATGGGAGTATATTATAGCAGAGAAGAAAAAGAAATAACAAAGCTGACTATGTTTTCTCAATCAAAATTAAATTTAATTTTAAGTAAATTCAACTGATTTGGGGAATTTTAATCTGTAATCTTAAGCAAAACTCACGCGAATTTAAAGAACTAGTTAAACTCTTGCAAAGACCTTCGCGTCGGTACTGTTGCTCCACTTGTTGAGTGTGTGCGTGTGAGTGTATGTGTTCTATTTGCGCTATAACACTATTTCGAATGGGGGGTACCCCCTTTCCATCTAGGGATTTCGCCGAAAACTGTAAAGCGTGAATCATACGCATACTAACGGCACTCGCCGCGTCGTCGACTGTTTCTGGTGTTAAACATTACGTTTGTTGCCGTTGCTGCTGCTGTTGTTGTTGTTGTTGTAGGTGGTGCAAAGTTTAAACAAAATAAAAACAAAAGCAAAAACAATAACAGAAACTGAAAAGAGGCGCGCGCGCACACATTTTTCAATTGTTTTACGATACTTACTACACACAAAATAATTGTTGTTTATCAGCAACAATGACGGACAAATGTTATGCTGTTGTTGTTATTGCTTTAGCTGCCGCTGTTAACGTTGTGAGTGTGCATGATTTGCACAGTGTGAAAATTTCGAGTGTGCGTTTGCCGCGTGCACGCGTGTGTGTGTGTGTATGTGTGTGTGCACCCACTCACCTTGACATGTCAACGCAGCAAGCTTATTAAATCCATTAACAATAATAACAATAACAATAATAGTTTTAATGCACGCAAATTATAACAATTAATTGGGCGAGAGCGAGAGGGCAACATTACATACATAAATGTCAAGAATTTCAAATCGAAAGTGAATTTTTTTGCACTGGCAATGCTGCAAAAAAGGGCAGCACACGATGATGCGTGCGAGCAAATGAGATAGAGCAAGGTGACTCTGTTAATGCTCATGTTAATTAACATAACATGTTATGGAGTAGAAGGCGTAGAAAGGAGAAAGAAGACAGCGGCGCAGCATACTTTGCCACTGTGTATGCTCGTGTATGAGAGAGAGAAAGAGCAACACTGCCCATTGTTGCTGTTGTTGTTGTTGCTGCTGCCATTTGTTTTATGCAAAGTTAAATGCTGACTAAATGCGCGCAATTAAATGTTAATGTCGCGCGCTCTTGTTATTGTTATTATTGTTGTTGCTGTGTTGCAGCAGCGTTAATTATGTTATGTTGTTTGGATGTTACTGTTGTTGTTGTAGCTGCTGTTGTTGTTGTTGTTGCCTGCTCATTATCACTTTCGGTCTCATTGAATGGCAACAATTGAAAAGCGAAACCGAAACCGTTTCTCAGCTGTTTGCAAAGCACGAAAAAAATACAAATAAAAAAACGCCAAGAAAAAACAACAACAAAAGAAAAATTGCAATGTGCTGCCGCCATTAATGTTTATTTAACACGCATTGCCACACGCGCTGTTACCGTTACTATTGTTGTTGTTACTGCTGCTTTTGTTGCTTAGCGCCGTGCGTGGGCGAAAAGGAATGAAAAATAAGCTTAGCGCTGCATTTGATGCGTTTTGCACCACGGTGCACAGTGCTGTTTGCGACTTTATTTCAAGTTCATTATAAATAAAACGTAAATATTATTAAATTTATACAAACAGCTCACACACGTGTATAAAGCGCGCGTGTTGCATGCGTGTGGGTGCGTACTGTCTGTGTTTGTGCGTGTGTCTGTGTGTGTATGAGCATGTGTGGGTGAGTGTATTGAACTCTTGCTGCATTTTTTGCACAATATCTTTTTGCACATTTATGTTTGTTTGTATGTTTCATTTCATTTACTTGAATATGCTCGATTTTTGTTTTGTTTGTTTTTTCTTATTTATTTCTTTTATTTCTTTTGTTATTGCAATTGTTTTTTGCGCTGTCGTTGTGCTTTTTATTTATTATTGGTAATCATTCATCGCTGTTGTGGCTGCTGCAGTTTATCGGTCATCGGTGCAATCGATTGATTGCGATGCTCTTAACAGCGCGTGTTATCGTGCATTATGTTAAGTGCAATGTAATGCAAGTGTGTGTGTGTGTCTAACAAATTGACGTAAGAGAGAGACACGAATGGGACAAATAACCTCACGCCTAATTTCCATATTTTGGCAGCTGAAACTGATCACATTTACATGTGTGTGTGTGTAGTGTGCGTCTAGCTTACACACCTTTTTGAGGCGGTCAACTGTGACCAACAACAACAACATTGAGAAAGAAGGGGGAAGAAAAGAAGTTGCCAGCGTCTTCTGCTTCCGTTTTTGATGGGTTCGAGGTGAAGGTTGAGTGATAGAGAAGAAGAGCGCATTGCATCTAGTGGGGGTTAAAAGTGCACATTAATGATCGATCGTTGCAAGCCTACACACACACACACACACACACACACACACAAGTGCGTGTTCATTTATCACTTCATTTATCTGAAATGAAATCAAACAAACAACACACACATACACACATGCTATGTACCTACGCACACACACACGCCGGTAGCCAATGGCAACGAGATTTAACGAAAGCAAAATGCACCCACAAAAGCAGAGAGAGAGCAGAGCAAAGAGAGACAGAGAGCATGTACCAAAGATTGGAAGAGTACAGAGAGTTGTACCATGTACCAAAGGCTAGAACAGCAGAGAGTGAGCAAGTACCAAAGTCTAGGGGAGAAGGGGGAGATGTACCATGTACCAAAGTAAAGCTAGAATATACTAAATCTCCAGTACATAAGCCTGTGTGTGTGTGAGTATGTGCAAGCAGAGCAACTCCAATGTGAGAGCGAGAGGGCCAGACTTCACAATTCCTGGTGGCTGGGGAGCACACAGAATATAGTGCGCTCTCGCTCTCGCACACACAACGCACGCAAGCGACATGCGTGCACACACACACACACATGCAGTCGTAATCCTATTTGCGTCCAAAAATAAAACGTAATGAAAGAAAAATCCAACGAAAGAAGCGACCAAAGCTGCTGCTGCTGCGGCTGCGACTGCGGCGGCTGCTTCCTTTGTGCCAAAGATTTTACGAGCAGCGGTAAACGGTAAAGAAACGACGAAGACGACGACGTCGCTGTCGACGCTAACGTCAACGCCGCGTCCGCAGTCGTCTCTGCTGCTCTGCAGGTTTATCTAACCAATACCAATGCAGACACACACACACACCGCGCAGAGTCCACCACCAACAGCAGCCGTAGCCGCAGCGGCAGCAGACAGAGCGTGCTCACGAGCTCACGTACACACGCACACACACATGCACAGACGAGTGAGAGCTCGAGCCAGAGGCAGAGTCAGCGTCAGCCATTGCGTTCTCTCTCTCTGGTTTGCGCTCAGATGTGTCGCGTCAGCTGCTGCGTCGCTGCCTCTGCTGCTGCTGCTGACTGTGCGGCTGCTTTGCCTGCTGCTGCTGCTGCTGCCTCCAAGCTAAGTACGCTTTATAGATGCGTTCAAATACAATTCAGAAGTCGAACCGAAAAGACGTTGCTGAATTTGTTACTTTTTTTTACACACATTTTTCATTTCGTCTTCGGCGGCAACAATAACAACAACAGCAGCAGCAACACGACTCTGTCTGCAGAGCAGAGCAGAGGCAGCGCTGCACAAATTAGATAAACGTCGAGACTGTGAGCAACGGTTTGCGCTGCGGCTGCGCTCAGAACTCGTGTGCGCGTCAACGTGAAAGCATCTGCGGCGCGCTACGAAAGAAACCGAATAAAAGAAGTAAAATAAAGAATTGAAATAAAAGAGACAAGTCAAAAGTTGTGTGAAGAAAACTCTTGGAATACTTTAGATAATTTATTTTATTTGTATTTTTTTTATTGAAACCAAAGAAACGTGAAACAAAATAATTATTTAATAATTACGTGAAGTTAAAAATAAATATACAAAATATTATATTATAATAATCATATATAATATTGGAATATTTGGAATACAATCACCAAGTGACTGAAGTGAAATACCAAGTGAAAAACTCAAAAACCAAAATCAAAAATTAACAACAACAACAACATCAACTACAAAGGCAACAACAACTACAAAAGGCTATCCAATATTTCGAATGCCGCCGCCAAATTGTCAAATTAACCAAAACAAAACAAAGGTAAAGCAAAAGTTCCCTTATTTTAAAAACTTCCGTTAATTTTTTTTCGGGTGTTTGTGAGAAAAGTGTAAAGTTAATAATGATATGGCAAATATACCGCTACGATCTGGAGCTCTGCAAGTTTTTATGGATTATTCTTGGGGATTCTTATTTTTATTTTCTGTGAAGTTTTTGGCCTTTTAAGTTTTCCAATAAAGGAAAACTTCTGAGTACTTTAAATTCTCAATTTTCATTAGTTTCTACAGATTTTCCAATCAAGATTTTGTTAGTTTTTAACTCTCGACTCCATCAACAAAAACTTGACAGTTTCAACATGATTTAACAAGGGTTTCTCTAATTCAATTGACCCTGAAACGGTCATGGATCAAAACCCCCGACACAAACTTCCACACAATATTCGGACTATCCCTTTTGAACTCTGATCTTTGACATTAAAAAGGGTTGCTCTTGCCCCGAATTATCATAGCAATTATAGTCAATTTGAAAAGGTTGATTTGAGATAGAAAATTGTGTATATAATCTGAGAATATATAGGCTATTTGAACTTTTTACATTTCTCTAGAAAGTTGAGGTTTTTGATCAATCCTAGTGGAATTAAAATAGTTTCAGTTTATAAACTGAAAGAGAAGAGTTTCCATGAGATTTTAAAACGAATTATTATAATCATAATTATCATCACTACTGACTAGCAGAAACCTCTATATCATTATAAGTAGAATTATTATCATTGAACTGTTTGTTAGCAATCTTTAAAAAGACCCTATATCGTTATAATTATAAGCATCATCATTGTTCAATAAGTTTTCAAAGTTAGTCTGGTATAGATCTCTTAAAAAACCCTATATTATTTCAGTGTCGTTTTATTTTGCGATCTATTGAAAATCTACTTTAGTTCGACGGGATATTGTATAGGTAGGCAAGGTATAGTGGGCGTGGCTTTATCTCGAATGATTTTTCATGTGTTGCGGATGAGTCACGGACGAAATTGAAATCAGCCAACCAAAATGAAAGGCCGAAAACAACAACAACAACAATGACGACAACTGAAAATATATATTATACCTACACACATACACATATGCACACACCGGCGTTAGCAGTAAGCGTGTTATCGCTAAATTTTATTTTTGAAAATGTCAAGTTGTTGTTGTTGGGAATCCTAAGCGCCAATTGATAACGGCAAATGTTAATGAGAAATGTGGAAATGCAACAACTAAGCACACACACACACACACACATAGAGACAATCATCGATAACAAATCAATACGCACAACATGTGGGAGTGAGATAGCTAGATAGATAGAGAGAGAGAAAGAGAGAACGTCACCACTGTTGTGCTCTCTCTTTCTGTCTCCTTTCTCTCTCACTCCCTTTTCTTATTGGAATTTCGTGAGAATTGCATCCGCTTGCAATTTTCCTGCTAAAAATAATGATGAAAAACCGCTAAAGAAATGTAAAAATAGTTAGCTTCTTTTTATTTTCTCGTCTGATTTGTGTGTCAATTTCCCCGTGATCAGCTGTTAATATCGAATCCTCAAGCATTTCCAGTTGTTTCAACAGAAACTGAGAAAGATCCGCGCTAAATAAACCTGAGAGATTTCGATATAAACGTATCTGATAACCTGATTGCGCATCGATTGTTCTCATCGCTTTATTTACACAGTTTTCTTTTTCTCTCTCCTTCTCCTCCTCCTTCTCCTCCTCCTCCTCCTCCTCCTCCGCCTCTCTCACGCCCTCCCTCTCTCTCTCTGTTGTGCAGCTTCGCTTTAATAAAAGATTCCGCACAATGCGACAATTCTTCATAATGTGTTTGTTTTTGTCTCGCTAGCTATCGAATTTGTTTAGCGGGAAATGTTGACATAGTTTTTATTATATCTAGAGTGGGGTATGATGGGTGTAGAGAAGGAATGATCGCTATAGAGGAGGTTAATATGGGAAGATTCTCGAGTCACTTCAATTTTAATAGATCAAGCTAATAAGACATACTTCAAGCTAATCTTTAGATATTTAATGTTGTAAGATCTTTAAAATATGAACAGTTTTATAATCAATTCGTGTTCTTCTCTTTTAGTATAGTAACTAAATCTTATTTGAGTGATAAATCTTACCATTCTTCAAGTTATAGTCTACTGAAGTTCGCTATATATTCTATGATCATTATTCATTCATAGATATAGCACCCCAGGCATTATGAATATTGACTCATATTGATTATATTCTTATTTGCAATATATTGCCATTTCCGTCTGTATGAACACTTATATCTCTGCGAGCTAGCGCTACCAAATCAGGAGACAATATGTTTGATTATTGCACGCAGTGAAAGTTTGTTTTAAAATTTGGCCACGCCCACTTACACCCATTGTAAGCGTCATTTTAAATCCAAAGGCGTGATAAGCATAGAAGTTACCTTCTTTCTTTCCGTCTCACCTGACTGTAGCTTTCTTACTTGCCTTATGTACAAGATTAACCCCTTGAGGCCTCGTAATTCTAAGCTTAACCCCTTAATAGCCCCTTATTAATTGCTCTCTCTCTCTCGCTCTCTCTTTCTCCCACAGCTAAAAACTGATAAGCAGAAGATCTCAATAAGCCAACTACAGCAACAACAACAAGAACCACAGCAACAATGCTAGCCACACAACAGCAACAACAACAACAACACACAGCAACAGCAGCAGCAGAGATGGAACTGAGGCAGCGTCGTGAGTCCACAACATCGGAGTCCTCGCTGGAGCATCTCGACTTGGGTCGCACACCAAAGAAACTCAGCAGCAGCAGCGGCGCACCGCAGCCGACGTCGACGCCGCACAATGAGACAGCGACAGCAACATCCCGTAAGCGCAAACTGCGACAGCAACAACATCAGCAGCAGCAACAGCATCATCTGCTCTCCGACGATGATGAGGAACTGCAGCAGCAACAACTGCCAACATCGGCAGCAGCAGCACAACAGCAGCGACCCCGTCATAAGCAGCGACGCAGCGCTGCCAGCGCCGCAGCCAGTGCCAGCATCGTTGTCGATTATAGCGCAAGCGGCGATGCGAGTTCGCTGCGCAAGAAGTTCCGCCTGAATCGCAGCAATGTCGCTGGTGAATTATCCGAATCGGGTTTTGTCGATGGCAGCGCCAACAGCGGCTTTCTGCTCAGCAACAGCAGCGCTGCAGTCGCTGCTCAGTCGGCATCGGCGTCGTCAGCCCTGCTGCAGGCCTCGTCCAGCAGCTCGGGCGGCTCATCGCCGCAACAGGGCGCCGGGCTATGCCTGTCGAGCGCCGAGTCTGGCATCGGTGCTGGCGAGGATCACATGAAGTATCTCTGCCCCATCTGCGAGGTCGTCTCGGCCACCCCACACGAGTTCACCAATCACATAAGGTGCCACAACTATGCGAACGGCGATACCGAGAACTTCACCTGCCGCATCTGCTCGAAGGTAAGATACCCTGCAGTAAAAAAAATGAACTCATTTAGGTTATGTGGGGAAGTAGACTATATTAGAACATATACAGGGTATTCTGAAGTCTTGCGTTAGTAATGAGGGGAGGTAGAGTTAATGTACGGGATATTATGTAGTCTTGTATTAGTTATGAAAAGAAGAAGATTACATATACAGGGTATTTTATAGTGTAGTATAAAATATGGTGTGCTGGGGTAAATTCTAGGATATATAATAGTCGACTACCTGACAAAAATAAAGCTAACAGAGATAATTGATTAAAGTATTTACTAATTATAGTTAGTCCAGGCTTACTTCAAGTTATTATGCACTTACAGGGTATTAGCTAGTCGAGTAAGCCGAAAAATAAAGCTAGCTGAAGTTGTTGATCCACAAATATACCCCAAGTATATTGCAAGGGTATTCAACAAGATATTTCATGTTTACAGGGTATATGCTAGTCTGATACTCAACAAAATAATGTTAGCTGAAGTTATTGATTGACAAATTTACTATATACACAAAATAGAGCAAGCTTGGCTTTATGCCAGGTTTTATCGTTTCTACAGAGTATTAGCTAGTCGACTACGAGCAATTTTATATTATATTTTATATAGTTTTCGAATTAACTGATCTCTAAACACGCTCTCTTCACCTCTGTTTCCCTTCCTCTCTCCCACTCTCTTCCTCCTCTCTCTCTCTCTCTCTTCCTCTCTCTCTCTCTACAGGTTCTCTCATCAGCCTCATCGCTGGACAGGCACGTGCTTGTCCACACTGGGGAGCGACCCTTCAACTGTCGCTACTGCCACTTGACCTTCACCACCAACGGCAACATGCATCGGCACATGCGGACGCACAAGCAGCATCAGCAACAGTCGCAGTCACAGCAGCAGCAACACTCACAGCAGCAACACACAGCGCAGCAAGACTCGCAGCAACAGCAGCGACGCCAGCAGCAGCAGCAACAAGCGACAGCAACAACAGCATCCGCAGTAGCAACATCAGCGTCGGCAGCAGCAGCAGCAGCGGGTCGCACCGAGAGCTACGAGAGTGATGCAAGTTGCTCCACAGATGTGTCCAGTGCGCACAGCAGCAGCAATGCTAGCAATGCCAGCAGCAACGCCAGCAACAACAACAACAATAACAACAATAATTGCCACAAAACGAACAACAACAACAACAGCAAGACGATCAACAACAACAATGTGATCATGGCAGAGCAAGCGGAGGAGGTAGAGCAACGGGAGAGGGAGCGAGAGGAGCGGGAGGGTGAGGAGGATGAGCACATTACCAGCACACCCGATGTGGCAACGCTGCTTGCCTCGGGCAACACAACCCCCGAGCATGAGCACGACGATGATCACGCCCACTCCGCCTCACACTCGCTGGCCTCAACGCCCTCACCCACACCTCCACCCCCTGCCGTCACCTGCCTAAGCTGCCCTGTCTGCCCCGCCCACTTGGCAGAGCCCTTCGAGACACTGCCCGCACTGTGGCAGCATCTCGATGCGGAGCACGCTGATATACCCGCCAAGTGTCGCGACTGCGAGGTGATCTTCGCCAGCCATCGCCAGCTGCAGGTGCACAACTGCCACCAGCAGCACCGACGTCGCCATCTGCCTCCGCTGCTGGGCAACAGTTCCTCGCCCAAGCAGGTGCGGCAGGAGGACGACGAGGATGAGGATGGTGAATACGATGAGGAGGAGGAGGAGGATGCACAGCAGCAGCGAGTCAAGCAGGAGGAGGACGAGGAGGAGCTGCTGGGCCAGGAGCACCAACAGGCTGATGACTTCTTTCAGCAGTTTCAATATCTCAAGGGCAAAGCAGCGCAGCATGCTGCTGCCACTGCCGCCGCTGCTGCACATGCTCATGCCGCTGCCGCTGCACACGCGGCAGCTGTGGCTGCCTCCCACTCGCACTCGCAGCTGCCTTCCCCCATCAAGCATGAGCCCATGGAGCGAGGGGAACCGTCGCGGGATCTGGCTGACATACAGAGCATACTGAACATGACCAGCTCCAGCTGCACATCCAGTTTCCTGCGCAACTTTGAGCAATCGGTGAACACGCCCTGCTCCAGCCGAGATGGGGATGGGGAGGAGGCACAGGATGCCTTCACCAGTGAGTTCCGTCGCATGAAGCTGCGTGGCGAGTTCCCCTGCAAGCTCTGCACGGCCGTCTTTCCCAATCTGCGTGCCCTCAAGGGACACAATCGCGTGCATCTGGCCGCAGTGGGTGCAGCAGGTCCCTTCCGTTGCAACATGTGTCCCTATGCTGTGTGCGACAAGGCGGCGCTGGTGCGGCACATGCGCACCCACAACGGAGATCGGCCCTATGAGTGCGCTGTGTGCAACTACGCCTTCACCACCAAGGCCAACTGTGAGCGACATCTGCGCAATCGACATGGCAAGACCAGCAGGGATGAGGTGAAGCGGGCGATCATCTATCATCCGGCAGAGGATGCCTCCTCGCAGGATCAGGAGCAGCACAAGTCCGGCACAGATCTGGATTTGAGCTATCGTTCGCTTACTCCTCCTGTGGAGGCACCGCCTGCATCGCAGCTCAAGCACATGTTGCTGGCGGAGACAACAGCAACAGGGGCAGGCACAGCAGCAACAGTTGCTGCTGCAGCTCCCTCTGCAGCTCCTCCACTGAAGATACAAGTCAAGAGTCTTGATCAACTGGTGGAGAAACCCTCGCCAGCAACAGCAACGGCAGCAGCAACACCCACGCCTGCAACAGCAACAGCAGCAGCAACACCTGCAACCCCCGCAGCTGCAGTGGACTTCAGCATGGATGTGCTCGATCTGAGCAAGAAGCCACAACGCGAGCACGAACTGCAACACGCCCAGCAGCAGCAGCAGCAGCAGCACTCTCAACAGCAGCAACACTCCCAGCAGCAGCAACATGCCCCGCAGCAACTGTTTGGCGCTGGCGATGCTGCCACGCAGTACATGCAACAGCTGTTCAGGAATCTCATGTTCCAGCAGACGCCAGGATTCCCCTTCTTCGGCTTCATGCCGCCACCACCAACAGCAGCAGCAGCAGCTGCTGGAGGAGCAACTGTTGCAGACAAGTCAGCAACTGTTGCGCCTGCTGCCAACTCGCTGCCCCTGTCGCTGGGCGTACCCATGCCCGCCGCTGCCCCCGCCGGGCCCGTCAAGATGGTCATCAAGAATGGCGTCTTGATGCCCAAGCAGAAGCAGCGTCGCTACCGCACCGAGCGTCCCTTTGCCTGCGAGCATTGCTCGGCACGCTTCACGCTGCGCAGCAACATGGAGCGACATGTGAAGCAGCAACATCCGCAGTTCTATGCGCAGCGACAGCGCAGTGGGCATCATACCATGCGTGGGCGTGGCGCCTCAGCTGCAGCAGCAGCTGCAGCGGCGGCGGCGGCAGCAGCAGCAGCCATGAGCAATCTCTCGCAGCAGCAGCAACAGCAGCACTCCTCCCAGCAGCAGCAGCACTCGTCGCCTCATCTGGCGCCCATTTCGGAGCATGTGAAGTACGCCATACTGGCGCAGCAGCTGAAGGCGCGCAAGGATACGGATCTGTTGCAGCAGGCGCTCTCTCACGGCAGCAGCAGCATTGCCGGCCACCATTCGCTGCTGCACTATGGCAACTACAACAGCAAGGCGCACAGCAGCAATGGCAACGGCAGCAACATCTCCGGCAGCAACATGTCTGCCAGCAATGGCCACGCCCCGCATGCACAGCTGGACGATGATGAGCCGCCCAAGCTGATCATAGACGAGGACGATGAGGATGATGAGTTCGAGGAGTTGGAGGAGGAAGATGAGGAGGAGGAGCTGGAGCGCGAGTTGGAAGAGGAGCAGCAACAGCAGGAGGAGGATGAGGCAGAGGAGCAAGAGAGGGAACGTGAGCAGGAGAGGGAGGAGCAGCCACTGCCCCGCAGCTCCACGCCCATTAAGCTGGCCAAGCAGGTGGCTGACACCATCTTGGAGCAGGCCATTAAGGCAGGCGCAGCACAACCAGAGTCCACTCCACCCTCCTCTGCCGCTGCCCCCACGGCCATGAAGTCGATGATAGCACAAGCCGATGCAGTTGCCAAGTCCCTCAAGGATGTGGCCAGTTCCCCCTTCAAGGATGACTCACAGGATCTGGTGCCAGTGGCTAAGCTGGTGGACAATGCCACCAGCAATCAGTCGATGTCCTCATTCAACAATTATTTTCGTCCCAGCGACGTGGTGAATCACATGGAGCAGAGCGACGAGGAGGGACTTGTCGCTTCGGGTAGTGCCAGCGAGAGCAACAACTCGGGCACCGAGGATGTGGCTGCCTCAGCGACTGCCAACGGTGGCTCCTCCTCCAGTGATACCAAGAAGAAGTCCGCTTACAGTCTGGCACCCAATCGGGTCAGTTGTCCCTACTGCCAGCGCATGTTCCCCTGGAGCAGCTCACTGCGTCGTCACATACTCACCCACACCGGGCAGAAGCCCTTCAAGTGCTCCCACTGTCCACTGCTCTTCACCACCAAGTCCAATTGCGATCGTCATCTGCTGCGCAAGCACGGCAACGTCGAGTCCGCCATGTCTGTCTATGTGCCGGCCGAGGATGTGCGTGAGCCCATCCCAGTGCCCAAGTCCGTGGAGGAGATTGAGCTGGAGGAGCAGCGGCGTCGACGTCGTGCACTCGAGGAGGAGCGTGAGCGAGAGCGGGAACGAGAGCGTGAACTGGAGCGTGAGCGTGAGCTGGAACTGGAACGTGAGCGTGAGTTGGAGCTGGAGCGGGAGAGGGAGCGAGAGAAGCTCATACAGCAGCTGGCAGCGGCAGCACAGCAAATGGCAGCAGCGGCAGCAGCTGCAGCAGCACAACAAGCGGGCGCCGGAGGCAGTGCCTCCTCGCCAGCACCGGGTGCAGGTGATGCCCAGCTGGGCTCGGATCTGCCCTACAAGTGCCATCTGTGCGAGTTCTCCTTCGGCGAGCGGATGCAGTGCCTCGAGCACATCAAGCAGCAGCACGCTCAGGAGTTTGCCCTCCTCCTGGCCAAGGGTGCCATCGAAACGGAGCCATCCGCGGCTACAGCTCCTCCCTCTTCCTCAGCTCATTCGGATGAGGAGGGTGCTCCACTGCGCGGTGCAGGGGGCAAGTACCCCGACTATAGCAACCGCAAGGTGATCTGCGCCTTCTGCGTGCGTCGCTTCTGGTCCACTGAGGATCTGCGGCGTCATATGCGCACCCACTCGGGCGAGAGACCCTTCCAGTGCGACATCTGCCTGCGCAAGTTCACCCTGAAGCACTCCATGCTGCGTCACATGAAGAAGCACAGCGGTGGAGGGCGTGGCAGCGGAGGCAGTCACAATGGCGATGCGGGTTGTCAATCCGATTGCTCTGATGATGAGCACTTGGGTGCCACACCCCCAACCACGCCTACACCAACGCCCACACCCGCGCTGGTGTTACCCGTGCAGAACAGCAACAATAACAACAACAACAACAACACTTGCCACAACAACAACAACAGCAACGTGAAGCAGCAACTGCGTCTGCCCAAGCTGCACGAGCTGCTTGACAAGGCGCAGGAGTGGCGTGTGAGTCGCCTTGGTGAGCACAAGGAGAACATTGCAGCAGATGCAACAACAGCAACACCAGCAGCAGCAGCGGCAGCAACTGCAACAGCAACAGTTGCTGCTGGCGGCGGTGGCGATCTGATTGGTAACTTGCTTGGCATAAGCGATCAGGGCATACTGAACAAGCTGCTCTCCTCGGCGGATGAGGCAGCCAAGCTGCTGGGCGTGGATAAGTAGAGGGGAAGAAGGGAGAAATAGAAGGAAGAGGTAGAAGAAAAGGGGTGTAGTAGAAGCGGCAACAGCAGCAGGGGGAACTAAGGGGAGTCATCTGCTTTGATTAAGAGGAGAGAGAGTAAGAAGAGCAGGAAGAAGGTGTTAAGAACAGAGGTAGGAGCAAGAAGAAAGAAAAAGGATCAGCAACTCAGGGGAGGTGTTGTGGAATGGTACTCAGAGAAAGGAAGGTACACAGAATGAGTAAGTGGAGGAGCTAGTCAGACAAGATAAAAAAAAGAAACCCAAAGGCAGTTTCAATTACATACTAACTCTAACTTTCGTACGGCCTTGCAGAGGGAAGTACCCTGTACCGAGTAGTGCACTGTACAATGTAGTACCCTGTACCCTGCTGTACCCAGTTCGGTGCAGTACCATGTACGGTGTAGTACCCTGTACGGTGCAGTACCCTGTGCCTTGTATTACTCTTTGTTCTGCAGTACCCTGTGAAGAACCTCTACAACACACAGGGTACTGCAGTACCCTATTCCCTAATTCCCTACAACATAAAGTACCCCCTCACTCTGCAAGGTTAGACGAGACAGAGATACTAGACAAAGGCATCAGCAATCAGTTGCTGAACAAGATGAGCTAGAGAGAGCTCTAGGGAATAACTTAAACTTTGAACTGTATGCGAGAACACACACGATTTCTGGATCAGGATCAAGATCGTTGCCTCTTTTCGCGCATTACATATACCAAAGCTTGAATAGTTTTTTTTTTTTAAATATTTCTTTTTTTCTGTTTGCCTAGAAGAATTAAGCTAGCAAGAGGAAGAAGCGGTACAACCGAAAAACACTGAAACGAAATGAAAAACGCTCTGAAATTTCGCAAAACTGCATGAGAAAAATTTCAAAACTTTAATCAAAAAGTGCATTAAAAAATCGCATTAATTTTTAAGTCAAACAATTAATTTTTTTCATAGTTTAATTAAAATAAGAGAAAGAAAAACCAAAACAAAAAAAAATGGAAAAAACAACGAAACAAAAAAAAAAGAAAAAATGCGAAAACAAGACTTAAGTTTAAAGACAGAGAGAAATGTTTGCCTTCGTAGTGCTCTATGTGTGTTTACTTAAAATACTTAAATATTATATACGTATATACTAGATCTATATAGTCCTCTTGTGTACATTTCGAGGCCTTGAACCGCAGCGTGGCTTATAAAACAATGGATACAAATGCAACAATGCATTCCATATTAGTTTTTTAGATGTAAGTGGCTTTTTTTTTGTACTTAACTACATACACCAAACTATATGTACTTACTATGATTATACCTATACTATTAATATATATATTATTATTGAAAATGCGAAAAATTATTGCTGTAGCTTATAAAAGAAAACAAAACGAACACTAAATTAATTTTAAATACTTATCATACCATATTATATATAGATATATATACTATATAACGTATAGAGCGAGCAAAATCATATATGAAAAGTAGTCGACATTTTACAGCAATAACCAAAGCATTTCACAAATTTAACGAGTTTTATCATCAAAACAACAAAATTATTGAACAAATTAAATTATGTACTTAGCGTTTATGTACTTAAATAAACAAATACTATATTAAATAATTAATTATTTACGACAATTTTAAAAATATATGACAATGGAAAATAAATTACAAGTTGCGATCAAAAATAACTCTTAATGCGTTGTCTATGGGGCGGCGGGGCTTATTTTATTTTTAAATACAAAAAAAAAAAAAAAATTACAAAATCATCCGGCATAGAAATGGGATCGTGTCTTGGAGAGATTGCACTGAAATGCAAGCAGATCAAGCAGTGTGCTGCTAACTCAATGCCGTCACCCGGTACAGCAAAGGGGTCGTGTCTAGGGTAATGAGCTCGTTGGGCACAGTGCTGCATAATGAACAAAATTAAAAACGCACCAAATTTCAAGCGGTCTAACACTTTTAAAAATATACCATAATATAAATATATAATACATTTTAAACAATAATAACATTTATAAATGATTTATTTATTAAAAAGAAATTATTAAATGGCATTTAATAAAATTCTGTGCAATTGTTATGCAAAAATATACCAAAAGCTGTGCACAGCAATATAGATGAATTAAAAAGAGTATCCAAAAATTTAAATTTATGAAATTAATTTCAAAATGTTTGTTTGCTGCACGAGTTTTGCGTATTTCCCCAGCTATGACGAAATTGATGGAGCTCCCCAAAGTATTTCGTCAGAAATGCAGAATGCAGTGCAAAATAAAGAAAGTAGAAAACCGGTACTTGGAGTGCACAACACTGGTAGTCGGTGGGGAAACACCCTGGTCGAATATATTGCAGCCAATAAATATTGTGGAATATATTAATCATTAACGAATGTTCCAATTGAAATAAATATAAATTCCACACTGATATGTTGAAAATAAAATTAACTTGTTTGCCATATGCCTTGTCTATTTTTCCACCTGCGCGCTGGTCACACCGTACCGCGGGTACATTGTGAAACAGTGTAACCCCCCTCCACGAATGTACTTAACAAAGAGAGGCAAGAACGTAAATAAGTTAAAATGCCGCACGCAAGAGAAAATCGCATTAAACATATTTGTGAAATTGAAGCGCACACACGATGTCCACATTTGGCGAAGAAGTCGATGCAATTTGGCCACCATTGGATGGGGATTCACTGCATTCACTAACTGAATTTGGCCAGAAGTTGCTGAAACAATGCAAAACATTAAAGAAACCCGATGCGGAGGCAACTGTCGATGTGAAGCGCTTTATGCGCAAATCCAGTGACTTTCCACTTGAGGTAGGAGCAGTCTCCATGCAAGCTAAATTCCATCTCCAATCTCTCTCTCTCTCTCCTTCACAGTTTGGTGTGCAGAGCTGCCGTGTGCAGAGTCAGCAGGCGGAGCGGCATGAAGCCATTGGGCAGCAGATTGCCTCCACTTATCCTCTAATACACGAGCGCACGCTGGCATTATATCTGCAGTATCTGGAGCACAAGTGTCAGTGGGGTGAGTCCATGTTCCGTGTACTGAGCTGCATGCCTTACTGAACTGCATCCACTTTCAGGCAACGCCGTGGAGCTGCCCGTCTATGAAGGCCTCTCGCTGTGCGACTTTGTGCAGCGTCTGCTGAGCAAGCGTTGCGCCAGCTTCTTTGCCCGCAACGACAAGTTCCTGCTGTTGTCCGGAGAGCGTGGTGCAAGTGGCTTTGAGCCCATTGGCAGTCTGAAGGAGGAGGCACCGCTGCAGCTGGCACAGGTGCTCAGCTATAATGAGGTGAAGCTCTCCGCGCTGCTCTCCGTCAGCTCCCACACGGAGTTCATCAATGAGGGAGAACGTACGAATTGTGGACGCGTGATACGCAATCGCAGCAGCTTCGAGGCGGAGGGCGTGATTGTGGGCTTGATAGGAGCGCGTCTGTCACGTCGTAATCTCATGGAGTTCCAGGACATTGTAGTCGCACGTAGCCAGAACACCAAGGAGCAGGGTTATGGACTCGCACTGCAGGCAGAGGCACATACACGCAACGAGGACTACCGCCGCATCTGGCGTAGCTTCTACGAGTCAAAGGATCATCTGCATGGCGAGGTCAGCATTGATGGCAAACGCTTTGGAGTCTCTGGGAACAAGCAGGATGTCTTCGATAATCTGGTGATGAAGCGTCGCTATGCCATCAGCTTTGACATGCTGCTCCTGGAGGCGCAGGCACGTGCGAAGCGTGCAGAGAAACCAGCTTACATTCATGTCGTTGGTTTTGGCCTGGGCGTGTGGAAGGTAGCACCACAGCAGGAGCAGATCTTCCTAGAGACCTTCGAGCAGCGTCTGCGTGTGCTGCGCAAGCAGCTCACCCACATTGGTGTCGTGCACTTCTCGTGGTTTAAGCTCGCTCGATGTGGTGCTTTGCACAATGGAGCTGTGCTGAAGGATGCACATCATCCGCAGGGCGGCATCCGTGTGCATCTTTCCAAGCGGAATCCGGCACAAAAACTCAGCCGTCCCGAGCACGAGAATATGTTGCTTGTCGTCTCCTACGCCTGGGATGGCAACGCGCTGCCTGGCAATGAGTTCTGGATGGTAAGCTAAGGTTTCCAGTTTCATTAGCAGTGTCTGATCAAATCTCATTCTCAGAAAATGCTCAAATCAACGGGCGACTCATCCACGGCCTGCTCCACGCTGATCACCGAGTTGCACAACCCGCACATCAATACGGAATACTGCAATGGACGTAATCTTCACATCGCCTCTTTAAAGTACGGTATACTACACATATCCGACTATGCTAGGCGCGTGCTAAGCAAGGATTCCGATTCCAATTGAATGAGAGCTATAGTTCTTTAAATTTGTATTGCATATGTATTATATAACTGATCTGCTGATCTGTAAAGTGATTTAAAATGCTTTTTTCTGTCAGTTCTTGTCATTATTCCTGTTATTTAAAAAGAAAGATAATCAATTTAGTTTAGAAAATTGATTAACAGTATACAAATATCATTTGTAAAACTATATCACTATAAAACATAAATAACTATATAACTGTATATAAAATGTTAATAAATATGCTTGAAATCAGTTATTCAACACCGTAGAGATTCGGAAACTTATTTCAAGTTTTATGATTAGAATAGGTGGGATTCCCTTCGACCTACATAAGTTGCCGACAAAAGTATCCTACTATATGATCCTCCTTAACCTTTATCAGATATCACTTAGCTTGTATTAAAACAAATACATACTGAGGAAAATCAACAACCATCAGATTCTCTCTTGGGATTCGATATCAGAGATATCAGAGCCCATTATATGAAATAGTTTCCCCTTTAAATGTACTGCTTATACTTTCTTGAATAGCATCTGTGTTTATTGTCCACCTTTTTAAATTTTGTACAGCGGATATAGGCTCTAAGCAGTGAATAGTCGCCAGAGTAGCTAATTTCCTGTCAAGTCGTACTTTTTCCACCAGTTAAACTTCGACTAAACGCACGATTGGATGATTTGGATGTTCGAGCAGTGCTGCCAACTTAATGAGGGAAAAAAAGAAGCTCTGAAGGGAAAAAAAGGGAACAAATGTATAAAAAGCACGCAAGCAGTAGAAACGTAGTTGGTAATGCTGTTGGTGTGAATTCTCTTTGAACAGACATCCTGCACACAATTGGGATCGTGTCTTAGGAAAAAGAATTTAGTGTGTACTCCAAAAAACCATTATTACAGCGTAGAAAAGTTTAAGGACATTTTGCCATAAATAGTGTGCTGGTGCTGGTCTTGGCTAAGCGCAGCCAACTTCACGTTGTGCTAAAAAAAACAGTGTTCTAGCACAGTACTCCAATTCGCCGTGCCTGTGTCTTGGCTAGGCAGCATTTATAGCAAGGATTATGGGCATACATAATATAATATAGCATCTTTTTTAGTCTGTTTTTTATAGGTGTATATCTGACTTATAATAAAAATTTTCGTGTCATATTATACTGAAGGTTCTTTCATTTTTAGCCGTAAACCAGCCAGATTTACAATAAATATTGTTATACAATGAATAGACATATATTACTTCCTGTTTTGAAGCTTCAATAATCTTTTAATACGGGACTTGGGAAAATTGATTATTTTTAAAAAATTCAAGATGGCAGCATGCCTGCTCACAAAAACAAGACTTTCCTTATTGGGGGTACCTAAATATGTATGTACGAAGTTACGGTATAATTTATAATAAGCAAAATTTTTCTAACAGAGATTACAAATTTAATATACTAAATTACCAAAAAGAGATACGAGAAAAGTGCAAAACGCTTATAGAAACAATTACTAATCAAAAGGGTAATCCGTCATGCTAGGCCAGGGCTTAGCTAGCTTTCTGGCCGCAGCTGCTCGAGTGACCCCTAATCCTACCAGAGACCAGGTAGCTCCCCTTTCACTCCCCTCATCCACAATGCCGCTAAGTGCCCCCAGCAGGTGTGTGCGCTCAGTTTAATCGTAAAGCAAATAAATTGCACAAAAATAAACGAGTGATTATTTGTTTACAAACACAATCAAGTGCACACGCACAGACTAACACACACACACACACACTCACTCACATACTCGCACAGACACACCCGCACTCACTATGGCAATGACAAAAATAAACAAAAAACTATTGCCAAGGAGAGAGAGAAAGAAAGAGGATGAGAGGGCTCTAAAATGCGAATTCCATTACGAATGCGAATACATATGTGAATACGCATATGAATACGCATGTGAATACGCATGTGAATACGAATATGATTACGAATTCTAAACAACTTTGTTCGGTTGACCGACCAAATTGTGCGTGCGACGTGCGGACTAAAAGCTTTTCTGCAGCAGCAACATATGAACAAATGCAATTAAATTGTAAAGCCGACACCCCTTCCGACCCCCCCCCCCCATGTCCTACCCTGCACCCACACTTCCCAGCTACGCTACTATACTTGCCATATATAGTATCCTTTGCCACTCGTAACTGTTGAATCACCTGCGCATCAAGCGAGACCCTCTTCTGTTTCTCTTTCTGTGTCCCTTTCTTGTTTGCTTTTCTTCTCCTTCTTCTGTGCGCCGTATTTATAAATTTTAATTGATTGCATTCAAAACCGAAATTCAATTTACAAATTTCAGTTTCACTTTTCCATTGACGAAAAAAGAGAACCAAAGACCCGTTATGCATGCCCAGGCTTCCCCTCGGGGTCCATTCGACAGTTTTGTCAAACCACAAGTAACCGCAATCTGACCAGCAAGTCACCCTTGCTCACTTGGTTACCCCTACAAAGGTAATTCAAAGGATATTTCCTCTTGCTAGATGGAATATATGACAAAGTTTCTTCGCTGTTTTTCGTATTTTTGCGTGTATTTGATGTTCAAGTTATTAGAAATATTAAAAATCATTAAGTTCTAGCTCGGTTCGTGTATAACTCTTGAGTAAATCTCCATTAATAATTGCTAAGGTTATATTCTTACTAACCATATCGAGTATTTTACTAAGACTCCATTTGAAAGATCATATTTGTGCATATTTATAATATTCTCTTTGGTTTATTTTGTTAAGTTCTCACTTATATCAACACATATCCATAGCAAACTTGGCAATTGGTTAGTTGAATATATATTCCTTACAAAATGAGAATGAAATTGTCAAAGTTTCTTCTTCTTGTTTCTTAAACTCCGTTATACGTATTTCAGCTTCCGTTTCTCAGTCACATAACTTTGTTTATCTAAAATACACGTATATACACTAAATGTACTCTTTAAGCAAATATATATGTATGTATAGAGCTTATATGTGGTATATAGACTATATAAATACAACACAATAATAATACTCTGTCTCTACTTTAAATTCTCTCTACACGTATATACACAGATTACACATATAATTATCTAATATATCCGACGACATGTTCATTCGTGATAAGCTTCTAAATGCATTCAATTATTGATAGACTGAGATTTATAAATGTGTGTGCGGCAATCGTTAAAGTTAATTGCATGGAACTAACATGCTGTCGCTGTAGTGTGCGTCCAGGCATCTACGACTCCCCCTACCCCTCCCCCTTCGTCAGCCTCTTCCTGTGGCACCTCGTTCGCAGTGTCCCTTGAGACAGCAGAGGGCAGCAGGTTGCGTATATTGTGTATCGGGCTCATTAAATTCAATGTTTTAATCACGTCAGATAAATACACACGGCAGAGAGAGAGAGAGAAAGAGAGAGGGCGATAAAGACGCTGTGAAGGCCACGTAATGGCAGAAAATTTTGATGGAATCGAATTCAATCAGCCGTCACTGGGCATATTCATCAAGTGGCACGTAGCACTTTGAATTTTCACGGCATTTTCGTTCTCAGCATTTTACGCTATTCAAGTGAGTGAGTGTTGGAAAAACAAACAGAGCGCCTTTGAATGGTCAAAACACACACACGCACACTCAACCTTGACCCCCTCTTGCAATCAGTCGAGAATCAAGTGAAAATAATTACAAGTTGTGTGAAAAACGGAAAGCTCGCGAGAGAATATTACAAACGACTACTGCATGTGGCCGGATAATACCCTAAGATTATGATCTTGAACATTTTGAAGTGCTTATACATATGCATACGAGTATATAGTACAGATATTCAAGATTGAGGACAACTTCAGGCAACTGAGAATCCTATAGAAATAATAATAATATAACTACCTAAGTTCAAGTTAATTATAATGAAACCTAAACACAAAATCTAAACAATAAGTCTAATATTCTTCTATTCTATATAGGGTATAGGCTCATCGACTTCACGTCAGATCCCCTAGAACGTAACGCAATCATTTCCCCACCTAATGGAGAAATACTTCAGCAAATAACTGAAGAATTTACATTTGTTTTCACTCACAAACAAATCAATCGACAAGCAAGAACAACTACAACAACAACATACTATATATACCATATATATAGTATATAAGTAAGTAAGAGTTGAACAGGAAGCAAGCCGGATATATGTGTGTATATTTGTAGCAGAGACAGGTAACATTTTACATGCCCTGTGTTCATGGAGCGATTGGAGCCAAGGTATAATGTGCTCTTCAAAATATGTTACAGTTCCCTAACTTAAATCCTGAAAGGAGCCTTGACATAATTTAAGTTAGGTTAGTTAATAATAATGCTGCAATTTCGATAGATGAAACGATTTGAATGTATGTTAATTTTGATGATTTTTATCTATATTAAAAGTTGACCAAAATAAAATGTTAAAATTATGAATTTTATTTGATTAGAAATTGAATGTTTCTTGACATAGCATAATGCATAGAGAAGTGTATAAGTGTGCATAAGGAAAGTGTATAAAGAAAAGAGAAACTGCTTCAGTTTTTCATTTCAAACTATTTGTCTGAAATTTTTAGCTATTAAACTGATTTGGAAATTCAATGCAAATTTTAAGAATTAAGAAGATAATAATTACCTATAAAAATCGAATAATTTTCAATAGAGTTATGCGAGTATTAAGAAATAAGCAGCAAACATGCATAAACATGCGTGTGTGTATGTATCGATAATTAACACTGATTGAAGGTTAATCCAATAGGAAGTATCGAGATAAGCTAAACCACACACACACACATACGTTTGTTTATTTACTTTATGCAGATATACACATAAAATAAAATCATACTAATGCTACGCCCGAATACACTTCACCCTCCTACCCCCTCCCCACATCCTTGCCATAGCAACTGCCTGCCGCCTTCCAGGCACAAGCAAGAGTAAAATTTCCCGTAATAAACATTGCATGCGCTCCTTCCAGGGAAGTTTGTCGCACTCTCTTACATAGGGGAAATTTCAACTTGAAATTTCCCTTAAGCTGGCGCCGTCTATAAAAGCGCGCTGGCAACGCCGCGACGGCCCACAAGGCGACGGTGTACGCAGCGTGGCGGATGCATGCGGAGCAGAAGTAGCAGCGAAAGCAGAAACAGTGTGAACGACAGTGTGAAGTGAGAATTCAAAAAGCGAACGCGACGTTAATAGTAACGGTTCAACGACGACGGGACATGCAACAAGATCCTTAAAGCGGTTCAAATTCAAATTGTGTGTGCGTATTTTTGTTGTTGTATTCTCGTGTTGTTGGTGTTGCTGTTTTTTGTTACTGTGTTGTTGTTGCTGTATAAAGCAATAAAAGCGCTAAATAATGCGGCACATGTGAAGTGTGTGTGTGCGTGTGTGTGTGGGGGGAGAGACAGTGTGGCACGCCTACCCAGGGGGTACCCCTCTCCACCTGCCCCTGCCTCATCACATTTCCCCTGCTTCCCCTGCCTTCCAATTTCTCCATTATTCGCATCTTTCCGTCTCACACTATCAGAGGGAGGAACATTAGAAGGAGGAGCAGGAGAAGGAGAAGCAGAGGGAGGAAACAGGGAAAGCAGGGAATACAGGAGGAAGAGGAGCAGGGGAAGCACCAGAGGAGCAAGAGAATATGCAGGGGGAGCACAGAGGAATCACCAGGAGGAGCAGGGGGAGAGTAAGAGGAGCCTTGCTCCGTGCCCGGCCATTTAATTGTGTCCCGCGGCGTGTGGCCGCAGAGAAAGAGAGATGGATAGACGAAGGGGGGAGAGAGGGAGAAGAGGGTGCTGCTGGACAGCGTTTTCTTTCATTATGCGGATTTCCATTTCCATTTCGATTGGATTCGTTTTGGTTTCGTGCTCGTTTCGATTGAATTCAATTCGATTGCTGGTAATGAAGCTAGTTCCTATCCCCTCCCCCCTTACCTCTCTCTCCCTCTCTTTCGCCCACAATAGTTAACATATTTTTATGGCGCTGTTGTCGTCGCTAAAGTGTCCTCCACTTTTGGGCAACAACTTCAGCTTCATCGAGTGCGCCACTTGCTTCTCTCTTCCTCCTTCCTCCTTCCCCTCTCCCTACCTCTTTGGATTGCTCGCTTCATTGGCCAGTCAAGTGGCAGCTGAAGAGGCTGTATGGCAACAAAAGGAAGACGGAGGGGGGTTGAGGGTTGGGTGTTCTAACCCCTGCTGAGTATGCCCACTTGAGTGTTCCGGTTTGAATATTTGCGATATTGTGCGTGCGTGTCCGGAATGAAGGCAGATGAAGGCGATTAAGCATCGAATCGAACTAAGGCTACTAAGTCAATAATTGTCCAAGTCTAAGCTGAGCAACAATGGACAGCAGTGGTCACTGGTCATGTATTTTTATACCCTCTACCCACTGGATTGAAAGGTTAAACAGTGACAGCCGCAGGCAGCCTTTCCTGTCCGTATGAACACCTTGATGTCAGAGTCTATAGGAGCTGGGGCTACCAAATTAGGTGACAATAGGTCTAGTTATTGCACGCAACTAGTGATTCTTTTAGAATTTGGCCACGCCTCCTGCCAGCCTCTGAATCGGAAAGAAAACTATATTGGAAAAGTAAGCTTAATGTGTAAAACTATAAAAAAAGGCTTTAAGGATTGAAAAGGTGAAGTCGAGCACACTACTTTGTAGCTCTCTTAGGTGTTTAGATATTGATATAGCAATATTATAATAATTTTAGAATAGAGTTTAGAAATTTATAAAAAAACAACCAATGTTTTTGTTCTGTCTGCTGTAGATTAGAAATTGAAAACTAAAGTTTCCTACTTGTAACTTCTCTTTAATGAGATAGATAAGTATACAGATACATCTATATATTAAGATACTCATATACAGTTTTCCTTCTAAGTATATGCATATTTTTGTTTACTTGTTGATTATTTGAACTCATAACAGAGCTTTCAAAACGATATCAATGAAATAATAAAGAACTATATTATACTGTATATAATAATTTAATTCATAATAATAATTTGCATAAAAGTGAAGAGGACAATGAATGTGAAAGTGAAGTGATGTTTGAAGTGCTAGTATAAAAACAAAGTAAAGGCAGTAACCAAGGTCCAAACTGGACAGATAATGAAGCTCTAAGCTCAGCAGGGGTACAATAACTCCTATAGATCGGAGTACAAATCCCCCTATAAGATAATCAAATAATACTTAGGTCTATAAAAGTCAATGACTTAGTATTTACAATATATACTTTTTTTAAAGCGAAGATTTCTCCAGGCAAAGTGAAGAGAACATCCCTTAAATCATGATTCCTAATATGCATATAGTTATATTTATATATGCTACACACATATAAATACATATAATATATGCAAACATATACACATTCTCCATCTACCTATACGATTCAGTTACTTTCACTTGACTGCATTCGTTCTTCAGTCAATTAGACTCTTCATAAAATAAACGAGATTATGGTTAGCCTCAGGATGCCACTCAGTTTTATTTAATTTCCTCAATTGCAAATCAAGCATTTAACTTTCAGTTAACTAAGCCAGATCTATGGTTTGTTGAACGCTGGTGGAAAGAGAAGGAGGAGGAGGGAATCTGGGTAATCCAGCAAAATGATTCATTAAAGCAATTAGCAAAGCATCATGAAAAGCGGCCACAATTTTTGCTCATTTCTCTTGCAGGCGAACTAAGCAGGAGGAGAGGGAGCAGGAAGCAGGAGGCAGGAGCAGCAGCAGACAAAGAGGAAGCAGGAGTAGAAGCGACGACGTCAACGTCGTGCTGGGCGTCCAAATGCTCATTGAAATTTACGATTATGCTGCGAAATTATTAAACAATATGACCGCAACGACGGCAACAATCATTAATAATCTGGCCAGCGGCATGACAACAACAACAACAGCAGCAACTATAGCAGCAGCAGCAGCAGGGTCAACTACAACAACAACAGCAGCAGCAACTCCAACACGAACTGGGAGTTCAACTCGCACTCGAAGCGAGAAGGAGGCAAGTCCCCGATCGGCCACAAATCTAACAACGAAGCTGGTGCAAGCAACAACAGGAAATATGAGGACATTGCTCAACCGGACGCTGGCCACAATGGGCGTGCCACATGCCGCACTGCTGCTGCTGCACGGCAGCCTCGCGCACGGCCAGCGCATTAGACATGCTGACCAGGCGGGCAACACTGCCAGCATGAGCAGCAGCCCCACCACCAGCAGTCCCAGTACAACAGTAGTAGGAGCAGCAGAAGCAGGTACTGGAGGGGCACACGCCACTGGCAGCATCAGCAGCAGCATCGCTGGCGATGCTGACGATTTGTACAATGCATTTGGGGCAGCACTGCCAGCTGGCAATCTTAGCGGTTTCATCGATTCATCCACCACGGCGGCAAGCTTCGTGCTGGGCAACATCAGCAACATTAGCAACAGCAGCAGCAGCAACATTGCCAGCAGCATCAGCAGCAGCACCAGCACTGCTGCCAGCATTGCTGTTGGCGTGCCGAGCAGCACCTTCCCGTCGCAAACAATGGCCACCTTCATTGCGGCGGGCAACAAGAATCGAGCTACCACCATACTGGTCTATCCAACGGGTGAGTAGACGGGAATGGGTGGGGAAGAGGGGAGTGGGGGCACTCAGTGAATCCATTCACAGGGCTAAATTGAATGTGAACGTGCAGCGATGTGAATCGAATCGATGTTTATGTGAATGGGTGCTGTATGAGGTATAAAGCTGCTGTAGTAGATGCCTCTGTGTATGTACTATATGCATATATATTCATGATCAGCATGATGAACTAGACAATTCAAGAGATTCACAATGCTAAGCAAGTATACCACATGACATAGGTCATGACTGCTGTAGTAAATGCATCTGACTATTTACTTTATGCATATATATTCTTGATCAGTATGATGAACTTGACGATTCAAGAGGTTTCAGTGCTAAACAAGTTCACTATATGACATACATAGATTATAGTAGTCATGTAGTAGATGCATCTGTTTGTGTACTATATGCATATATATTATTGTTCAGCATGAGGAACTAGACAATTCAAGTGATTTAAGGCGTCAACCAAGTTGGATTATTATGTACATACGTTAAAATTAATATATACATATATAAGTGTGCAACATAAATCTAGGTATATCTTTGAATAGTTTCTAATTAGACAAATAAATATATAATAAAATATACATTTGTATGTATATACTAATATTGTACTAGATATGTAGAATCGACAGAAACGGGAAGGAATTCAAATCTTAACCTTTAAACGACTACTAAGCACACTAACCATAACATATATGTATAATATCTGCATATGGTACGTATATGTATATATAATATAATTTATCAGTAATTGACTATATCATATACTTACATGTATTTTGTATAATTTAATGTAAAGCAATATATGTTTTCCCGATCTCCCCTTAATTAAATATTCCCCACTTTCCCTCAACTTTCTTATGTGGTCCACTAATCCCACGCACAGGCAACTCTGCGTCTGTTGCGATAGTCAATCATCGGCGAAGCTTAAAGGCAGTCAAGCCTATCGTCTGTGAACTGTCAGTCAGTTGGGGTCAGTCAGTTGAGCTGTCAGCTTATTATTATCAATAATGACTTAAGCTGAACTCCCACTGCCACGCCCACTGCCAGTCCCATGCGAATTGGAGGATTTAAGTCCAGGGCCGGGGGAGTGAAAATGCGATAATTTGGTCAGTTAATTAGACTGATTAGCACGCGCGTCACTCGTCGTTAGTCATCAATGTCAGTCTGCTGCGGGAGCTGTACTCGGCTAAGCTGCTGTCCTGTCCACGCTCCCCACCCACCCCCGCCCCTTTTCAGCCCACTGTCAATAAGCAAATCAGTCACAGCTGCCATGCCCAGCTGAGTCGATGAGGTCGCGTGCCGCCTTCAATTAGGGAGCTAATTTGCATGATGCCTTCCGTTCGGCTCATTATCTGCAATGGCTCCGATTGCTAAACACCCAGAACACTGAACTAGCAACCAGCCACGCCCCCATCCCTCTGACTAAGTGTTGCTGTCTTCACTTTGTGCAGCTACGCGTTTAGTAGCACTGAAAAGAACGAGGCAAGTGAGGAATTAAGAGTGGGAGACAGACAAAAGTGCGAGCAAATGAGGAGAGTGAGACGAGGAAAGCTTGTTAGAGCTGCGCATCAATGACACCTCGTGTCACGAGCAAGGTCCAGTGGGAGTGTGAAATGAGACAGCTTTCTTGTCAACTGTTGCCCGCACTCACGTGCACATCTCTAATTGACTGGGTACATTGTGTGAGAGAAAGGAAAGCGGCTCGTGATACGAAACGAGAAAACTTCTTTGCCAGGTTTCTATCTCCAACTGACTGGGCACATCAGCTTCGAGGGAGTAGAAACAGAGGAGCGAGACGTCAGCATCGACTCGTGACACGATTAAGTTGAGTCGTGAGCCTTGGTCCCTGAGGAAGTGTAGCAACGCAGGGGAAACATGACAGCTTAAAGTATCAGCTCGTGAAACGACTTAAAATTAGCTGTAATTTGCAACGGACAGCTTCTTTACCTCTACTCATCTCTTTTGCTCGACTCATCCTTTCGGTCACACTCCCATCACTAGCTGGCCGAGCACAGTCAGTGAGCCTTGGGCTTTGTGCAGCAATTAGGCAAGTTGAAGTCGCATTAATTGCAGAGATTGTTGGACCTCGACTTGGCGCTGATTGTTTTGAAGCAACTTGGCACTGCCAGGCGCCACTTTTCGCTGTAATCCCTCCTCTCTTCGCTCCCTTCTTCTCCTCCTCTAGTACTCTGCCTCTGCTGCCATCAGCGGCCTATTCAATTTCGATGTCAACGCTGATAGCTCGCACGCCGCCTTATCGCATTGACAAGAGGCGACGACTACGACGACAACGACGATGTCAATGTCAGCGCTTTCAATGGCCTGCGGCTCTTGCCTGTGTGTGTGTGTGTGTGTGTGTTGTGTGTGTGAGTGCCAGTGCGTGAGTGTATCCTGCTTATAGTTCTGTCAACTCGGGCACGACTAAAGAGCTTGGGGTGGGGTAGAAAGAGGGAGTAGTGCGACATAAAAACACTTTTCAGTGCTCTGTCAAAAGCTAAAACTGATTCATAACTCGACTGGCAGATACCCTGGAATGAAAAACGATGAATTGACAGTGAACAAGATACATGAATGAAGATGTGGATAGGAAAACAAAGATAGACAAGGACAAACAGACACATTGTCAGCAAAACAGAGGTTGAAGAAGGAGATAAGGAAAACGTTGAGAGAAGACATAGAAAGAAGAAAGCGAAAGTAGAGAGAGAGAACAGATCGAAAGAAAAGATAGTGGGAAGAGTAGGAAGGGAAAGAAGTACGTATCAAAATCAGTAATAATCTACACATCGACAATTAATATTCTAGCTCTGAAACCAAACGACTAATTCGATTTTTATCGATTCACGAGGGCGGCAGGGGGCGTGGCTTAACTCTAAAACAAACTTTCGCTGCGTGCAATAATAAGACATATTGTCAGCAATTTTGATAGCCCTAGCTTATATAGTCTATGAGTTATAAATGTTCACACGCACAAGAAGACGAGCCTTGAGAGATATACTTACTACATACCCTGCTACCCTTGCATGTGTAGTGGGTATAACGAACATTGTCAAACTGTCGCTTAATGCGCGCTTAAAGCACGCACGAGAAAGTTCTCTGTGTGATTTTTACTGTTTTATTTCAATTCTTTTGCTCTTGAAATTCGTTCTGAATTTTACGAACCGAAAATAGTTGACAGCATACTTGGCTCGACAGCAACTGCTGCTGGTGCTGCATACTCGGCGCCGCCAACATCTAATAAAATAGTTCATCGCATGCCTCTCTCGAAGTGCCCCGTGCGGCATGTGGCGTGCTTACCTTCTCAGGCATGCCAAGTGTCCAGACTTGTGCGAAAATACTGCAGTTGGGCAACACTGGCTGGGGGAGGGTGAGAGCAGAAGAACGGTAAAACAGGGCAGAAGATGCAAGGTAGCTTGGTTCATTTGGCTGAGATTGCAGCAGATTGACAGAGCGTTGGAAGTGCAAGTAATGTAGTGCTAGTGCCAGTGTTGGTAAACGCAGCTGCTTTAACTTTCAATAATCAGAACTTGTGAAGTTTTGATGGTAAACGACACCATTTTAGCAAAGTTCTTCCTTTTTAGAGTGTATATAAGTATGTATATAAGTAAGTGGAATTATATAAGTATATTTCAGTGTTGGTTAACTTACTTAAACTTACGACTTTAGCTTAAGGCAGTCTTACAAGTTTAAATTCTACCTAGCTTAGTTTTTCTCTAATCTCAACTCTATTGGGGCACTTTACAGTGTTACAAATTGTATGCTTAGTGTTGGTTAACAAACTTGTACTCTAAACTTTTGCTTCAATCACTCTAAGAACAAACTCTAAGCACGAAACAGTCTCAAATTCTTAGAAAACGCAGTTTCAATTAACGACATATTTGGCACTTTCGCAACACTGAATGAAGCAATAAAGCGAGCGAGCAAGTCACGTTTCAGCTCCATTACGCAAAGTTCGCAAACATTGATAGTTTATTGACATTACTCAGACACTTTCCAACACTCATTTAGCCAGTAGCACGCGCTTTCTCTCTCTCCCTATCTCCCTTTCTCTCTCGCTGTTGCTTCTCCTTCTTTCTTTGGCAAATACTGTCTGCCTTCCGGCAGTAAATGAAACTATTTCACTTGAACCGAAATTCGAACGTCAAACTACTCGACGCAAGCCCTCCTCTCTACTTACGATTTCTTTACCCCTTGCCAGACAATTGCTGCCACGCCCATTGTCAACATTACTCCCCTCCCAACAGTTCGTCCTCGTTGACTTTGACGCTGATGAGAGTGTTCGGAATTGAACTGAGAGCAACACTTTATGCTCGAAGGCAAAGAAAGGGTATTACAGATGGAATACAAAGTGGAAATACTCTATCAACTGAATGGGGTTGCTCTCTATAGGCACGTCAGCTGTAGTCTGTGTATTGTAGTTAAAGCATTTGTTCATTTGGAAATCGAAGTTTTAGACATAATGGAAAAGAGAATGAGGAAGAAGAATATATAAAAGGAGGAGTTTATCATTTTATTCAAACTGCATTGAGTGTTGTATGTAGAGTCCTAGGTAAATCGGAGGATTGTACCTTATAAATGATATACATATGTCCATATATATATATATATATACATGTAGTAAATATAATATATCTATTTACATATGTAACTTTTATATATGTTAGGAGTCCATCTCCATTATTAAGATAATTATTTTGTTTTACTATATATTATTTATCTTTTATTTGTTTATTATTTTATTGGAGATCAAAAACACAGTTTTATATTTATATTAATGAATAGCTAGAGATGACATAGAGAGAGATTTTTGTGATTGTTCATGAGTACTTATAAGTATATACATATATTTTATAGTTAAAGTATTTAATATTATAGCTAAACCTTAAGGAATTTTGCGATAAGAAATTGTCTCTTTTCTTACTTTATCTTGAGTTAATATCAGTTGACCTTAGTTCTTGCTGAGTTCTGTTGACTTTATATTAACTAAAAATTAATAATGTAACTATGAATCATATCATTTAACTCTACAGGGTATCGGCACAACGACTTCAAGTGCTTGGAGTTCATTTCTTTTATTATTTTCTTTCTTTTTTTCACGTCTCCTTTCAATTGTAGTTCGCGTTGCCTTTGTTGTTGTGGCGCATTCCGGAGTTGACTTCAAATATGCAAACATTCAATTTCCATTAAAGGACAGTGGCGCGTACAGAGGGGGGGAGGGGGCAGACAGGGGATTGCGCAGGCGGCGCATTATTTTTATTGTATTTATTGAATATTTGGAGCATCAAACGCTGCTGATGACTCAGCACGACTAACAGACAGTGCTGGAGTCAAGCAAGGGTGGAGGGGGCTGGCAAGGACGAAGGTTGGGGGAGATGCGGGGCCGGAGAAGGGGAAGGCAAAGATGTTCTTTGGCGATTACAAGTTCGCAAGACGACAAGCAGCTGCTGTGCCTGCTGGAGCTGCTGCTGCTGCTGCTTCTGCTGCTGCTTCTGCTTGTTCAAGTGTTGCCGTTATCCTCTCTTATACCCCTCCCCTCCTTCTCCTCGTCTCCCTCTCGCCCCTGCCACTGTGAGGCATCAATTTGTGTAAATTTGAACTGTCACTTTGAAGGCGTTAATTGGATTCAATAATGTCAAGCGGCGTCAACAGTTGAAGCAAGTGCAGCATCGGCAACGGCAACGGCAACACCCTGTGCGCTGTCCGCATCCTGTCCACAATTCCCCTTCTCCTCCCCCCTGCACCTTCCCCATCCCATCTTCTGCTGTTGCTGTCCTTGTATTTTCTGCCCTGTTAGCAATCACAAATCCGTTTTAGTCCGCTCCAACACCAACCCACCCCCCTCTACTCGCGCACTCCTCTCTCTTACCACCTCCCCCTTCCCCGCTTCTTCTCACTGTCTCCTACTCATCTCAGTGTGTTTGCCAAGCTATATTTAGGACATGACAACAATAACAACAACAATGGGGAGCGACATTTTGGGCCCATGGATTTTTGTGGCTTAGATTAAGGGGCGTGGCAGGCGCCTACTTGAGTAGGACAAAGAGGAGGGAGAGAGAGAGTGAGAGGGAATATAATTGTATTGTGTACGCGTGATGGGTAGGGGGAGTGGCAGTCAAACAGCAGCAGTAACATTTGACGCGCGTACACTGTGGGAAAGAAGTTGTACAACATGTTCTACAGCATGCGAATTAACATAAATAACTATTGTAACTAAGCAGCCCATGCAGTCAGAAAGATATAACTTTATATATGTGCTGACAAAGATTATAAATAATATATATGTCAAAATCAGCCTGATCGGCCAACTATAACCTATAGTTATCATAGAAACCATCTAAGATATATTGGATTTTTTGGTAAAGAACTATTGTATTTCCTGGTGATGGCAAGTTTCAAACGACTTCAATTGGGATTCGGAATACATATTCAAATAACCTCCAAATCGACCGTAATATAATTTAAATACCATGTAAATGATTTATCATCACACAAAGCATTATCAAATCTAAATGACTTAGATTAGGATTAGGAATATATGTAATATAACCTCAAATCACTCGAAATATATTTTAAATACCAAGTTCATAAATTTCCTTCACACCAAGCATTATAAAATTGAAATGATTTTGATTATGATTAGGAATATATATAAAATAACCTCAAAATTAACCTAAAAGTAATTTAAATACCAAGTATATTAATAATCATCACATAAAGCATTATAGAGTATAAAAGACTTTAATTAGGAACATGAATATATATAACATAACCTCAAAATCACTCGAAATGTGTATGAAATGCAAATTAAACGTCGTTTTCGTGCAGTGTAGGCCTGCACGCGGTCTGCCATAGATAATACACTGCCTGCTATATGTACTCAGACACCCCTTAACCCCCCTCGCGGTTTCTCTGTTGCTTTTTTGTGCCTTATCAGCTTAAAGACCTTAATAAAAATGTTCGGACGACAGGATCGCAACAAATTGCTGGCTCTGCCTTTGCCCACTGCCCGGAGATAAACAAAGGGGACACAAATTGAAACACGCGTCGCGATAAGCATCGACGAGTGGCGACTCAAGTGGTTCGAGTCGCGGTCGCATAAGCATTCAAAACGAGTTGAAAGCAGGTTGAAAGCGGATAAAAATTAAATTAAAAAAGCAAATAAAAGGAAGGAAAAGAAGTAGCAGAGCAGAAGAGTGTGAGAGAAAGGGAGGGAGGAATGGAGAGGGAGAGAGCAGAAAGAGAATGCGAACTGTAGGAAATGCAAATGATGCCAACGCTCGGAATTTTGGTCAAAATGACTTTTGGCCCAGATAATCAGGGCAGGCAGGAAGGGAGGGAGGTAGAGAGGGAGAGGACTGGATAGCACTCAGTCGGGCTGGGATCTCTCTTTGTGCTGTGTGCCACGCCCATTTTGATGTAGCCGTGCTTGGTCTGATGCAAAGCAAGCTACCAAAAAAAGAAGACAATCAATTTCAGTTGCCTACTTTGCAGCGCGCTGACAGTGTGTGTGTGTGTGTGTGTGTAGGGGTGTGTGCGGGTGTGTGTGAATGAATAAATAATTTGCAGCTTATTTTCAGACAGCAACAAAGCGAAAATCGTTGCCTTTTGCCAGCTGACCGCAGCAATTAGGCAAAAAATGGGGAAGCCTGCTGCAAGGGAAGGACTTACAACAAGGGGGTGGATGAAGAAGGTAGGGGGAGCAGCACATGCAGCAAGCTCCACGCACATCGTAGGCAATAACAATTTATGGCGCACTCTGTTTAAAAATACATGAGAAAACCGCGTGTTGTAAAAGCGAAAAAGGGTAAAATACTTTGCATATTGAGAGTGTTTTATAGATAGCGACGGCACAGGCAACATATGTGTATATGGTATAGGGAGGCACATATTTTTCGGACGCAGTGTAAGCTTCGTGTAATAAAGACTCTGAATAAGCTGCCTCATGTGATGAAGGGCATCGCTGTGAATGAATTAAATATAAAGTTATTGTGGTGCTAAACATGCTATATAGATATATGAATCTATAGGAGTGTGTGTATATATACATTATATGTGTAAATCTGAGGAGTAATATATTTATGTATTATACATATTTGTATAAGTTATGATATATATTACAAATGAAAACCTTAAAAAGCCGTTCTTCACATGATACAAAGCAATGCTTAGTTTTATTTTGTTTTCTTTAGTTTTAAGAAGATTTTTAGATTGCTTAAGCTATATATGCTAATGTTTATATTTTATATATACTATATAATATAACATTATATTCTATTCATAGCACTAACTATAAAAACTACAGAAATCTCGTTAAATGAACCATTAACTTGGCGTTGCAGTGAAATCAATTAGTAAATTTATGATATAGGAATATATTATAGTATATGTTATTAAGTATTATAGTATAGTAAGGTTTAGGAGTCAGTAAACTATATAAAGTATGTTTAAGCTGCTATATACTGTACATTCAAATTTCATGACTGTATTTTTGTAGAGATCTGGCAATATACAAAGTATATATCAATTTTATCTGAATTTAAACACTTTAAAACGTGATTTGCATACTAATCATTGTTTAATCTGTCTCTCCCCTTTCTCTCTCTCTCTTTCTTTCTCTCTCTCTCTCTTTCTTTCTCTTTCTCTCTCTTTTTTTCTCTCTCTCTCTTGCAGTTTCACCCGAATCGATTGTTATACCGATCGTTTCGTGCATCTTCGGGTTCCCCATACTGGCGCTGATCGTCATCTGCTGCCTGCGACGGCGTGCCAAGCTGGCGCGCGAGCGAGACAGACGACGCAACTATGATATGCAGGACCATGCTGTCAGCCTGGTCAGATTTAGTCCAATTCATAGGCTTAGTGAGTTTGAATGTTGTGACGTGTGTACGATCAAAGTTTTTCTCTTTCAGTAACTTTTCTCGTATTTTTCTATATTTTATATCAATCTCTTTTTTAGCTTATCTATTCACAATACTCTTTCCTTTTCCCTCGTTCCTTCTTACTCTCTCCTTCGCTTTTTTCCCCTTTCATTTTTGCTCTTTCCTTCTCACTCTGCCTTTCGCAATGCTGCATGACAATAGTCGAAACATTTCTAAAATTTTCACAATTCACTTTGACATTTCCACGTGTCTCTTTCGTCCTTCCTTTCTTGCTGTCTTTGTACCTCTCTTTTGTCCCGTGCTGTCTCCGTCTCTCTCTCCACATCTCTCCCTCTTTATCTCTCTCCCTCTTTGTCTCTCTCCCTCAATATTCTGCACCCTTTATACTTTTCTCTCGATGTCGTAGCATGTTTTTATTTGCTCACTTCGCCCCCTCCTTCTTCCTCTACCTTCACCACTCCCTTACTCTTCTCCCCCTTCCCCCTCTCCTGCTTTTCGCGTCCTTCTTCTCGCCTTCGTCCATTGTTTGTCGCGCGAAAAAATGTTTCAATTTTCTCACTTTGTTTTTCATGCATTAATTGCATTTCAAACACAAATATGAGCGCACTATGTGCCACACCCCCTACTCTTACCGCCCTTCCCCGCTGCGCCAAACACAAACACACCTGTCGCAACGTTATTGCATTCCACATGCCACACCCCCATGCCGCCACTCAAATCGCTTTGCCAGCTAACCAAATTCCAAAACAACAGCAAAAATCACAAACTACGAGAGAGTGTGTTGGTGTGTGTGTGAGTGTGTATGTGTGTGTATCATCTCAATGTGTGCTGCTCTGTGTGTGTGTGTGCGTGTGCATACGTTTAAATGGCTGCTCTGGCAACTTTTTCCACTTGAATTTTCCGTAATTTTCCTCTCAATCTGTTCAAAAAGTTTTCAACTTCATTCTGATTTCGAAAATAATCTCAGAATTTTGAAAACATTTTGCTGTTCTCAAGTAGTGCAATTAGAAGTTGAAATGAGTGCCAACTCGACCAGTAGATACCCTGCATTGAAAACAAATTGAACATGACAAACCTTAAAAAATGCCAAAAAGAAAAAGAAAATTAAAGTTGCGCTTAAAGTTTCTTCAACCTCCGAAGGCGAGAGAGAGGGGGGGGGGAGAGATGCCAGCAATAAAATCTGTGTTTATTATACACGCCAGAACAGTTGGCTGCGCTTACGGCGCACAATTTATGGCGAAAAGCATAAAAAAATGTTATGAGCGCACTCCGCACAGAATCAGGAAAAATCAGCGAAAAAGCGTGGAAAACGTTTAAAGAAAAGGCCACAAAAGAAAAAACAAAAATAACAAAAGAAAAGCAATAAAATTTGTGTGCAAATCAGGCATGTCCATAAACATCTAGGGGCAACTGTTGCGCGCAGAGGGGTTAACAAATAATTATAGCATAGTTTTGCCAGCGGCAAGAAGCTGGGTACGCTACTGATGGGGGTAGCTCGTATAAATTAGGCTTAGTTTTTGTATTTGTATTAGTGTTGGGTAATCTTAGTTCAATTTGAGGAATAAGTTCGTTCGTTCGTTTAAAATCAATGAACTAGGTCGTTCATTTAGTTCAATCGTTCATTTTTTAAACTTGCTTAAGGTGCTTCAAAAAAAAAAAAGTGTTATGAATTTATTTCAATTAATATTATTTATTCAATTTATATCAAAAACACTTATACATAATAATAACGAACTATATTGAACTATAAATACAGACCTAGTTCGTTCGTTCAGTTTGGTGAATAGTTCAATTTAGTTCAATTTAGTTTAGACACAACACTAATTTGTATAGTGATAATATTTAAATACCGCATAAAGTATGTTGCCCGATAAATCTCATTTAATAACGTTATATTAGTTTTATCTGTAGTTAATTTACATTAATGCTTTCAGTTTGTTATTGAATTTATTTCATTTTGATTTATGTGTGCTTTAATTTTTCTAATTTCTCTCTCTCTCATATTTCGCTTAATTCCTATTTAATTTCTATTTTTTCAAGCTCTCACTCAACTCAGCCTAGTTCCAAGTGCGATTTATAAAAGCTGCTTCTTGAACAAAGCGGAATCTCTGAGCTGTTTGCATGGGGCAGCAACTTAAAGATATATAAGCGTGTGCAAACACACCCACCCATACACAGACACATATACATACTGTTTGCTGTATGCACTCTATAGTACCTGCTGCTGCTGCTGCTGACTGCAGAGAGTATTCCGCATAATTGAAAGACGACACACACGGCGCGCTCGTCTTGTGCCTCGACTCGCTGCTGTCAAACTTGACCCACTTGCATATTTGAGTCGCCTATGCCCCTTTCAGTCATGCAGCAGCGCACAGGATATGCGCGAGTCCGAATTGAAGTTGCAGCTGAAGCTGAAGTTGCCGCTGAATGTCGCACGCAGTGGCAGCCACTCAATGAAAGTGCCCGCCCGCACACGGGGAATGGAAGAGGGCAAGGGGTAGAGAGGTAGGAAAGGCAGATATTTATGCTGTTTTGCATGTGTCAAGCGGGTACTGCCTGCTGCTCTCTGTCTGCGTTCGCATTTGCATTGCACACCTTGGGGCGCCCTCGTTTGCATATAGCACCCTCCACTCACTCCCTCACAACATAAGGCAGCTTCATGCATGCACGCACACGTGCCCACACACACACACACACGCACACAGTGACAGTTTTATAACTGTAAATTTCATATTCAGTGTTCGCTGCTGCCGCATGCGGGTGCAGACAGACAGAGAGAGAGACAGAGAGATAGAGAGAGACGGACAGACAAACAGACCTCACTTTATGCAACCGTTGATAATTTTGATTATCTTTCGGCTCGCTCTGCTGCCACTGCTGGCTGCTGCTGCTGCTGACGCGTTAACGACATTTGTTTACCTTGTTATTTCTCGTTATATTTGATAAACAATTACGCCAGCGCCGCGAGCAAAAACCGCAGAAATTCAACACTGCCCTCCGCACTGCCCTCCCCTGCAGCAGCAGAAACACAATAGATAGTCACACACAGTGGGCTTGCACAGTGGGCATATGAAGGCAGTTTTGCAAGTTGCTACAAACTGTTGCCTGCTTTTGAGCGCCAAAGCCAATTGTGCAACTTTGCACCACTGTGCACTGTGTCTTGACGACAGCTGGTAGCATGTGGCATTGTGTTGCACAATGCACAGTGGTTTTTGTGGCTTAACCCGCATGTGAACTCCTTTTTCAGTTGTCAGCTAATTGGTATATTATGTCCACTGTGCGTGCATGACTTGCATGCTGCTGGCATGTCCTTCAATCAGTGCATGTGCACACAACAACACTCTAAGTATGCATGTGCGTGTGTGTGTGTGATGAGGGTGCAATCAGCGTGTTATTTAAAATGCTGTTGCCTACTTTCGAGCTGCAGCGTCGTTTTGTTGCATACTTTTGCGCGTCTCCTGTTATTCCTTACAGTGCACTGTTAAAATTGCATTTTTCGCCCCGCCACGCCCCTCTGGCGCCCCGTTGGGCGTTTTCAAACGGTTTTCGACTCCAAAAAACAGGAGGAACCTAAAAAAGTGGTCACAACTTTGGGGGCTTTTCCAGGGCAAGCTGCACGCTCCACGAACTTGGAAACGTGTGCTTTTAAAAGAATAAATAAAGAACAAATTTAAAAAAACCGCAAGTCGCTGGGCCGTCTAGTTTTGGCGTTATTTCGAATTGAAAAATGAAAAAACCTCCTTATTCGAAATGAAAAACTGCTTGTTTTTTCGATAACAGAGTGCTGTTAAGCAAGCAATGCACGGTTTGAACTGCTTGCACTGCTTGCACTTGAGTGCATTCCCCTAGAACCGGGGGGTGGGGGGAGCGAGCCACCACGTCCATGACGCCCCCCTCCCCAAAGGAGTGTTTTCTCCGCCTCCGACACAGCTAGCCAAGCTGCTTGGCGTCCGCAGGAGTATTTCAGAATTGCAAAAAAAAGCTAGAAATTTCGAAAAAATAGAAATTTGTAAAATTGAATTTGAAAAAAGCTTGAAACTCTAAAATTTGAAAGATTTGTCGGAAAATAAGCTGAGTTTGAACACTGTGTAGCTTTATAAAGTACTCAGTGGCAACAGCCACTGTGCAGAATAGGGAGGGAAATTGTGAGGGTGGGGGGAGGATAGGCGTCGTTGAAGCATTTTCCATCCAATTTCCACTCTCACTTTTTGTTGTTGCACGTTTTCAATTTCTGTTTTCTCGCCACTCCCCTTTTCTTTCTGTTCTTCTTTTAGCATTTTTCACGCCCCAGCTCCTCTAAATCCTGGCGCTAATTTAAATTCTTGTTTGTTTTTCTCTTCCTTCTCTCTCTATCGCTCTTGTGTTGTTGCTGTACAGATTACCGATCGTCGCGAGCCATCAGTCTACGTCCTGAACGAAGCCTAAGCCAGGGCTTCACCTCCCTGGAGCTGGACACGGTGCTGGAGGAGCGCTGCAGCGACATCGAGCAGACGCAGACCGAAATCTTGAATCCCGAGTCGCCCATGGACACCAACTCCTCCTACAAAATGTCCTTCTCATCAAGCTAACAGTTAGCAGCGCAGCAGCAGCAGCAGCAGCCAAAGCAGCAGACGCCGCAGTCGCCGTCACCGTCGCAGTCGCATCAGCAACAGCAACTAACGCCGTCGCCTTCGCCGCCTACGCCAACAGCGGCGCAACAGACTTCAACATCGTCGCTGTCAGCATCGCAGCTGCTGTTGCCGCCGCGCACAACGCTTACGCCGCCGCTGCGCAAGGCGGGCAGCGTGCGTGAATCATCGCACGATCCGACAGCACTGGCCAAGCGTCGCAGTCGACTGCACGAACTGCGCGCTGCCAGCAGCAGCAGCGGCGGCCAAGCCAGCGAAGCTGCCATCGCTTTCGGCGTCAGCAGCAAACGTGAATCGAAGCGCGAGCGTCGTCAGGCCGCCGGCGGCAGTAGTGGCAGCGGATCGGCGTCGTCGTCAGCCATCCGCAAATCACAGTCGCTGGACGCTGCCGCTGAGAGCTTCTCGCTGGCCAGCATACAATCACCGCTGTGGGTGACGCTTACCAACGCACGCACCATCGAGGAGCTGGCGCAACAGAAGCTGTAGCTGTGCTGTCAGCAGCGACACCCAGCGCGGCTGCAACTGCAGCTGTTAACTGCGCGCCCACCCACTGGAAATCAAATGGTTTTTCTCTATAGCCTAAAAATCTAGCTGAATTCAAGCGATTAATGAGTATAAAACAATTTAAAGCCCTAGTCCAAATGACATACAATTCAACCAATGACCAAAACTTAGTCCAAAATGAGCATAAATAAATGAAATTAATGAAAATATCCCATCAAAACAATGCATTCTCAATTGAACGACGCAATGTTAGGCGCACTGCTAACAGCGGGAAGCGAACACACCTGTACAGCCTGTGTTAACAGCAAGCTAGTGAGCAGGTGCCTGTTCTGCACAGTTAGAAAACAGCTAAGTTGGCAACACTGTAGGCCAGCCATGTTAACAGCAAGATAGCGAACTTGTTAGCACTGTAATCACCTATTCAAGTTAACAGCGCACAGGTAAAATAAGTTAAATTGAATAACACAACTTGTTGTTTTATGTTTTTTTTATTTAAATTATCTTGTATAAGAGCTTAAAATACACAAATTTAATTTCATTATCAAAATACATTGTTATACAATTTCCTTAATTGTTTTTTTTTTGTTTCTTACGCGTTGCTACAGATCTTTAGTTTCTTGATTTCGCTTGTTTTATGATCAATTTGTTTGTTGTTATTTTTTTTTTTGTGTTTTTGTCTTTTTCTGTTTTAGTTTTGTTAATTATTTTGTTTCTCGTTCACTTTTAACTTAACTGAATTTAGTTATTTTGTTCATATATACTTGCACACCGCATATTTTGTATTTATTTTCATACATTTATAATATTAATTAATAGAAAAAATTCTAACAAAAAGAAGAGGTCGTTTTGGATATATCCATTCTGAATATATATATGTGTGTAATTATATTTACTGATTGGAGTGCTGCATACACACATCTGTATATACATTTAGTATAATAATAGACAAACGAATGGAAAAAACAGAAGGGTCAATTCGATCATCAGAATTTTTACGACTTTACCAAACAGAATCTCAAGAGAAATAACAAAAAAATAATAAAAAAAAAAACGGGGAAACGGGAATTCAAAACAAAACGGAAAATGTGTAAAATATTTCTTTCTTTTTACAATTAAACTATAGACTTCCAAGCACTGTGCCCTGGCTGTGTGTCTGTGTGTGTGTGTTTGTGTGTGGGGTGGGGAGGGCAGGTAGATTCCCATCTGAACTATTTATGAGATTGCCAAATAAACGATAATACCAAATAGATTGAAATTGTTATTAATATTTATACTATCTAGGAAGAACATGAATACGAACACATTTGGTACCTGCCATTCTTTTCATTTCTTTTCCTTTTCTTTTTGTCATTAATTCTTGAAATTTTGGTTTAGTCAGAGAGAGAGGGAAAGAGCGTTGGAGGAGGAGTTAAGGGAAACAACGACTTTTCGTTTAGGAAATGAATGCACCGCTCATCATACTGTGCCGACATCGCGCTTAACAGCTGTTAAGCTTAACAGCTGAAGCTGCAAAAGCTTCTCTCTCACTGTTAAAATGCTGATTCTGTTGTTGTTTTTGTTTTTGTTGTTCTTTAGGTTTAGAGTAAAAATAAAATGCATTTCAATCGTTCATCTTTTCATTATCCTGCGTTGCTTTTCTGATATCGTGGCACACTCTGAGCACAACCATGTTGAAAGGGTTCCCGGGCGTGTGTTTGTGTGTGTGTGTATGTGTGTATGTTGGAGCATCTCTGTTACATTTGTTGTTGCTGTTGTAACAGTAGCACATTTATCGCTCTTCGCTTCACTACATGTGTATCGTGGCCGCTGTGTAGCGCGCCTCACCACGACGCCATGACCACTGGCTGGGACGGAACTGTTACGGAAGAGAGAAATAGAGACAGACGATTATTAACAGCGCTATTAACAGAAGTGCGTCGTGCAGTGCGTGCGAGAGAGAGATAGACATAGACTGTGTGTCACCAACCTGATGTAAATGCTTGGACTGCATGTGGAGAAATATAAATATAACAAATAAATCACAAGTTATTTACAAGTTATTAATCTTACGACCTTATTATGTGTATATATAAACTTAAATATGTCTGTGTATTATTAACGTGTGTATTATTAATATTTGAACAGCTTAAGAAACGCTGATGAAACACCTGCTTCGTTAGAGAACGTGAATTCGACATACTTATGGTATTATAACTGCCCATATAAGCTAATGGATAATCAATCTCACCACATCTACTTTGTTATTGCAAACTTTTTACCACTAAATTCACTACATCTTATACTCTCTATTCTGTTGAATATAATTTAAAATCTGACGATATTATAGGAATTGCAACCTCAAGCTAGATTAGCGTAACAAATCTAATCCAATTTCAGGATCCTACTCTTATGGAACTTAATAAGGCTTAAGTTTAGTTAAGAGTATTATTGATTACACTATTAGTATATTATTCTCATTATATTAAATTATTGTTATTATATTATATGGATATACATTTCTATAATAATATACTATATACATATATTTCATCAATGAGTTGTACTGTAAACAAGAAACTATCAACACTTTTGTATGGTTATTAAACCCTTCAAAACATTCCAAATGCTCAAACTGGGGTATACCAATTGAGTTTAGTGTTCTATTCTTTATTCATTGTTGCTCTCACCTGTATGAGGAGCTGTCCGCTCCGTGTGTGTGGATTGCGGTACGCGTAGAACAGCCAAAGCGTGATCGCAAAAACGAGGCAAATGGGCACCATAAAACCGAATGCGACGCCCACATTCTTATTATCGGCCGTCTGGACGGCATCGAGATGTTCGCTCTTCTCGAGGTTGTGATGATCGCTAGAGATTGCAGCCGATGTTGGTGACTGCGTGCTGCTTAGCGTTGGTTCTGTGACGCCACCGTTAGCTCCGGCAGCGCTGCCAGCACCGCTGTTTGTAGCTGGCATTTGGCTCGTTGTGCCGCCGACATTATCGGCGCTATATTTGTTATTATTGTTGTTTTTGCTGGCGCCGTTGTTATCCTGCTTGGCGGCGTTGTTGCCCTTGTTGCCAAGCGCTGGACAGCGATCAGTGACAGAGATAAATGTACGTTCACAGCCTGTAGAGAAAGAGAGAGTGTGTGAGATAGAAAGAGAGAGTGGGAGAGAGCAACTTGGAGGGCACTTACCTGTCTGCATCCAATCCTGCTTGCGACGATCGTTGCCCGTGTGTGTAGAGCAGCGATTTAGTGCAGGGCACCAGACACACTGAAAATCCAATCAAACAATCAATTAATCGATTATCGATAGCAATATAAAACGAATCTAACCTGAAATGTTGTATTGTGATTAATGCACGCCTGACAGTCATTGTAGCCCAGGCAGGTGGGAAGAGCAGTGAGTCTAATGATCGTCGAGTTGCTTATCTCCTTTTGGCCGAACGTAACTCGATGATACTCGTAAATGGTCTTACGATGAGCAACTGCAACGAAAAACGATAAGCGATAAACTTATAAGTGATGACAAATATGCAATAATGATTAACTTTATATATTACTCACAGTAGAGCATCTTATCAACAATGTAGGCATCCGAAAGTCCGACCTTGACCGGATGCTGACTATCCTGAATGTTGGTGATAAGCGTAGGCAGTTGATAGTACACGAAGACGATGTCGCCGTTCTGATGCAGTGTCACACTGAATGTGAACTTCCCATAATCAGGCTTATCCTGCAGCGTCACATTCTCCCAGAGGACTGTGAAAGCAGTGCCTGAGAACAAGTGATAAAGAGAGAGAAGGAAAGGGAGTAAGATACCGATACCGATATATGAGAAATATTTTCAATATGAAATTAATTGCGAGCAACCTCGTTTGAGATCGCTCTACACACACACACCACAGTTCAAGGTACGTTCGAACGGCATTTGCAATCGATCAGATTGAACATTAATTGTTGTCGTCAATGGAGCATGACGTAGAAGCTTTCCAGGTCGATCTTAATTATCATTTGGCAAAGTGCTCTGCAAATGCATCAATATAAAACTTTCTAGAAAGCCAGATCTCTAGATCTTTCGAATTCATCTAAATTTGCACTTTGAAAACTACACTTAAACCTACATATATCTATCATTATCACAGGCGAACAATTAATATATCTTTATATTGATATATCCTTAGATCCCTAAATATTGCATTAATTTTATTTATCATCTTCTTCAAAAACCTATCGATATAGCATGCCATCGATCAGTTCAGATGGTGATCATACAAATTAATTAATAGATTTCTACTTTTTCCAACTCTTTAGAACCTTCCTGTCGATCTCAACTATGCTTAGATGAGCATTCTATACAAGCAACTAATCTGAACCAATTTTTTTTAAAAAAGTTTCTTATGTTGAGGTTGCTTCAATACAATGTTGCTTGTGTAAAGGTTGCTTATAAAGAATGCTCACTGTACTTGATATTCAAGTAATCTCTTTATATCAACAATCCACTTTTCTGACAAATCCAATCAGTTCGTTCTTCCCACTTACCATTATCCTGGAGCCGCACAAACGAGTCGCTGGACATGCTCGTATCGAAATTGGCCATAAGAGGCGCAATATACTGCGTAGCTGCCAGCCAGGAGTGCACGTACTCTCCAGTGTAAAGGAATCCTCCTGTGGCCACCGTCACATTGCGCACATAATGACCGTAGAAGGGGAAATCAAACTTCAATTCGACTGTCATGGCGCGACGATGCGATGAGGAGAGCATATTATTCTCGGGAATCTGACGCAGCAGTGCCCATTTCTCGGCAGCCTCATCCTTGCTCACATACAACAGACTGCTATAGTAATCATAATTATCCTCGCGACGTGTCAGAGATTGATTTACTGCCTCTTTGGTGATCACCTCGTCGGATACATCGACATCGTCGATCAATGGACGTTCTGTTGTTGTTGGGCCAGTCGCTGTTTCTGGCGCTGGCGCCACCGGCATCACACCAAATGTAGTGACTGCCACCTTTTTGGGATACTGCGTTTGCTGCTGCTGTGATGGCTTCAATTTGTCAAGAAATGTTTTCAATGGCGGCGGAGTCGTTGAACCGCCCACAGCGACATTAATGCTGGTGCTGCCACTGCCACTGCCGGTGGCGTTGTAATCCTTGCGCTGACCAGCACCATCGACGCCCACGTTATGCACATTGTAAGTGCCGGACGCTTTGCTGTCCACCTTGATAGCGGCGGCATCGATACCTGGGGCCGGTGTTGCTGCCGCTGGAGCGACTCCCGTTTCATTTGCATGTACGCTCTGATATTGATTCTTAAGATCTTGTGCTGTAGCCCCTGCTGGCGTCGCTCCAGCTGCCGGTGTCCCATCTGCCGGTACGGCGGCGCGACGTTGACGTTGCAGCAACTGATTTGTTGGTGGAGACAGGGGCACAAAATCCACAGCATCTATGTAGGGAAGATATGTATCCAAAGTCTCGAAGACATCGTTAGCTGAAATCAGAAGAAAGAGCAAGTTGATAATTGAAATATAAACATACAAGTATAAAAACTACAGTCGAGTACAGTTCAATTTAAGGGCGCAGAAGGAGGCGTGGCCAAGTTCTAAAAGAAACTTTATCTGTGTGGAATCTTAAAACATATTATCGGCCAGTTCGGTATGGATATGGAAGAAAAAAACACTCAAAAGATGCTGAATAAATATAAACTTTAATGTCTATAGATAATAAGAATTAGATGTTTAATAATAATCATAATTAATAATTCAAAGTAAAGCTATTAATTATTCGACAAATTCTATTGCTATTTAACTACACGAGATAAGAAATTTTGGGAGCAACTATAAATTCGTGGACAGGCGATAAGACCTGACGTTATGAATTCGGATTCTTTCGACACACATACATACTAAAAATTTTCAGCTTTCTCCCTATAGAACGGTGGCTTGGGTTTTATTTTCAATTCCCTTGGGTGTCCCAGCTAATTTGTTTTATTTCATTTTGTATGTCAAGGCGATAATAAAATAAATATCATTCGGTTTCCCTTAATTGTTGAATGTAACATATGTTACATATATGGATATATATAAAACATATGTACGAAATATCAAAATTCCCCAATTATCAACTGAGTCAGAGGCCACACATGAAAAACATTATATATACATATATACTAATATATACAAAACAGAAACCTGATAATTCTGAACATTGAATGTTAAAATTTGTGAGTGCTTTGCGAGAGTTCAAATAGAAGAAATACGAGCAGTAAGTAAAATTTTAAATTAGATGAGATGAATGCATGAGAAGTAAAATTAGAATATCTAGGAAACTTGTCAGGAATTCTTCGGAAATGAAATGAATCAAGGAATTGAACTTAGTCACATATTTCTAATTTTGTGTTTGTACAAAAATAAGTGCCCCGTTATTTAATATGATGATAGATTATGTACACCCATATCCATATACATATAACAGCCTGCATACATATGCATAAATTATGAAACAATTTGTCGTTTGCTATTTGCCATTTCCCTCCCGATCCCTCTCTCACTCTGTCCGCATTGTAACCGCATTTCGAGCCTATTTTCGTGCTGTAATTGTTTCTAACTGTTACTTGATGCCTCACACAAATATCGATTTTCTATTTTCTATTTTCTTTGCTAGACCTAACGACCTGCCCTTCCTACCCTCACCCCCTCCAAGAGGACGCTAACTAGCTTTGCCGCAGACACACGCACAGACAGAGAGAGAGAGAGAGAGCAATTTTAGTGTATGTGCGTGTGTATCAAAGGGCACTGCGCCATTAATCGCACTATGTTGTTGTTATTGTTATTTTTGCTGTGTCAGACAATTATAACATGTGGTCAACGACACACACACACAAAAAGTCGCCACAGCGACCATATTGATTACAGCGAAGTTTTTGAAACGCCAAAAATAAAGAAGAATAAAATGCTACATTTATGCAATGTAGAGCAAGGTGTTGGTCCTACACACCACAACACCTCACCACGACCAATGTGGTGAGTTTCACATTACGTGTGATAACAAACAATAAAAAGCCTTGCGTGCATTTACCTCCTTCTCTCCCTCCTCCACCAACACCTAATGCTGCTGATCTTTTGCACTGTCAGCGTAGATTCGCAACGCTGTCAGAGGGGCAGGGGAAAAATTCTGTAATCTGGCCACGCCCGCTCGGGAGATCCCGTTACAAATATTTGCAAACGCCATGTTGCTGTTGCTTGTTTTATTTTATTATTTGTGCAATTTGAATTCCACGAACGAAATACACAAATTATTTTGCACGCCAATAAAATGACGCAAATCTAAAGTGGAATCGTACACAGTGCACAAGTGCGAGTGCAAGGTAGGTGGGGAGAGAGACCGAGAGAGGGAGAGACATAGTACAGCATCAAAAGTCATCGGTTTTGCGTTTGTCTATTTCCCCATTGCCCCTTGCATAATTATTGGCTGCGGTCACACTGAGTCACACACCTGCAGTCGCCACAGCTGGCTCTCTCTCTCTCTCTCTCTCTGTCTCTGCCGCTCTCTTGCAGCACTTGCGGTTTTTTTTCTGTTTGCTTTTGCGCGTTTTGATTCAATTGAACCCAGTGTTAATTGTTGTCTTAATGGCTGCCAACACTGCTGTTATTGTTATTGTTGTTAGTTGTCTCCCTTTTTTCTCATTCAATTAATTGGCGCAAATTTATAAATTTATGCAGCCACTGATTGAAAACTGAAACTGAAAGTAATTCTCTCTCTCTCTAAGTTAACGACCTTACCCACACATACACCTACAATTAGCCTGTTCGTGTGACCCAATTTGGTTTCTTTTTTGGCACCTTAAAGAAATGCAAAAGCAAAAAATAGAACAAAAAAAAAAAAAACAAAAACTACCAGAACATTTTTTTCGTTTATCGAAATTAATAAACCTTTTCCCAATTAGTATTTTTCATTTGCACTTTGCTTGTTCTGTTCTCCTTTCTGTTGCTACTTTATCTTTTTCTCAGTCTGTCGCTTTGCTTGTCAGCCCAAGCTCGAGTGGAAGATAAAGAGTAATATATGCAGCGAAGTTTCGCGACGAAATTGAGTGACTGTTGATAATTTGATAGGCATTTTGCGTCGTTAGATACGCCGTGAGGTGCCACACAAAATATGGGGTATGCACGACCGAGAGGGGACAGGCATATGCGGGTGTGTGTGTGATCCAAATTGCAATTGTGTGCAAATACGCAAGCAGGCGGCATATAGAGCAGTATTTAAATATTGTTTAATTACTTTTGTTTTCGATAGCACTTCGATTACGATTCGAATGAAGCAGACAGCAAATGTTGTGGTTTCTTTTTAATACCTGTTTTCCATACCCTCATAGATCGCCAATCGAATCGGTACACACTACAGGGCAGCAACAATGCGACTACTAAACATTGTGTTGACAAAAACTTTTTCGACTATAAACAAATAACAGCTTGTTTGTACATCAATTCTTTTCACCTTTTTCGTTTTTTTTTCTTTTTGTTTTACCATTTGTGTTTTTGTTGACATTTTGCAGTCTGCAGTCAAGACAATAATAACTGTAATTGTACAGTTGACGTGGCTCGGCGTACAGTGGGTACTTTTTTTTGTGTATCTGCTTACACGTGTGTGAAGGGGGCGGTAAGTGCGCTTTTAACTCTTTCTAGCGCCGTTAGCCGCGATTGCCGGACATAAAGACAGCAAACAATGCAAAAGCGGCAGAGACTTGCCAGATAGGCCCAAAATGCATTGCCAGCAATGCAAGAGTGACGAAGGTTGTGGTGTAAAAGAGGGGCAGAGACGGTGAAGTTAAAGAAAGAGAGGCAGCTTTGTTTGATATTGATGATGTGCTAACATTGACGGCGCTGCTTCCTGTTGTCACCATGGACACATACACACGCACTCACAGAAACACACTCACATACTAGGGAGTTGCAGCAACAACATGCAAGACGCTACGCTGCAGTGGTCCGCTGTGTAGGCGCCAATGCATACAATGGGGACAGTTATTTTGGTCAACTCAAGCAGAAAGCAATAGAGGAGAAGGGAAGTAGAAGCAAGAAATGAAGAGACCGGGGTGTTTGAGGTGTTCGACAAGTCAATGTACATACAATAGGAGATCATCGTGGGCAGTGCATTGGCAGAGTCCAATTGGAATCTCTCTCTGCGCTCTCCGTGCTTGCACTTTACTCTGATTTTTTGCTTGCACGTCAGCGAAAGTAACGGAACCCAACGTATGTAGCAAAAGAAATTTCAAAAATACATAAAGAAATCACGACATAACAGAAGGAGACAGACAGACAGCTTAATGATTCATCTTGAAAATGGCGGCTGATTGCTGCATTTCACGAAATATCGTGTATTTGCATATTGGTTTAGCGTATATCGTACATAACTTCGTTTCTAATGCTCAGGCAAACAATCGATTAACTATCTTCGTTGCATGTAATGTACATATGAGATATGAGCATGTATGTATGTATATCTCACTCTCATACAGCAATTTTCATGTAGTAGCAAAACTAACTGTTTATCGCAGAAGCAAAACAACAACAACAACCGTAGCACCAACAGTGGCAGCATCAGTTGCAGCTCAGCGGCGCCCTTGATAAGCGCACTCTGTGCCAGTCCGCGACAAGTCCCGGTGGACAAAGAAAGAGAGGAGGAGGACAAAAGTCCACTGAGAAATGAACGATCGATCGATTAGCTTTGGCCACTGGAAGCGTGAAGAGGGAGAGGGGACTCTAGAGGCTTAATTGATTTCTAGCAAACGAACATACACATACACAAGCATGCAGCGACAGAGTGTAGTAGAGATAAAGCAAGTGCAAGAAAGTGATAAACAAAGCAGCAACAAAATACACATATGTACATGTACTATGTGTGTGTGTGCGTGTGTGCAGTTGGCTGAAACAAGTAAATGAACTGCGACGGCCAGTTAATCTATGTATGCATGTGTAAGTGTGTGCGTGTCTTGTAAATGCATTGGCCATTGGTTAATTATACAACATTGAAAGGAAGCCCCCTCAAATGGACAAGAGAGCGGCAAAAAGTGCGTACGAGAGAGCTAACGGCACTTTGGGTCAACAGCAGCTGCTGACAAGGTTGCCACCTGTTTTATTCATTGATCCTATTTAATTTTCAACGCAAATTACGACAACAGCAACAACAACAAGACAGAGACAATAAGCATCGCATTCACCTTTTCTTTGCGCTTAATAAAAATGCGCCACAAATTTCAATTGAAATATGCAACGGCAGCGTAGCAGCAGCAGCGGCAGCGAGATGTCGCTCTACAATTGCGCGCCGCTGCCGACGTCGCTGCCGGGAGGTGTGCGGAGCTAGGGCTTTGAAAATTGTTGCACGTTAAGTGGAGCATGGAGCAAATGAGCGTAGCGTAAAAAAAACACACACACAGAGAAAAAGTTAAAAATAAAGCAAACGTGGGCAGATCAGCGTACTAGAGACAGAGGTAAAGCGAGAGGGATGGAGGGCAAGCGCAGGCAGGCGACAGGACGTTTCCTTTCTATGTATTAGTACCTATTTTCACACTCCGCTGCGCCATACATACACACACAGACACGATACACTTGATATTTTGTTATTGTCAATTAACGCATTTACTGCCAGCAACAACAGCAAAAATACAAATTCATTTTAACAACAACAGCAGCAACAGAGACACAACGAAAGAAAACAGAAAAAAACATGGCAGCAAAATTTCACCATACAAAAAATTATTAAAAAAAAAAAACGTAAAAAAAAGTACGAACTGACAACGGTGCGCGCTCTGCGGTCCCCATTCTCCCCTCTCCCCATACCCCCTTAACAACGGACCCAATCCACAAAGTGGGCTCTGCGACGACTAATCTTGTCTTCTTCGACATCGTCATCATCATCATTGTCTTCTTTAATGATGATCTGTCTTGTCATTCGTGCACACATATGCGTCTTGGAACATTTACGTCTTTGAATTTTTAACACTTACATATCGGCTTAGCACACTGTATTGATCCGAATATAGTTAATAGAATTGCTATTTGCGCGCACGCACGACCAACAGTTTTCGCCATTATTTTTCTTGTCAAACCCGCACGACTAACGACTAACACGTCCGCAGCCACTGAAAAATAAAATATTAGTGACAAACAAAAGACTTCGTTTTTTTATCGCTTTTGTATTAATTCGACTGCATTAGCTGGGCACACTGCTGCCGTTTCATTCTTTCGTTATACATTTGGGATTATTTAGTGAATAGTTAGAAAAAATACCAAGCTTTTGACAGTTATTTAAAATACGAATTGACTGCAATTTGTGCTTTGACTCCTGAAGAGCGTACATTTATTGGAATATATTTATCTTATTTTATATTTATTAAAAATAAATAAAAATTTTAAAAAGACTTTAAGTTTTATTAATAATCTTTTGTTACTTATAACAATGTTAATACTACAAACTTGATCATTTGGGCCTCGCGATGAGTGTAAGAATGGCTGGTCACACTACGCCAAAACATATTTATCGCAATTTGTAATAATAACGAATTATAAGTCAGCTAAATGGTAACCAATAATAAATGTTTTTATATTTATAATAAACGTTTTTATATTTATTATTATGTTTATTCTTTAAAGCAAACTGGTGTTCTGTGTTAGCTTCACATTATTTTTCAAATCTAAAATCGATAACAAACAGATGAACCCTGTTTTTGCAGTAACACAAATATCGGTATAACCAAATAAATTGAATTAACCTATTATTTTAAGATAAGCAATGGCTTACTTTTCTTCTTGAATAACATTTTCTATTTTTTATAGTCTTATACTCACCAATAAGAATTTTATGCACTAGATAAATTCAGAAATATATACAGCAAATATCGATAAATCGATAAGTATGTTGTAATCTGGACAGCCTGTTGTGAACATAACAGCCCCATAATAACATTGCTTACAGCTGCCACTCTGCTGTTATTGTTCAATCTAACTGGGTCAGTTTAAAAGTCGCTGGTGTTTGCATTTCCATATACATGTGTATTTTTTTTCACTTTAAATTTTTTTTATTGTTTTCAATATAACAAAGAAAGTGTCACATTTGGCGCGTTCTGCTATTATTGTGTCATTGTGAAATGTTTGTGAATTGAAAGTGTTGAGATGACAACTCAAAATGCAAGGTTTTTCAGATGTTTGCCGCTGCTGACGCCGTTGCCGGCAAATGCAGGCTGAGACAGACCACAACAGCAAGAGACGCGCGCGAGCATGTGTGTGTCTGTGTATGTGTTGTATTTTTGTGTGTGTTTGTTACAGTGTGCGCAAGATTAGATCACTTTTGTTGATTCTGTTCTCAGTCACAACATCTGCGAATGAGTGGAGAAGTAGGAGGGAGATTATTCGATTGGCGATTCTTGCAATTGCATAATCAATGTGTGCGTGTGCGTGCGAGAAATGCGTCTCCGTCAACGTCTCTGTCTGCAGCTGGGACGGTTGCTGCTGACTGCGCGCGCGTCATTTGTATGTGTGGGTGTATGCTTAGATGAGACAAATGTGCGACTCTCTCTATGTGTGGGTGTGTGTAGGTGTATGTGTGGGCGTATTTTGAGTAAATGAAAGTGACATAAATACTTATAAATAAGTACTTAATGCCTTATTGATTGCCTCATATCGCAGTCGCCGTCGACGTCGTCGTTGATCAGCTGCTGCAGTTGTTGTTGTTGTCGCTGTTGTGCTCCTGTTATATGTTGTTGTTGTTGTGCGCGCGCGCAACTCTTGCGCTTTTTTCAAATTGACCAAAACAAAATGTTTCCCAATGCAATTCCCTGCAGTGCGAGTGAGCGCGCAAGCGCATATGCATGTGTGTGTGAGAGTGTGTATAATTTGTATATTTGGGCAATGCAATGTGCTTGACCTAAATATTTATGCTTTATGTATCACAATATTCTTGCGAGAGCGAGAGCGTGTTTTGCATTGCCCACTCACTCACTCGCATACACACTGCATCCATATGCACAACCACATGTGTGTGTGTGTTCGATTTGCATACAAAGCAAATTTCAATTAACATTTGAATTTTGTACTTTCTGTAATGCCTATGTAATGCTAACAGCAGCGGAGAGAACACTTTCGATAACAATGCGCGCGCTCTCTTTCCTCTCTCTCTTGTCGTGCAGTGCCGATAAAATGTCATGCATGTGATAAATCCCGAGAAACGAGCGAGAGCGAGACCAACTGGCAATAGAATAATAAATTTAAATGCCTGATTAGATTGCGCGCACAGACAAGCAAAAAAAGGCAATCACAAAGCAAGTACAAATGTATATTCCACTCGAAACTAACTAATAATGACTTAACAACAAAGTCCAAAAATACTACACATATTTTCCAAGTGTAAATTAAATATGGAAATAATAAAAACAATAACTAGAACAACAACTACTAAGAGCGTCGCGAGTCGCGACTGATAATGATAATTGGGCGATAATGAGGCTCTACAACAAATTCAGTTCCGCTTCGATACCCGATAAGCGCCTATATATACAGACAGTCTACTGTCTGCTGCGACAGCCAACAACCGTTACCAATTACATGTTTGTGTGTGTGTTGTGTGTGTTATGTACATGCAACAGGGTCGACCTACATAGGGAGAGAAACCTCTACAAAGACTGTATAAATACAAATTCAGCTACTTTTTCAAATAAGAAAAGCTCATAAAGTGTTTTAAGGCATTCTAATTGAATATACATATAGTTAAATAAATCAGTGTTCGACTTATGATATTTTTGATAATGGATAATTGCGTAGCATAGATTATGTGCTACAGTCCTTGTGTAAAATTCTTTACAATAAATCTTGGGATATTTTCAATTTAAATCGATACAGAATATCTTTTGGATTGTCAGAGAATCAGAGAATCTTTGTTACTTTAGATACACATATTGTAGGCCTTCTAAGTCCAGAGCTCCTTTTCCAGTTCAGTATTTCTTATTTAAATTGTAAATATGAAGCTTATTTGTTTTCTCTGTCTCTTTTTCTCCCTCTCTCTCTGTCTGCATTCTCACTGCAGTTGCAAAAATGAAACGTTCTGAAGTCTAAGAAGGTCAAAGGACAACGAGACGCATCACGAAGACGACGACAGCCCACGTTCAGCCAACCGTCCAGGCAACAGGTTGTGAACCCAACAACAACAACAAAACAAAACATCACAAGCCACAAGAACAACAACTCTAGAAGGATTTGAATATGCATCATCGACGGAACGGCGAATGCCTTGTGGCAAATGGAGCAGCAGCAACAGCGGCGCCTGCAACAACTCCTGTTGCAACTGCAACGCCTACTGCAACTGCTGCTGCAACAACAACTGCAGCTGGTGCAACGGCAGCACGTTGCGGCTGCTACTTCTCGCTTGCCTGCTCCATTGGTTCAATGGGATTGGCCTGTGGCAGTTTGTGGCAAATACCCAATACCACCGATCGCATAACGTTGCAACGTGGATTGTTCCTCACCTCGCTGGGCTTCATCTACTTTGTCTCGCTAACAGACTTCTGCAACAAGTATCTGCTGGAGACGAAGCGGGGTCAGCGGTTTCGGCAAAAGTATCGGCTCATGATCTCCGATGTGCTGGAAATAACCAATAAGTGAGTACAGTTATTCTCTCAGTGTACAGAAATACATATAAACATTCGTTTTACTCGCCCCTGACCTCTATCGCTCTATCTCTCCCGCTCTCTCTCTCTCCTTGACTCGACTTTGTTTTCTGATTGAGGATGCGCAATCACTTATTCATTCATTCATTCACTCGGCTTCGGCACCGCCACAGCGGGTCAAGGTCAAGTGCGACAAGTGACAAAGTGCCAAAAAAAGAAAAAGAATGATAAATAAGCAAAGTGCGAGAAGGAGATAGCAATAGTCCAAAAGTAATTGTCATGAAAACTCACTTGACAGTCGCGACTCGAATTGAGTTCACTTTAAACTCTAGAAAACCCCTTGAGTTCCAATTGACTAGTGATATATGTACATTAAACATACATATGTATATATATAACATGTATTGTGCTCTGTCTTTGTGCTGAATATTGCAACATTTTTGGGGAGGTCTTTGGGGCCAAGCTAAAAGTTTGTGTGACCCCAAATTCAGTATTCAATGGAAATCTTTGTAGGTCAGTTGTGGATGAATATAATGTTACATTTCTCAGAACTGATAATAAGAGGAAATAGAATGGTTGTTTTTTAAGAAGAAAACATATGGGTATGTACATATGTATGTACTTACTTATTATTATTATATGATAAGGGGATCTGTACCGCGACCTATATGATTCATTGTGGCTCTGTGGAACTTAGAGCTCCATAATCAATTCATTTTTATCTGCTTACTCATATTAGATAGAATATTTTAAACCATATTGAAGAGAGTAAGACGTCAATTTTATGATCCTTTCTTGTTTAAACTAGAAATATAGAAAGTAACATTTGGGTTAGAAAATGATATACAATACTAGTATTAGAATACTATATCAAATTCGGAAGAAATTAATATTACTATTTATATCACACTTTATTGGGGATTTTTCATCAACTCAACTGAGCTCAATGGCAAGATCAGCTTTTAATCTTCATCATTTCATTCTATATATATTGGAAAATTACCAATAATAGATCAGTTACAGGCCCTCAGTAGCGACAAGTGATGCTCTCGGACTTTCAATAAACTCTCCATTTCGAAAAAAGGAAAAATCAACATTATTTAAACAAAACCAAAACAAACAAAAATAATCACATTGAATTTTGTTATTGCAATTGTATTAGTCCCCATTGAAACTGGTTAGGCGCCTTCCCCCTCCAACACCATCTGCCCCTGCCCCATGTACTCCCCTGCCATTGATGAGTGTTAATTAAATGTTGTGTAGAATTGCTTAGCACACACACTGTGAATGGGCTCAGTAGTGTACTGTATAATAGAAGGGCACAGGAGGTGGGGCACTTGAAATGCGTTATACAATTGTTATACAGCTGTCTGATCATGTGATTGTAATGTACAAGTATGTATGAGAGCTGCTACATTTTGCTGATTATCTCGTTTCATATGAATTAGATGACTTGGCAAACTGTTATTCTGCACTGTTATATGAAAACTGTTATACTGCAGAATTGCGAAGCTATAAATTAAGCTTAAAAAATGCTGCTATAGTCTGTGGTAAACTATAACAGTTTTTAGTATCACATCATTGGGTATGTTGTCTATGTGAATTATTATTTTTACACCTGAATCGATTCTCCACAAAGTGTCTTACATAGTATAGTTCCAGTGACGCACGAAATAAAATCACTTCAAATGATAATCAACCCTTTTTTTTTTTGCTCCTTTCGTTCCTGTGCACCCGCCCAAGGGTGCAACCCAGTGTGGGTGAGAGGCGGATGGTGAGAGGGGCGTGTTTGTGTGTGTCTGTAGATAAGCAGCAAATTGTGCTTGATGGATAAGACACTTGTGTGGGCACAAGTATTGTCTGGTATTGCAAATATTGAAGATACCCTGTAGAATACAGAATATGGTACTTAATTTCATCTTGAACTTCTTAAAATCTAGTTAAAAGAAGCATATAGAAGAACACTAGATTTAATGCTTGAAATAATTGTAAGAATAAATACATATAAATAGATAAATAGAATAAGTAGAAGGTATTAAAATACCTTTCACTTACCTATATACCTCCTTTTCCAATGTGATCATTCCTATTTAATAGTTATACTCACGATATGCACAGGGTATAAACAGCGAAAACAGTAAGTGTTCATTGTGGGGTCGCAGTCATTGACTAAGTGGATAGATGGGAAGAGGAACAAGGGAGAGAAGGTAACTGGAAATGGGGTTGAGAAACGGGGACAATGGATGTTTAGCTCTATTGACTAATGCAACTAGGAGAGAACGTTGACAATTCGTCTGACCAGCCTTGACTTTGATCATAAATCTTAATTAGACACAGTTGTGGCATTTTATTATTACTATTATTATTATTATTTGCTGTTATTGTGCTTGAGGAAGACAGACATATGCATATTTCGACCCACTAACCGATATCAATATTTAGCACAATTGCCTCTGATTGTGAAAAATGCAAATACAGCGAGGCAAAGAGTGAGAGAGACAGAAAGACGGAGGGGAAGCAGTGATAAAGATAGAGCGAGGAAAATAAACATACATAGAAAGAGACAGTTATACAAACATACATTGACACCTGGGGGCATTTCATTAGACCATCCGCCACAGCGATACACAATGGTCAATCTTAATTGAAAACAAATGCGTCCTATATACTAAACTATACTATATATACTTAATTTATCAAAACATCACGCGTCAAGGCTGAATGAGCAGTTGACACGACATGCTCGACGCTCTAACGGTAATTTGGCAGGGAGTGCCAAAGATAATGATAGAGCTAGAGGCGGAGTCAGAGCCAGAATAGCGATAATGACGCCTGATGAAAGTGAGAATCGTCGAGAATCGTCAGTAAACTGGGCTAACACACAATTTGTATTTAGTAAATTGGAAAATTTGACGTTGATTGTGAAATTATATTACGCACGTAAAAAAGGTAAACTGACCGTTAAAATTCGCAGTATTATAACGGTGACTTTAAGTGATCTATATCTATAGTAAAAGACATCTATATCTATATATATTTTTAGTTTTTATATATATGAGAGGAATTTAGAGTTTTATATCTACATATCTATCTTAATCCATATCTAATCATTTTTATCTATTTAAGAGACATTGTCCGTTCCTCGACGAAAGATCTGTTATGCTTCATTAGGGAAGCAGAACAGCTTTTGTCATGACAGGGAGAGCATTCTGGGTACAAAAGATCATATTGGTCGCAGTGCCTCGCGCTTTCTCCGCTGGGAGACTCCCTCTTCTATAATAATAATAATAATAATAAGAGACATTTAGGGATTAACTGTTATACATGAAGATTGATAAACTGTTATATGGTCTATAAAAAATAGATTCAACTCTAATGAAATCTTTATGATAAACTATACGATTTGCCAGTAAACTTATCATTACTGAAAATAATTGTTTTATATATAGAAGTTAACTGTTACTCTGTTTCCTCCACATTTTTCAATTGGCAACACTTAAAGTTATGACATAATGCTTAGTACAATCGCACCAGGACCCCGTCAGGGCACCCTAACCTCTTCATTTCACCCCCTGTAGAGCCCCTGCGTGGTATATGGCTTCTTTTGTTGTTGCCAGCTGACCATGACCTTGTGGCCGCCTGCAAAATGAAGTCATCAAGCTCATTCAAATTAGCTTAAGCACTGGGAGCACCTTATGAAACTAGAAGACCCCCTTAAATGTCATATATACAATATAAACTTAGTGAATTTTTGTAATTGTTATGAATCAATACCGAAAATGTTTTGTGTAAGAAAATTGGGCACGGAATATGTACATATATGTACATATATATATATAGATATATATACGCATAGATGATATATATAAACATATATATATATAAATGTGTGAAAAGAATATTACCACGCCTAGCATGAAGTCAGCGAATTTAGGTAGTCAAGTAAAGTAGTGATCGGAGGAGAATTTCAAGTGAGTTACAGGTAAGATGAGTTCTAAATAAAAGATTGATTCGATTCTCTTTGATCGATCGATTCAATCATTTGTGACTCCTCTTCTTGCCACGTGTATGTTTGCTCTTCTTCTTCCGCCTCAGCTCCTCCTTTTCCAGTAACATGGGTAACTTCTGTTGAGGATTGCCCTTTGATAGTTCTTCATTGCCATCCCCTGCTGACTGTAAGTACATGTTGCTTCCTCGACGATAGTTGCTGCTGTTGCTCTTGTCCTTGTTACTGTTGCTGGTGTGCTTGTTGGTGTTGCTGGTGTGCTTGTTGGTGTTAGTGTTGCTGTTGTTATTGCTGTTGTTGTTCGTAGGTTTATGCTGATCCAATTGGAAACTGACACACTTGTTGCAATTACAGTTTGGCTCAGTTGCTGTTGTTGGTGTTGCTGCAACTGCTGTTGCTTCAACTGTTGCCCTAGCATCAGTTACTGCCACTCTTCCAGCCCCGTTTCCACCTCCAGCTGCCATGCGAATGGGCGCATGAAAGCTTATGTTGATGCCACCAGCAGTATCCAGTCGGGTCGATTTCGTCTGGTAATCCAACAGTGTGGGTCGCTGTTGTTGCTGTGCCTCTTGCTGCAGCTGCAGTTGTAGTTGTCTGTGTGCTAACAATTGCTGCTGTTGCACCTGATTCAGTTGCTGTTTGCGCTGCAATTGCTCCTGCAAAAATTGCAGTTGCTCCTGTTCATGTTGCAATCTCTTTAGCTGCTGTTGTTGCTCGAGTTGCAGCTCGGCACGTTTCTGCTGCTGTTGCTTAGTAAATTGCTGCTGTTTCTCGGATTGTTGCTGCTGCTCGGATTGTAGCTGCTGCTCGGATTGTTGCTGCTGCTCGGACTGTTGCTGCTTTTTCAGCTTCTCGAAGAGCGGTACAAATTTCGTATTAAACTCACTCGTTGGCGGCTGTGTGGCTGTGGTACCCTGTGCCAATTGCCGCAAATATTGCAGTTGCTGTTGTCGCAATTGTCGCTGTTTCTGGAGTTGCTGCTGCAACGGTAGCGGTATCGTTGGGCGTGGCTGCTCTTTCGGCATAGGATGTCGATTGAGTAGCTTCACAAGGGGTGAATACTTTTGGGGCACAACAATCGGAGGTGGCGCATACATTGCGAACTGTTGTCGCTTTAGTTGTTCCATCAAAAATTGCTGTTGTATTATTGCCTCATCTTCGAAATCAGTGTACCCTTCACTCGACTCCACCGACTGCTCCTTCTCCACATCTGACTGCTCCTTCCCAACTACTTTTTCCGCCATCTCTTCCGCCTGTTGCTTTACACCGTTATCCTGCTCCGCCAGCGTCTCAGTCTCCACTCGCTCTTCATCCACAGTCTCTTTGTTGTCATTGCCATCACCGGCGTCGATTCTCGATTGTGTTTCGTCCTCCTGGCTGTCGTTCAATTCAATCTGATCATTCAAATCGTTATGATCTGTAGTGGCCTCCGATTGCGTGGTGCTGCTTTTCTTGCTACGCTTGCTGCTGTGTCGCGATGGCGTTACTCCGTTCAATCGTCGCACCATTGGCCTATACAGGTATCGTATGGGCAGCGGTTTCTTGCCACGTGCCAGCGGAATGTTCACAAAGTATTGATAGCTAATATCAATGCCATCTTCTATGGTGCGCGGCACCTTGTGCTGTTCCACGCGCACAATCTTTGGTGCCACTGCCGGTGATACTGCTGCTGGTTTTGCCAGCAACTCTTGCTGCTGTTGCTGTGAAGGAGGTTTAACCTGCTGCTGCTGTTCTTGTTGTGGCAGCAACATTGGCTTGAACTGTTGTTGTTGTAGTTTCGATTGCTTCTCTTGCATTTTCGTTTGCTGCTGAGTTGCTTGTATGGGTTGCTTATTGCCAGCAACTGTTGTTCCCGCTCCCGCCACCGCTCTTGTCTGTTCGGGCACAATTTTGATAACTGTCGCCGTCAGCTTGAGGCTCTTGCTACGACCAGAGCGCACCACAATGGGTTTTTCGTAGTTCTTCTCGTTGCACCACACAGAATCCTCGTCGTTGCTCGAATCCAACAGGGTCTGGTAGCCGCTGCTGATGCTTTTGCAGCTAACAACGCTGATGTGGCTTTGCCGCTTTAGCTTGGGCTTCTCGGTTGCCAGTGATGGTGGCGTTGTCGTCGTCGTTGGCGTTGGCGTTGCCTGCCGAGTCTGCTTCACTTCATCCGATACCACAATGTGCGGTTGGGAGGGTGTGTTGACAGTGGGAGATGATGATGGCGGAGATGCCAATGGAGATGGTGAGGGTGCCGGTTGCTCTACATCATCATCATCTACCGATGAGGAGGATTCGCTTGTATGCCTGAAGTTGCTCTGCGGTTTTAGCAACCATTTGGTGGTGGGAAAATCATAATAGCCACGTTGTACGCGCTTTCGCTTTGCACCATTTCCCGCCATCGTTGCTGTCGTGTATGACTTGTCTGTGAACTGCTGGTACTGGTACGAATACTGCTGTTGCTGTCGAGGATTACCTGTGCCGCGTCTATTCATGCGTCCAGGTTTTCTATCAGCTCCCGTTATGGCTGCCACTGTTGCGGCACCGTTGCCAACTCCAACTGCACGCAGTGTTTCCAGCACAGTTGGTGCTCGTCCTCTTTCAACACGTCGCTTCGGCGGTGCTAGTCCCAAACCTGCATTCATTACTGCCTGCCGCTGCCACGGTGGACTGTGTGACCTTTGTGTGTATTTCCGTGATGGTGCTGCCCCTCCTCCCTCTCCGGCAGCGACCATAGCAAGCGTATTGCGCTTGCCGCCGACTAAGAACTTAGATCGGTCCATAGACATAGCAAAACAACAAAACAAAAAAAAAAATCGTTTAATTTTTTTAATTTTTAAATTTTTAACTGGGCCCTCTAATAATTTTTCCAAACGGTTTTTAAATTTGAAGTGGTTAAAATTCTTATCTGGAGTGATTTTTTTTTTTATATTTTGTATAGAATTTGTACTCCTTATAACGACACTTTTCTAATTTATCTGTCCTGATCGATGGGGCCAGGTCTACTTTGTGCGAAAGTGGGTAATGTGAAGCGAAACTGGGGAGGGGGAATTAGTTGAGTTCTATTTGGAGATGGGAACTTTGAGGGTAGAGTGGAGACTAGGAAGTTCGCTATTATCTAAACTTAGTAGACGTTTCATATATCAATATTTCTTACAGCTATGTTTTTTATATCTACATTTTTATGTTTATATTTCTTATTTCCTTATTTCTAAATTCCTTATTTCGACATTTCTTATATCTATGTTTGATATATATATATTTTTAATATCTATTTTGTAACTCATCTTTTAGATATATGCATATTTACTTATTTAGCTTAGATAATATTAATATTGCTTAGATAATATCAGTTCTTATTCGTGTCTGCCATATCTTCTGTTAATCCTTTCAATTCTATCGATGTTACCTCCGTTTATAATTTGTATTGCTTTGAGCCCAGAGCTGGGCAACTATTGGTAGCTGGTGTATTCGATATTTTCGAGGTTTTTGAACGAAACGTTCAATAGTATCGATAATCGATCATTGTTATTTTAATTGAGTCGAGCGAGACTCAGTACTCAGATTATTTGATACATTTTTCGGCGTTTCCACAAAATTCAACAACAAAATTATTGAAAATGTGCGCTCCTTGCATTGGCGACAATTGTTGCGGCTTCGACGGTTGTTGCAACTTTCCTCGACTGGAGTTGGCAATTAATTGGGATGAATATCGATGGTTCGATAACTGCACGGATCCCAATTGCTTGACGTGTCATGTGACAAAGGAACAACTCCAGAATTGCCGTCGCAATCGTCATGTTGTCGAGGCGCTCAGTTGTCTCTTCAATCAACGACTGCCGTTTATACTGAATATACTCTTCAAGCTGGCCTCATGGCAGCCAGGTGAGCGTGTGCCACGAGATCGTGAATGGGATGTGATGGAGAACGTAAAAGCGCCCTACACGGAGCTGGATGATCTATTGATCTATGACAGCATGTACGATCGTTGCGGACTGCCAATCAATCCGTTGCATCGTGATAATGTTTACAAGATCGTACGCATGATGTTTCTCTCATCCATTCTGACAATCTCACAGCAAAAGTATCTGCTGCGCATGTTGCATCGTCTTAATGAACACTCCAACTGCCCCGTTAATATACCGCGTCTCATGGAAGCCCTTGCGAAGGTTGATGTGAAGAGTCTCGTGTGCAGCTTGCGCGAACAAGAGAAACTCTGTCGCAGCTTCCATTTGTCACAACAGTGTGCGGATATGTGTGAACTGTATGCGCGTGTCACTTCTATCGATAAAAATGCTGTCAAGCGGCGACGACGCCGATTGAGGCGTCACAAGAAAGTAAATAAGTCTGGTGAAGAGCCCGTGCGTCAATCTGAATTGAATCGTCAATTCTGCGAGCGTAGGTTGCCACGTCCTGATCCTGATGCCAAACCCCGTGTAACCGATCCCGACTATCCATCGGCAAGTCAAGTAAGACGTCAGAGTCAAGGCAGCAACAAGACGAGTCCTCGCAACTCTAAGTAGTAGCAGCAGTAGTAGGAGCAGCAGCATTTGAGGCCTTGAAAATTTCGTAAATGGAACTGGTTTCATATTAATTAGCTTTGCAACGTGCACTTTTCTTAATTTTGTTGTTGTTTTGCAAAATTGTGCAGAAAAAACTTTTACTACGTATTTAAAAATCCTTTGCATCCTTTAAATTTCAGAGTTGTATTTTGCTGGAAAAAATATAAAAATTTCTTACAACACACAGTTAAGTTCAGTATTAATTTTGCCAATGCCTTTTTAATTAAACGGCTGTTAAGTTGTGCAGTATTAATGTTAAGCCTTTTTGTGTGGTGGCTTATCGATTACAAATTAGTACATAACTATCGTTATTCTAATGGGTATACAAACAATTTAATTGGGGTAATTTGCATCGACACATTTTATCCATATATCGATAGACATGTATAGACTGCTAAGACAATATACTAATAATACTAAACTGCCTGCACATAAATATCGATATATGGTGAAAGTGTATGTTTTGCTGTGTGCCCCTCTCTATCGCTTCATTTTGAACTGCGTTCATCGAGGTGCACCTCCATCTGATCGACCATAGAAGAGAACCGGCAAACAGTTCTGCAACTCCTGTTGCTGACGCAGTCCACTATGCGTTGGGGCAATCACAACGGGATCATCGGGCAGTCGGCGCAGGTTGCATCGTCGCCGTGGTAAATAAGTGTCATCTCTGTCACGTTCCCCACACGGGAAGTTGATGCGTGGTGGCTTGGGCGGATCACGTTCATGCATCCAGTTGCGCCAACTTTTCTCATTCTCCTTCACAGCAGCAGCGGCGGCAGCAGCAGCAGCCCCAACTTTGCCTGTGCCGCTGCCAATGTAAAAGGCATCGTTGTCAATCCCGAAAATGTTTGCGGTGCCAGAGTTCTCCTTTGTTTGCATCTTAGTACCCTGCTGGCGCACCCGCAAGGTGTTCATCAGCTTGGTCATCATTTTGGGTGGATCCACATCTGTTTCGGGCTTTTCGGGCAAATTAAAATCGTGAGAGTGATGAAAGAACGTGCCGAATCCCAGCTCAGAGATCATCTCCACTGGCGGTGCCATGTAACCTTGTTTTGCCTTGCGCAACGGACGATAATCATCCTCGTTGAGCAATAGTTGCGCATTCATGGGCAACTGCTGCTCATCGATCGTGCTGGTGGTCAAGAGTGGAGCATTTGGGGCCAATGGTTCCCCCTCTCTTTGTACATGAGCATCGTCCACATAGCGTGGCAGGCGATCGTGAGTGTAGCGCAGCTGGAAAGGCTGTTCCTTCTGCTGCTCATCCTTCTCCTCATCGAGGCTGTTCACACTGGCCACAGCAAAAAGCGATATATTTGTCTTCTTAGCCGCTTTCAGTGCTTCTCTGCAACAATCCGTCATGGGTGGAGCCAAACTGGAGCTGTGTGATTCGCGTGAATGACCCTTGCTGTACTCCATCATCCAGGGGGATGGAGGCACTGAACCACCGCGTTCGCGCACAAAGTTGACACGCTTCACAGGATTCTGAACGGGCTTTGGTGTAGTCTTTAATATGGAGCCGGGCGTGCGTGGAGGCAAGGGGTTATTGATGGAAATTTTTGGTGTTGCTGGTAAATTGTTAGCTGGCGAAGCGTAGCTGCTGCGTTGCATGCTCAGCGGAGGCAATGGACGCTGCTCTAATGGAGCCGCTCCTGCTCCAGCTGCTACTCCTGCTTCAGCTGCTGCTTCAATCGTTTCTTGATTGATTGGCAACAGCTGGCGATAGGAAATGTTGCTGCCTCTTGGTATAGCCACACTGCGCAGGGGAACCTGTGGCAATCCCTCGACAACTTGGTAAGCAGCTCTCGAGGTTGTTGGCCCTTCGGATGCGCTACGCAGATTGTGCACTGAGGCGCTAGGTCTGGGCAAGTTCACGGCCAGTCGCCTGCATGAACAGGTGCGTCCCAAACCTTGAGGATTCGACGGTTGCCTGCTCTGATTTTGTGGTTCTTCGTTGAACGGCAAATCGCGGCCAGAACGCGTGCGATTGATGCGATCGTCACTATAGTTGCAACAGCGGTCTGAGTTAAGTCTCAGTCCTGGCGTTGGGGTAGCTGACCTGACTAGGAGCAGCGGCGGTGGTTGCCGTGTCCCCATAGTCGACTCGAGGCGTTGCAAGACTTGTTGTGCCGTCTTCATCATAGTCCGGCTGGGCCTGGACAAGGTTATTGCTGGAATTGGTGAAGTAGTTGACTGGGATTGCTCCCCCTTTATGACTTGCTCATTTTGCTTAATGACTTGTGATACGCTGCGGGGAAGCTGGAGAGGATCTTGTTGATCCCGTACAAACAGTCGTATCTCTCTTTGATTTCGGGAATCTATCTGATCTCGGCAATCTCTCTGATCTTGCCTGTTCCATACGTCTTGAGGAAGGTCACGAGCTCCTTGTTGGCGTGGAAAATCTCGCTGCACTTGTGGATTTGTTTGCTTCCGAGACAGCTCAGGTTGCTCTAGTTGAAGCTGTCGCTGCTCTGGAGTATATCTCTGTCCCCTATAATCTGTTTGTTCGCGAAGATCTTGCAGCAACCGAGGTCTCTCCCGCTGTTCTATATGATCTCGAGCGTTTCGCTGCACTTGGGAAAATTCCTGGCGGGGCTTACGGGGAACTACAGGAGGAAGAACTTTATTCTCTGAAGGAAGAACTTTTTTCTCTGGAGAACCCCGATGACTTTGGTATTCCTGAGTTAATACTCGTTGTTTTTGATAATTCTGCTGCTCTCGGGGATCTCTTTGATTCCTATGATCGCTTTGCTCTTGGTAATCCTCCTGCTCTTGAGGTCCCCTTTGCCCTCCAGCGTCTCTTTTCTCTTTAGGTTCTCTTTTCTCTTTAGGGTCTCTTTTCTCTTGAGGACATCTTTGCTCCCGTTTATTCTCTTGACCTCGTTGATCTTTTTGCTTACGTTGATCCTTTTGAGGAGGTGCTCGAGTTTCTTTCTGCCCTCTAGGATCTTTTTGCTCTCGTTGATCCTTTTGAGGAGGTGCTCGAGTTTCTTTCTGCTCTCTAGGATCTTTTTGCTCTCGTTGATCCTTTTGAGGAGGTGCTTGAGTTTCATTCTGCCTTCTATGATCGCCTTGCTTTTGTTGATCCTCGCGCTCTCTACCCTGTCGCTGCTTCCGGTCACGTACAAAGTAAGTAACGTTGGTTAACTTCTCCTCCTGCTTGACCACGGTATCTGTGGAGGTGTCAATATTCGCACCGATCCTTGCTTGCAGCGAACTCATCGATAGTATCGACTGGCGACTATTGATGGGCGTCACAGGCCATCGGCTTTTCTTCCATAAAAAGAACTTGGGTTTGTTCGTAAAATTCCACATTTGGGAGGAGATGCTGGCGCCTTGGCTAAATGCCGTACGGCGAATTGTTTTGGCATCTGTTTTCGCTTGCGGCAAATTCAAAGCGAAGTTAACCGCTGTGGCGAGTTGATCGTGTCGCTGTTCATCGACGAACGACGAACGCAGTGCACGTTGTTTTGGTTTCCCATTATGTCGCCCCAAATTCGCCTCATCAGGTGTAGACAAAGTCTCAGTTGCCGTCGCTTTGGGGCGATTAACGTTCGCCCCAATGCGCTGTTGTTGCTGTGGTCTATCTAAGTGGCTGTCCATCTTATTCTGCCGACTACGAGCTGATCTTTGTTTTGTGCCTTGATTAGATGAATTTAAGCTGGTTGAGGCGAACAGACGCGCTTTTCGCCGCAGCAATTGTGGCGAATATTTCACTATCTGTTGGCGACGTTGTACAGGCGGAATGTTTGTAGAGGACGCATGTTTAGGCAGAGCTGGTGAGGATGCAACGTGGATCTGACTTATGGCGGCGTTGCTGGGATATATACGTTGACATTGCGGTGGCTCCAAGGCTCTGCATTCATTGTTTGGTGCTACTTGGGTCTTCTGTAGCGAAAGCGATGCGGGACCCTCATCGTGCGACTTGGTGGGTTCCTGCTGGACACATACCAATAAAAGGTCTTGGTGCTGTTGGTGTTGACACTCCTCCTCTTCCTTTTCCTGCTGTTGCTGCATCTCCAGCTGGTGCTTCTTCGCCTCCTCTTGCTGGTGCTTCTTCGCCTCCTCTTGCTGGTGCTTCTTCTCCTCCTCTTGCTGGTGCTGCCGCAGCTTCTGCTGCCTTGCTATCAGTTGTGAGCTCTTTCTGCTGCTGACGCTAGTCTCTGCCTTCGGCACATTGCGTATATGGTAGCTCTTGCTGAAGTTGTAGAGCAGATGGCGACCAGGACGCAAAAAACGCTTGCAGCGCATTGCAATGTTGCCCAAAATACCATGATACTTGTCCACCGGTGAACGTCGCGTTAGCGTTGCATGCGGAGACGCTGGGAAAGATTTGTGCTGTAGGGCAGAAACCCGGATTGGTTTGGGCATTAGGGGTGGTCCGCGCTTGAGCGATGTCGGAAGCTGATGGGCCTCATAAATTTTTGTGTCGAAGGTAACCGAGGAGCCACGTCGTCGTTTGGTCTCACGTTCCGATGAGGGGTCACTCAAGCAACTGTAGCGCACTTGCTTTTGTGTCAGAGAGTCCTGGGGTTCATGACTATCACGTAAATTGCCTCGCTGATCTCTTACATCTCGCTTTACTAGAGCATCCGATGGATCCTGTTGGTAAAATTGGGATAAGAGACGATTATGTATATCCCTATGCTGATCTTGTAGAGTTTTCTGATCAAGGAAGTTTTGTGTTACTAGATCCCCATGCTGATATCGTAAAGTTCTCTGGTCTTGGAACTTTTGATCTCGTGCAGTTTTCTGATGATCTTGCCAGCCTTGTTCTTCTCCCTCCTGGTTAACCCGTGAACATGAACACTCCCTCCTCTCTTCTCGTGTAACTTGCCGAGCTGGGCACTCCTCCGGACCAGGACAATGTTGACCTGGACAATCTGGTTTACAGACTTGGTAAATCTCTGACTCTGACTCCAGTTCCAGCTCCCACTCTAGCTCCACCACCTCCTCTTCCTGCTCTGCCTCCAGCTCTGGCTCTTCGGCCTCCTGCATCTGATCCAGTGACTCCTGCTCGCTCTCCTCGATGGGCTCCATGACTATGTTGCAAGGCAATCCCTCCTCGCATGTACAACGCGGCTTGGCACGCGGACACAAGCGTATAGGCTTGCCATACAATGGATATTTCTCGATCAGGCCATCCTCGTAGCATTGCCAGAGTTTGTAGAACTCTGGCGAGATGCGCTTAAAGCGTTCGGGACGACGTAAGCGTCGCGATGGTGGACTATCTCGCACGTTGCGCCTGAGCAATGTGGTGCATTTGTTTTGCAGCTCTGCAACGCATTCACTTGCCATGGGTTGCCCATCTCCCTGGTAGATGTAGCTGCAGGGCGGGGGCTTCTTCCGCCTCGAATCAGGTAGGACAGGGTCATATCTAATGTACGAAGGCGTAGCTGATGCTGTGGCCCCGCCTGTTTTGCGTTTCGCTCCTGCGCAACTGCTGTGATTAGTTTTACAGACTGTTAGCTGTTTGCCCTTCGTGTACAATGTTTTCAGCTGCTGCTGCGCTACTCGCTTTCGCTCTAGCTCAGACTCCGTCTTCGAGGGTTTCGTTTGCGGGCGTAGATACTTGCAACGTACCAGCTTACGGCAATATTGTCGACTACGACGCTGCTGCCGGCAGAGCTGCTGATACTGCGCACTGTGCTGCAGTTGACACTTGCCACAGCCGCAGGAGAGATATGTGCAGGGACTGGCGAACTGCTGACCAGCCTCCTCCTTCTCCTCCTGCTCCTCTTCGTTCTGCTGCGTCCTCTCCTTCCCCGTGGAGTTGTGCACGCACTGGTAACGATCGTCACGGCGACGTCGATAATAATCCATCTCCGTATCGTCGTAGTTATCTCTCATGGGGTTGCGCTGCTCGAATCTCTCGGCACGACGATTCAGATAGTCCATCTCTGCATCGGTCACTTGATCGATGAAGACCTTCTGCTTACGATACCATTCTGTAGCCAAGTCGGGCACCAGCAGTCGCTCAACCTTACCCTCCTTGTTGAGGAGCTGCTCGAACAGCTGCTGTCCAGGATCGTTGACATTGTTGTCGCTGGTGTTGCGGCAACCCTTGACGCACTTGCACAAGCAGCTCGACTGATGGCTACGACTACGTTTGGGTACGTTGATGAGGCTGTGATGTGATGGGGGAAAGTTACTTAGGCTCTTCGCCACAAATCGATCCTGGCAATTGTTGTTGTTCTTATTGTTGTTGTTGCTCGTCAATTCGTTGCTTATCGTTTGTCCCAGGTTCATGTCCTGTTGCAGCTACCGCTTTTCCTACTACTGCTACACCTCTTCCTGCTCCTATACCTCCTCCTGCACCTATACCTCCTCCTGCACCTATACCTCTTCTTGCACCTACACCTCTTCGTGCTCCTGCTGCTTCTTCCCTGCGCCTGTTGCGTACTCCTCCTCCGCCCGGGGGCTGCTCCTGCATCTGCCGAAAGTGTTCAATATTCGAATTTCGAATTTATTTATATCTTATTTTTGGGTTTTGTTTTCTTTAAATTCTCATTAATTGTTAAGCTTTGTTAGTCTGTTTTGAAAGCTTTCGAAAAGCTTCAGCAGAGCAAGAGAATAGTTAGAGAGAATCGTTAGAGAAAATGCTCTCATAATCTCTCTATCTCCAAATCTCTCTGTCTCTCCTACTTTCACTCTCTCTTTTTCTCCTACCCTCCCGCTTTTCTCCTCCTACATTCTCTATCTAATTTCTCCTCTTACTCTTTTTCTATCTCCAACCCTTCTACTCTCTCTCTCTTACACTATCTCCCTCATACCCTTCTACTCTCTGGCTCTCCCTCTCTCTTCTACCTTTCTACTCCCTCTCCTTCCATCCTACTCTCTCTCCTTTCATCCCACTCTCTTTTCTACCATCCTACTCCCTCTCTCCCCTCTCCTCCTATGTCTGTCCCATTCAATATCCCTCCGCTCTTTTTGCCTGTTCTCTTTCTCTCTACTTCGTTTTTCTTGTCTACCTCCCTCCCCGCGGCCTTTCTCTTTACTCACTGTTTGTCATACCATTTCCCACTCTTCTTACCGCCTTAGCATATTATCGATAAATTCCCCCAAGAGTAACTCCCTCTCTTTTTTCTGCTCATTCCTTTGTTTTCTTCTCTCTCATCCCACTTTCTTCCTTTTTTTTTTCTTCTTTTCTCTTACATTACTTACACCGGTAACTATCTTTCTATCTTCGCACATGTTCTAATCCGTCTCTTTCCCTCTCTTCCTTTGCAGAATTGTCTCGGCCATTCAGGCGATGTTCTCCTTCCTGGTCGGGGCCATCGTCTGCAAATCGACATGCAGCAAATCCTTCGTCTACGCCTCACACTTCCTCATGGAGGCCTACGGCTGGTTTGGCACGGCGTACTTCATGTACGACATTTGGTCAATGTACAAGGTGCACACGCAGAAGATCGCCGACAAGCTGCACCTGCTGCGTCTTACCAAGCCGGACAATAACAAGTCACTGAGAAATGGTCATGGTAGTGTGGCAGGAGGGGGAGGTGGCAACAATAATGGCAGCACACCGAGCACACCCCACGAGATCTGTGACTACGATGGCGCCTGTGTGCAGATACCCAAGGACGGACGTTGGGACTTTCTCAAATATGTGGTGACCCATCCGGTGATGATGATTCATCATGTCTTCATTGGCACCTTTGGTTTGCTTGTGGTTACGGTGAGTTCTCCCAGGTTTTCCCCAGAGTTCTCTATACTAATCCCTCTCTTACTCTAGTACATACGTGGAGGGGGACATTGCATCTACAGTTACATGTTCATGATGGAGTTCTCCACCCCCTTTGTCTCGCTGCGTAGCATTCTGAGCACAATGGGACTGAAGGATTCCCGTGCATACATTCTCAACGGTCTGGCAATGCTGGCCACCTTCTTCGTGTGCCGCGTCTGCATGTGGCCGTATGTCATGTGGCGCTACAGTGTTGCCATCGATGCTGCATCTATGTGGGCGGCAATGTGTGGTTTGCCACGCGGTTGCCTTATCAGCATTGCCATATTGTTTTTGCCGCAGCTCTATTGGTTCTATCTGATGGTCATGGGGGCACTCAAGGTATGCTCCCTCTCACTCTCTCTCTCTGTCTATTGGCATTTCACTCATTTTGGTGTCTTTCAGGTGTTTTTGCCCAAGCGACAGACGAAGCCAAAGCCGAAACCACCGTCAACACTAAATGCACTAACGGAAACGGAAGCGGACACAATAACCACGCCCACGCCCACCGTCAGCGCCAACGATGCACTTATTAATGGCAAGAAGTAGTGCAGATTGTCAACTGTTTGTTAAAGTTAAAGAATAGGAGCGAGGTAGGGAGAGAAAGAGGAAGAGAGAGCGGAAGGTTCCTTTTTTGGATAGCGATTAGTTCAAAAAGTGAATTATATTTCTTATATAGTACATACATTAATGTTTTCCCCTCACCTACCATAGTTTTTTTTTCTGTTTATATCCCTATATATTATATATACTCTACATTACACTACACACACACAGATATGTTTAACAGATCCCACATAATATTTCGTATATATTTTATGCCGATTTTGCTAAGCTTCATCCGGCAATACAGACGGACGGAACAGATTTTTAGTTATAAATATATTCTAAATAATTTTCTTAACTTTAAAGACATTTCTAAAAGGAAAAGAGAGAGAAGAAGAAAATGAAAATGGAGAACGAAACGAAGAGATAAGGAAAGTGAAAAACTAAACAAATAAGAAAAAAAATTAACAAACAAATAACGTAAATAAAAAGAAAACTATCGTAATGTTATCGATGTAATATTTAAATGTCAAACTATTGATCGCGTATCGCGTACTATATATGTTTTTTGTGAAATATGGGATTCATGATCAGTGCTCTATAGGAAAGTTGTAAATCAGTTAGTTAAACTGATGTGTTGCGCTAGAAAGTTATATGATTTCTAAACAAAACCCACTCAAATATTTTAAAAGAAACTCTACAAATGTATCTACATATATGTGTTATATGTGTCTATATCTATATGTATCCGGATCAATGATGTATTCCAGCTGAACTCACAAAACAGAAACAGAAATAGAGACATGCTTAGGACCTAACCGGAAATGATCTTCCAAATCAAAAATGAAAAGAGCACAAAAATACCCATATATGTATCTTATATATATATATATATATATGTATCTTATATATATATATATATATATATATATACATATATGTATGTATATGTATATCTATGTGATCAGCATTTCCAGACGAACTAAAATAGTTTTATCTTTTTGCATTTTCTGAATCAAAATCGAAAATCGAATTCCAATTGAGCTTATTGAAGAATCGAACGGATTATTTAACTGAGCACAAATGAGTTAACTATATGATATATATATATATAACTATAAACGATATGAAAGTTACATGTATTATTGTATGTACTAGATAAGTAGAAAGAGATACGGAGAGAGAGATAGAGCATCACGATCATCGATTGATGAAGTAAAAATGGAAATAGAAATTAAAATGAGAACGAGAACAAAAAGCAAGCTTCAAATTGTTGCCTTGATGGGTGCGCTTATTGAGAAAGAATATAAAATATACTACTATATATAGCCCCGAGCTAAATCTTATATACTATATATATATATGTATACCATGCTATATACTATTGTACTAGTTGTATATGTATTTTTTGTGAGACGCTAAGAAAACGGGATATATTTACAAAATGCCTCCCGAAAATGAAATTTTTTTGTATACGTTTTAAGGGTTCGTTCAGTTTTAGAATTATACGATTTTAATTTGTCGAAATCAAAATCAAAAAAGTGGAAACGAATATATTATATTATTTTTTAGTTGAGTAAAATGAGCTTATTCTCTATATACGATATGCAACTCTAATTGAAAAGGGTTTCCTATGTTCGGATCAGGATCACTTTGAAAATCGTTGTTAAACTATTTTATTTAAGAACTACGATTAAAGCAAGAGAGAGAGATAGTAAGAGAACGAGAGAAAGTTGGCGAAAATAAAGTAATCTTTTATGTCTCTGTTTATTCTCTTATTCTCTACGTTCTTCACATGGTGCTACGCTTTTTATGGCTGGGCGAATCCTCTCCAGCGCCACCTTCATCGTCGCTGCGATCGGCGCGTTTGCGTTTCTTCTGATGCTCCTCGACTAGCTCCGAAATGCGAATATTGTTGCCGCTCATCTGCAGCCAGTTTATGTACTAGAAGAATGAGGAGTGATGGGGGAATTAGTTTTTGTTGGGGGTGCTCCTTCCTCTTTTTCATACCTGTGTATTTGTTCGCACACCCGCCTCGTGCAGTTTGGCCTCGATGTTGTCCAGGCGATGTTCCGGTTTGTTGTGGCCCGCATCGTTTTTGGATATGTCCAGAAGATGACGCACACGCTGGCGCAGTGTCTCGAATATGATGCGTCCTATCACATGGTTGCGATCGTACGGCGTCAAATAGCGACCGAATTCATAGAAATATGGATGTAGTCGCCCCAGTTCGATGTGTGTCGTCTCCGCCTCGCAGACGGCTTTGTGCACATTCTTGTAGATCTCTGGCATGGCAATTGTGAAGTAGGCATTGTTAACTTTCAGCTCCTTAATGTACCACAGTGGCAAATTGATAGTGCGTCCGGGCTCCAGATGTTCCGTCTCTGCGCCGGAATCCAAAAAGCCTGAGTAGGTGAAGAGTTCTTAGTAAAAATTGGTGAACTAATTGCGCGCCTAGTTGTTGGCACTTACCCATGCGCTGCAGGCGTGTATTGACTTTACACTCAACCTTTTCCTGGGTCACGAATATATCGTCGATTGAATAATAATTTGGAAAGTAATTCATTGCAACAAAAATCAAAACCTCTTACAGCTTTTTAGCGCCGTTTCGGGTTTGTTAGTAAACAGACAGCATCGGTTATCGGTCTTTCGGCGCGAAGTTGGCTGCGAACGCAAAAAAGAGCAGTGAACAGTGATTAGTATCGATAGTTCGCTTAATTGTGCCACTGCGTGACTAAATAGAGGATATCGAAGCTTCTTATTTTGAAAACTTTTTAAATAAAAAGAATCAATTACATTATAAATAAAATATTAGGCAACTAAACAAATTAGTATGCAAACAACAACATATTATCAATGCCAATTTCTTGAAATAATTTAAACCTCGCGCTGCATTTCGATATGTGTTAGAAAATACATAATTTGCGTGTGCATTGCAGCAGCACCTTTTTGGTATTTTCCTGCCTATCGAATTTTTTAAGTGTCGGAATTTCTCGATAGCGCGTATATGTGTGTTGTATTTCGGCATTTGCTCTTGACGACCACACTTACCTCCTAGTTCACGCGAGTCTGTCGCCATGTTTGGTTATTTTATTTGTTTTTAATGCGGTGTAACATCAGAAGATACAATTGAACGCTCCTAATTTCATGTGTGACCGTTGAATTTTATTTAATTTACTACGTAACGTAACGATCGCGTTCGTATTATCCAAAAATATCGTAGACTCTTTTTTTTGACAGTGCAACTGCATCCAGAGTGAGATCAAAAGCAACACGAAAACAACAACAACATAAGAGCAACAAAAACAAAAACAACGGCAGTTGTTCTATTTGCACAAAAATAGCCTAAAAATTTAGACGGCAAAGCAGCGACAACAACAAAAACAGCAGAAGCAACAACATTAGTGGCAGCAACAGCGGCACCAATACAACAACAACAACAGCGGTTAACTGTAAAACGCCGCAACGCAACGCAGCCGAGCAAAAAGCGCTGAAAAAGTGTTACAAAGTGAAATTGCCTTTTGCGGCACACAAAAATTAAGTACACACAGCAACAACAACAATAGCAGCAGCAGACAGCAACAACAATAACAAATAACATTTGCGCGAACTGCAGCAAATAAATTCCAATTGGAATTCTGAGCTGGCTGCATACAAAGAAGAAGAAAAACAAATATAAAAACAACAAATAGCAAAAGCAAAAACAATTTTAATAACAGAATGGGTGATTTTGATTTGAATGTGGACAGTCTTATACAGCGGCTGCTAGAAAGTGAGTACAATGATATAGAAAATAATATAAATTTTGAACTTAAGCCGTTTATCTTCCCGGTATTCCCTCCCTCTCTTCTTCCACTCTCCCCCCACCCTCCTGTTTTAATTTATAACCTAATTCTGACTGTGTGTGTGTTTGTGTAAGAGAGATTGCGATTGCATTTTCTAATTATTGCACATTGTTCGTTTAATTTGTAACAACAACAACTGACGTACAACGCAGTCAATTACAACAACAACAATAACAACAACAGCTGCGCCAAAAGGCCTCCCCCCTTTAATTTGGCTTTTGAATCAATTAATTTTAATTGATTTTCATTGCTTCTCTCAAATGCAACGAACCTTGTTTTTTCTATTTGTTTTTTATTTTTGTGTTTTTCTATTGTTGTTACTGTTGTTGTTTTTTTGCGGTTTGTCAACACAACAACTCTCTTAACATGGCTCATTAGCAGTTAACTAACAGAGTGCTGTCGCATTTTACATAACAGCTGCCTGCTAAATAACATGATCGACGTCGTAAGCTGTTTGCCGTTATGTGCGTTGTTTGTTGCAACACATTTCTTATTGTTGTTGTTGTTAAATTTTGATTTCAATGTTGCCCACAGTGGGTCACATGACGTCACCGCAACAATTAACAGTGGGGCAAAGATAAGATATAAAATGAATCACAGATAGAGAGGGAGGGAGAGAGAGAGAACAAGAGAGAGTATGAAAAGCAGCTGCTAATATAACCAGGCTGCTGCTATGATGTCTGTTAACTACTGTTAACAGTTGTTAATCACAATCGTGCGTGTCATTATCAGTATCATTCACACTGACACTATCATTCATAATCACATTTAACATTAAAATACAGCAAGGTAATTGCTGTGATGGCTGGTCTAGAATGGGTGGTGATGATGATAGAAAGAGGAAGAAGGAAGGGGGGCTAGCCTTCATTTAAAGCCGCTTAGCGTGCACTTCCCTTTTAACACCAGGTGGCGCTGTGATCGGGTTATTGACGACTTTTTCCTGATATTCTTCTTCTGCTTTGGCTTTTACTTCCGCAACAAAAACAGTGTTGTTAGCTTTTTCTAGCCGTTTTTTTTTGGCTACCTTGAAATACTTGATCACGCTCCACAGCACCCCCATGACAGAATCGCTGAGACAAAAGACACGCCCCGTTAGCAAGGTCGCCCAATGGGTGCACAGTGGGTCATGCACTCTGCACTCTCTACACACAATTTGTATGTATAGAAGAATATTGTCATTAATTTTGATCCCCACACAAATTTCATTTTTCAAATTGCAAATTGAAATTGAATTTTGCAAGCACTTGCAGTGCTCTTCCTGTCTCTCTCTCTCGTCATCATCGTCATCATCATTGACACCATTATCGACACTAGGGGGGAAGAGGGGTAGTGGTTTGGGGTTTGGTTTATCGCTTTGGTAATTTCATTTTGATTTCTCTCGCCTCGTCGGGTGATTCAATCGATGCCCCCATCCCCCCACAACTCGAGTGTCCTGACGCGTCAGCATCAGTTTGCGACCAAGCGAATCAATCAATCTTACAGCACATGTGTCCGACGATAGCTGACATATTACCATACATATACCATAGTATACTATATATAGGAGTTAAAGGCATGCAGTTCTTGTTCGAATCAATTAAAGACAGGCGAACAAATCGACAAACAAGATTGAGTGTGAAACTCTAAAATTGTTCAGGATTCTTAAGATTCTACGCTATTTTGCACAAGTTGAACTAATCTGTTTATTTACAATTCTCGGGAATTGTAAACTTAAGAAGGGTAATATAATCGATTAATGCCAATAAAGAATAAATACTTGGAAACGGCCCGACAATAATTGTAATCGTATACTGTGTATACTTTAGAAGAATTCTCTTTCAATTACAAACTCGGAAACAGTTGTAAGTATACTCTCTCAGTTCTAGAAATCCTCAGACTTACGTTTTTGATCTGTGGATTGTAAATCAAATTGAGTACTCAACATTTCTAACGGCGTGAATGAAATAGAATAAGAAGAGGGAGAAAAAGATTTAGAAGAAGAGGAAAGAGAACGTGATAACATGAACAAGAGGAAGAAGAATGGGAAGGGGAAGAAGAAGAATGAAAGTAAGAAGAGGAAGGGAAAGAGGAGGAAGAGGGAGATAAAAAAGAAGATGAAGAAGAAGAAGATTGAGAATAAGATGGGGAATAAGAAGGGGAAGAACATGAGGAAGAAGATGAAGAGCAAGAAGAAATTTCACACTCTCTTTCTCGCTTTCTTTTGCCATATTCCTCTCTCGCTCTCTCTCTTTTCTTCTAAATCACTCTTTTCGCTCTTTTCCTGCCTCTCTTAACTCTCTCTTTCTACTCTCTGTTGTGTGCTTGTGATGAGTAGCCCCACCTACTCCACCCCCCTTTCCCCACTCTACTCTGCTCTTACCCTCACCCGCACTCTCCCTGTCCTTGCACCAAAGGATCTTACCCGTTTTAATTTGTCCTTCAATTAAATGGAATTATATTTAAAATATACCTATATACAATATATATCTCTCTGTATGATCTATATATCTATCTATATACGATGTACGTCTATGCGTGTGTATACGTGTATCTCTGTATCTCTGTGTGTACGTGTGTGTGTACCACCAAACAAAAAGATTTCAAAAAACAAAAAGAGGCCGAAGAGCACGCACAGAAGCTGCTCATCGCTCAACAATTGGCCGCTGCTGGTGGCGTCGTTGCTGCTGCCTCTGTTGCCGCATCTAGCTCCAGCTGTGGTGCTGGCTCTGGCTTGGCCAATACCTTTGCTGCAGCAGCAGCGTCCTCGTCCACATCGACAACGTCGTCGACGACAACAACAACGAATGATCCGCTGGATGAGCTAACCGATCAGCAGCGTCGCATGTTGCAGCAATATTCGATATCGCCGCCCAGCGAAACGATGATATCGGCCGACGGTGATCAAATAACGGTGCATCATCCACGCGAGGAGCCAAAAAAGTCCAGATTGAAATTGCGTGATTTCTTCGTTGCCGAATTTGGTATATTCTCTATGATCATTATATGTAACATGTTCACGTTCAATCTTTCTCTTTATCTCGCTCTCTGTCCTTGTCTCTCGCTCGATATCGTGCTGTCTCTCGCTTGCTACAGAAAAAGCTAAAGCTCTCCTTATGCTCTCATATCGTGTTCCCTCTCGCTCGCTCTCTCTCTCTCTCTCTGTGCTTGTCTTCATCGGTGTGAGAGTGTTTCTTTTGTCCTTTGTGTGTATTTGTATCTGTATGTGTGTGTGTAGTAACAGTCTCCAGTGCACAATGCTCACTTCCCTAGTTAGACATAAATTTGCCAAAGTTGCACATATCGAAACCACCCGCAGAACTTTATACAGCACACACACACCTACGCACACCCGCACACACCTACAACCACAACAACATCATTAATTGTAATGCAAAGTTTCAGAGATTGTCCCCAGAGAAAGATAGTAGGGCTTATGTGCAAGTCTCTTTTTCTTTCTTCTCTCCCCTCCTCTTGAGTGAGAGCTCAACAATAGCATAATATCATCAACAGTAGCTTAAGTTTATCCCCACATACTCTGCTTACTTAGTATTCCCCATTTTCATTTCCATTTTCATTTGCTCTTCTTTCCCCACGAAATTACAAAGTGAAAATTGTTTTATTTGTTCCGGAATTTATCTGTCACTTCATACTATTTGCAAACAAATTTCTCGCTCCCTCCTCTTTCTCTTTCCCCACTCTTTGTTTTGCTGTTTGCACAATTTCACAATTTTCACAATTTTCTCTCACCCCCAAATATTTGGTTTTATGCAACCAAAGTGAACCGAGTGCATTGTCATGGTCAGGCCCATTATCAATGTTTCTGGGTGTCTGCGCTGTTTGTGGTTAGTTTATGCCGGTAAACCACAACACAGTGTGAATTCACCTTCACCACCGCCACCTCTATACCTTCTGCAGCTATACACCTCCCCCAGTTTCGGGTATCTAATTGTTTTCACACGCCAGATTCGCAAATGTCAAATAAATTCTGGCATATTATGCAAATGGTGACGGGGGGCAGGAATGCATAACATTTGTATATACGTGTGTGTCTCTGTGTGTGAGTGTAGGGAAGTAGTTGAATGTGACACGCGACTGACACCCACTAACAAAAGTAGTTTAGTCTCCACTCCTCCCCTCGATTCACCCTACTTCGACTAGAGACAATAATCGTAAAGTATCTCAAAATTGATTGGCGTTGAGTGTGCAAAAATTTGAAAGGGTCATGAAAACGGAAACAGTCACCAAATGAAATTTGCTAAACACTTCAGCTAGCGTATACCCTGTAGTTAGTACTATATGTAATATATTTTCTATTAGAAATTGAATAAAGTATTAATCATATAAAACTAAAGTCTTCCCTTATGCTTAAATTTGCCAGACTTATTCAATTATTAAACTTAATTCTTAGTTAGCTTATCTACACAGGGTAATCCCTCGTTGTGTTATTACGTTCTTATTTATTTTCATTACGTATTCACTGTTGTTGTGGTGTGCAAACAAGTTCATTCACGTGATTCGATAGCACTCTCTTCTCCACTTGGGGAAAACAAAAAAGAAAAAAATAATAAAACAACAAATACCATTTAGCTAATCAGCCTAAGCACAGAAGAGCACAGAACTCATCGAAGGTTGGCCGGAACCATTCGAGTCGAGCCACGGCACGTTTACACTAAGCTTCGGAATAATGGAAACTTGTAGATTCTGCAGAGAAATTGGTTTTAAATTGCACATATTAATGTTATCAAATAAATTATAAAGAAAAATACATGCCTAATCGATATTAGTATTGTGACTATCGATATATAAAAAAGTTTTAACTAACATTGATTAAGAAAAGTTTAACTTATTATATATGACACACTCGAAGATATATCATCATATGACACACTTTTAAAGAACATTCACATCTAAATTTGTCACAGTAATATTAATATCGCAAGCATTAATCGATATAAAAATAACATCTATACTATCGGCCAGGCTGTTCGACTCATACGACTGATCAATTATGGAAAATACATTTTTATATGAAACATTCGTCTATAAAGGTGACAATCGGACAACTGTTATCGATGGCTGAATAACATCGTTACTATCGTAACTAACTTACAGCTGTTTACCTTCACAGACAATATGACACACTCGAAGATATATATCATCGTCGGCGAATATAAATCACCAAAGTTAGTCAGATAAGATACACACATCGTCGTCGAATCAAAGTGCGTTGATATTGATTAAACCAAGATAATAATAGAACTTGCGGGTGCGGGTCTATTTTCGTTTCGCGTCGTGGCGATGGCGATGTTTGCAAAATCATTTGCGGGATTGATTGCGCAGTGTTATCGATTACGACGATTGCGACGTCTCTGTGTTTGTGTGCGGGGTGGGGAAGTAATCAAACTATCGTTTGTTTATAGTACACATTGAAGGTCCCTGGTTTGATTTACCTACCCCCAACTTAGAGTGTCGTGATGAGATATCCTTCGTTATACTTGATGCATTTCTAATGCTTGTATAATATTTGTATAATTGAGTTGGTTGACTCAATTCGACTTGTTTTGTTTGTTTGTGTTTTGTTTGCCTGTCATCGTCGATGTCGCCAGAGCAAGAACCACCATGGCATATGGTATATGGTATCGCGCTCTTGTCGCCTTTCGTCGGGGGCATCTTTCAAGTTTGTGATTGAAAATAGAATTTGAATTTGAATGTCACAACCTTCGCTTGAGTCAATCTGATGATTGTCATCATGATCATCATGTAATAATAATAAGAGAAATAATATTATACATGATATTAGCTATACTATATATACAATACTATATCTATAATGTAAAAAGCTGCCAATTGGCATCGTCGTCTTCTTCGTTTCATTGCGTGCGACTTTTGCAATTTCAACGGGAAGTAAAAATCCCAATTATTTCTGTGTGGGTGACCTTTCTGCTCGACCTGCTACCCCCTCCTCTCCCCCAACTGTAACAGAGGTAATGCCTCCATTTCGTTTAAGTATTTTTTGATTAGCTTTCGCCCTCGTCTCGACTTTTAGCATGGGTCGCAGTCATTTCGAGTCGAGTCGAGTCGAGGCGATATTGATGACGGTTTGATGGCTAATTGGGTGTTTTGCTGGCTCGCGTGCACTTGAAGATTGTGAGCTAAGTTAGGTTAGGTGTGCCGCGGGAAAGCCCTGGATGGGATACTTTAGATACTTGACTAGACTTGACAATTGAACATTATGAACAGCCGGAGGTTAAAGAGTGGAATGGAAGTCAGCAATTTGCAACTTTTTTGTGGAGGTGTGCAGATTCCCCAGATAGATACATATTATAGATGATATATTAAGGTTATATATTGTTATTGTTCTACAAAACTCGACAGACACGAGAGTACTGTTTATAATTTATCGATTCATAAAATTTAATGAGTATCGTTAGTCTCTCAGTTTGATAATTTAAGATCCATGAACTAGTTGAGCTTTCAATTTTAGTCACTACATTGTTGCATTGCAGCGAACTTGTTGTCTCACGCAACTCATTAAAGTGAATTTAACTGCATGTTAAGGTGGCTGTTAAGTATAACCAGAAGAAGAAGCAGAAACTTAATGTGTTTCATTTTTATGGCTACACTTCATTCGTATCTGTCTTGCCTCCAATCTCTTTCTCTGTTGACCATCAAGCATACGTCAAGCGACTTGTCATCAGCAGTGAGAAGAACAGAAACAGACAGAATGATGATAAATGTGGGGGGAATAAGCAGAAGGAAGAGGAGAAGAACAACTGCAATCATATTATGACAAGTGGCTAACGAAAAGCCAACAAAACCACAAAGTTTGTTCATTAAATAAGAGCACGCTTCATGCATGCTTAAGCAACCAGAAACAACAACAACAATGGATAACAAGGAGGAGCAGAAGAAACAGTGTGAAGGGAGGAAGGGCCGAAAAAAAAGAAACTACATAAAAACTGAACTGAAAACGAAACAAAACGAACTGAACTCGAACCCCAACCCCGAGAACCTGAATCCGTATCCGAATCCAAATCCGAGAGAACTTTTTCAGGCTCTAATAGAATGACGTGAAGAAAAGCAACAGAGAGAGAAGAGCAAGAATAACGGCCAGTTACATTTACAGCTAGTGGGCATTGCTAATAAACAACTGCAAGTGGCGTATACCCTGTATAATGTTAATAAAGGTGGAGGTTTGATGCCATGAAGAGATAAATGGAAAGGGAATCTCATAGGGAATTATCCATTTCAATTTTTATCGATAGATGAGTCTGTATCGATTATTTTCCATATAACATTAATAGTAAAAATTGAAAGTTGTAGACCTAAAAGAGAAAATAATAAAACATGTTCAACAGATTATCGATAGATGACCCTGTGTAATCGATAACACAAATATATAACTATACCTAATGAAATAATCTTGTCTATACAAGAATATGTATGTCTTCTATGTCTTTCAAATTTAAGTGTTATTTGTTGATCTATCTATCGATGAATATACCTATCGATAGTTTTGCAATCTACAAAGTATTGTGTGTTGTATGATAAATATAAAATACACATTATATACATTAGGGTATACTCATCGTCGCATACGCCATCACATTGTTACAATTTCTGTTTCTGTTGCTTAATTATCATTTTGCTAACAAAATTCAAGTGGATTATGCGCAGGCGGACAGGGCTGGATGGGGGGAGGGGCAGGCGTTGGATGGAGGGATGGTGAGGGTTTAGGTGGGGAAGGTGGAGGGGGCGTTGCTTCTCCCATTAACTGGCATGTTACATGATATGACACTATAATTTTCGCCAACGGCCAAACGAGTGCCACGCCCCCACACACACCACCGCCCACTCCCTATACTTTGTCACATTGCGTGCACTGGGCAAATAAAAACAAGTGAAAAATGGTTGTTTACTGCATGTCAACGGTTGTATACCCTTCCTACGCAACAAAATATGTAAGATAATCTTGATAAACAAATTTCTTATTTACAAATTGTTCTAGTGATAGTTAAAGTATAGATAGTTTGCTGATTTAACTGCAATTAAATTAATACTAAATACACTTAATTACGAAATAGGTTGAAGTACTAAATAGGTTAAATTAAGAAATAGGTTACATTAGTAAACTTTAAGACTAATCTCAATGAGGAAATGAGGACACGAAGCAATATTAAATGATGTACGATACATATTAAGGTCGCAGATATGTTCTTAAGTGAATATACCCTTTCTGCAAGAGCGTTTTGAGCGCGAGATGTGAGAATAAAAAAGAGAAACACGAGGCAGAAGGTAGAATGAGTAAAAGAAGAAGAAGGGCCAGCAGTGCCAACGGCGCTCAATGTTGTGGCTAATGACATGTGTGTGTGGCTGTGTAGGTGTCTTTGTATGTGTGTGTGTGTTTGTGGGTGTTAAAAAAGGCGATACTTGAGGGTTTAACAACGCTGTCGGCCAATTTTGAAGGTCGCCACAGCAGTGTGACGAGGCCAACGTGGAGCGATAAGGTGACAAGGGCGACAGGCGACAAGAAGCGGCTCCAGCGACCAAGCTGGATGACCAGCTGACCCAAAAAGTGTAATTTCTTTTAAGTAGCTCACTCACACACACCAACACACACACACACATGCAACTTAATAATACATTTGACCTTTTGACTTAGTTTTTCTTACTTTCGTTTTTCTTTTTTTTCGCCATCATTTTGCTCTTTTTATTTTCATTTTCATTTTGTGTCTTACTTAGCAAGTAGTTTAGTGCTTCTTCTTCTCCCTCTTTCCCTCTTTCTTTCTCTTTCTGTCTGTCTTATGCTGCTTTTTATGACTCTTAGACATGGGAGGAGCCAGGAGGTTAGTGAAGTCAGTTAGCCAAAGTCCTGTGCGAGGATTGATTAGTTTGCTAACGATATAAGCCGATGTGCGGGCCCTGCAGCATACTTTAAGGCGCTTACGCGCTTAGCGCCGCGACGAGGCCAATTGAGAATCCGAAAAGTAGCGCAATAAGAAAGCTGATAAATAACAAAATAGTTATGGTAGAATGGTCAAGAAGAGGAGAGAATCAGAGAGACAGAGAGAAAGGCGAATGGGGAAGTGTTTTGCGGAATATTTACTTAAATTTCAAGTTGATTAGACTGAATAAATTTGAGGATGAATTTCAAGAAATTTATACGAGTGAAAGCTCTTTAATCTTGCTTAACAGTCTCTCTCTATCTCTCTCTGTAAGATAAGCTAATTTGATTACAAACAAGTAACGGAAACTAGAATCCAGTCGTATACTTATTATTCCCAAAAGCAAATTCTTTGTTCAAATGGAACATGTTAACTTGAATAACGGCTGTGTTTTTTATATTTTTATTAGGAGAATGGCTGCATGTAGTATATTACAAAGTTGAGAGTTAAGACTTGATCATATCGTATAATAATCACATACAATTTGCCTGCTCGTTGGGCGTGGCATTCCAAATTTGATATAACTCTTAACCGTGTATGTTACACAGAATCCCACATGCCAAATTTAATGTCTCCAGCTTTCATAACAACTGAGATCACGATGTTCAAACAAACAAAAGACACTTTTCGATAGCGTATTTTTAAGCTTCAAACTCACGTGATGAAGTACTGCGAAGTCGATAGAGAATACAAAGTTTCCTTCGATTAACGTAAGATTTTTAATTAAGTTTCCTTCCCCGTCCCCCTCTCTTACTCTCCCTATCTCTTTTTCCGTCAGAAAAGTTGTGTAAACAGAAGGAAAGAAACGTGAAGCGATTAAGGGCAATGCGCAAAAAGTTTCAACTGACAACGCAGCAAAATCTCATTAAAGATTAAAGATCAATTTACACACTGTGCGTGGTTTGTGCGAACAAACGTAACAAACGTTGTTATTGTCGTTGTTGTTATTATAGTTGTTGTTGCTGTTGTTGTCAGCACACTTTGACTTCTGGTAAATTGATGAGCTTAGCGCGGCATGTGGCGCCCTCTGTTGTCCGCTGCTGCTGCTGCTGTGGCTGCAGCTTGTTGTGGCAACACAGGTAATGCGAGACGTGGCACGTGCGCGTGTTGTTGTTCTTCGTGCTGCGAAGTTGTGCATTGCCGTTGCCTTTGCACCTGTTTCGGGTAACAGCAGCAACAACAAAAGCGAGCAACGCCAACGCAGTTAACGCCTCTGTGACTTTGACGTCACACAAAGCGCGCTTTGCTCTGTGTGCGAGTGTGTGTGTGTGTTTGAGTGTATGTGTGTGCGTGTATGGCATGATTTATGGTGCACTCACACACATTGCAATTGAGCGTAATGTGTAAGTTCAGCCCGAAGGGAAGCAAATGTCAAATGCCCTCTCCCTTCCCTGCTGCCCACCTTCTCTTGCTCTTCTGCTGGCGCGTCTGTGCCTTTCATTTCTAATTGCTGACATGCCAGCGCACACTCTGCTATTTGCCCACTGTACCGCCCCCTTGGCCACGCCCCGTTGCATACTTTAGTGCGCATGCAATTTTAATGCCCATTGCCTCTGCACGAACTCATCGTGTTGACCCAACTACTCCCCCTGCCTCTGGTCCCTACCACTGCCTCTGCTCCCTGCCCAATGCCCCCTCCCCTCTTGCTGCTACTGCTGCAAATTTCATGAGCAGCAGAAATATAAATCAACAAAGTTTCTTTCGAGCAAGAATTCCAAGGAGTAAACCGAGTTGTTCCCCTCGCTCTCTACTCTCTCCCCTCACTCCCATTTGCACTCCCAACGGGGTCAGAACTGTCAAGCTGCAACAGGATGTGGTCGAGTAAGGAGGGGAGATTGGGAGGGGAACGAGAGCGGGTTAACCTATTGCGTTGTAGCTGTCGCAACTGCTCCTGCTGCCACTGCTGCTGCTGCTGCATAAAACATGACACATGACCCTCTTTTTCATCAATGCCGCCTCACGCACTTCACTCCTCTGCTCTCCTTGCCCTCTCTGGTACTCGCATGAACTATGAAGCATAAGCCGCTTATGTTAGACCCGAACTAGAGATCCCAATTTGGCAAGCTCAGTGCAAGTTTTCTCCTGGGTACCTCGACTTATAATTGATTTTTCTCTAGGGTAGGAGAAGGCGGAGAGGGAGCTCAACATATTCATCTTTAAGTGTAGAAATGTTGTTTAAAGGCTGTGAAGAGAAGGAATTTCAATTTAACAGCTTAACAGACTCAGTTAGATACCCTTCTTTATGGTCTATGTTAGACGAGAGTTAATAGACACTGCTGTTGGTATATAGATAACATTATCACAAATCAGGATAGCAGAAACTGTGGATAAGAAGGAGTCTCCCGTAAATTATAGGTTAGTTATTAACAGAGGTCGTAAGTGAAGATGATTACGACTAGCAGAAACTATAATTGACGATTTTTGCTTAACATAGACGGTGGCTTGGCTATAGTTGTTTACAAAGGCGGTTAGTTTACTTTTACCTGTAAGGAAATCTTAGAAGAAGTTTATGTTATGTAAACATATAAAAAGAGGCAACCCCATGTCTCAGATACTTCCTACTGCTTTTCTTATTTAACATTCTTCGAATTATCAAAGAATTGTCTTCTTACTTTGTCTTTGCGTGTCTTGCTATACTGATTTGCATGATATCTAGTCTTCAGCAATGCCTAATACTACCGTTATTTATCTCTATCTACTGTGAAACAAACTGCACAGGACACGCTGACCTTGTCGCAGCCGATGCCACTGTCTGACCAACTGATTCTACTCTCTCCACACCCTCATCGACTACCTCTTTTCTTCTCTCTGTAGCACGTGGCCCAAATGGCTTTTGGCAATATTTGCGGTATTTTTGGGCATATTTTTAAAACAAGTTTGGCCCAAAAGGGGGAGTGCGATAGTAAGGCAAAGGGGGTTCAAGGTACATAACAACACCTTGACCTTTGGCACAACCCATGAATTTAGCTAAAGGTGCAGCTAGTCAGCTAGTCAGTGGGCGTGGCATGTACCCACTAGCATTTGTACAACGCCTCCAAGCAACGTAATGGCTTCCTGCTGCGAAGGGGACTAAAAAAGAACGGAAGGCATGCAGGGAAGGAAGGCAGGCAGGTAAAAGAAGGTAGAGAGGCAGGCAGGTTATTTAAAGCACCTCGGTCGTTGAAACTTTTCCCAACACCTGACCCATCAACAAAGCCCTTGCCTTGTTGTTTTTTGTTGTTGCAATACAAAAAAGTTGCAAAACAAAGAACGTAAAAAAAAGCTAGAAAAAAAAAACGTGGAACTGCAAACAGTTGAGCATAACCGACGTCATCGTGCTGGGGTGTTAAGTGTGTTAGGCGTGTGCTCTACAGAGTGTGATGAGTACTGACAGATTAAGCAGGCCTGAGTGAGGTACACGCTGAAGCTAATAGTTTCAAGAGATGATGCTGCGTAAGTTGTTGCTCTTTAAAGTGTAGACAGTTCTTAACTAATCAGCTCTTCACTTTGTCGTATTTATCTAGGCGAATTAGAGTGCTATGTATAGATGAAATAACGATTCTAGAGATAATTAGTGAAAGAAATATGTACTGCAATATTTAAAAGCTTGTTTTTTTCTAGTTGTACAACACATTGTTACCTTATGCTGAAGTTCACAATCTTTCAATTAATTTATAAAAATTATAATCCCTCTTGGATTGTAAATTTCTGACTATCACTCTTTTTCTTTCCTAGCCTTCCCTCTTCCTTTCATTCCACATATTTTTGCATAAAGTGTGTAGCATTTATTATGTTAAAATGTTTAACAGTGGATTGCGTAACACCATTGAAAAGATTGTTGCTTTAAGTTTCTGTAAAGTATTGATTAACAGTAACTGTTAATAACCAATTAACAGAGTCTGTTTGTTATATCGATTAACAACACTTAACTTACATAAATTTTATATTTTTATATAGATATAACAATCTTTCAGTTTGCACTAGCAGAGGCTGTTTTTGGTTAATATCGATTAACAGCAGCTGTTAGTAACACATGTACACTTACAGCGACCATAAGGCTGTTAGTTACGGGCTTAACATAGTCGGTTAGCATTGCACTTACAGAGTATCAATGCGAACATCATGTTTAATTTTCTCTTTTGCACTGCACACAGCTTTGTGGTTGCTGTTCGGCTTATTGCTGCAGTAGATGACATGGATTTGTACCCATTGACAGCGACATTACCCACACACACACTTGCACTTAAAGACAGGTGTTAAGGTCAAAGTGAAGTTCTGTGGCGAGTGTCGCGCGTCAAATTGGAATCGTAATCCTAATCCCCCTTTGGCCAATTGCAGCCACAAGCTCAGTCTATGTGTGTGTGTGTCTATGTGTGTAAATACTGCATAGTAAAAAGCAACAAACTGACAAGAGAAGAGACAATAGTGACAACAGCAAGAAAAATAAAAACAAAAAGAAAAACAACAAAAGTTTCAAGGCAAAATGTAAATAACATAGAAAATTACGTCAAAGTTAAGGAGGGACGGGGGGGACACGTTAGCCAGGCAGTGCGGTACGGGTGACACACGACAACGACGACGCAATGGGACAGAAAAGTTTGTAAGGGGGACTGTGTTTGTTTAGAAAGGGGGCGGGGTCGCAAAGGAAGCGAGACAAGGTCGCCGGGCGTGTTGATTATTAATTAACAAATAGAGAAAGGGAGAGCGAGAGAGTGGCTTGAATATTTAAACAAATGCGCTGGACGAGTGTGCGAATTATGCAACTTTTAACAGTTCGATAAGCGCGAAGAATGTCAAGAGAGGGGGCAGTGGGGAAGGGGCTAAAAAGGGGCTTATGGTTCATGGAGCATGTTTACCCAGTGCCGCAATAAATATGTCATAATTCCCATTTTGCATTTGTCTATTAAATTTAAACGGAATTTCTAATCGAATATGAATAATGCAATGACAATGCTGACAATACCCTATGCTGATAATACCCTAGAAAATGGGAGTGTGTGTGTGCTGATTTAAAGCTGAATTGAAGATGGTAATATTACTACATTTAATTGACTTCATGAAGGTACTACTGCCATTAGGGTATTATTATTATTAATAACATTTCTACCTCAATGGATCTTAGTCCAGTGTCTTCTTATGTCTTTTAAGATATTTCCTGCACCCTATTGACCTTATTGGGAAGGTGCCTTCCTTATTGTTGTACATCTCGTACACGATATTTATCTCCAAAGTTGCCAAAGTTCTTTTTTTTCGCAAAGATTTACAACAATAACATTATTTTTGAATAAAGTTGTCTTCTTTTTAATGAAATTTTTCCATTGAGCACGTTGCCATAAATACTTTTAATTTTTTAAGAGCTTTTTATGCCAACCTCCACAAAAGTTCATTCAATTTAAGGGACCGCACCGCCTCCCCCCACCCCATTGCCCGCCTTCACGTTTGTGTTTTCAATAATTTGTAAACTTTACCGCAGAAATGTCCCCTGATTGTAACTCTGCCCTGCCCCTGCTGTTTCCATGCTTCCCTGCTCTCTTCTGTCTTCTCTCTGTTCGTAAATCATTTGACAAATGTTTTCAACTGACCCATTGACTGCCAGTCTCTCTCCCTCTCCCACTCTTTCATTCCTTGTCTCTCTCTTTCTCTCTGTCCCAGAAAATACAGACAACTCATAATTCAGTCGTCGCGTTGGCCTCGTCGCATATTGTTTGGGGGCATATGGTATATGGTATATAGAATATGGTATACGGTGTATGGGAATATGATTATTTATTTTATTTATTTATTTTTTAAGGTCGTCTCGCATTGTGCTTTGTGCGCCGATAAGATAAGTGAAAAGAAAAACAACACAAAGAGTGAGAGAGAGGGGGGAAAGGGGAGAAGAGGAAGTAGAGGGAGATACGGGAGGCAAAGGGAGATAGTGCACACAGAGGGAGAGGAAGATAGGGGGGGAAGAAAGAAAAGTTGCCTCGAACTGCCTCGAAAATGAATCGAAGCGAGCCGAAAAAAGCCGCAAGTTGAAAATGAATCAGCGCACAGCGCCTCCAATTGCTGGCGGCAATCCAAAGCAGAGGCGTACTCGACGGGGGGGTAAGGTTGAAGGGGGGCGAAGGGACGTGTCAGTTGTGCAGTCTGCCAACTTGGCGGCCGTGTGGGAGCGTTCTATGCAAAAGCTTCCGTGTGTCGCTGCAGCGAGTGCAGCAGAGAAGACGAAGAAGAAGCAGAAATATAGAGAAGGAGAGAGAGAGAGGAAAAGAGATGACGCAGTAAAGAAAAGGGAAGGAAAAGCAACAACAACAGAACGAATCGCTAATTAAGCAGCGTAAATAAAATGGAATTTGCACTCTTGCAGGCACTATAGAATGCTGGAGAGGGGAGGGGGGGGAAGAGTGGAAGAGGGAGAGATGGAGAATGAGCAGAGCTATCATTTTATTATGATTTTCGATATAGTTTATAAAGATGGGGCAGAAGAAATATGTATGTAAAGCAGAAGATTAGAGAGAAAAGGAAGTGTAAAGAACGAGAGTCGAAAGCAGAGAAAAAGAGAGGAAGAATTATAGGGAGAGTAAGGGAAAAAGAGTAAAGAATGGAAACTAAGGGACGAGAGAAAGTATGAAGATCAAGGTGCACATGGAGAGAAGGTTGGAAGGAAGAAAGATGCTGAGAAGAATTATATAAAAGAGAGAAGAGAAAAGAGAAAAGAGAGAAGAGGAAAGAGAGAAGAGGAAAGAGAGAAGAGGAAAGAGAGAAGAGGAAAGAGAGAAGAGGAAAGAGAGAAGAGGAAAGAGAGAAGAAAAAGAGAAAAGAGAGAAGAGGAAAGAGAGAAGAAAAAGAGAAAAGAGAGAAGAGGAAAGAGAGAAGAGAAAAGAGAGAAGAGAAAAGAGAAAAGAGAAAAGAGAGAAGAGGAAAGAGAGAAGAGAAAAGAGAGAAGAGAAAAGAGCAAAAAGAGAAGAGGGAAGAACGAAGAGAGAACAGGGAAAAGAGAAAGAAAGAAATACGGAGAGAATAAACAAAAAATAGAAGATTGGTAAATGATTGGAAAAGAAAGGAGAAAGAGAGAGAGATACAGAGAGGGACAGATGCTGAGCTACTAGAGCAGCTCAGTCTAAATCGATCGCATATCGCAGAGTGCAGGGTGCAGTGCCATGCAGACACTCAGAGTGGGGTAGGCGAGGAGGAGGAAAGAGAGAGAAGAGTAACAGAAGGTTGCAGCGCTTTTCGCGCAAAAGGTTTCTCTCTTTCTTTCCCCCTCGCGCGCATTAGTCGCTGCCGTCGCCGCTTGTGGCGCTTGGAAAATGTGTGCTTGCTTTTCAGCCACCTCTTCGTCTTCCTGCTCTTCTTCTTTTTGTGCGGTTTTTTTTTGTGCCCCGTTTCATTTTCCATTTTTCATTTTGTGCCAGCCTGTCGAGAATTAGCAAGAAAACGTAAACGTAAACGAAAACGAAACGTTGAGGAAAAACAACAGAAATGCTAAAAATAAATGTTTATTTTATAAGATTTGACGTCGTCGTTGTTGTTTTTGTTGTTGTTGCACGCGCTTGAGTTTGCCATTGTTTTCTATGTAGATGCGTTGGAAAAAGGGCAGAGGGGTTAGGGGAGCGTACTTGGTAACCAGCATAGCAGTAGGAGAAGAGAGAGAGAGACGAGATGTTGAAATGAAATGAGAATTTTGGAGAGCTCGACCTCGACAATGAATTAATAACTGTAAGTGATCCCTACCCTAAAGCATACCCTACCTGCCAGAAAGGGAATACTTTGTAGCTGTGTGATGGGAAAGGGTTATAGAGAAGCTTATTACATTTACAAATGTTTCATTTTCGAACTGGAAACATTGGAAATTCCTATGAAAAAGATTCAATATCATCTAGATATTTCTAATGAGTTGTTCAATCTTTTTCCTGGAAACCATAAAGAAAACACAAACACATCTGCCAAACTCTAAGTAAAATTGCAAATTTATTTAAAAGCAAATGGTTTTTAAACTCTCCCAAGAGGAGGCCAGAAGAGCGCAACCAACTGTCAAATGTTGTTTGCAAATTTTGTAAGTAATCTATAAAAATGAAAATGTTGTTCGTGTTCGTAAAATTGATGAGTTTAAAGTTTCCTTATGGGGCCACAAAATTGACCACATCAGCTGGGGCCATCATCATTGGCATCGACATCGGCATCTTTGGCATAGGCAGGTTCCTTGAAGAAGATGTCTTTGTGAGGCAATGGAGCGTTTTTATTGCCAGTTGCTGATGTTGCTGCCGATGTTTGTATACCCTGTAGTCGTAAATTGTGTAAAATGGGTGTCTATAAGTAGAACATAGAGGTGGAGAAAGAAGATAGTGTTTGGGAAAGGAGTAAGTAATTGTAAAGTGTAATTATCGATAGACAATACTAATGAATTATAGAAAAATGTACATTGTATCGATAACATAGAGAAGGGAGTCTCTTTAAGACCCCTTTCTATACTAAGCGATCGTTCAATATCCCTTTTATATCTCTTTCTACACTCATGTATTTCTCTATGTCGATAAGATTGAGAGAAGCCTTCTTATTATTCCTTTTTGAACTCAACTATCGCTCAGTATCGATAACATTGAGAAGAGATTGCTCTTAGTATCCTTTTCTAAAATCAGGTATCAATCGATATCGATAAAATTGAGAAAGGAATCTTAATATTCATTTCTTACTTAGATATCGATTACACTGGGAAGGGAGACCTCTTACTCTCCCTTTTTAAACTCGACTATTACTCAGTATCGATAACATTGACAATTTACTTAATTATCGCACAATACCGATAACACTGAGAAGGTTATTCCTTACCTTCCCTTTCTTAACTTGACCATGGCACAGTATTAATAGCATTAAGGAGGAATCTTCCTTTCTATTCCTTTCTTAACCCAACTATCGCTTCATATCGGTACTTTTGGTAATGTCATCACTATTTCATATTGTATACACTTTGTTCAATTTTTTCTACGATAAAATGTACAGGCCCCTGACAGCTGTGAGTGTTTGCTGTTGTGGTGTTGCGCTCTTGTACTGGGTATCTGCAGATCGCGCACTTTCCGATAAGATAATTTTTATTCGTTTCGGTTTTCCCTCCTTCTTCTATATTTTGTGTGCTTCTTTTGCTTGAAGCAACATTATTTATTTATTTCTTACGCTGTTTGTTTCTGGTTTGTTTGTTTGCTTCCCGTCACTGTAGCTGCCACTGTGCTTGCTTCACCTTCTGCTCCTCTCCTTCTCCTTCTGCTTCGTCTTCTTCTTCTTCTGGTTGTTGTGCGTTGCCGCTGCCAAGGCAGAAATTGATTTTTATAAATAGCGCGCATACGCAACGTGGCACGCACCGAAGTAGTAAGCAAGCAAGCACATTGCTGCCCCTGTTACACACCCCTCCCCTTCCCTCCTCCCCTGCTCAGCATAGCAGCTGCTTGTCATGGCCCAACAACAATAGATCGCTTCAACGGATACCGCCGATACCGGTGTGGACGTTGTGTGGATTGTGTAGACTTATTTGCCTTGGTTTTGATTTGGCTTGGCTGAAAATCCCACTAAGAGAGGCAAATAAATGTGGCTTCCCCCTTTTCGCCATTTTCCTCTCCCTCGTCTTCTTCTGCCTTGCTGCAATAGTTCTTGAAGATTTTCTGTTTATGCACAGACTGAATAAATTCGTCAGTTCAACTGAGCAACAATCAATCAATTTGAGTGTGTGTTTTTTCGCATGATTCTTTACGGTGTCTGCTCCTTCTTCTGCGTCTGTTTCTTCTTCTTCTTGTGCTTGTGCTTGCTCATCTGTTTTGGCTTTGGCGCTTGTTATCCGTTCGGTTCGCTGCGCTTTTTGTTGTTGTTGTTGTGAAATTCTCTTTTGCCCCACAAAAACCAAAACAGAAATTCCAAACAACAAATCGACGGTGTGTGTTGCCAAGCGCACAGAACATGCTCATAACGCCTCATTCGCCTTGCGATTTGTTTAGATTTCGATACAGCGCAGGATACCCTGTAAATGAGCGGGGTGCAGTAAAGGGGTGGATCGGAAAGGTGGTATATATAAAAGTATATTAGGATATAGGCAGTTATAGTGATTATTTTTAATTGATTTAATTAATCGATAAATTTATGTCATGTGTAATCGATTGTTGTATGACTTCATAATTATTTTCTAGGGGAATATGTCAATTAATTGTTTTTATCGATTATTAAATTAATCGATGTAAGTGATCGATATTTATCGATAACAATTGATAGTTATAGATAGGAATAATTTGTCATGTAGTATGGTTGCATAGTTAATCGACTGAATAAGTATCGCTACAGTTTATTTTAGTTGATAACTATCGATAACTATCGGCTTGTTAGTTATAAGTAAGGTAGTGGCTAAGCTAACGCTACCAAATTTTAATATAATTTAACTTGCTTCCTTCGTTCAAGGACTTAATCTTCTTATTAAACAATTTATATATCAGTAAACTATCGATAACAATAGACCCCCATTCTACGTTTTATACCATCTATACTACCCTTTTGAATAACCAGAATTCACAGAGTACTTCTCAGTCGGGGTCGGTTTTGTTTTGATTAGTTTTATAGACACAAAAATCGTTTATAATTTGAATTTGGATTCCTTTTTTCACTTTGCTCTTACCCCCCTCCCCCCCACAGGTTAATTGCTCAATGTTTATTTTATGGCTCTATTAAACATTTCAACTTTAACACACACGCACACACACTCACGCAAACAGCAAGTACATTGAGCAAACACCAAAAGACATTACGCATACGCCTCGTATGACACGCCCAATCGTCTCCCCTACTGCTGTTGTTGCCGTTGCTGTTGCCATTGCTGTCATGTAAATGCCGTTATAATCATCGCTAATGTGCTTAAATGTGGGCCACACACAACTTGGGTGGTGCAGCCCCACGGTGGTGGTTGGTGGTGCCTCCTTGTGTGTTGCGGCTGCGACGTCACGTGTCCAAGTGGTAGCAGCATTTAGGCAAATTTTAACGCTACACTGATACCACCACCCTCCACCTTGCCCCTCAACACACCACACTTGTACCTGCCTCACATTCTCATACTCTTTACGCCGCCCACCTTCAACTGGGTCAATGCAAAACGGAAGCATTTACAAATTTGTTTCTCTGATTTTGGGTAATTCTTGCTACAAAATTTTACTTGAGAAGGGAGAAGAACAAAGAAAAATCGATTTAAATGCCGAGTAACGCGTCTGGAATTCATAGCATTCTACATTCTACGATAGTTTGGGATTCCTCGAAGAACTAAAAATCTTAAGTCATCATCAAAGTCGCTGCACGTCTAATAAATTACAATGTTTAGAACGATTGAAGATTAAAGAGATTTCTAAAGAAAGGAAACTTTAAATGCTGCAAGACTTTTGAAAATTCTTGAATAGTTTTTCCTAGAAAGAAGAACAGAAGAAGAAGTATTGAGAAGTAAACTATTGAAAACTGATCCCTAATAAATGTGAAATATGAATAGACAAACAAAAAACAGCGAAAGTGGCAATGTTTCTAGAGTCTAATCTACTTCTACTTCATACTTAGTCTAGTAGAAGTATCAGCTAGAATTGCACATAGCGCTATAGATACTATTATAAATACTCTTGATCCCTGTTGCATAGAAAGAAAAAACAATACTGAAGGTTTCATTTAAAAGTTTCCTTTTGAAGTATGTTAAAAATTATTGTGCAATTGTCTATAAAGTTCTTAGAGCTTTGTCCTTTTACTTCACACACCACTTGACCTTTGTCCCCGTTTCCACTTAACTCCTAATGACATGACCTTTGGTCGCTTTCACTCAGATTCCATTTAGATACAACTTAGATGCTACTTAACTACTTTCATCCCAAATTGACCTTTAACCGCGATGCGATTGGTTTGTCTACTTAGCGATGCTCAGTTCGGCTCAGCTCAGCTCGGGTTGGCTTGGCTCGTCTAATAGCGTTACGATTAGTTGGAGCGTTACGTTTGATTCCTTTTTAAAAACTTCTACTTTGCCCCGTCTGCCAAGTGGGTCAATGCGAAACGGAAGCATTATTGTCGAGTGTGCGTGTGTGTGGCTCGGACAGCTGAACTGAACTGAACTGAATTGGATTGCTATGCTATGCATTGCCTAGTTTTGGGCGAATTTTCAACTACTTTTTCCCTCTCTCCCTCTCCCTTTCTATTTCATTTTTTTTCTTTACTTGCACTTGTCCTTAATCAATGTTCGCCCTAAGCATTTATCCTTGTTGTTTTTGTTGTCGTTCTGTTATCTTTGGGAATTTCAACTTGAGCACGCAAACGCCGCCGGCAGTCCCCGTAGCGTGGAGAGGGAGGGACGTAGGGCGGTCGTACGACAGGGTGTGGCAATTAATGACAAACAGTAGCAAATGCAAATTGTGTTTTCGCAAGGCAGAGCCGCAGGCCAAAGAAACCAAGGAGCCAATGAGGAGCAGGAGTATGAAAAGTGGTATTAGATAGATGGAGATGCGTGTGTAACTAACAGATACCTCGTAATGGACTAGTTCACAATGGAACTCGAGTATAATCCTTAGAACTGGTAGTTCATTGTATGTTTATGCAGATGTACGTTAGGAATCTGGTGTTCGTATGATATATGTATTGTATATCATAGTTATGTGGGATTCATGGCTTTTTACCTCAAGTAACTCGGTTGTTTATGTAGGCATAAGAATGAAACTTTGGGAGTTCATGGATTATAGGTTTATTTAGTTCTATGCTAGATATCGCAAATATATAGTGTAAATAAAGGGGTTTTTTGGCTTGTCACCTCCAGTAACTCGGTTGTTTGTGTAGGGATACCAATGAAACTTTGTGAATGCAAGGAATATGCTCTAATTTAGTTATATACCAAGAATCAGAAATATGTAGTGTAGTTAAAGGTGTTTTTTGGCTAGTCACCTCAAGTAACTTGGTTGTTTTTGGATTGATTGCAATGAAACTTTGGGAATAAACGGAACATGAGTTTATTGAGTTCTATGCTAGGAATCAGTAATATATATAGGTCAACAACAATATGATATCCCCTACAAACACTAACTCACACTCCAAGGTAAAGAGAAAATAACTATATGTGCTGACATTGAACCCTGTAATCAGTGGTAATTACCAACGGAGTCGACTCGACTTGAGGCAACTCACAAAAAGGAGCCCAACCATGTTTCATTCTTTGCTTTTATTCTTTGTTTTTTTCCTTTGTTTTTTATCGATTGCCCAGTGTGAAGGTCAACTGAAGTTGCACATGGAACAGGGGATAGTGGGGCGGGGGGTAGGGTAGGGGTATCGAAAAGTGGCGCCTTAATTGAATCAAAGTGCCGAATGTGGGTCAATGTGATTGCTGCCTTTCGACCCTTCCTCTCTCCCTGTGCCTGAGTAGTACGCAAGTGTGTCTGTGCGTGTGTGTGTAAGTATGCGTATGTTTACTTTATGTGATGAGCAAACTGTTAATTAAATTTTAAGCTGCAGAAACAGAGAGAAAATTTGATTGAAAGTTGATTGGTTTTTTGTCGCCGTTTGCACTTTGCAATCGCCACGTCGGGAGGTCAAAGGGCAAACAGTAAACAGCAGGCAGCAAAGAGTAGAGAGTAAACAGAGTTTGCAACCCACACACAAAAAGCGCGTGAGCACAAAGTTGCAATAACAGCAAAATGTCGAGCGGATTCAAAGTAAAATAACTACGACGCATAAAATATGATTATAAAAGCAGTCAGAGAGAGTGGGAGAAAGAAAGGCAGGGGGAGGTAGGCGAAAGAGGAAGACAGCAAGAGACATAAAATACGAAAAATATTTTGAATTGTTTGCGAAATCTGAATTTCAATTAAGCTCGAAAGTATGCAAGGTATGTTCTATGTCCCCCCCCCCCTCTCCTGGCCTGAGTTGGAATTGCGTCGAAATTGAATTTCAAATTAAAGCAAAATATCTGCAGAGAGAGGGAGAGAGAGTGAATTTCGATTCGTGACTTGCGGGCAAATTGCTTAAATTTTAACAGAGATTTTCTTTTTTTATAATGTTAGCATCGATTTCAAGTTGGGAAAAGTTAACTTTCTTTACTTTCTTGCTTAGTTTTCCTTTTTGCAATTTACGAATGAATTTAAGCAGAAAACTTCGCTTGGCTCTGTCAAACAGGACATGCACTAACTTGCAGCCTCGCATGTTTCGTCTTGCTCTGTTTACACACACATACACACACACACGCACACTGTCTTCTGCCTTATCTGCTGGTTGTCTTCATTTTCGTAAAGCCTTTTCACTTAATTTGCTTCTGTGCTGCGTTACATGAACCCCTCTCTCACTCTCTCTCCCTCTGTCATTTGCCCATCTCCTTCTGTCATCTCCCAAATGGCTTAAACATTCTCCACACTGTCCTCAGCGGCAGCTGCATCTAAAGTTTTCGCTCAAGCAGCGGCAAAATGTGTTTAACTTCTGCTCCAGTTTAGCTTTCTAGCCTTATCTGCCTCTCCTTCCCTTGCTCTCTCTCCGCTCAGGTGCCATCTCCACCTTGCTTTGCTTGAAGAGTCGTCGAGTAATCGGGTCATAAAATGGCTGGTAGAATTTTCATTAAGCGAGAGACGAGGCAGCTTACTTAACTTGCACTAGATGTGGACATGGGAGAGGGCTAGTTTGGTCTGTGTCCATGTGCGGGTCTGGTTTATATGGTTAAAATTATCGTGTACGACATTGTAGGAGTCGTTGAATCGTTTTATAGTGTAATTCAATGAATTTATCGGTTTTTCGATAAACTATCACATATATCGATTACCGACTGTTGCCTAAGTTTACGTACATGGAAGGTAGTTTGATCGTAAGTATGATTATGAGTGTGAAATAATCGATAATCTTAAAATGATCGATTAGTGTCGAACTATCGATGAGCCTAAAATTTGCCGACGTTTGTAAATATAGTATAATTACATTGCTATCGAGAGTAATCAAAGTGAAAACTATCGATAGTACTCGATATGGGAAAACTATCGATACATGTTAACTATCGATTAATTAAACACTACTTTTATTAAAATTGCAGGGATTTTACAACGTTGATCGAAAACGATAAATCATTTATTTTCATAAACTTTTTCAGTCTGCACTTTGTGCCTATGCATTCCATAGTACTTCTTCTGCGTTGCATACTGTACTTGTGCCATCAACTGCAGAAACAGCAGCCACGTACTTCCCTGCACCCCTCCCGTCTTTCTACTTAAACGTTCACGGCACGTGTAATATCTTTTACATTTTTAATTTGTGCCGTATGTAGAAAGGGGCGTGGCTGAAGAGGGCCAGGATTAGAGGTACCTAAGGGCTACTGTGGTAGATAAACAGCGAGAGAGAAAGGGAATGGGTAAAGGAAAGAGAGGGAGGGGAAGAGAGGGGTACAGGCGGGGATGCTGCATGTTAATCATGATGAACCAGTTAAGCAGCAGGAAAAGGAACGGGGGCTAAAGAGTTGAGAATGGTTTAGATGTCTCACTGACTGACTGACTGACTGACAGCAGCGCGAGTCTTGCTTTGTTGTGTCTATTGCACATGCGAGTGTGTCAGTGTGTGTGTGGCACGTGCTCTGCCAAGTTTCTCATGTAAAATGCATGAAAAAACAAACACGCGCGTCTTTTTTGCTTACGCATAAAAAGTTACTGTGCCTATCGCTCTCCCCCTTTCTCTCTCCCTCTATGTTCCCCTCTCCTTCGATATGTATGTCTCTGTTATGCTGACAAATGTCTGTTCACTTGGAAGCAGGCCAGGGAAGGCAGCTAAGGACAGGGAGGAGGAGAGGCAGCATTTGTGGTTGTTGTCGGTTTGTTGCACTGGAAAAATTTGCATAGAAATGCGTAGAAAACAAAATGCGGCGACGGCTTTTGTTTTCAACTCGAGCTGTCTCGCATTCTATCAACTCTGCAGGCTCCCCTCCCTCTCTTTCCCTCCCTCCTGTTCTTTCTTTTGTGTCTGTCTCATGTGTGTCAAGTCGGACAGCATGTTAAAATCTGAATCTGAATAGATCCCATGAGGAGAGATTCATAACTTTGCTTGCGATTGATCAAGTGAGTTTTATTCGAAGTGAGATATTGTTGGTGACGTTCTAGATAGCAAATACCCTGTAAAAATGAGACTTAAATAGAATTTGTATAGACAGACAGCTTGTCATGGAGAAGAGAACTTGAAGCACACTTGAGTTAATAAATACCCTGTAATCATGTTGTCAGTGAGTGATAATGGCATGTAAAGTAATTCTAGCGAAAGAAGCGTATCAAATGGCTAACCCATTTCTCTATACAAATCACATCACGCATACGCAAAGGCATCCACACACACACACTTAACTATAGTAGACAAAGTGGGGCAGCTGTTGCATAATTTATGCGCGAAACGGAATGAACTCGAGAGTGACTTGAGGATGCTTGCTGTCTTGCTCGCACACTCACTGAGATTTGCTGCCAAATTATGCAGTACCTAAAAGTATGCTGCATATTTGTAGCAACAGCATCTGCTTCTATTTTCCTCTTCCGCTTTTATTGTCCTTTCTTTCACACACATATTGCAAAGAGAGAGAGAGAGACAGAGACAGACAAACTCGATTCGCATAATAACTGTGTTGGTCTCATATGTTTCTGCTGCGAAAACCTTTTGCTGTGCATAATTTAGTGTTTCGCTTCATTTCGAGGAAGGAGGAAAGAGAAAGAAGATAAGAATAAGCGCAACATCTGCTTAGAGAGTGATTTGGCACCCGGAAATGCTAAGCAGAAGAGTGTTGAAATGGGTGTGTAGTCGCAACTTGTGCAGAATTTAAACCTCAACTTGAATACTTAAGAAATACTACAACAAAGTTTAATAAATCTTTAGCAAAAATACTTGTAAATAAGAAAAGAATGAAAACTTGTTGAATGTTTATCTGCTGTTCAGTTCAATATAAGGCGGTGCATCGGTGCATTAAGTAGTTTAAAGGGGCAAAAGATGTTGAGGATTGAGAGTTCATTGAATCCTTTGCTTAAACTATGTATATAGAACTATTAAATTATTCTTTCAAGCTATAAAATAAACAACTAAATAACATTGCAAATATTATACACATATGTATATATACCATATTATATTTAAAGAGTTGACCTACAAAGCCCCAATGAACATGCAATAAATTAAAAAAAAGAAGGGAATTATGCAAATTTCATTTGGGGATTGAGCGACCCCAAAGCCGAGCACTTACTTCGCTGCTAATTTATGCGCTTGCAATTGTAAACCCACACTCGCTATCCCTCTCTTTGTGCCTCTCTCGTGCTATCTCTCCTTCTCTTCCCCTCTACCCCGCTTGCTGCTCCCCCACTGATTAATTATAAAATCGCAGCTGCAGCAATTTCAATTTCAATTGCAACACTTTGTGCAGCTGCCAACAACAACAACAACAAAAAAAATGGGTAAAATCCCGTTGCTGCAACAGTGCTTACTGCCACGCCTCCGCAAAAAGGCGCAACAGCAGCTGAAAAGAGACTAAAAGCTTTATATGAAATGTGCCCAAGTTTGAGGGCACTTTAACCCACTGTGTGTATATATGTAGATATAATTAAATTTTGTTATTGTTCAGCTCACAAATACACACACATATGGGGAACGACCTAGTTGCAGTCCCAGCACAGGGACATGAGCCTGTTCAAAGTAAATGACAGACGTGCCCAGTAGGCTGGCAAGCAACTGTCTGTGTGTGTGTGGTAGGCGTGCCGGCACGCCCACTTGTTGGGCTTCGCCTGTCGCCGTTGATGCAATTGACACTTTTATTTTTTTATACAGTTAGGTAATCTTTGACGGCGTTGACAGGCAAGCGGTAAAAATAGTTTAAGCTAAACAGACAGGCAACGACACGCACAGACAGGCACTAACACGCTTGCATATTCGCACACACACACATACTCACTCGTACTCAGAGCTGCCTCTCGCATTGCGCTTGTGAAGGTCGTGCAACACATTGCCTCAACGCGCCACAAAATATGCAACAAACAGTGCAAATGTTTTGCTTACGCCCCCATGCAGCCACGCCCCCAAACCCCCGTACGCGTCGATAACTTAGTGTGTAACCTGTGTGGACCCTGAACTATGCTAGAGTTGCCATCTATCCCAAAAAACTTACCTACATTTAGTACGTAACTGTATTTTCTAGTCTACTTGTAACTTACGATCCACAAGAAAAAGCAGCAGCAGAAGAAGCTGCTGAAGAAACGAGTAGAAATTGAAAAAGAGTTGACTAATCAGTATTTTTGCGTGCATTTTCAGTGCGCAGCTGCCGTACCGGGAAACAGGTGCAGATGACGGAGGCTGAGGTGCGCGGATTGTGCCTCAAGTCGCGCGAGATCTTCTTGCAGCAACCGATCTTGCTCGAACTGGAGGCGCCACTGATCATCTGCGGCGACATACACGGACAGTATACAGATCTGTTGCGACTATTCGAATATGGCGGCTTTCCGCCGGCTGCCAATTACTTGTTCCTTGGCGATTATGTGGATCGGGGCAAGCAGTCGCTGGAGACAATCTGTTTGCTGTTGGCCTATAAGATCAAGTATCCGGAGAATTTCTTTTTGTTGCGCGGCAATCACGAGTGCGCCAGTATTAATAGAATTTATGGTAAGTGTATGTGGAACGCATGTGGATTGTATGCGGATTGTATGTGAATTGCAAGAGAATGATGGCAGTCAGCATAAACATGTGAATGACATGTGGATCATATTTAAATTTAAATTGGATCACATGTGGATTTCATTTAAATTGAAAAGCCACATGTGAATTTCATTTGAGTTGAAAGTGGATTACATGTAGATTGCAAGTTAAATTATATGTGCATCTCATGTGGACATAACGTGGATCTCATGTAGATCATATGTGGATCTTATTTGAAATGAAAGTTAGTCTGATACGGATTGCAATTAAAGAACAAAGTGCAGTGTTTGTTTTGTAATGTGAAACGTGGGGACTGCATGTGGAACTCAAGTGGAACTTAATGTTAATATAATGCTTCATCTTTTGTAGGCTTCTACGACGAGTGCAAGCGTCGCTATAACGTCAAACTCTGGAAGACCTTCACAGATTGTTTCAACTGTCTGCCCGTTGCCGCGATCATTGACGAGAAGATCTTCTGCTGTCATGGAGGCCTCAGTCCTGATCTGCAGGGCATGGAGCAAATCCGTCGTCTAATGCGTCCCACAGATGTGCCCGACACCGGACTGCTGTGTGATCTGCTATGGAGTGATCCCGACAAGGATGTCCAGGGTTGGGGCGAAAACGATCGCGGCGTTAGCTTCACCTTCGGTGTGGATGTTGTGTCTAAGTTTTTGAATCGACACGAGCTGGACTTGATCTGTCGTGCGCATCAGGTAAATAATATTATCTAGAAAGCCTTCTGTATGATCTCTTTCATTAACACTCGCCATGTTGTTATTTCCAGGTCGTTGAGGATGGTTATGAGTTCTTTGCACGTCGCCAGCTGGTCACGCTCTTTTCGGCGCCCAACTATTGCGGCGAATTCGATAACGCTGGCGGCATGATGACCGTAGACGATTCGCTCATGTGCTCATTCCAGGTAAGTTGACTCAGAGTTGCCCCTTCTTTCCTATATACATCTCTTATATCATTGTTTTTCTTTGCAGATATTGAAACCATCCGAGAAGAAGGCTAAGTATTTGTACAGCGGCATGAACTCATCGAGACCCACAACACCGCAACGCAGCGCCCCAATGTTGGCGACCAACAAGAAGAAATAATATATCCATCCGCTTCCATTTCCTTAAAGGTTTAACCTCAAAAACAACAAACAACAAAATAGAAAAACAGACAAAAAAAAAACAGAAATAAAAAAAAAAAAACAATATATAACAAGAAAACTATATGAATAACTTTTATATAATATACAGAAAACTATGTCGAAATTCAAAGCGTGCGAATAATACATTTGTTGAAAACAGAGGCAAAGAAAATTGAAAAGCGTTAACAGATGCAGATTGCAATGCATATATATATATATATATGAATATATATAGAGATCATCGATTATCGATAGATATATATGGGAATCTATTGTATATGTATGTAACTACATGTTATCATTAACTGTATACAACTTCTATATTATTTATTTACTTTACATGTACATACATGTTGCTATATGCATATAAAACACACAACACCACACACAAACACACACACACACACACACCTCCACTACACTAGACAACACTCTTAAACACTTAAGTTCTTGCATTTGTTTACAGAGCCTTGTCCTCGATTCGATGTAACACACACAGACAACAACAACAACAATAGCAACAAACTGTTTTTCAAATTGTTTAGATTAGAAACGACTAAGTATCCTATATTTCCGTTTTCCCCATATACGTTACACTAGCCTACACAAAGAGAAAAATAAAAAGAGAAAACAAAATGCGTACAGCGATTTAAGCAATGAATTTATATAGGCATATTAATGTAAACTATATATGATATCTACTTATGTATGTGTATGTACTACCAAGCAACCCAAATGAATAACCAACTAGGCCACATGTGCAGTGTGTGCAGTGTTTCCACAAACCACAACATCAACAACAATAATAATAATAATAAATACAAAAATCTTACGAGAATAAACAAAACAAATGAGAAAAAAAAACTTAATCTAGTTATATCATTAAAATTTCAACAATGTGTCGGGAAATACGCTGAAATTTTGTTTATAAATTGCAAGAAAAAACAAAACAAGAAAAAAAAAAAAAAATGGGCGGAAAACGGAATACGAGAAACACGGAAAGAAAACTCGGAATAGTTTACGACTTAAGCGTATGTGTATTTCATTTTTTATTTATTACACTTTTTTTCCTTTCGTTCTGTTTAACTAATTTATTGCAATCCCTGCATTGTATTTAAAAACTAATCGTAAAATACGAAAGTGAGAGTAAACAACAGTAAATACTATATATATATACAAATACATATATGCATATGATTTTTTTTTTCTGATTAGCAAGTGAGAAGAATATGAATATTTAAATACATATTACATATTACTAAAACATAGGCTAAAAAACAAACAACTGTTAACTGCAAGAGCATATTAAATAAATCTAAATACAAATACAAAATACAAAGAAAATACAATTTGAAATTGTAGTCAAAATGGGCATTTACTCTCCAGAGGCATGTTATGTTGTCAGTTCCGAAACCGAATCCAAATTGAAAAGGAATATGTCATGCATCGGCACTGTCAGCATTATGTTAACTTGGCGCTGTTAAAGTTAACAGAGTGCACGATCACAATGATCCATAAATCATGATACAGAGAGAGAAAGAGATAGAGAGAGACGGCAAAGCAGCTAGAAAAGTTAGAAAATTGTAAAACGAATTTTTATGCATTACTTCGAGTACTTGAAACACCAATTTTTGTGCATGTTTTTTAAATTCCAAATTAGAACACACACTCAAAAGTCGAAAACTGATTATACAGATATGCAGACTATATTCATACACGCATATATATGTATGTCTTATAATTCTTTCGTCATCATCGTCGTAACTTATTAGATTGTAGTGCCTTTTTTGCCTCCCAAAACAAATGAAATAAATCGAACGTGTAACGACAACTATAAAGTTTATATATATACACAGCATCAAGAATCTATATATATATAGATATATATATACATATATACAGACACATATGCATAATGAATATATAGTATACATTTTTACATTATGATGACTAGAGATGGCAGCATTTCGTGCCGCCGCCTGTTCAGGCCCGCATTATGTGGCATACGAGTCAATTAATCGCATCACAGATTGTGTTTCATGCAACAACACCAACAACAACAACTGCAACTGGCAGCAGCTTTATCTACGCTTTTAACTCACTTGTACTCCTTGAATTTGCCTAATAGTTTATCGATTCCGTAGCTAACCGACCTAATGAAAAGATAATGAAACTGATTGTCAATCTGATTGATCTGCTTGTTGTGTTATGTATTGCCTGACACATACAGTCGAGGACACACACACACACACCAACACCCACAAACAGAGAAGAAAGAAAAAGAAATACAAAAAAAAAAACTACTGTGGCTGACAAAAAATGCTCCACGAAAACCGCATCCATTATGAAAGAGATAGAAAAAAAGAAAAAAAAAACGACAATGAAAACGAACTCGAAAAAGAAAACGGTAAATAAATTAATATATTTATTATTAAAAATCAAATAAAAATTATTTAAAAACTATTATTGTGAACAAAAGAAAGTAAATGTGTTTCGTTTGGGAAAGTAAATCTTCTTAGAGAACTTTTTGGAATATGAAGAAGATTTTGAAAACCTTGACCTTTTGATTTGTAACGGCGTCCCTAGCCTTAAGCTTTTTTTAAGTGCTTCCGATAAAAGCTTATCTAACATTTGAATCCATTAAGCAGATAAAATAATGAACTGAATAAGGTCAAGAGCTTTCGCACTTTTAACTAGTCGGAAGGGATATTGTAGAGCTTACGAATCTCTCTTCCAACAAACTGGTTTGGAACAGGGCCAATTTAGAGCTTGGAAGCTGACTGCACTCCGAATATTTTTCGGAGTAAAAGCTTCTTATGTTAACTTACATACATGTTATGTGTGACTGTTAGTTAACAGACGTAGCAGACGAGTCCCAAACGACTGTGACACCAAGAATGGCAGGCCGAATTTGAAGATGTTCCCCATGGAGTAAGTTTCGCTAATGGTTGTCGCGCAGCCAAAATGTATTAAAATATATGTATGTAACATATATACTATATATAGACACATCATCTGGTGTGGTAGCCCCACTGTGTCTGTTGTTGGCCTTGAAACGACGACGAATAAAAACAACAAGCATTTGCGGTTTGGTTTTATGTTAAACATTTATTTCGTAATTTTTTTCGAACGCTCTTGCATGTAGTACCAGCCCTCAGTCCCTGGAGAAGTCCCATTCCATCATTAATCATTTGAATCATTCTCATTTCGAATCGATTCCAAACAAAACAAAAAGTGTCCTTCATAGTTAATCGCTTTAGAGTTTCGTTCCGGCTGGATGAAACTGGTCTAGACCTAATAGAATACTAAGTATAACATAATTCTTGATAGTACAATACAATACATATGAATATATATGTTTTTGAAAAGCGTTTCTTAAGTTTTTTGTATACATATTGTATATAGTAAATAGTGTAGTTTGTTTTTTTTTGCGATAAATTATCGTCGTCATTCTAAATAGTTGAAGCTGCTTGTTCGTTTACTCTTTCTTTTTCATCACTCTCTTCCTTCTCCATTCTCCTTTCTTCTTCCCTTCACTGCGTACTCATAGAAATGCATCACATTCAGTTTTCTAAAATTTTGTTAGGTTTTTTCTCTCGCAATATTTGAAATACTTTAGGGTTCCTTTTTAGGTTAGGTATAGGTCACAATTAGAACACAGATACAATCGAATATCTATTCATATATATTGTATAAATGTATGTAGATCTTGTCGTGTGTGTGTGTGTGTGCCGAGATATCGCTTTATCTTTTTTGTTTGAATAGTTCAACTACTTGGCTAATTGTTCTTTTAACCGTAAATTCTTTGGAACCACTACGACTAGACATATACGATATACGAGTATGTGTGTATTATGTATTGTAGTAGCTATAGATGCGATATATAGACATCTAGATAATTGGTTATGCTCGACACATTCATTTGTAAATACGCTTACAGCTAACATTTAAAATCCATATAAGTTATAGCTCTGCATGTGTGTTTGTGTACCTCAATGTGTGTGTATCTGTGTATCTCTGTGTGTGTAATTTTCAAAAAGTTACCATTTATTTCATTGTTTATTTCACCGATGTAGTTAACATTTGGCAATCGCATCTTTGTTGTATAGGAATATACCTTTTGCTCTAACTAAAATATACACAGTATTTTGACTGCATTTTCTTCAACTTTTTCTCCAGTTTCTAATTAGTTTTCGTTGGCATTTAAAGTGTTTGCGGGCGGAAATGTTCATTGTAATTTTCATCAAAAATCGTTCTTTTAGTGTATGTGTAATTCGGTTAATTTCCATAAATGTTGGGAATAATGTTAGCTGATCTACGGATTATTATATTTTGGTTATATTGTATATTAAGAGTTGATGATGATGTTTGAGATAAGATACGCTTTTTTTTTTAATGATCTGGCTATTCTTGAATATGTTATATATTGATGCGAGTATGTTATTCGATTAATGCTAATGTATACGTTATGAATATGTTGTTGGGTAACTGTTATGTTGGCTATGTTATGTTATGAATATGTTGTTGGGTAACTGTTATGTTGGCTATGTTATGTTATGAATATGTTGTTGAGTAACTGTTATATTGGTTATGTTATGTTATTGCAAAATTGATATTGAATTGATATTGAATTGATATTGATATATGCCGCACATGGCGTAAGTTATGGTTATATTCTGTATGTATGCAAGCTAATATGATATAGGTTATGTTTGATTATGATATAGGATATGAGAATTGCTATTTTTGAATACGTGTTTACTGTATTATGATGCTGAATATGAATAATGCATAATAAATGTTATGCTATTGTATGTGGATATTGCACGTGATAATGCATACTATATGTTATTGGGTATTGTATACTGATTATAGTTTATATTGATTAACTATTCTTGAACAAACACACATCAAGAGTTTCAATCTAACGTCGGATACACAATAGAGGGAGGAGGCATTGGTAGCATGTACCATAGGTATGGAAGTGTGGGTTGTCTGGTATGTTTGGCATCTACTACCCTTCGCAATTCCCACCCACACACACAAATTCCGCTGAGTTATGTTAACAGCACTTTGTGGCTTGCACTTTTGAACTCAGAGTGAGTTTTTAATTAGACCTTTTACTCTGGGTGTTTCCCGGAACTGCTTCGGGTGAACTATTTGTCGAGTTAGTACTTGTGCTAACATTTTAATTATGCTTTGTTACAGTAAATTACTTTTTTTTCTCATTTTTTTACTCAATTTTTTTTTGCAACTTCGAAACAGTGTTTAGGAGAATTCACAGATATGTGTTATTATCAACATGATCATCATCATCATTATTTGAGGAAATTTGTAGATACAATTTTCTGGTGAAACCGCAAACGTTTTTAAATTCACATACATAGCCGTTGTTCTTTTAGTTATTGTTGTACATTTAGTAAGTATAAATAGTGTAGTGTCTGACCCCTGCAGAGCGTGCGCTGCACTCTTCTGTGCCTATGCGAACTGAGCTTGCTTTTGCTTAAGCTAACGTATTTATCCAAATCAGCTCTATAGATTGATTAAATCCTAATTGGTTTAAGGTTCAAAGTTCCATATGGAACTTAGAATGTTGGCAATATACCGAAATCGGATTTATAAAGTCATCTTATAGGAACCAAGTTGGCAGCGAACGGGGTAATTTGATCAATTTTGTTGTAGCAAAAATCTGGAAAGACACTCGAGCATAACCTCAATACACAATTCTGCAGGGGTATCTTCGGCATTTATCCAAAGTGTTTTTCTGTTTACAAACTTTTTTTTTAAATATTTTTTTCGGTGTATTTTTTGTCATTACTAAATTCACATGCATAGTCGCTGTTCTTGTACTTGTACAATTACATATGTAGTATTAGGAATTTGGTATTTTATGATGGTATTGGTATAATATGCTGCTTTCCCCTCTCTACTCTATCCCTTTCCCTTTGTGTTCATCGTTTTCGATGCAATGTTTTCAGCTTGAGTTGCCTTAGGAGATTTACTTGGGGTTAGCGAGGCGTTTGTAAGTACTATGAGATACATCAATAGGATATATAGTATATGTGTATACTTATATGTTTCTGTGTGTGTAAGTGTGTGTGTGTATGTGTGTCCGTGTGAGTGTGTATATCTGTGTCCGTGTCAGTGTTTGTGTATATATCTTAACTTGGACATCAATTTTATTGAACCGTACTGGGGTATACACATAGATAGTATATATGTTAGGTAGTATATCATATATGGTAGTATCGTATATAGAGATATATTTTGTAATCGTCTGATTATTCATTTTTTACGCTGCTTTGCCAATATCAAGTTGTCTTACGGGAGAATATCCAAGTGCTCCCAAATATCAATCGTTAATGCTGTAAATCTATCGATTTCCGATCATTCCCATATTCGTTGGGCATTCAAATTGGACTTATCGCCATCGTGTTTTCACTATCAATAACTAACTAAATACTTTGGGTGGGTTGGGCTCCCAATCTGGGCACACCTCGTCAGTGTTAGTCGGGGTTATACTTAACTTAATTCTTCGCCATAAATGAAGCGCCTTAGTCGGACTAACCCGCCCCCTGCCTCCCACCGGGAGGGGGGGTGACTGTGTACGCCAGGACTTCGCCAGGAGGTCACCTCCGTGAAACCGAAACTGAATCCTTTTCGTTATCGCAAATAATTTACACTTATGTGCGTCTTTCTAACATTTATAGATAATACTTGTCTGCTCGGGTTACGCCCGGCTTTCGTCTTCTCCTTCATTTCTGCTCTTCTCTCTGCTTATCTCCTGCTGTCTCCTTCTTACTTCTTGCGCCTGGCAAACATTTGTGACCACAATCAGAATCAAACGTTGGTGGTCTTGGGCACAGCACCTCTGGCAGCTGCCGCATGCTCCTCCCGCTGCCTGCGATCCTCCTGTGTTAGATGCATTAGGTGCACCTGCACCATATGCTGATCATCGGAGACCTCCTCACTTTCGTCGAGGTCACGTGCCAGCGTCTCACTGCGCTGCAAACGGCGCTTCGATGAGCCACTTCTGCCCCCTCCTGACTTGGGTACCGGTACGCGTATATTGAACTCATCGTCAGCCGGATCAATACTATCGATATGAGAGGCAGCTGCTGCTGCTGCACTGGTCGAGGGGCCATCGGTCGATGTGGCTGCATTTACTGTTCGTCTACGTCCAACGGGCACATCGTGCAATGCCATCTTCTCCAGCAGCTGCTCGGTATCGTGGATGGCTTGGTTGGCACCGGGACGCTGCGACTCATCGACATGAACGAGCACAAAGGGTAGTTTCAGTGACAGTTCACCACCCATGCCACTCAGTGTCAACTTGACCTTGACGTAGTATGAAACGTAGATGGCGAACACGTTGCGATCGTCTATGAAAGTGTTGCCTCCACCACCATTGATGGAGGTGCAGTGCGACTGTGACGACGACTGCTGCTGGTGGTGATGATGGTGCTGATGATGCTGTTGCTGCTGCTGATGAGTGTGTGGCAGCGGTATGGCCGGACTGCCCAGGGGCTGGCCAGTGAGCAGTTGCTGTGCCTGCATTACGAAGTTCGGGGATCTAATGGCGGAGGCGGCAATGGCTCCGGTTATCTCGTTCGGTTCGGTGCTGCGCTGGAGGGTGTCCTCAAGTGCAATCCAGTTCTTGGTGGGGCCACGTTGGGGTCTCAATGCAATGCTAGTGTTCAGTGTGCCGCCCGGTGGCACATTCCGATCTACGGCTGGCGAAATGGCGTCCGAGTCGGCGACAACGTTCTTGAACTTGCCGTTGTTAAACATGCACACGTCGACGTGCTGAATGGCGCAGACCTGCAGTAGAATGAGAGATGGAGAGACAGCTGATGAGCCACGATTTGTATTACAGTTTGTTGGTATAACAGTCTGTTGGTGTAACAGTTTATTAACACGACAGTTTGTTGGAATAACCAGTTAATTGTATAACATTTGTTGGTATAACAGTTTGCTGGTATAACAGTTTGATGGTATAACAGCAAAGAAGTGTGAACAGGCGTATAAATCTCATATAGCTCTCAGTTAGTTGGTATAACACTTTCTTTGTATAACAGTTCGTTTGTATAAAAGTTTGTCTGTATAACAGTTTGTTTGTATAACAGTTTCATTGTATAACAGTTTGTTTGTATAATAGTTTGTTTGTTTAACAGTTTCTTTGTATAACAGTCTGCTTTTATTGCACCAGAGTAGTTCCCTAAACAATAAAGCCAGAAACTAAAGCTTTGACTCATCTAAACTCGGTGTACAGTGACATAAGAGCTATGAATCGGGGCATGGCACAGTGGTATCAGAAACAAAAACTTATCGCTGAATATTAAACTAAGGAGACATCGCCGAAGAGGAGTGTACGAACTGATAAGTATCTTTAATTTTTCCACATAACAATATTGCGAATCCGAATTGACGTTTTCGATGATAAGAAGAAAAGTTTGATACTTTCACACCTCATTGTTATCTGTAGATTAAGATACTGATTACAATATGCAAAACTTTATCTATGCTAATTTTTTGGGTATAAAAGACACGCGCATTGGGTACAGATTGTCCAGTACTTAATACAAAATGTGGAGAAATATCGCGAGTCTAGGATTGCTATTAGGTCTCATTGTTGTCACTTTGGGACTATCCATAAGGAACCCCACCATCGAGGAAGGTTAGTGCTCATTCAAACTCCAATAGGTCATTTATATATATACTTATATTTGTATATATTCCCATCATAAGGTGCTACGGGTTTCGAATCGGAGAAATTCCTTAAGATCGGCGATGGATACTATTACTTCGATCGCAAGACGAAGATGAACTGGTTTCAGGCCTCCGAAAGCTGTCGCCGCATGAACTCAACTCTGGTTACCTTCGAGACCGTCGAGGAATACAATAATATACAGCGTCTCATGGAGATTCTTACCGACGACCTATTGTACTGGACATCTGGCAATGCTTTGGGTGATAACAGCACTCACATTTGGCATAGCACAGGCAAACCCGTCGACGTCAATATCTGGGCCGTCAATCAACCTGATAATCAACAAGATAAGGAACGTTGCGATCTAATGAACTATAGAGCAAACCCAGAAGACTTGCTGGGACTGAATGATGCCAACTGCAATTACCTGCAGAACCACATCTGCGAGGCAGAGCATCCCTATACGGTGTCCTTTGTGGTGTGGGAATAGAACTGATGTAGACATCAGGGATGTGAAGGGAAACGAGAAAAAACTATAAAAAAGTTATTTCGCATGGAACTAGGTTTTAGCTATAATTTGGAGTTATATTTCTAAGAATTATATGAGCATACAAGTATTAAATTTTTTTTTTGAAGTGTATTCGAAGTTTTTAACTACCTTTAGATGAATCTTTTCTTTGACAAAAGATGTTGAAGATGAAACTATATTGTACACATAGTTGACTTAGCATAGCATAATATTCCTCATAGAATGCTCAACCCATTTTGAATTCTACTTGGAGTTCTGCCCATATTTGTGTTCCTTATTTATATATTATTGTATATCATATTCACCTTCACTCCTACGCAGTTCTCTCAAGGAAATCAGAATTCGGAAACGCTTTCATAATAATCATATTTATGACATTTATGGAAAGTGCTGCAAATCCCAAACGAAAGTCGCGACTCAGCGTGCTCACCTCCTTGACAACTGTCCTTCACCGGACGTGTGTGGCTGTGTATGTGTATGTGTGAGAGTGTGTGCGAGTGTAAGTGCGTGCGTGTGTATGGGCTGAAATTATGGCAGCATTATTTGATTGCCTTGCCGCGCTTACTTCTGCCTTATCGCACTGGGCGAGGCAATCAAAAGTAATGCACTCAATTACGCCCATAAAGGCGGACAATGGTCGATGCCACTCGATGGCTGAACGAGACAGTGGGACAGCGGCACAGTGGGACAGTGAGACAGTGGGATTGTCAGTCATTGGGCAGACAAAGGCTCAGGAATAGGGAAAGGGATGGGCTAAAGAACGTGACACAAAGGAAATACAGCGCAGCATGTGAAACTTATTATGAAAGGAATATGCGTTTAATAAATGCTTCATATTAAAGCGTATCAAATAAATGATATATGAACTGAGGAGGTGACTTGCAGCATCGCCAGTCCAAATTTCATTACTGCAGCTAGAGTAATCTCCGAGATCAGTGTGGTTTTAACTGATGTAACTATAAGAAGGCTGTGGCAAGGAATGCTTTGTGTTTGCTTAGCTAAACGACAAGAAACATGCATTCAATTGTGTGATATATTTGCATTAAAGGCTTAGGATAGATTTGATAACTGTATTGATATATGGAGCAAGTAGCTGATTGAGTTGGGTTTAGAAATTTCATTTGTCCAGCAGTTTCTATCGATATAACTGTACGAACTGTTATTGGGGCTGTGCAAGTTCAACGATTAATCTATATAATCCCTTGACCTTAGGCATACAGCAATCGCAACACGCTCCCATCTCTAGAGAGAGGTTACACTGTAATGGTCTGCCGGGAACAATTGTCTGCGGTTTGGCCCCCGCAATTGATTCGGCATTTGTTACTGCAGTTTTCTTTGGTCATGCTACCCACTTTTCTCCCGCTACTTTAGCAAAAAATTGGACACATTTTTGTGGCCATTTTGCTGACAATGGGCCATACATACAGATACACATGGATATACATACAGACACACACAGTCCAATTGCTGGTCAGCCGCTGGTATGGCGATTGGACGCCAGACACGTAGCCAAATAAATGAGGTAGGCCAGCAAAAGGAAAGGAGCTAGAACAGGACACCAACAGGCAAACAAACAAGCGGGCCAGGAAAGGATGAAATAAAAAAGCAAAGCAACTGACTAACAATGTGATCAGTTCTCGACCAAAGGTCAGTTTTTTTTTCGATTAATTGAATTACTGCGACCAAAAACCAAAGGTCAGTTTTTTTTTGATGAATTGAATTATTGCGACCAAAAACTATTCGGAATTTCGTATTCGAATTCAAAATATTAAATAATAATTGCAAAATTAAAGGTAAGAATTGTCAATATTTTAGGACAAAACGTAATTCGATAAACGAATGTGTTGAACTAACGCAAACAAAAGCGACGAAAAGTAAATAAACGAATGGCAAATAGCACCTGGAGTGAGAAGGGGGGAGGGTGAGAGAGAGACTAGTGTGTCAGTGGGTCGATACCCCGTAAGAAGTGCATAGTGAAGTAAAGAGCTTTCTATACGAGTATGTGCATTGAAGTGGTAACGAATTAAATAATATATATATACTATTATAACTTATAATAGCCGTATAATAACTAACATATAGATATAGTTTCAGGTACAGGAACAATCAAAATAAAAATGAAATACAGATTTTTATAATACAATTAAGTTAGCAAAGGTTGATTAAATTTCTACATTAATTTTGGCAACCTTACCAGTTTTCTTGAATGTTAACTGCTTGTTGAACTTCATCATACTTCACCTTTCTTACGGGCTATATTTACAGGATATTTCTTTGTGGCATTGTGGGATTTATCTTATCATAAATATATGCAATATTTACAGTTCAGTGTCATTGTCCAAAGCATCCTTCATATTCATTTGAAGGCATCAAAACTTCGACCATTAAGCCGATTAACTATTTACAGCAAATTATAGGTTCACTCTGTGGTATTTGTGCGGTATTTATATGCTATGTATTTGGTATTTATTGCCTCAAAAAAGCAAAAAAAAATGCTGAGCTTGCTTAGACAACAATTCTGTTCGTTAGTTGTCCTTTAAGACGCATAACAGACATACACACTCAACCACACTTACGCACACACATCAAAGCCCACCCACACACACACATACATACATACGCACATGCACGATAACTTCAAGGAACTCTAGCATTCTCTGTTGTTGTTGTTTGTGGGCTTCATGTTCGCCCTAGGGGAACAGCCTAAATGGATTTCAGGCCTAATCAGTTGTCGTTTCATTTCCGCAGCGACTATGCGATAGATGGATTGCGTTGCGGATTGGGGAATAGTTTTTCTCTCTCTCTTTCCCTTCTTTCGCATAATGCAAAATCATCGTCAAGCCAAAAAGTATGCTATGAATTTTGTTGTTTGCAAATTACTTTTCCTTTTTTGTGCTTTGTCAACTTCATTTGCCATTCAATTGTGAACTTTGCTTGTGCCTGCGATGCGGCACTTAACTGAATTGCTAGAAATACACACACACACACAGGCACTCGCATATAAATTCGTGTACTTGCAGCAAATTAATTAATCATTTTTATTTCCTGAGCGAGTTTTCCATTTTCTGTTTTCACTTGCATTTCCTAGTGTAGCAGCTGCTGCAAGTTTTGCTTTCAACGACTTGCTGACACGCACACACAGCAGGAAAGAGAGAGAGGGTAGAGAGAGGGGCAGAGAGAGTGAGAGGGAGGGAGAGAGCGCTCTCTCTCCACGCCACTTGTTGCTGTGCGAGCTGAACTTGAGTGAGCTTGCTATGTACGTCAGCTGGACAATTGCCCAAAAAGTGCTGCACACACACACACAGCTAGTGAGCGTGGTCGTGTGTGTTTGTGCAAGCAGTTTGACTTTTGACTTTTATTGTCAACTTGAAGGCGAATGGCGCAAATAAAATTTTACAATGCAGCAATAAAAAATGCAGAGCTACACACGCACACACACATATACATACACGCACACATATCCAAACACACACACTCACACACACCCACACATTTAAACACACACACACACACACGCAGCTGGGCAAATGTAAATTTAATAGGGCGCAAAGGGCAACCTAATGAAATAAGCTGCAACAATTTTTGTAGCATACTTTTGTGCTGCATAAAATATTCAAATCGAATTTGTGGACTTTCAGAAGGAGCAACTAAACTGCCACTACTGGTCAGTGCTGTGTGTACTGTCCTCCTACCATATCCGCTACGCCTGCTCCCTCCTCCTCTTGTTGCTATGCGCTGCAAACTGCGCTTCAAATCGGATTTATTATATATAGATGTTGGTATATCTATGCACCAAGCCCGCAACTCACATTCACATTAACATTCACATTCGCATTGAAACAGCTAATGCTCTAATGAGAAACCAAACAGATGACATTTAACGCCGCCAGATGAAATCTCTTCAATTGAAGCGGGCATATGAATGCGCTGCAGGGTGTACAAAGCCAGTAGAAGTGAACTGAGGGGGAGAGGGGAGTGTGCGCTGATGACCTGGGGGTAAAGCCGCTTCCATATAAGCCATGCTAATTTGCCAGGCATAACAAATCCCACCTGAGCTGCTGCTCTCTCTCTCTCTCTCTGCTCTCTGATTTCTGCACCTGGTAAAGACTTATGGTACATGTCTGTTCACGTTTGTGCATGTGTGTGCATGTGTTTTTACTGTTCCTCTTGTCAATCTACGCATCCAGTTGGAGCTTTTTATTCCATTTCGCCTGCTGTCAAAGGTGCAAAACAATAAAGGTAGAAAGAAATTGTGTGTTGACGACGTACCTATTTGCAACAGTTGCAACTGAAGTTCAGTCAGTCAGTCAAGCGTCTGCCAGAGATTATGATTAAGGGGAGGTCAGTGCAGGGCTTTGAAAAGTCATGGTACATTAAGGACTTCCATTTTGATTTCAATGAAGTTTTATAGATGTGTGCAAAAAAAAAAAAAAATAATCTTACAGCAGAGTGCGAATGGCATATGGACATATAGAGGTATTTTCCATGCATACCTTTGGGCGCAATTAAGTCTTAGTGACAGTCACAGGTCAGAAAAAGAGCTGTGAATGGAGTAATATTTACCGCAAAGCAATGGCAATTAAGCTCTTCAATTCATGGCTGACACAATCTGGCGCCCTTTTAGCTTTAAATCTGTTTCTTTATATTTTTACCAGATCAATCACTGGTAATATGTCTGCCCAACTGTCATATCTATGGCAATATTAAACGCAACTTACACATTGCCTTAGCTAATTGAAATGACATATGTGCAAGTGATAATTTGTCATATGGCAAATATATATGGCATGTTTATATGTCGGCAGCCTTAGAATTGTGTGTCATATGCCTTAATACACACGCTGTAATATACATATACGGTACATATGCCACATGTCATGCCTCATAACTCATTTTCGATATAAATCATTTGCCATATAAGCCACTTTTCATATAAACCACTTGTCATAACAATCATTTCCCATATAAATCACTTGTCATACAAATTATTTGCCATATAATTCTCGCCCAAAGGCAATTGTCTGACTGTCTATTAAATCTTTTCTTAACTTAATGTTTGAAATGTTCAATAGGTTATAAATTATTTGTCATATGTTTATATGGCAGTTAGTATAGCAAAATACTCAAGTGTCATATGTCATTAAGAGTCTGCCTCCCAACTATACTACTTGCAATCGCAATGCCTGTCGATGGCACCCTCTGACTTCCACTTGGAACTCACCTGCTGAGGCAGATTCCATTCAGCTGCCATAGACAAACAAATATGTATGTCAGACATCAAGCCATACGCAAATTGAGTGTGTGAGTCAATCAACAAATATTGAAAAATTCATTTGCAATTTCCATAACTGTATTTAAGGCACATTTCTTCCGGTCTCTGCCTCTTTCTCTCTCTCGCATTTGTCAGCGTGTTTATCTGTCTGTCTGTCGGTCTGTCAGTTTATCTGTCTGTTCATCAATAAACAATGCGCTGTGAAAATATTGTGGCAACAATATAATAAACAACAATAACGCTTGACAGGCACCTCGCAAGGCAGCAAGCCATCAAGGCGGCAAAGCATTTGCATGTGCACTCAGGCGGCAAGGCGTGTTTCCTGCTGCCTCCCTTTCTCTCTCTCTCTCTCTCTCCTTCTCTTTTCCTCCATATTGTCTCTCTCTCCCTCTCTCTTTCTCTTCCCCTCTCTTCTCTGCATTTTGCATTAGTCTCGAGTGGCTTGAGGCAACATTATGTGTGCTAGTGTGTGTGTGTGTGTGTGATGGTGTGCGGCATGTCATCGATGTGGCTGCAGCTGCGTTTTCGCCACGCCTCTTTTGCTGCCCCCTTAAGGCTAAAATTACGTATACGTAATGTGGCAAAACATCTGTCATAATAACTGGCAGACGGCATAATGAAGCTGCCTCAATTTATGGCCAATTTTTCTGCCTCTTTGCCCCGCCAATTTCTAAGCATTCAGCGAATGTTCGGACGAGGGGGTGGTAGAGGTGGGGGAGGAATAGATAGCTGGCATTGACTTTGCTCGACTTTAATCGCTGGCAAAACGGAGGCCGCAAGGCGCGCTCAAACGTGTCCAAATGCGGATGCGTATTTCGGATGCTGTTGAGCGGAGCTAAGTAGCAACACGCATAGCTCTTATATAGAGCTATATCGAGCGCAGTGTATAGTGTGTGTGTATGTGTGTGTGTGTGTGTTGGTAGCAACAATGTAAAATCGTAGCATACATTTGTGGGCTACAATGCGCACAGCACATGGCACAGATGAGATTATAGCCCCCCCCTACTTGTGTCAGACAATCCCAGGCTAGCTGGCAGGCAGGCAGGCGCACAGTGGGGCAGCATATGTTGCATATGCTTGTCAGATATGGATATGACAGTGCTGGCAGTGTGCTTAATGAGCCAAGCACACTACAAGTTGAAGATGGAGAGGAAATTTAATTGTACTTCAACTTATAATCCCCTCATGATCTCTACTAAATTACAAGGTGGATATGTAGGTGTACATACATATATATATATAGTTCGTTTATACATTTATATGTCTTAAACATTTGCAAACATGTATTTCATGCTATTGGTTCTATCTGCAGTCGACTTCCTTTCGAAACGGCTTCACATGCAGCGCAGCAGAAAATTGTTGCCTACTTCCAGGCTGCGCACAAAATTAACCCACAAGTTTGGGCCAAATACAAATGTTAACAAGAATTTGCTTGATTAAAAGAGAGAGAAAGAGATAGAGAGGAAGAGGGGGATTAGAGTGAGAAAGAGAGAGTGAATGAGAGAGACAGAGAGGGGGATAGGGAGAGTGAGGGAGAGAGAGAGAGAGTGAGAAAAGAAAAACAATTTGTGCTTTTTGCTTGGCAGTGGCAAATTAAAATTAACTGCCGCCCACTGTGGCCCACAGTGCGCCGTTGGCTATGCGTGGCTTATAAAGGACTTACTCGAAAGGGTAGACGCGCAGCACATGCAATGGCAATGTGTGTGTGCGTGTGTGTGTGTGCGTATGTGTCTGCTTATGCAAAAATATCACATCAAATGTCTAAGTAGAATTTTCACTTGAACTCTCACTGTCTCTCTGTCTCTGCCTCACTCTCTCTCTTTTCCCTGTGCCTTCTTTCCTCCCTCCCTTTCCCTCTTTTGTCTCTTTGCTTGCTCTGCCTTAGCATTTGCTGTCGAGTGGGCCTAGGCCGTCGCAGACTCAAGAGATTGCAGCTGAAGCGCTCTACACTTTCGCAATTTCATTTTGGCTAAGCGTCATTTGCATTTGTCTGCGTTCGCTTTGTTCCGCTAAGCGTCGTTTTAGCTCCCACATTTTCTCCCCCTGTCTACCCCTGGCACAACCACTAGCCCCGCCCCCATGGTGTTGGCCTCTCGCCTTACTCGCTTGCTGCTCTTTGTGCCGAGTGCTTTTCCCAGCGGGACATTCGATTTGTCAGCGCGATTCCGCTCCGTAGGCGGGCAACAAAAATCAAAGCAACAACAACAACAGCAAGAAGAGCAACAGCAGCAAGTGCGATAACGAGCAGCAGGAGCAGCCGTAAAGAGCTTTGTTTGTCCGCCGGCCAAGCAACACTGCGTATACGCAATATACGCAATCGTTCGTTGTGTTTGGTGTTTATTAAAAGCTTAAGGCTCAATCAGCACTTTGCACATTGCGCGCACGCAAACAGAACGACAATCATCTAAAAGTGCTAAATACGATTCCCATTGATAAATATCAGAACTGAGATGCCTCCGTCTGTGTACATATGTATTCACTGTGCGAAGCCTGATCGACAGCATGCTGCTCATAGAGTTGCTGTTTGTAGCTTTACAATGTTAGCTTTCAGCAGCTTCTCGAAGCTTTCAATTAAGTCTGAAATCAAGCATTTTATGTGGGTTCAATTAATGTTCCTCTAAACTATTGAAAGCTTTCAGATTGATTGATTGGGAAAATCTCACGAAAGTGTCAAGCACAAGGCTTATTTAAATCAAAATGTGAAGCTTCTTGGTGAGTCTTCAACAGCTTCAAAGACAACATAAACGTAGACAGTAATTGACTGCAAATTGTTCATTCACTCTTCTAGCTCAAGTAGCTTTGAAAGCTCATGCAAAACTCTTGTTAGTATACTGAACCATTGAAAGCTTTTAGATTCACTGATTGATTGAGTCTTAGAAAGCTGCTTAAATACCTTAAGCCTTTTGCAAATACTTAATAAGCTTTGAAGACTACAATTGATTTGGAAAATTGTTTGTTCTACTTTTAACTTGAAGAACTTTGGAAGCTCGCCCACAGAACTATTGAAAGCTTTAAGATTAATTGATTGATGCATCAAACAATAAGTTAAAGTAAAAGTTTTAAGTTAAAACGTTTGGCATGAGAGCTTTTTCTCAAGCTAAAATATACATATACCCGTACAGTAATTGTTATTTTCTGTTTATTCCAATATACTTTCAACTTAAGCAGACATTTGAAAGCTTTCACTCTTGTAATTTGTTCACGCTCCGCAGTCAACTAATGCCATTGAGCCACAGGGAATATCGGCCTGCTGTGCCTGTGATTCTGTGAAGGGTGAACGTGTTTATAATATTTATACGTCGCTTTGCACTTGGTCGTATCAGAATAACTGATTTATTTATGTTGAATGTGTTCGAGTCTCACTCGAGTGTCCCTTGCTCTCTGTCTGTCGCTCTCTGCACTCTTCTCACACTCTCTAGTCTATCTCCATCTCCCTGTTCCCTGTTCCTCATTCTCACTGGCTCTCCCTCTCTGTCTGTTTGTGTTTACATTGCTTGCGATTGCCAACGCAATTGTCCAAACATTGCGGCCACCCACGAGCATCGAGTACAAGGCGCCACAGGGGGGGCGTGGCATTGTGTTATTGGCAATTATTGAACTTAATTCGAAAATCTAAGCAATTGACTTACAAGCATTTGCCATTAGAGGCGACACAACAATAAAGCTGACAATGGGCAAACATGCCTCGAATCCGATGCGAACGAGGAGGGAGAGGGACAGGGAGTGAATGGAGGATGAGGGAGAATTATGGGGGCATGTTATGGAATCTCATGAAATGGTAACGCTTGAAATGGCGCAAGAAAATTGATAACATCGCCAGAAGGAGACACGACGCGAGGGAGTCGACTGTGTGCGAGGGTAGTTCAAGGAGTTAGTGCAGCAGAGAGTCACTCTCAGCAACTGCAACTTGTGGAGCTGCGCTCGCTTAAGGACTGACAACTGTAGGTGCATTGGGCACATTTTGAGGCAACTGTAACTACAGTGAGAGATAACTGTAAATGTACGCGCTGGCATCAGCTGCAGCACCTTGATTGACTGGCATAACTTTTGCCCGGTCAGTTGCAGTATCCCCTCCTGCCCCCTCCTACTGCTGCCCCAGCTATCTGTGCGTGCAGCAAACAAGGCAATCTAACCCTTCTTCTGTGTGGGTGCAGATTTATGCAGCTGCATTTGTATGGGCCTCTGTGTGTGTGTGTGTGTGTGTGTTGCACAATCCTCTTCACGTTGCACATAACTCATTTAATGTCGTTGCCTTTGCAAGCATTGCAGTTCCTGCAATGCCAATGCCAATGCCATGTGGCATACGGCATGTGGAAGGTGGCAACTGGTTCGCACAAGGGCCACGGAGCGTATTTGTGTATTTGTGTTTGTGCCCCCACATGTGGCAACTTGCTCGGCTACAAATTATTCATAGCATACTGCAGCATGCCCCACCGCAGAGTCACCCTCGCCAAGCCCCAGAGAAATGCAACAGTTTGCTACGCTGTGCCACATTGCGTATGCGTTATTTGTCTCGGCTGCAACCGATACGGACGCAGGCGGGGCAGGTACTTGCACAATGCACACTGTTGATGCAGCAAGTGCCCGCCTCGAGTGCGACAGAAAAGAAATGTCATATGAAGGGGGTTTGGGGGAGTGAATGGGAGTGGTAGAGAGGGTGGGGAAGGAGAGAGGGAGGCCAAGTAGATGAGGTTGCCCACTTGTGGGACTCGGTTAAGTTTACAAGTGAAAGTGTGTGCTATTTCTTGACCGCTTTATGACCTGATTACACATACTTGGAGTGCAGAAGAGCGCATTAGAGATGGCTTGTAATGTACACATCGATAACAATCGACTGTCTAAGATATGTGATGAATGCATCAAGGGGAAACGTGTAGTAATGGCAGCATGAGGCCAAGCATTATCGCACATTTGTATTTGTGGGGTATTTTAATGGTGAGGATTATTCGATAATTATCGATAGGTTGGCAGTTAATATTCTATGTGAGATTAAGCTTTCAAATAAATAACTTATATTGCTATGAACTACAAAATACACAGGTTATCGATAAGTTATCGAAAAATATATCGATATTTATCGAAGTGTTTAGCTGCCGTGGTGTGACTCAACAGAAAATCGCCGAAAGGTGCCTGCTACTAAACTTTACTTAAGAATAGTTATCGATAATTTATCGAACAGATTGCCAATAGTTTTTGTAGTGACCATCTCTTGTGCTAAATAATGTGAATGGTTTGGAAATCATTGCGTGTAAGTTTAACAATGTAGTAGTTATCGATATGTTATCGAACAACTAACACGTATCAACAACTATAAAGTATTGTGCACTAACTATCAATAAGCAGTTATCGATAAGTTATGGAACAGCTTAACTGAAAACATTCACAGAGTTGCACACAATTGTAGAAAGTGAAATCGATATATCGACTAACAATAGACGAAAGGGAACTGATTTACTGCTTGCTCAACTTACCCGCACTTTGCGCACCGTCTTGCGGCTGTCGTTGCGTATGTTGACGGTCACGTTGACATCCTCGCCGTGCGTGTACCAACCCTTGTCCAGGCTGGCCCGCAGGCCCACACGCCCGTCGTGCAGCAGGAAGGGCTTGTCGACAGCGCCCTGTGGTCCGCCGCAGGGACCGACACTGATGCCGCCAATGCCGCCGGTCACTCCGGCATTGCTGTGCGGTGGCAGCATTCCGGAGCCAGTGTTGTCACAGTGCTGCAAAATGGGCAAAGCAATCGCAGATTAGTTCTTGCTCGGATTACAGTAGTCCGTGCCACGCGCGCGTGTGAGTCTTTGTGTGTGTGTGTGTGTTGTGTGGGTGCAAGCTGAGCTATTGAAGCGGCTAAGCTGCTTACAGATGCAGCAGCGTGTTTGCGTGGGAATTAACCGGTTCGAGTGTGTGTGTGTGTGTGTGTGTGAGGGGGGGACTTACATTCATAACCGTTTTAAGTTTCTATGGAAATTGGTTGAATGAATTGTGCGGAAACTAAGCTAATTGAGAGTTCAGTTTGAACAGTTAAACGATTTGTGAATTGTTTAAGTGGTGCTGTACCGGTTAGCAGTTGGGTTCCCTTGTAAATCTGTTAACGACTGGTAATAGTATATGTAGAAGTATGTATGTTAAAACATTTAATCAGTGGCCGAGTAACCGTTAGTGTGGTGACCAACTCTTTGTGGTTAGGTTAACTTCTTTCGTTAACCTATTAATTAACCGATTAACAGTTTTTGTATAAGTTCATTTATTGTCAACAGATTGTAAAATACGAGTATGTTGAACGTTTATGAATCGGTAAAAGATTTGTATATAACTTAGCTTGATGTGAACAGATAGTAAAATTAAATCGAAACGATTGTAAGTTTGTGAATCGGTTAACTCCTAATGAATAGGTTAATTCTTTATGAATAGGTTATCTCTTTACGCATAGGTTAACCCTTTACAAATTGGTTAATTCCAATTGATTCGAAGTATGATTCAGCAATTAGTAGAGCAACCGGTTTACCGGTCAACCGTTAATCAGCATGCACTACAGTATCGGGTATATTCATTTACCAGCTCTCTCGCTCACACACTTACCTCCTGGAACGACTTGCTGTAGCAGTGAAATGGATCATTCGGGCACTTCTCGATCTCGCTCTTGCTGCGCCCAAAGCGACCGCTGAACCGAAAAGACTTCGGCGACAGTCGCAGCTTGGGAAACGAATCGCCGCGCTCCGACTTCGATTTGCCTTTGCCAGCACCACCGGCACCGGGGGCGGTGAACACGGGTCCATAGCCAGCGCTGGTGCCGGCGGTGGCAGTGCTGCTGGATGTCGGCTCGTTCGACAAATTGGTGCTCTCGCTGCTCAGCGGCGGAGTGCTGCTTGCTGGCGGCGACTGGACCGCACAGGGGCCATGCTGGCCGGCAAAGGAGGCGCAGTGCTCCGGGGCCGTGTGGTGATGGAACACGTCGGTGCGATAAATGACGCGCACACCCATCTTGACCGAGGCGCGACGATGGAACTTCTCATCGGTCTTGTCCGCTGTGCGATAGAGAAATAAAGAGAGAAAGAGAGAGAACCAGGGCCAGGACAGTGCGGGGAACGGGTGTGCATTGGGGGAACAGAGAGAGGGAGTGAGGAGCGAGAGGGATAGAGAGAGAAAAAGATTAGCGATATTTCGTATTGAAAGGCGGTTGCCGTTGCAATGTTGCCGCTGCCGTTGCCGCTGCTCGACATTTTTATAGCACGAATTTGAAATCGAATTACAGTCAAATTTAGATATGGGTCGAGATACGGTAAGCACTCCATAAGGTAAACCAACAACCAGCGAGAGATAGTAGAGAAGGTAAGCAAGTAAACAAAGGTCTTGACACCTTTACACATTGGTTCACCTTATCGAGCACTCACTGTATTTAGTGAATTTGAATTTGTGTGTCAATTTTGAGGTCGTTGTCGTCTTTTCTTTTTTTGTATTCTGTCCAAATGCCAAATGAGTTTCGAGTGCGCCAATTGCCAATGCAGTCAGATGTTTAGTTGTTGTTGTTGTTTTAGAATTTGATTTTCGAGTTGTTGTTGTTGTTGCACTGTGAGCTTGTGGGGCAGGCGGCGGGAAACGTGAACGGGCTAAACAATTTGAAGAGAGAGATGCACATGAAAGGAAGAATACATGAAAGACACACACACACACAAACAAAGAAAACGGGACTTGGCAGGCATTTTCGATCGCGGAAAGTGCAGAGTGCGATGCAGAGTGCTGCCTGGCGAACTATCGACAACTATCGAGGGACTATCGACTGACTATCGATGGAATATTGTCCGATTATCGCAGGCAGCACTCGCTGAAAATGCTTGCAAAGCCAACAACAATGAGAATGACAGATTTTCAGAGACTATGATAAGTATACAAAGAAAGAAAGGAAGAAAGAGGAAGAGATCGAGAAAGTATGAAAGTTAATGAAAGAGAGGGTAACGGGGGGGAAAAGACAGAGAGAAAAAGATACATTCTTAAAACACGCTAAAACAAAAGAGTTTAACAGAGTGAGTGAAGAAAGAGATAGGGATGGAGAGAGAGGGGGAGAGAGATAGAAAGAGAGTTCATATGAGGGCAGTGCTGCCAACTGTCGCTTACCAAACAGCACAGATCGATCAATCAACGAAAAATACTTGACGAAAGAATGAACATGACGAAACTAAATGAAGAACTTCTGACAATGTGAAGAATGAAAGAATGAAATGAAAAGCAATCACGAGATTAGGTCAAAGAACGACGAGGAAGTCACGAGAACGTGATAGACGATTGGCGATTGGAGAGTCAAAGAAAGTAAGAGAGAAACACTAACTATTGTAGAAAGGAAGACTGGATAGAAACGGAAAAATTCGATAGAACGAAGGAACTTACAAAGAAACAGAAGCGGAAATCGATAAATAAATGAATAACAAATAAAATATATTTAAACTTAAAACATAACAAGCAGTTCCCCAGTAACGATTCGACTTAAGAGACAACTACTTAAATATATATATAGAGATTCATATATAGATATACACATTTATCGATTCAGTTCCAAAGAAGAACTTTAAAGTGAGGTTAGGTTAGTTTTTTATTAGTTATTTAGTTTAGTTTCTAAGTAATAACATTTAGGAAAGTAAAGAAAATACTGGAAAGAGCCCATATTGAAAGAAGATTTATATAACTTTTCCATAGAAATCGGCAGCACTGGATCGAAGACATTAACAGATATATAACAACAATAAGGTGGCAACCCCAAAGGCAGAATTGACCACAAGTAAGACACTGTATACATATAGACACACACACAGGCACACACAGACGCACACAACTACACAAACACACACACGCACGTACACATACATGTACACACACACAGGCACACACAGAGCAAGAAACATCAATTAAACAAGGGAGAGAAGACATCGAAAACGAGAAGTACGAGACACACAAGACAAGACAAGACACGCAAAGACACGCAAAGACACGCAATAACACGCAAAGGAACGCGCGTGTGTAGAGTAGGAGAGGGACGGAGGGTCAGTGGGCGTATGGGCAACTCCTTGATCTCCCGCTTACCTTGGCCCGAGTTGCACAGACAGCAGTTACAGCGACGCAGCATACGGGCCAGGAATCTGCATATGGGAGTCGGGCGACGCATCGTTCGCTGCTTCGGCGGCTTCAGCGGATAAAGCCGTGGATAGCGCACCCGACGACGCGGTGTTAGTCGTGGCGAACCTTGACCCGATGACTGACTCGACGACACTTGTGAAGGGCACTGACGGGGGAGAGTCGTCAGTGGGATTGTCTGCGGGGACTGGTGCGTCTGGTGCGTCTGTTTCGGCTGCTGCATCTGCATGTGAACGGGCGTCATGTGGGGGCTCGATTGACTTGATCGATACAATGTTGCCGAACGGCAGCTGGATGTCGGCTGGTTCATGGGCCCCGTTACCGTTTGCTGCGATTTTGAACGCGTTCGGGATCTCGATCTGGAGCGGGAACGCGGCCTGGGTGTTGGTAGCCGGTTGCGCACAGAGACACTGACTCAGTCGATCTCGTCACTGGGATCAGCTGGAGCGTGGGAGGGAGGATAAGACGCAAGACACAATAAGCAAGCAACCGTACTGATCAAGCACAAATACACTCACACACACACTCCACACACGCACACACAGACAGAGAATACACATGCATAGCTCACACACACAGCTACACAGACAGAGAGCACACAGAGGAAGTCAGTGCGTGTCCACAAGCCAACAACAAGCTCCAGGGCACAGTAATACCTCAGAAATCCCTCTCTTATTGTTGTAATATTCTCGAAAATAGTTACCCCAAGCAGCAGCTACTCAAGCTAAGTGGCTACCCTCTTGCCCTGCCCCATTCCCCGTTCCTCGTTTCCCCTTCATTATTCCTCTTTCACTTTCAACAACAACAGATACGCCTCAATGCAGTCTCAGTCTCCTTTCCCTCAAGGACACTCGGCAAGGACAACTCAGCACAAACTCGAGGCTTCTAATTAAAGCAAAACAATGTTCAACTCAGCGCGAGCACCTTCTCGCTTCTTCTTCTTCGTACAGGGGGGAGGGGAAGGGGGCCCCGTTTGGCCAAGCGACCTGGGGCAAGCGTTAAGCGTTTGCCGTGCCCCAAGGCTGGTAAATATGCCGAGTTAAACAGGATATGTAATATCCTTTTGCCAGCACCGATTGCATCTGCCACCTACGCACTCGCCTTGTTTCCCTTTCCCGTAAATCCTTAAAGTGATTTCTCCGTGAAAAGGAAGAAAGAAAACATTTTCAAATCGCGTTAAATTAAATTTCCCTCAAAAAAAAAGAAAAGAAAAAACAGAAAAATCAACACAGCAAGTATTTCTAGCAATGTTCTTTGCAATGTGAAAATCAGGGGGAACTTCTACTGAGCGCTTTCATCTGCCCCCTGGAAGAAACTAAATAACAAAGCACAGAATATTCAACAGTTTTCTTTGGCATTACAGCAGCAGATACGTCTCGGATATTTTCGGGACCCTCGGGGCGGCATTTAGATAGTATATGTTTATGTTTGTGTGTGTGTCTGTGTGTGTGTGCGTGTGTCGGAGTGTATTTGTGGGCGAGAGTATTCATTTCATTTCGTTCCATTTCATTTACCTTGCCAGCGACCAAAGACAATAAGGGAGAAGGGGAGAGACGTGGGCAAAGGCAGCAAGGACAATGCCCAGCGGCAGTTAAAGCGAAGTACAAATGAAAACAAAATAGTTTGCCCAGCTGCAATGTGCTCACACAAAGATACCCTGTTTTTGCCCACTGATAATGCATAAAAAGTTCAGTGTATACTAAAACTGAAGCCTGCAAGTCCATAATCAAGCGAGATATATCAGTTACAAACTCGTTGGGAGTCCCATTTCCCATATCGATTCCATCTGAGCCTTTTCTATGGAATCATGCAATAAATTGCGCACTTTTTTTGTAGTTGTTTTCTGTTTCGTTTTCGGTTTTCGATTTTGCACTTTTATTAATTTTCCAGGGAAAACACAAAAACAACGGCAACCCAGTGGAGAGAAATAAAAATATATATTGTTTATACTACGTTGATGAAGCAAAAAAAATTAAATCAAAACCAAAATCAATCACAGGCTCTCAATTCTCTCACATCGATGCTGACGTCAGCGCGCAAGAGCTGCAGAAGTGTTGGAAAACGTTCGATGCCGAGGGTATTGGCTGTTTAGGGGCAGGGGGGGAAGGGTGTTTTGATGTAGACAGTCATCAATGTAATTGAGCTGTGAAATGATTGTTAGATTGTCGAATTGCTCGGGCGCTTTAGCTTTCTCTTGCTCAGATACAGATTCAGATTTAGATTGAGATTGAGATGGATATGCAGGGACAGAGTCGGAGACAACTTACTTGCTGCTCGATACTCTCGATACTTGCGATATTGTATAGGAAATACTTGCGATACTTTTCGACTCAATTGGCACTGGCAATGGCTTGATGAGTGATGAATGTGGGGGAAATGATAATGTGAGTTGGGTTAATTGCAATGTCTACCTAGCGTTAATGTTCCAGCTAATCCGTAAGTCGAGTAAACTCGATTGTCCAGTCAGTACAGTCCTTATCATGCTTGTGAGTCATTCTCAGTTTCGAGCTAAGCCTTTGAAGTCCCTAATTATTTCCTAGAAGGCTTAAACGAGCTTTGAGAGCATACTATGAATGTAGTAACATCAAAGTATGTGATTAAGCTGCTTTAGAGTTTACTGACAAAGCTATAGAAGAGTTTTAATGTGCTTGCAGCGAAGTTTTATTTAAATTAATCTTAGAAAGAGTTTCGGATATGAATTGTGTAACTCATTCAATGCTTGTTACACTTCTTCTGTCTTATAGCTAACTGACAAAGCTCTAGAAGAGCTTTAATGTGCTTTTAACGATGATTTAATTAAAGAAACTTCAGGAAGAGTTTCCTTTATTAAATGTGTAACTTATTCAATGCTTGCTATACTTTTCATCTCCAAATAAGTCACTTATTGACATTCCCCAACTATTTCGGCACTGCCTTTTTAAGCTTTCATGTGCTTTTGAAGCTCTCGTCCTATTCCTTTACTTCTTATGCATCTTAAGCAGCTTTGGTTGCCCCAGTTTCGGCTGATTCCCTGAATTGTATGACACTTTTTGGCGTCTGTTCTTTGCCTCTGCCTGCTGTCAGGTGGCTTTTCTCCCACTCCCGCCCTCTTTAAACTTGTCATCGGTCCTTCAATTTTTTGTCCCTCTCTACTGACTTCTCCTTCCCCCTGCTTCTTCATGGTCAGTTCGTCAGATTGTCACATGAATCTCTTTCAGCTTGTTCAGTTCCCCCTTGATACCTCACCTCAGTTCCAGAGCTGGCAGGCTTCTCCGAATGGACACGCTACACACGGCAGCGTATTCCAGCTCGGTGAGGTGCAGTGCGGTGTTTGAAGGGGCGGTGGGGATGGCGCGTGCTCGACAATGAAGACTTACCAATAAAGCAACGCACATCGTAGCTGGTGCCAATGGGGGCTCCGTAATATCGTTTGGCCGGCACCAATTGGACACTGGGCGGGGCCTGGGCGGTCAACGTCAAGGTGAACGGATGGGCACCATCGCCTAGACGCTTCATCAGAGCCTCCTGCAATGGCACAAGGAATGTATACAATAAGTTCGATATAAATCACATTTGCAAATTGCCAAATCCAGTGGTAAATGAAAATTTCGAATTTTAATTGATTTTCGCAACGAGTAACTGAAACTGAGCCTAAAGCTTCGACTCCAGCTCAAGACTTAAGCAGACAATGCAATGCACTGAGAGAAAAGACGTATGTGCGCATGCAATTAAATCAAATTTCAAATTTTTGCCACTCGAGCTGGCAAAGAGCTAAATAATTGCCAGATTTTAGCTTGTTGTCCTGTTTTATATTTTCTAGCTGGTTTAGCTGCTTTTTCTTTCTACGATTATTTGGACATTTTCTCTGTTTTCCTCTGTATGTATTCATTGTGTATTGCAATTTAATATTATTCACTATTGATTTTATTTTACAGAAAGAAACCATTCCATTATGTGAAATATATTTGATATTATATTTTCCAAATATATCCTTTTTTTTTAGTTCATTCATTAGATTCATTAGATGGAGTCGTAAATTGAAAATAAAATATTTTATTTGATTATTGAATTACCAATCAGTCATGTCGAGCCCGAAGGCATTTGAAATTCATATTCTATAGTCTGCCAACCCTCGTGAAGTTTGCGCATTTCTCCATGATATGCCCGGTAATGCGGGTGTATACAGTCACAGTGGGTTGGGTAATCAGCATTGGTTGCCACCAATGTGATCACTTTCGGTATATGATTTGCTTTTTTTTTTCTGCTGTTGTAGTTGTAGTTTTAATTTTAATTATGCGTGCTGGCCATGGTGATTAGGCGAACCATTCCCATTTCAAATTGCGGGCTTTGTTCTGGCTTTGGATTTGGATTCGGCTTTGTTTGGGCCGTTGTTGTTGTTGTTATTTCTTTTCTGGTTTTGGCATTTCATTTGCATTTGATTATGTATTCGGCATAATACAGGTCCTGTCTCTGGTACCCACTCTCTCTCTCTCTCTCTCTATCTGTCTCTGTCCCTCTTTTGGAGTCCTCTTCTCGTGGTTGTACCTAGAGCTGGCCTTGGATTTATACTTAAATGTCTTATCGTCGGCGCGTGTATCTGTGTATCTTCACTTTTAGCTGTGTTGTGCAGGGCAACATTGCCACAAGGGCATACTGACAGGGTGCCTGCTGCCCCCTTTGGCCCCTTACCCCCTTTCCTTATAGCATTTACCCATCAAGTTTGGCTATGATTTCGCCTCGAACTGTTCTGTGTGCGGCATTTCAATGAAAGTATTTAAAGACACTTTCTCAGCTCGAATTGTTTTGTTCTAATTTCAGCAGGCATAAAGAGAGAGAGAGAGAGAGAGAGAGAGGGAGGTGGGGGAAGAGTATCAAACTGTAGGACTGCCTGCTTAAGCTGCAATTGTCAGGCAAAGGCTAGACGCACAAGGCAGAAGGATTTTGGGCCTGAAAGATGAATGCCCAAGTTTATCTGTCGTACTTGCGCACATAAGTCGACTCTTTGCAGGAAAAACACGAACCCACAGGTCTGTACATGTCTATACACGTTTGTGAATGCGTACATATTCATATGTATGTGTTTGCAACGGCGACAACGACACATGTCGCGCCTGACGGCTGGATGAATGGATAACTGAGGCACTTAAGGAGCAACTTTAAAGCGAATTTCCAATCTGCCAATCTGTGTATCGCCCCAGTTTACTCAGCTTTGTCGGTGTATAAAGTTCTCGAAGAGGTGCTGCTGTATACTTGCGTTGGGGAATAAACAGGAGTCTGATATAATCTATTTAACTTAGTCTTGATTCCCCGTCAACTTTTCTGTACAGAAGAAGACTTAGACTGCACTACACTTGACTGTGAAATACTGTGCATTACTCTACACTTCTCTACACTTCTTTGCACTACTCTGCAGTACCCTACTCTACTTTACTCTACTCTAATGTACACTACTGCTACATTTTACAACACTACTATACTCTACAACACTATTCCATAACACTACTCTTCAACACTACTATGAAACACTACTCTTCAACACTACTCTATAAAACTACTCCCCAACACTTCTATACCATACTCTACAACACTATTCTACAACACTACTCCCCAATACTTCTATACTATACTCTACAACACTTTTCTACAACACTACTCCCCAACACTTCTATACTATACTCTACAACACTATTCTACGACACTACTCCCCAACACTTCTATACTATACTCTACATCACTACTCTTCAACACTACTCTTCAACACTACTCTACAACATCACTATACAACACTACTCTACAATACTACTCTATAACACTACTCAACAACACTACTATGCAACACTACTCTACAACATTACTCTGCAACATTACTCTACAGTACTACTCTACAACACTACTCCCTAACACTTCTATACTATACTCTACAACACTACTCCACAACACATCAGTACAACACAACAACTGCTCTACAACACTACTCCACAACACTACTCCACAACACTACTCTACAACACTACTCCCCAACACTTTATTACTATATTCTACAACACTACTCCACAACACTTCAGTACAACACTACTTTACAGAACTACTCTACAACACAACTCTACAGCACTACTCTACAACACAACTGTAAAACACTACTCTACAACACTACTCTGCAACAATACATTACAACACCACTCTACTACAGCACTTAACATCACTACACCCACCAATACTTAAACTCTATTGTACTTTCTCCCGTTCTGCCCTACCTTCTCCACCCTAGACTCTTCCCCACATCTTTTGCAAACTTTCCTTTCTTCACTTTCTTTTCAATTACCTTGGCTCCCGCTGCGTCGCAGACAGACCCGGCTTAAGCACGTCCTCCCTATCGACTATCGCTGGCCAATTAATCGCTGGCCAAAGCGGCGTCCTTTCTGTTGGCTCATCGCTGCGTTATCCATCAATCTATCGCTAAACCAAACAGAGCTCAACTATAGCTGTCCCCCTTCGACTGTCCCCAGTGCGCCCTCAGTGGTCACTTCTCTGTTGGGAAGTACTTGGCCGCCGGCTGAGCCGCTTGCCGCTTGCCACAGTCTCTGGGCGAGTTATTAAAGCCAAATTCATTTAATTATGCGTGTTTGTGCTTGTCTTTGTGTTTGCCTGGGTGTTTGTGTTTCAGTTCAGCTTCGACCCACTTTGAGTTGGGCTCAAGCTCGTCGCGGCTGCTGGCGAGCAGCGCGAGCAGTAAATAAATAAGTAAATATATTATGCAAATCGGGCAAGGAAATGCCGAGTGGAAAATTGGCAATGCAAAATTGGGAGGTGGGAAACGGTACACAGAAAATGGGAAATGGGAAATGGGAGACCGGCTAACTGATTGCCTAACCAAATTTTGGTGAGTTTCGGTTGTCAGAAAAGTGATGGCTGAATAAATGATTGCATGTCAAATTTAATAAAGGCAAAAGTTCCAATTGAAAGTTTCAGGTGAGACACGGAGGGAAAGGTACAGAGAGCGGGAATGGAAGAAGTAATAGAGAGGGAGAGGGTGCTTGCTATAAGTGAAAACAATGTTGAAAAGAAATCGCCAAATTTGCTACGCTTTTAGTTTGATGAAGTTCAGTCTCAATTGATTAAAGTGAAGTGTCCGCCAACATGCCATGTGTATACCCCATATGCACAAGCATAATATAGGGTATATTAACGCAACGCACATGATACACGCTTAATATGCTCGCTTGGGGGCTTGTCAAATTATCTTTCATCAGTTGAAAACCTGCCATCTCATGGAGCATGCTTCTGACGAGGCAGTAGGGTACCACATCCGTAGGGGTATTCCTTTTAAGGAACTAGTGTAGTGCGACTCTGTTCTTGAGAACCCTTTAATGTTTGAATCTGAGCAGTGGCATTTCAATCCTCAACTTGATTCAATATGTGATGGCGATCCTTTTCAGCTGCAGGTTTTAGAAAAATGCCAAAGGATTGCTAACACACACAAACAAACCCCCTGCTCTTCTTCTCTGCTCTCCTCTCCTCTCTCTCCTGCCCCTCCCTGTTCCTCTCTTGCATGGCATTCAGGTTTCCCCCCGTGTCATTGTCTGCTTTATGAGCGAAATTGTTTTCTGGTTTTAAAAGCATTAACTCACGTGCAGACCGTGAGTACTGTGCGCTGTTTCGCTCTTATTGTTGTCTACTTCTAGCTACACCCTCTCGCCTGCCCCTCCCCCCCGGTCGCTTTGCCCCCTCTTCTATTAAAAGCAGGCAGTTTACAGCACTAAAATCAATTGAAAATCAATTTCATCTAACTAAAAGCTAAGCAAATGTTTGCGTTTCCTTGTTTTACATTCTTTTCTTTTCAGCTCTAGCTCACTCTCTCTCTCTCTCTCTTTCTCTCTCTCTGATGTTCGCTCTTTCTTTCGCAGAGTGTGTGTGCTCAACCACGTTTCCCTAGCGATTCGTTGCGATGGTGCTAAAACGCCGACATTCCCACCAGTTCCAGATTTACCAATTTTTTATGGCCAGCGCCTTGTGGGGGGCTTGTGGTGGATTATGCTGGAGTGTGGTGTGGTGTGGTGTGAAGGCGTGAGTGAGAGATAGGCTATGGTGAGATGTAACTAGGTGTGGTGGGGGCAGGCGTGAAGCGGTTTGTTGTTGTGGTTATGTGGGCGCCTCAAGCTGAATAGCATCAAGGTGAGCAGCCTAGCGAGAGGATTGTGAAGGGAAGAAGAGCAGGGGGAAGTATGGAGGGGGAGTAGATGAGGAGCAGGGTGGCGGGAAGACTGTCCAGAGTCATGCCTAACAGTTTTAATGGTTCTACAAAGTTGGTAGCCAAGTTACGCACTAGACAGCTGCCTGGATATCCTTGCCACGTCCTAAGCACGAAGAACTGTTTGCCAGCGTAGTGCCTGCCACAACAACAACAGCAGTGAGCACAACAATGACACACACACACAGACAATACACACACAAACACTGAACGACTTAAGCTCAGTCTCAGTCTCTGTCTCCATCTATATTTCTTTGCTCGTCTTCATCTCAGTTTCAGTTTCAATTGTTGACCATCGCAGCTCATCTAGAACTTTAGACTGGACGCTAGTGAGCTACCCTAGCGCGACTAGACAGATACCCTCTACTGTTACTTGATGCATTAGTGTCTACACTTACCTGCAATGGACTGAGGGACTCTCGCGTTGGCTCCTCCAGGCGTGGCCAGATCTGGTGCAGCGACATGATGGCCTCGTTGCAGAATCGCAGGCCCATCACCTCCTCGTCCTCGCGGCCATAGCTGCAACAACAACAACAACAACAGCAATAACAATAGTAACAAACAAAGGAAGAGTAATTATTTATGTATTATTCAGTCTTTCCCCTCTGGCCCCTGGGCCCCATCCACTGCTCCCTCTACCACGTTAGCCTGTCAGTCAAGCGGAAATAACAATTTCAATTTCAAAACAATTGTCTGTTACATGTGTGTGACTGTATATGTGTGTGTTTATACTTGCATGTATGTATGTGTGTGTGTGTCTGTATATGAGTCAGTCAGTGATGGCTGTTTGCCCAACAGTTTTCAAGGTAAGCAAGAAAAACGCCACATTTGATCCACTTACGAACGCAAACTTTTGTACAATAAATAAATGAAGAAATGAGAAAAAAAGAAAAACAGAAAGTTCAAGTACGTGTATGAAAGAAATCAATACAAACTGCTAATAATAAATGAAACTGCTAAAGTAATTCAGCAATTAAAACACCAAGGCTAACATAAAATGTATTTTGTTAATGCTTGTCAGTTAAGAAATTGACAGCCTCATGCAGAGTTATTTAATCAAATTAAATCTGATGTTTTCCCCCTGGCTGAGCATTAGCACACAGAGACAGACAAACAGAGAGAGGGGGGAGAGGGAGAGACAATTGCATTGTTACCGCAGAATGCGCTGAACATTTCGAATATATTCCGAATGAAATTGATTGTTGTTAATGCTCAAAAGATGTGGGACTCTTGCGAATCACATTTTAATCAGATTAATTCATTATATATTTTTTTTTTTTATTAATTCATTGTATTCATTTTAATTGGCCGCGCACGAAAGTATGCTACGAATTTCGGGGAAAAAGCGAAAGGAATCCGAGAAAGTTAACTGTAATTATGAAAAATATAATTCAAAGTTGATAAAGAATGAAGAAAAGTTGGGGAGCACCAGACGCACTCTACAATCGGGCATGCTTGATACTAAAATACCCTTCGTTCAGTTCTGAAGAACCATTATGGATATGGACTAACAATTCCAAAAACAAATACAACTAGTAGGCAGGCAGTTTCACAAAAACTAAAGCATAACAGCAGGCGCAGGCAGCGCTTCACTGCTAAGGTGACTTGAATAACTTCTGTGTTTATTGTCCGATTGGATTGAAATTTTGAGCATTGGTAGATATTTAATATAGCTAAGTATATGTTGAAGTAAAAAAACTGTACCTTTTATATGTCGCTTACAAATCGATTTGAAAATTTTAAATATTGATTTGCGGTGGGCATGGTACCCAAAATATGAAACAAATTTTATCTGCGCACAGTGCATGCGAATCTTCATGCCAAATTTGGTATCTCTAGCTTTTATAATAGCTGAGATGAGTGTGTTCATACGGACAGGTACACGGACATGGCTCAATCGCCTTCAGCCAAAGAATATGTATATAGTTTGTGGAGTCTCCACGCCACCCGCTGTCTGTTACATACATTTTCGACTGGCACAGAGTTATGATACCCTTCTAATCCTTGAGTAAAGGGTATAATAATATAAAGTTGATAAAAAATGAAAGAAAGAAAAAAAAAATGAGCAGAGCAGATTGTTGCCTTCTTTTGGGGTTGACCAAAAAAAAAGTGAACTGCAACTTTTATAATTTGTTTCCATATTGTCCTTCAACAGCGCGCCTGTCTGTGTGTGTGTGCGTGTGTATGTGTGTACTTACCGAAATGTGAGCGTGAGCTGAGCGTAGACACGATACCCCTGAATGGCCTTGGGGTCGACGAAGACAATGCCCCGCAGCACCGACGGATTGTTGCCGGTCAACTGTATCTCCCTTGTGGGCAAATACAGGGTGAGCACACAGTTCGGCGAGGTCTTCTTGTACACGCGCTGAGTGCCGAACTCATCCCGGTGCACGGATCTGCAATGAATTAGTGAGTGAGTGATGGCCAGCGTGAATGAATGAATGAATGAATGAATCAACTCTTTGGTATGTTTGGCTCATTAACCTGCGCCAAATCTAATTAGAGGTTCCTGGCAAAAACATTCGAATTCGAATTTCAAAAACAACATGTATCTCTCTACACGTGTTTCTCTGCGTGTGTTCCTCTGTATCTCTCTGTGTGTGTGTCTCTGTGTGTGTGTGTGTGTGTCTATAGGTAATTCATCATGTGGATACAAGTCTATCCATGTATACAACTGCAGTCGCTGTTTTGTGGCGTAAACTTCGCGCAGCTTTGCATGCAGCGTGTTCTGCATTTTGTGGCAGCTTCATTGATTCACAGCATATCATGGGGAGTGACAGAGACAAACAGTGTGTGGGGCAGGGGGACAAGAGGGAGGGGCAGCTAAACAATCAGGGGTTAATTGTGAGCTCGAGCTGCGTTGCTGTTTTTATTGCTGTTGCCACTTGCCACTTGCCAGTTGCCAGTTGCCAGTAGTATTGTGGCAAGAAAGGCAGGCATGTGGCAACCAGGCACCAAAAACTCGCTCTGCTTGTCTCCTTCTCTCTGCCTCCCTCTCTGTGTCTCTTTCAACGGGCTTTGAGGCAGCCAAGTTGTTGACACCTGACGGCTGCAGCAATTAGCAGGTGACAGCTGAGCTGCATTCACAATCAGCGCCGTGTGTGAGCGTATGTGTGTGGCATACGGCATGTGGCATATGGCATGGTGGCATGGTGGCGTGTGGCATGTGGCAAGCTGGCACAGTGCCAATTAAAATTCCATATGGACAGACACGACTCAAAGTGACTTGCATTACAGACCAGCTGCAAGCTAAGCGTTTTAATTAGTTTCATTTTCCCCAAATGCCACATGCAACATGCAACAAATGGCAGCAAGCAGCAGTCAAAGAACAACGACAACCAGCTGACTGACTCACTGAACTGAACTGAGCTCAGCTCCAGGCAACTGTCTGCTTAACATAAGCCAGTCATCTGTAGAAGGCAACCAAGACGGTACACTGCACTAGAAGGAGAGACAGTCATCTCCCTCTGTTGTCTTGCTGCATGAACACCTAGATATCACAGAGCATAAGAGATAGAACTGTCATCTTTGCTGACAATATTTAATATTTCTTGGACACATCGCACAAAAGGTAATTGTACAATAATTTGCACTCTGTGTGAAACATTCTCACTTTTTTTTCTTCGATCAGTTAAACTTTATCAAGAATCTGTAGGAAATATGACAGTAACTAGATTTAAAACATTTTATAATTCAGTTAGGCAGTACAATACTTAAATAAAAAGGGTCTCTAGGTCATTTTAAGGCTGCCCCATGGATTGCTGTTGCTAGTTGGACAGCAAGTATATTCACGTATTGCTCCAGTCAATTTGTATATTTTTGGTTGAATGTAGAGATGATCTTAGTGTCTTACTCTCTTCTCTCTCTATCTATCTATCTTTACTTCTCTCTCATTTGTCTAACTCTCTACTCTTATTTTTCTATCTTTCTCTTGCTCCCTCAAACGCTTCTCTTGTGCCGTTTCTATTCAATGATTCTTTTCTACTTCTCTCAATAAATTCTCTTTATTCCCCTCTTCCTCTCATTCCCTTTCTCTCTTTTACTTTCTTTCTCTCTGTCATTCTTTCTATTCATATTTCTTTTATTTTTGTATTTATTTGTTTATTTTCTTTTGTATCTTTTTCTTTCCCCTCCCCTCATGCACTTCAATCGCGCGATATCTTCTATGTTTAGATGGAGCTTAGCACAGGATTCTCCTTACTCTCTCTCTCTCTCTCTCTATCTGTCTCTCTCCTTATCTCCTCAAGAGTAGTACTCTATCGCACTCTCTCTACACTTCTTTCATTATCACCCTCTTTCTCACGCTCTCATATGCTTTCTTCATCCTCCCCCTCAACCCCATTTCCAGCTATCATTTAAATCATAAAAATATTTCCCAAATAAAAATCCAATTTTGTTGCAGCTCATTGAAACTCGTCCCCTTTCCTTTTCCCTTCAGCACCCTCCCCCCCTTGCTTGTTTTGCCTGTTGCTGCCATGGAAATTTGGTGCTATGTTGATAAATTAACCGAGTGCGGTCGCCAAACTTGGTCTGGGGCCTGTCAACGAGTCGCTAATGCGAAAATCTCTATAATTATTTCTGGTTTCGCGTTGTCATTCCCTGCTCTCTTGTTGTTGATGTTGTTACTGTGGTTGTTGTTGTTGCTATTATTGTTCATGTGGCGACAGCATTGCGCCCCGTTCACACATCACGCATACGCCACGCTGGCCGCAATTAATTCCAACCGAATCGAATGAACTAGAACAACAAACACGGCACAGCAAAAAAATCGACGCCGCAGGCCAAACAAATTAGTAGAAAAAAAAGAAAGAAAAAAAAACTTGCGCAATGCTTTCATTTTTTTTGCAATTTCCTTTTTATATTCTTATTTTATCTCTTTGTTTATGCTTTACTTTTCTGACCCAAATCGAAAAGTTGAAGCAGCAAAGTCGCAGACTTGAGCCTGCACTTGAAGCGAACTTTGTCCTTAGTTCAGGCAGGCTAACGTGACAGGAAGCAAGCACACACGAAGAAAGAGCGAGAGAGAGGGGCAGAGGGAGAGCGGGGGCAAGCAAGTTGGGTGACCTGTCAGCTTAGAGTCGAGACAGCGAACATATTTTTAGCCAAGTTCGCCGAAACTTGACGCTGAAACGCGACTCAATAATTGCCCAATATTTGCCTAATGTGCGTAAAGTCCTTAAAGAGCATGAATTGAACGATGCTTTAAGGTCGAAATTGCGCACAAATAATCAGTACAACGAGGCAGAGAGAGAAGGAGGGAGAGGGAAAGAGCAAGAGTGTGAGAGTGTGTCGAATGAGTTGATGGTGTTGTAATTATTTCAAGATAACTCTCTTACTTTATCTTATTCCCTCTCTTTCTCTCTCTCTCTCACGCAGCATAAAACTACAATATTACGATTATTTAGAATTCGCTAAATGAGGTAAACGGAAACTTGCATGGCAGATCGAGTTTCCGTTACAAATCATTCAATCACAAATTGAATATCATGAGACAAAAATAGAAAATAGACAAGCAAAATACAAATAACAAATAACAATGTGATGTGAGTCATTCGAGACTGCAGACAACACACACTGCTTCCTCTACCCTTTCCCTCCCTTCCTACCATTCTTTGTGCTGTCAGTCCTCTGCGTAATTAGAATCAAATAGCGAACAGTGGCCCGCGCACAACACAAATGGGGTAATTGCATGGAGACTCGGTGCGTATCACAGCTGTTCGCATTGTGCACATTCTGCTATTGCCCAAGGGGTGAGAAGAGAGGCAGACATATCTGATTTACAGCGTAGCGAAGACATCATTATTTGTGCGTAATAAGCTGCAAGAAGGCAGCAGCGCTGCCACGACAATGCAATCAATTGGAAGAGTCTTTTTTGTTAGCAATTTTCCTGAATAATTGAAATGTTTTTTATTTTTTTCTTGTATTACACAGACACGCACGAACACACACGCACACCTGACAGCAACTGAGAACACCCTGTGTGTCTAGGGTGTGTGATTTGTTGACACGTTCCTGTTGAGCGCAGCAGTAATAGACTGCCCGAAAAAGTATGCTATAGAAATAATAATTTGATTTATACTGTTCAGCTCGAAAGTATGCTGTAGATATTGTCATATCAATTTGCTGAAATATAATACTGTTCCTTGCTTGCCTGACAGGGTATACGCTAGTCGGGCACTGCCTTACTGCATATTATATTGCATGACTGATTGCCGACTGTTTGCAGGGCAAGCGCTAGTCGACAATCCTCGCAATTCCTTCATTTTATTTTGCATGAATTAATAATTTTAAATTATAACATTGCCTTGCACACAAGCAGAGGCGGTGAAGAGTGGAGGCGTGGCAATTGTGCAGTTGGGCGGCAAGTCGCAAGCGCATGAAACGCGTCCCTTGAGTGCATTTTGCAGTCGAAATGTAATTGAATGACTTCACTTTTTCAAACCAAGTTGCAACAACAGCAACAACACCAACAACCACAAAGTGAAACCCGAAATGGAATGGCACAAAATAATCCGTCGGTTATAAATTGCACTTTCTCATTGATTTCGAACGGCAGACGATGCCTGCTTAAGTATCGATTCAACAAGCTGACCAAGTCGAGCTTTTTAATTAGTTTAATTAACTTTTAAAGAACATTCAAAGAAGGAAGGAAACCACACACATGTATAAATCATATATCTCTCTAGGGATCTATGGATTGTCTTAAGTATTTAAGTGATTGACCACATTGAAGAGTGTACTGAAAGGAAACCTAATTGAAATCCCAAGTTAAGCCAAAGTTGAGATGAGCCTGAAAGAGGATAGTGAACTAAGCAGACTAGACAACAATCGATTAATTTTCGCGATATGTCGAGTGGAGAATTAAGTATAAGAGAATAAAAATTATCAAGGAACTGATAATTGACAGCAATTCAATAAAGCTGCAGCCTTGTCTAAACTTTTCTATGAAATCGGCAAAGTAGTTGAGGCAAATATAAGTTTCCTTTTTGCTTTAGCCAGTAAGTAGCTGAGAATCGGCTTACAACTACTACAGCTCTAGCTTCCATTAGCAAGATGGCGTCTTTGTTTATGGCATAGAATATCTTTGGCTAATCAGGGCTTAGTTAAGGTACTCTAACGGTAAACAGGCCGCGGCAGGCATCGCATTTCGCAAACTGTCAGGCATATTTACGATGCTTGCCCCGTTGTTGGCCTGGGACCCAACTCAGGCCGCTGATTATTTGCATATATACTAAGAAAACAGTGAGTATAAAGACAGAGAGAGGGGGAGAGAGAGCGAGGGGGGGAGAGCCAACCCTTTCCTTTTGAAAGCAACTGTAAATTTAATTTGCAACCAGGTGGCGTAAAGACCGTAAAACAGTAGCAAGCTGAGGAGGAGAGGCAAGAGAGAAAGAGAGAGAGGGAAGAAGTGCGTTTGCTAATTGATATAAATTAAACGAAACGCCGTTTTAAAGTGTTTTGTGGCTGTGTCGGCTTGCGGGGCGTATGCGTAATGTGCCTTATTGAGATTAAGAGACCGCTGGACAAGGCTGGACTTGAAGGCGACGCGGCGCGTGTCTTGTAAACAAAGTCGGCATATTTATATAATTAACCCAAAGCGAAATCAGTTAAGAAATCAATTAGGCAACCCTCGCGAGATTAATGTTTATCGATTACATTGAAGAGGGACGGGTATCGATAACAGTGCTTCACTGATACGGAAGGAAACAAGAAGGAGGAGGAGGTCATAAGAATAGAGAGAGGGAGATAGCAGGGGAAAGAGAGGCGAAAAGAGACAGAAAGGAACAGAAAGAGACAGAGGGAGAGAGAGAGTGAGAACGAGGGAGGAATGAGAAGTGTATGTACAACAGAGATGGGCAGAATAGCAATAGAGAATAAGAAGGAAAGAGACAGAGTTGTTAGTTAGTTATTTATATGAAAGGGGAACTAAGAAGCCTTTTCTATTGCATACTTTGGGGGTGCGTCTGCCTAATCTGCACACCCACTTACGTTACTTCCCAAATAACTTCCATGTTAATTATCCGTTTGCAAGCAAAGAAACTACAAACAATTTGGACTGTAATAATTACTGTGCATACAAATAATGAACATTATATTCCTTGAATAACGCCTGCAAGACGATTGATAACGATTTGTGGTGGTGGAAAAGGGCGTGTTGGGATTCTAAATCGAACAGGCAAGAATTAGACATATTGTGCTTAAATTTGGTGGTCGCAGCTCAAATAACCACAGAGATGCAGAGGTTCACACGAACAGATGTCTGCTGGTGACTCTGATTGAGAGTATAATCACTTTGTGGCATCGGCAATGCCTCGTGCTGCACTGCATCAAACAATTACGTGTGGCACAATGTTTTAATACCCCTCTACACTGCCCCACCGTGTGGTATTGCATTCGAACTGACAGCAAAGTGCAACGAAAATACCCTCTGTCAACTCAGGCTCAGCCACCGCAATCCGCAGCTCAGTGTCGAGGCCGTTGCCGGTGCTGTTGCCGTTGACGTTGCCGGTACCTGCAGCCACTGCTGCTGCTGCTGCTGCTGCACTGCTGCCGACCTCGACCTTCGGCTGGGTGCAGTCAGGCGCGTAATTGCAAAGTAATTAACGCTTATTTCAAGGCAACGCGACCGTGGCTGTGCATCAGGGATAACACGGCAAATCAAGGCAGAAATCGGAAGGGGGCAGAGGCAGAAGCAGAGGCAGAGGCATAGACAGAGACACAGGCAGAGCAAATCAAATGACTGTCAGCAGTGGAGCCCCAGTGTGGCAAGGGTGAGGCGGGCCATGAGAATGTCATGATGTCAAGGATGCGCTGCACTTTGTCTAGGACAGGATATTCGATTTACCGCGCTTTGAGCACTTTGGCATGTTGACGGCCAGTGCGCTGACTCAGCAGGTGGTTGCCACAGCAACAACAAAAACAACAGGAAACTACATTGTGGCCATTAAAAGTAGCAGAAAGTAGAAAAAGAAGAAGCAGAAGGAAAAGAATAAAGCGATGTCAGCTGCCAAAGCGTTTCCTGTCTTCAACTGTCTACCTTTCCACGCCCTTCTTCCTCTATTGCCTTCTCTCTCCTCTGTCTCTCTCCCACTGTCTCTTTCCTCTCTCCTCCCTCTCTCTCTTCCTGTCTCTCCCCATTGACCAGTGCGAAGGCGTCTCTTTGTTGCCTTGACATTGCATTCTGTAAAGCTCACTGCGCACAGTCTAATTGATTAATATGATGTATACGCCGCATTGCACGGCCGTCTGCTTGCAACTTAAAATAATAAGCAGAAATACTTGCACAAAAATGGCCAAAAATGGCTCGAAAAATAGCCATAAAAAGCCAAACTTTCACAGGCTGAACTTGTTCGCAGTTTGACAAGCTAAAAGGTTGCGAAGAACTTTAATTTGCATATGACACAAATGAACTATGAACTTGCATATTACAGACAGCGAAGGGGAGAGCGGAGAGCGAGAGGGAGAAGAGACTGGCTTGACCATGAACTTGACCTTGACTTTGCACTTTGCAGCTTGACATGGGCCTGACCTTTTAATGAAATTCCAATTGAATATCATACGCAAAATTGACAGCAGTAAGCCCAAGCGAAGATGGAGGCGTAGGCGAAAGGGGTGTGGCATTTTGTATGGATATAATCACAAATGGAAATTTGCTTCCAATATGCAACATTATAATGGAAATTGTCAGTTGACTTGGGACAGATTTGTGAGCCGAACAAGCCTTTCACAATATTATATTTATACCCTTGCAGAGGGTATATTAACTTTGGTCGGCAGCTTGCAACGCAGCTTAGGAGACAGCTCCGTCTCTGTCAAGTATATATATTCTGAATCAGCAACAGCAGAGGAGTCTTACTAGCCTTGTCCGACCGTCTGTCCGTCTGTCTGTGTGTCCGTCTGTCCGTGCGTCTGTCTGTCCGTATGACCGTGTGTCCGTCTGTTGCAACACAAACTTGTCTCTCAGTTTTGAAGCTATCTGGGTGGAACTTGGCACCCGGGCCTCTTATTGCTGCACGTTGTAAATAAGTCAGAACGAGCCGGATTGGAGCGATATATCGCATAGCTGCCATACAAACTATCGGCCGATTTTTGTTATTTGTTAGGATATTGTTACCAAATTTACTACAGCGGACTTCTGCTATATATATTTTATGCATATAAAATTTTATCAAAATCGGACCACTATAACATATAGCTACCATAGGAACAATTGGCCGATTTTTGTTATTTTTTAAGATATTGCAACCAAATTTCCTACAACGCACTTTTTTTATATACATAATATGCATATAAAATTTCATTAGAATCGGGCCACTATAACATAAAGCTACCATAGGAACAATTGGCCGATTTTTGTTATTTGTCTAGATAATGTAACCAAATTTACTATATCGAATTTTTTCTATATATTTAATATGCTTACAAAATTTTATTAGAATCGGGCCACTATAACATTTAGCTGCCATAGGAACAATCGGTCGAAATGCAGGTTCTTGTTTGAAGACCAGTTCTGATTTTAGAAATAACTAAACTTAACAGTGTCGCTCAAAGTGAGACATAATATTGAATATACACATTCAATTCTGCACCATGATATATAATTAGTATTGGAACAATCGAAGGATATAAGCACCTGTAAGGTTATAGAACCTTCGGCATGCCCAAGGTAAACTTTCTTTCTGGTTTTTTATACGTTTTTCTTGCCTGAATTTGTTGATTTGATTTACGGGTTTGCAATGCCTTAGATGATTTAATAAATATTCCCCAATCAGTTTAGCTGCTATCTCCTGCTTCTCCTGCTTCTCCTCCTTCTCCTGCTTCGCCTCCTACTTGTTCTATACCTTTCCCACCTGGTTTCCCTTTCGACTTCCGCTTCCTTTCTCCAAATCAATTTGCCTCCCAACTATTTTTCACTTCCTGCTTATGGCAGCTCTCTTTTTTATTACCTGCACTTCATGGGAACCTTCAACAACAAGAACTTGTTGCCGCTGACCTTGATTTTAAGCCTCGGCTTGGTCACTTTTCATCTTCATCTGGCTTCATTTACTTCAGTGGAATGACTCTTGTCTGGCTTCTTCTTCAACGCAATCTTTCAACAATCTGCCAGCTCAGCTCAGCTCGCAAGCAAATCGCAGAGAAAGGACGGGGGGTTTACTTAAGAATATGTCTTGAAATCATTAAGAGAGAGGCAGCCTACGCAGAGAGAGCGGGGGGTGGGGCATGGGCAGGCTGTACTGCTAATGCTGTTAAGCCTGAAGAAAGGCACTTGAGGCCGAGCTGTGGCAAGTGGCAGCGCAAGAGGCAACAAGGCAACAGAGCAGCTGCAACGTCAGCAGTTGCCTCATTATAATTACCCTCCTCTCCTTCCCCTGCCACCTACCTACCCACAGCTATGCTCTATCCAAGTACAGCTCGACTCGCTCGACTGCTTTGTCAACCGCAACACTTGCCATAATTACTTAATTTAAGCTGCAAATGGAATTCACTTTGCCAGTCGCAACTTAAAGCAAAGATGGAGGGGGAAGAGGAGAGAAAAGAAAGGAGTCTTCGCACAATAGCAGGGGGTGGGGGTGGGGGGTTGGCTCTCATATTCCAATCTCTTAACGCGCTTCGCTGCTCGCCAGCGCGTCTATTGTTGGCAGCCCCGCGCGCGCTTTATCTGCATTAAATCTTAAGTGAACTGCTTCCCCTTCCCTCCCACTTCCATGCCACTTCTCTGCCATCCCACTCTCTCCCTTCTTCTCTGCTGAGCATATTGTTTTATTGTTTCGAGTCTGAAGTGTGCAACAAGTTGCACGCTAATCAGCCGCACGCGCTGACAGCGCTTTCACTGCTCACCCACTCCTAGTCTGCCACACTCCCCCCCCCCCTGCCAGCGCTCCTGCCTTTGCTGACTTGGACAGCGGCGTTTATCATTTCTGTCACGCAGTTTCGGCAGGTGGGCGGCACCCCACGCGAGCGACCCACGCTGCGTATGCGTATTTTCCGCAAGATTGTACAGACAGATACTCATACACAATACACTGCCATATATATATATATGACATATAGTTATCTATATCTGACTGGGTAGTCACTTCCGTTGCGCTCTGCATCTGAGCGTAATTAGAAGCCAATTAGCTTGGCGCCATTTGATTGTCATTCCGATTGTCATTCTGATTGTGATTGTGATTGAATTCATTAGCCAGCTATAGCTATGAGTGCAGCATTTCCATTTGATAGTCCCATATTACGGTTATCTGGCAACAATATGAGATAATGTGCAGCAGATTAGAGAGATGCCATATGCATTTCAGGGCCGAAAGAACTGAGCTAAGCCATTGGCAGAGCTGCCTCACCACTTCATAAATATGCTCCGCACTATATAGACATACTATAGTTATACCTTACCATACCAGTACTATATGTACTAGCACAGTTAGAACTGTGTCTATAAGAAGCCTCACTGCATGAACGAATTATATTAATGGGGCACAAAGTGTGTCTTCATTTCCACAGTAAAGTTCACTTTGAATTCAGGCTCAATGCATGAAGTGGTATAGAAATCTACTTTGATTGATGAAATAATAAGCAGTAACCCCAGTTAAATGTAAATATATATATATATATGAATATCTCTGAGTGAGCATGAGTGCCTCACTGTTGCATAAGCAGAGGTAACATTAGGTACCTATATGAAAGTAAAGTACCCCAAACTGCTTGTGGAAGGCATAGTTCGAACTACAATAAGAAAGTTTTGATGGTCTAAAGCTATAAGGTATATTAGGTTAATAAATACTAAAGGTTAATAAGGTTACTTAATAAAGTGACTTAATAAGGTGACTTACTAAGGTTACTTACTAAGGTTACTTACTAGGGTGACTTACTAAGGTGACTTACCTAGGTGACTTACTAAGGTTACTATATGGCAAGCAGGGACTTTGGGAGCTACAGGGACTGTAAGCTAAGCAAGTTGGGTTACTACAATAAGCAAAAGTGTCTACAATTTCTACAGTGCTAAGCAAGTAAAGTGACCAGGGATTATACAATAGTATGATCTACTGCAACGTGATCTAGTGCCATATCTAGCAGCAACTGTCTGCACTTGCTTGCAACTAGAAGTGGAGAATCACGCACTAAATTAGCTCTAGGGGTCAACAAAGCAAGCAGCAACATCTAAAGAGAACCAAAGCCGTTGTATATACATGCAGCTGCTTCAATCTGTAAATAAAGCTGATGAATTGATGCTGCAGTTGGGGGATGAATGCGTTCAATTGCCTGCTAAATAGATCAAGCTAAATAAGTTAAATGCAAATGAATGAATTATGTGATTAATTTGAATAATGTGAGTGTGTGACTGAGTACATGTGGTTGTGTATGTCTCTCTGTGTGTGCATGTGTATGTCTCTGTGTGTGTGCTTGTGTATGTTTCTCTGTGTGTGTGTGCCTGTGTATGTTTCTCTGTGTGTGTGTGTGTGATAGTTTATGCAATTTAGGCAAACAATATCAAAGCAATCGAATTTTATTGTTAAGAAAGCATTAAATACACGTATCAAGTATACGCACAGTTGGCCAATGGTAGAAGGAAACTCTGTGTGCAAGTGCGTGTGTAATTGATTTCTCTCTGTGTGTTGTGTGTGTTTGTTTGGTATGTCTACTACCTGTCTCCATTGGCGAGCTCCGTAACGGGCAGCAGCTGGCCTGTGACCATGTTCAGCAGCAGCACCTCGCTAGAGAGACTTTCCGCACGGTTGCGACTCTCCGGCCCGGCATCAACATCGGTGCTCAGCTGGCCACTGCTGCTGGTTCCATCTACCGACAGTGCCGAGAATTGTTCAATGTGCAGAGGGTCTAGCTGCGGCTGCTGCTGCGGCAACTGCTGCTGCTGTTGCTGCTGCTGCTGCTGCTCCGGCAACTGCTGCTGTTGCTGCTGCTGCTCCGGCAACTGCTGCTGTTGCTGCTGCTGCTGTTGCTGGCGTTCTTCAGATGCTTGCTTGCAGCTGCTGCTGCCACTGATGCCACTGAAGCCACTGATGCTGCGGGGCAGCAAGTCCATTAAATTGGTGAGGCGTAATCTCCCATTGTTGTTGCTATTATAGCTGCAGCTGTTGTTGTTGTTGTTGTTGTTGTAATTGTTGTTGATGGTGATGGTGATGTTATTGTTGTTGTTGTTGGGGTTGTTGTGTGTGTCATATCGTTGTTTGTCGTCCAGTGGCCATAAAATATGAGAAGCGGCAGAAGCAGAAGCAGAGGAAGGCAGCAGCCACAGAGCCGCAGCAGGCACACAAATTACATGTGAGTTTTAGAGAAACAAAAGTTGTTTATGCATGCTCCGTCTATATATACATATATACACACACACACACACATCTACAATATAATGTGTGTGTGGCACATACTTGCCCTGCCAGGCCTGCCTGCCTGCTATGCTTATTGGATTTCGTCGCAATTCTTTTTATTGCCGTATTTTTCTTCGCCTCCTTATGATTGTTGCCAGAGCGAGACACTCCAGCGAGAGAGGCAGAGCGAGAGGGAAAGGCGGAGGATACTTCGTATATGTTGTGTACATATGCTAGTACATGTACACATCCAGCTCAGCTGTTTCTGTTTCACTTCGACGTTCATTTTTAGTTGTCGCTTTTTATGGACTTTTTTAATGCGTCGTAAAATGAAAAGTTTCAGCGGCTTTTTCTCTGACCGCTTTCCGGCTACATCGCAGTCTGCTACTGTTTGTTTATTGTTCTGTACACAAATGTTAACGTTTTTCCCTCTCACTCTCTGCCTCTCTCTCTCTCTCCTTCTTTCTCTCTATCGCTGTAGCTGTCTCCATTCTACATATTTGCACTGATGAACAAAGTCTTTTTTCGGCTGCCGGCTTCGGCTTTCTGTTTGCAGGCAGGCAGGCAAGTCAAGGCAGGGGTTGTGGCAAGGGGGGGGGGGGTGTGTTTTAGCATTGGCATGTGGCAAGTATTTTGTTAAAATATTGTGAAAAATACTGCTGCTGCCGCGGGTGTGGCAGCTGCAGAGTGCGTTGGCTTTTTTACATGCTGCACAAAAGTAGGCAACACTTTTTTGCCTTTTCAGGCTTTTTCATGCTGCACAAAAGTAGGCAACACTTTTTTGCTTTCTTTAGTTTTCAGGCTCCCCAAGCGAAATTTCGAAAATACAAAATCAAATGAAATATTTACAGAACTACAAATAGCGATATTATAAATGTGCAATATGGTACAATCGTATGCAGTTATAAATACAAATGTATGTGTGTCTCCCTGTGTGTGTGTGTGTCTCTGTGTGTGTGCATGTAATAAATATGATTTAATTAACTCGCACATTCCGTGCCGTATATTGACAAACAAGCTTTTGTTCATTCATAGCGGGCAATCATGCTAGTTATTAATATGCCGCGCAACAGGCCTCAGGTCTCTGGACCTCACCCTTTACCCCCTTTACCCCAACAAAGAGAGAAATACTTTGCCGAATTGCAGCATGCGTGGACGCTGAAATTCCTCAAAAGGCAATCAAAAGACTGTCCAACCATAGCAACCCTGGAAACCCCAGTGTTTGTATTATTGTTCTAGGGAAAGGGTGTGCAGTGAGGGAGGGGGGTAGGGGCTGCAATTGATTGTATTGATAAATAAAGAAGGCGAAGAATTCGTGAAGGCAAATGTAAATTAACTTCCAAAGAATTTAATGCAGGAAAAAGGCGCGAAGTAAAAGAAAGACAAGACAAGGCGAGGCGAAGAGGAAGAGAAAGAGAGAGGAGGGAAAGTCAGAAAAAATGGAATAAAATTGAAGACAGCCAAAAATAGAATAAGTAATTAGCAATAAAGCGAAAGAGTTGCAGTAAGTGAGGGACAATGAAGTCAAGCAAAAGCAGATGAAAACAAGCTTAAACATGAAGAAGAAGTGAGAGAGAAAGAGACCAAGAGAGGAGGAGGGAAAGAAAAGGAGAGAGAAATCAGATAAAGAAAAGCTTAAACATGAAGAAGGAGTGAAAGAGAAAGAGAGAGAGGGGGAGGGGAGGAAAAGAGAGAGAGAAGAAGAAGGAGGCAGCAGATTGTTATAGCAGCTATGTAGTTAATTTTTTTGGGCCTAGACTGATAAGTACCTTCCTCTTCCGCCTTATCTTTCATACTAAATTCAACTCTTTCTTTCACTTGATTGTTCTTTTTCTCTCGCTCTCTCTTCCTCTCTCTCTCTGTCTCTCATGCAACCTCTGTTATACTACCTTACTCTTTCTGCTCCTCCACCTTTATTTATCTTCTTGTTTTTTTGCTTCTCTATATTTCTCTATAACTTCTCCTCTCTCTCTTCTTTGTCTTTCTGATTGCTTCTCCATTTCTCTCTCTCTCTCTCTCTCCTATTTTTCTTTCTGACTCCCTTTCTTTCTCCTTAGTCTCTTTAAACCCTCTTTCAAAATACCTTATTCCAAAAAACCTCAAAAATAAAACCGAAATATTTTTCAACATATTCTTGGCTACTCTCAAAGCTTCCTCTCCCTCTCTCTCTCTCTCTCTCTCTGTCAACATTGCAACATTCTTTTGACAAATTCTTGCTCATAATATTTGCAGCGTAATCTGCGATTTCTTTGATGTTGTTAATACTTTAATTATGACATTCTACGCCGCTGCCTCAGCTGTTGTTGTTTGTTTGTTTTAAATTAATGAGCAGAGTAAAAAAGAGAGAGAGAGAGGAGGTGACAATAAGAAGGCAGGCCGACACAAATAACAAATATATTTTCAGATATTTTCGCCTTTTTATTGCACTTTGTTTACAGCAATTGTTACGGCAATTGTGCTGGCATTGTTCATGGCCCCAAGTTGTTGTCGTGCTGCCTGTTGTCTGTCTACCCTTGCAGAGGGTATGTAGTGTAGTGTGTTATAGTACAGCATATGCTGGTATGTTCTGCAGCAGCCTGAACAAGCAAGTCCCTTAGACTGTCGCTCACTCCGTCTCTCTGTAGAGTCAATGAGAAGTTGTAAGAGTAGAAAGACTTCATCGTGTCGAAGGTAACGCTTCACTCTTGTGCTACACTACTGACCTCTCTCTCTCCCCTCTCTACCCTCTTTCCCTCCTCTCTCATCCCTCCCCATCTTCCTACTCGATTTGCAGTCACTCAGCGCTTTTATGAACATGTTTTGCTATCATTGTTGCAGCTGCCCAGCCTCGCCTATGATTCAATTTGCAGGCCTTGCCAACAACAGAGCAGCACATAGAGAGAGGAGGATATGGAGCAGGGGGAAAGCGATGCTGGCTGCACAGATTCGCAGGGGTCAGCAGGGCGAGCGCGAGTCCTGGAGGCCTTTAATGCCTCTCAGAATTCATGTACGCCTTGGCACCTATATCGCTGCACACAAACGCCACCTGGCGAGAGACCTGACGAAATTATGGACAATCCGCGGCCGCGCTTAGCTAGACTTGAGCTGGAAATTGCGAAACGATGCGGATATCAATTACGGACGCTGCTTGCTGACTGTCCCCAGCGAGTGTCCGCCTAGCTCTATGTGTGTGTGTGTGTGTGTTAGGGTGTGTGTGTGTTTGTGTGTGTGCGAATGCTTGTGACACTTTGCTTATTAATAAATCAAATGCGGAACAAACTTGTCACGCACGTGGCTGACATGCCAAAAATTGCGCTCCCAATGAAGTCTCCCGGCGACATGTTGCACACACACACATCCCACGCATACTCGCACACACACGCACACTTGCACACACTCGCACACCCTTGTTAACCAACTGGCCTAGTTGCAGGCGCCTTTCACGCCATAATAATGTCGATTTCAAGGCAAAATTACGAGAAAGTTTTGTCGCATTAAGCCGCAGCTTACTTGCTACACATGTCTCTCTGACTGTCTGTCGCTCTGCATGTCTGTCTCTCTGTCTGTCTGTTTTTCTGTCTACCTGTCTGTCTGTCTGTCTCTCGCTCTATCTTTTTGTCTATTTGTTTGTCTATCTGTCTGTTTGTCTGTCTTTCTCTCTCTCTCTCTCTCTGTCTATCTGTCTAGTTGTCTCTTGCTTTGTCTGTCTGTCTGTCTATCTGTCTATCTCTCGCTCTGTCTGTCTGAGTGCCTGTTTGTCTGTCTGTCTGTATGTCTGTCTATCTGTATGTCTGTATGTCTGTTTGTCTGTTTGTCTGTCTGTTTGTCTGTCTGTCTGTTTGTCTGTCTGTTTGTCTGTCTGTTTGTCTGTCTGTTTGTCTGTCTGTTTGTCTGTCTGTTTGTCTGTCTGTTTGTCTGTCTGTTTGTCTGTCTGTTTGTCTGTCTGTTTGTCTGTCTCTCTGTCTGTCTGTTTGTCTGTCTGTTTGTCTGTCTGTTTGTCTGTCTGTTTGTCTGTCTGTTTGTCTGTCTGTTTGTCTGTCTGTTTGTCCGTCTCTCTGTCTGTCTCTCTTTCTGTCTGTCGCTCTGTCTGTCTGTGTGCCTGTCTGTCTGTCTGTCTGTCTGTCTCTCACTCTGTCTGTCTGTCTGTCTGTCTGTCTGTCTGTCTCTCACTCTGTCTGTCTGTCTGTCTGTCTGAGTGCCTGTCTGTCTGTCTATCTGTCTGTTTGTCTGTCTGTTTGTCCGTCTGTTTGTCCGTCTGTCTGTCTGTGTGTTTGTCTCTCTTTCTGTCTGTCTGTCTGTATAGTTTCCTCTTGCTTTGTCTGTCTGTCTGTTGCTTTATTTCATTGTCTCCCTGTTTCTCTGCTTCTCTTGCTCTGCATTACTCTCCGTCCCCCACACTGTCTCTGCCTCTCAATGTCTCTACCTCCTCTCAGTTGTTCTGTCTCTTCATCTGTCTATCTCTCTAGCTGTGTCTTTCTCTATCTATCCGCTTGTCTCTCTCTACCAATCCTCCCCTCTCTCTACCGCTTCCTCTTCCTCTCTCTCTCTCTCACACCCCCTCCCGATCTCTGCCCCCCTTAAAGTAAAGCAAATGATAAATGAAGCCGCATTGTTTCTGGCAGACTCGTTAGCAACTGGATTACTTCGCTCTATTTCGCCACGTAATACCCTCTATGCCCCTTTTCCCTCTGCCCTATCACCTTCTGCTCCCCTTTGGCATATACTACATTCATAACTTGTTTAGTTAAACGAAATCCAGGCAATTCTATTTACCAGCTTGCTTACCTTTGAGGGGATTTATGTTTAATACTTTACTCAAAAAATTGAAACTCAGTTCGTTTTTCATTTTCAATTTACATTGCCCGGTGTAATTGCTCGACTGTTGCATACGCTTGACTTGCTTTCGATTCGAATATGAAATGAAAGTGTTAATTTAGCTGGCAAGTGAGCAAGTAATAAAGGCAAGATGAGGCAACTCATAAAATGCAATAAATGAAGAAGTTCTAATCAAGCGTAAAGTATTTCTTTGATGGTAACCTATGACTACATGCCCCTCGAGCAGTTGCAGCCATGCAAGCTGAGGGGGGAAAAGAGAGGGAGGGAAAAAATGGAAGAGAGGGGAAGAAAGAAAAGGAAAGAAGTAGCTAGAGGCAGAGAGAGAGAGAAAGAAAGCGAGCAAGGCTGAGGAAGGATAGAGAGCGTCAGACATTTGATCAGCCCTCAATCGACTAAATACTTTGTGCTCTCCCCCTCCGCCTGCCTGAGCACCTAAGCAAACCAATGTGCAGAGAAATACCAGCTTAATAAATTGCTAAAAATGAAAGATATGTGTTTGCTCAATGCAGTTCATAAGGGTGTACTCAAAGTGTACATAAATAAAATACATTCATGTTTGCTTTTTCAGCTCGATACGTTTTTCATTTTGTGAATTTAATAAAACTGTAATTGTCTTTGACTCCACCTGCCCCCCTACACCCCCACTTTACTGCCACAATTCAAGCCCACTTATTGATTGGCAATCTGTGTGTGTGTGTGTGTGTGTGTGTGTGTGTGTGTGTGTGTGTGTGTGTGTGTGTGTGTGTGTGTGTGTGTGTGGCAACTCTGGCAATGAGCTGGCTACATTCGCTGACTGTGGCAAGTTGCAACTTTGTTTGCGGGCTTCGTTTTAATTATGTGAGGCAGCGAGCTGTCTACGAATTGCTTTTGCCAGTTGCCAAGTTTCGCAAGGGGAGAGAGGGCGGAGTGTGGGAGAGGGGGGGTGGAAGGAAAGCAACTTGAGTCAAATTAGCAAACATTTGGGCAAATATTTGCAGACAAAGTCTCCATGCCAATTGGCCAAGCGCAGCGATCAAATGAGCCGCAAATGTGTACACAACTGTATCGAGCTGTGCGTGTGTGTGCGTGCGTGTGTGTGTGTACACATCTCTCCTGCTGCCCTCACTCGTGTGAAAGTTTGTGCGTGTGTGTGATTCGTCTCGAGGCATTTGGGAGACAAAGTTTTCACTCGCCAAGCAGCTGCCAGCAAGTTGTCAACAGTGAATTGCGCATACGACTCGTTGCCTCTGGCATTATGCCATATGTATATAGTACATATATGTATGTATATACGGGGCACTGTAGCACTTTGGCTACAGTTTACCGTTAACATTATTTAGGCGAATTGGGATAATGAAAAAATTGACATTAATTGCGAGTGAACTGAGGCAGCTAAGGCAGCTAAGGCAGAGGGGGGCTGGGGGGAGTAGCTGCCTGCTTGACTACTTGGCCCTGTTTGCAATTGGCTTTGTAGTTTTCTTGTTTGCTCTTTCCATTCGCTTTCGCTCTGCTGCCAGCACACAGTTAACAGCTTAGCGGTCGCTTAGTCAAAGCAAGCGCAAGAAATGCGGCAAGCGCAAAGTGAGGGAAGCTAACGTGCGAGTCGACAGCGCAATACCCTGTCAATGTAGCTAACTATGTAGTATATATAATGTATATATACTGCTGCAGTTGGGCACAATTGATTCTTCCCCTCAGTAGACTTGCTTGCCCCTCAATCAGCTCAACAAACTGCTGAAACTCTTTTTGCAACTCAGAAATCCGAGTTGCCCTTGAGAATATATACTCTATATACAGTCGAGTTTAGTTGGCATACAGCACTATATATAGACCTCTATAGTACTGTATATGCATGTGGATTGAAGTGCCTGCTTCAGCGGGTGTGAAAATATGAATACCCTCGACGGAGCAAAGGCAGCAGCAAAAAGTGTAGCTTGAATTGAAAACAACATCAAGTAGCCGACATGTGTGCGTCTACAACTGTGTGTATGCGTGTGTGTATGTGTTGGCATGTGTGTGTGAATGTGTGGGTATATATGTGTGTGTGTGTGTTTGTATGAGTGCGTGTTTGAGCACGCTAAGTGTGTGTGCTTTGAACTTTTCATATTTACATACAAATGTGTTGGCTCTGCCTCTCTCCCTACCTCCCTCCCCTATGTTTGCTTTGCGTTTTGTTTTGTTTGCTATAAACCAAAAAAATAAGAAAAAGCAAAGCGAGGGCCAAAGAGAGAAGGACGAGGAGGAAGGTCAGAGGGAAATAGGCGATAAAATAAAGAAACTCAGCATGACGGCTGCTCTGGCAATTCTCTTTGGGCATCTCTGCTCTCCCTCCCTCCCCACCCCTCTTCTATTCTCCTTATGCCTCATTCTCTGTGTTTGTCTGTGTTGATTTCATTTCATTTTCGGGCTTTTTGTTGCTTTCTTTTTCACTTTCCCTTGACTCGCAATGCAAACGAAATTAACTCGAGCCGATGGCGATGGAACGAAAGATTCAAATACAACGACAGCTTCCCTCTAAGTACAGGGATGCTGCAGGGGGAGGGGGAGCAGGGAATAGCCCACCTAGGGGGATGGTCTAACTAATTTATCAAGCAATTTCTGCACGAAATTGTGACAAAATGCTGTGAGATTTAAAAATGTATTTCGTTTTCAGCTGCCCACGATGTGATCCCACTGCCTGCTGTGTGAGAGGGGGAGGAGAGGGAAGGGAGGCGTGTGGCAGCATTACTTGGCATTGGCAATTGTCCAGCAAGGTTGTCTGAGGCTGTGCAACAAATTTCATCGTTCTAGCTCTGGAACTCACTGAGCTATGGCGCTGAACCACTTTGCGAACCACTCCATCACGCGGTTCACATTTGCCTAATGTGACAAGTTATAGATATGCTGCAAGCACATCAATAATAAAACTAAGTAGCAGCTAAGGGAGAGCAAAGAAAGGTCTTTCTCAAGTGCTAACCGGTGTAAAGCCTGCCAAAGAACCGGTTCATAAAGTGTGAACCAAGACAATTTGCGGTTTATTTTGAAAATTAAAAGCGTTTTCTTTGTGGACTTTTCTAATTGAAGAATAGAGAGAGAGAGGGAGGGAAGGAGAGAGAGAGATAAAGATATTTATATAATGAAGCATCTTTGAACCGGTTCGGAAACAAGCTAATTGCTTACTATTCCCGCTAAAGTTTCAACCCTCAATGGGTGCAACAATTCCATATCAATTTAACTTGCAGTTAAATTTAACAGCAGCTCGGCAAACCCGAACTTACAGCTTCATTTACACCGCACTCCGCTCCGCTTCACTCTCCCTCTCCCCTCTCTCTCACTCCCTGTTAGTTCTACTTCCCCCAGTTCACCTCAATGGCTAAGCAGATGTTGTTGCTGGCGTCTTGCGGACGTGCCATTGATTTTGTTACTGTGACCCAAATCGGATGCCGTCACACACACACAAGCACATACACACACACTCCCAGACACACACACACACCCACACACCTGTTCTTGCCAGCAGAAGAACTCATGAACTCGTGAACTCATGCATTATTCAGCTGCTCCTCGAAGTCAGCTTGAATTTTCAACTCGTCTTCGAAGCAAGTTTGGCAAGCTCGTGTTCCCCCGGGTCTGGGTACCCATTAAGCGGCAAGTGGCTGAGCAAAGCCTGTCGCAGTGCTGCATTACTGCCACATTAGTTGGGTCCTTCTCGAAATGAGTTAGTTCATCTTTTGATTCGAGGCTGTCGTTGCCGGCTCTGCTCTCTGCCTGAGTCTCTTCTCGCTTCGTGTTACTGTCACTGAGCTTGACATGATTTTCATATTTATATGCTTGACACACACACACACACAGGCACACATACAGACGCAGAGCACAGAGAGATAGGCCCAGTGAGCCTTGGTTATTAAGTGTTATTAACATTTTATGCTTGCATATTGCGTATACGCAACGTGCGTCTAAAATGTGCGCCTTACATACTCCCAGCCAGCTCCTCTGCCTCTCCCTTTCCCCACCCCTGTCTTCGCTATCCACACACCTCTTCCTTGCCCCTATTTCTTCTTCCCCGCTCTCCCTTCAGCCTGTTTACGACACGCTCTCAAAATGTCTTCCAATACTTTCATAGGCAAAGCAAGCGCCAAGGCCTGAAGGGTCTGCTTGAGTCAAGGTGCGTAGGTTGAGCATGACCCCCTGCCACCGCCCTCTACACACTCAATTGAGCTGGCATATCCGCTCTCTGGCCGTCATAAAAGTAACCAACACAAAGAAGCATTAAAAGGCCGCGCACTAAAATGACGAGCACCCTAAAAATGCGAACGATAAAAAGGACATTCGACTTGGTCATGTCCCGAAAACTTTGAGCTGTGACTAAGCGTGGTGTTTCCCCCTCCCACTCCCCCTCTTCCCCACCTATCTGCTGTCCATCTCTCTTCCACTCCATCAATCTGAAGAACATGCTTCTCGGCGGAAACTAAATCAAATGACAATAAAATGCCAAGTGCGCTCGACACGAGACGAGCCAAAGAAATGAAGTTTCATCCCCTCCCTCCCTCTCTCTGTTTCTCGGCATACATTGTCCCTTTGAGTAGCTGTCAAATGGCCTTGGCTGGTGCTATTGGAGCCGATTAATTGCAGACTACATTTATGGCAATGTAATTAATGGCAAGTAGACGACTTGAAGTATGGGGGGAATGAGGCAACATTGATCTAGATGGGTTGTTAAACGAGGACAAAGTGATTAGAATGAACTGCGCCTTGCTGAATGATTCATTTTAGCACAGATTAAATGGCTTGGATTCCATATTTAAACATTTATGGACTGTATTCTGTTCTAATTTTGATTAATATTGTAATTTCCCTTTGAATTTGGCTCTTACACTTACATTGTGGTATACTGTGAAAGAATGTGGTACACTCTGGTACACTGTTGTATACTGCGGTACACTGTGGTAGACTTTGGTACACCGTGGTACATTGTAGTACAATGCGGTACACTCTGGTACACTGTGGTACACCTTGGTATCATTGGTGGTACACTGTGGTGTATCATGGTAACATGAGTGGTACACTCTGCTACACTTTGGCACCCTCTGGTATACTGTGGTAGACTCTGGTACATTCTGGTACACTCTGTTATGTACTTCTAAACTCTGGTACCCTGTAGTACACGTTGGTAACATTGGTGGTACACTCTGGTATACTGTGGTACACTCTGGTACATCCTGGTACACTCTGCTATACTCTGCTACACTCTAGTACACTATTTTACACTGTGGTATCCCTTGGTAACATTGGTGGTACACTCTGGTACTCATTTGGTAAGTTGTGGTACACTCTGGTACACATTTGGTAAGCTGTGGTACACTTTGGTACACTGTGGTACACTTTTTCAACAGTTTAAAGTCATGTTCTCTGCCAGTTTGGGTCGATTTTAATGGATTCCATGAGGAAATTCACTTAACTCCAGGTAAGTCTAGAATACTATGCCTGTTAGCTAGCTACCTATCAACTTTCATGGCTCTCACTCGTCAATATCTCGAGATCCACACGAATCAAAATGATTCGACAGTGCAAGGAAAGAGAAGTAACCACAAATACTCCCGCAGTACCTTCAATGTATGCCTCTACTCTAAGTTATATCTCCCATCATTAGTCAATTGAATGATTCGCGTCATGCACCTCACAGTTCAACTTCTTCTTTAAGTTGTCTGATTTGAAGCTACATCAATCAAGAAGAAGAAGCATCGAGCTTGACACTTAGGCCGCCCCGAGGGTTCCTGAGTTTCCTGTCTAATTGCAATCGTAAGCAGCAGCAACACGAAATACGAGGCTAATTCAATAAGCCATTCGATATGGCAACTGCGCTGAGTAGTTTTGACAGCGATACAGACAGGCTGGCAGAGAGGGGGAGAGAGAGAGAGAGGAGGGAGAGAGAGAGCAGGGAGAGAGAGAGCAGGGAGAGAGAAGAGAGAGGAAGAAGAAGGAAGAGTGAAGTGGGACTAAATTCACTCGCTGACTGGCTAAGTAACTTAGTGGGAGCCTTGGCCAAATGAAAAGCGCATTACGAACAACCGCAGACATGTTGCCAGCTACAGAAAGAGAGCAATAGTAAAGGAGAGTGAGAGAGAGAGAGAGATAAGAAGAGAGTGAGAGAGATGCGTTTAAGCCAATTTAAGAATTTGCACGGCACGCAGCCACTTAAAGGCGACACAAAGTCTCCGGATTGCAGCTACCTGGAAGATGTTGTTGTTGGCTTAAGTGCAGCATGTGGGATGCCATGAAATATGCAACAGCAGCAGGGAAGAGAGAGTGAGAGAGAGAAAGAGTGGGAGAGAGAGAGAGACTGGCAACACACACGGCACTAGGCAAGCTACGACTTCAACTCGAGTCGCCTTGCAGCGCAGTTTATTTACATGCAGGCACCCGCAGCCACATGACACTAGCACACACTAACACACTCACCAACACACACACACGCATACACCCACACGCTCTGCTCAACTGGAGACATTGCAAATGCAGCAGCTGCCACAGGCGTATGGCAGCAAGGAAGCTCGCTTGCCTGTCTTTTGGCAACTCTTTGGATATCAATTCAACTGTTTGCACAGCTTAACCTGAGACCACACCTCTCCCCACCCCTACCCGCTCCATCGACCCTACCACCTGTGCCCTTAAGCTGTTCTTATGACGCGACACGGCAAGAAAAACGTGATGCCAAAAAGGTTCATCGATAGCGCGAGAGAGAGAGGATTAGAATTGCTTTCAATTTGGGATACGGAGACATAGCAGTCTTTTTGCAAGACCTCTTAAGCCCGCTCGACCTCTGAGACGACTCAAACGGCAAGGCTTAGCCAAGACATTTGGACAACAGTAAAAACTTTTCACTTATGTTCCTACTTCACTTATTTTGTTATAGTGTTTGGTAATTCTTAAGAATATTTCTTCACCCTCTGATGTTAAGATACAATATTATGATGAATCCGTACATCACTTAAAAAAAAAAAAAAAAAAAAAAAAAAAAATTGGGATACACTAGGCCAGGGCAAAGAGCATGTGGTTAGCATGAAATGGGTTGCTCCAGGGTATCTAATGATAAATTTAAAGTGTATATATTACGTATATATCTGTGTATATCTTATACTCGTATACTATCTCTATAGTATCTCATGTGTATATATCTGTTTATACTCGTATATCCGTGTGCGTGGTGCTTTAAGGTGCATAAACTGTTGCAATCAGTGGATGCAACTTGCTATATATTATATATCATATATACAGTAGCTATATATGCCTATATAGGCAGAGCATATAGCAGTAACTGCTGCACATTTTTCGCAGTGTACGCAGCTCGTCATTGTTGGCTTTTTATTGATATGTTTAGCATACTTTTAGGCTTGGGGCCAGGCCTTTATGTGCAGCCATTAAACAGGCACACACAACGCACATACACCCACACTCAGACACACTCACACTCAGACACACTCTCAGACACACAACGCACACACAGGCACACACACTAAGACACAACTGTTGCCCCGATGTCCACTTGATGCTGACGACGCACACGCTCGACAAAGGATAGCAAGAGAAGGAAGGCGCCAAGAGGGCACAGAGGTAGGTCAGGGGCAGCTCAGTAATAAGTGAAAGAAGAGGAAAGGGAGGCAGGGGGCTGCCCGGTTTCGATGACACTGCAGAACTTTTTGGCTAACTGAATCTGTTGCGCAGCTTGGCGACATTTAAATGTAAATTAAAAAGTTACGCATACGACGCGTTGTGCCGCCATGTAAACGATGCGAACGCCCAGAGGAAGGGGGAGGGAGGAGGGTGGGTGTCTTGAAAAGAACTTCTCACGTGAACGGAAGTGAAGTTCGCCGTGACATTTGCATATTGCCAGTGCGACAGGCAGCTGCCAGCGAGTCAAGAAAGTTGCAGACAGAGAGAAAACAAAAAAAAACAACAGCAACAACAAAAACAAAAGAAATAAAAGCAACCGCGCGACACGACGCGGTTTAAAAACCACACACACATTGCGCTGCAGGCGCAAGGGGGAAGGGGGAGGAGCAGGTAGGAGGGGGCTGTGTGGTGCGGATGCGTGGGTGTGCCCATGTCGCACAATTTAGCGTGTTAACAATGGCAGAATGTGACTGCAAGTGTCTCTGTATGTGTGCGTGTGTGTGTGCCACTGTGTGTGTTTCTGTGTATATGTGTGTTCCTCTTTGTGTGTGTGTGACAGAGAAAGCCTGTTTTTTTTTGCCTGTCACGCTAAACTGATTTTTTTTGCTCGCACGCTGCTCGTTGTTGTAATTAAAATTAAGCGCGCTCGTGCCAAAGAAAATGGCGACAAAAAGGCGCAGCGACAGCCAGAAAGAATAAGTGAGATTGTAAGATAGAGAGAGAGAGAGAGAGAGGTATTGCTAGCGAAAGTATTGCAGCATTATTATCTGCAGTTAGTCCAATTAAAGCTTTCCCCGTAAAAAGGGAAAGTGTGCAAACTTTGTGGCGCGTGGCAGCTTTTTATTTTTGTGCAGATTGTTTTGAAATTTGTAGAAAAACCAGTTGAAGCAGCTTCGTTAACAAAGGGCTGGCAGGGAACAGTGATAGGTAAGAGATAATAGAAGAAAAGTGTTTGGGGAAGGAGCTCAAGAAAGAACTTTCTCATTCAACTTTGAGCAGACGAAGATTTGACCTTTAAATGAATATTTATCTCTAAGTTTAACACATTTTATGCTATTCTTATATGTTTATTGAATGTCTATATATTGTTAACTGATTCTGCTGGCTCTACATGCATTGTAGTATATGTAGAGAATATAAATACTATATAATTATATTTTATGAGTAAATTGCAACTAACTTGCACAAGCACTTGCAGTCCTGTGCTGTGTTCATTTGGAATTTATACGACAAACTCTCTTCATTTGCTTCCTCTTCTTCTACCTCTTCTTGTTCTTGCTCTTCTTTTTCTTCTTCTGTTTCCAGTGGCAGCTTCCATGGACTTAGTAACTTCTCTTTCATTGCCAAAACCGCAAAAATTCGCGAGTCAATTGGTCAATTAGGCAAAAGTGCAAAGTTGACTGGAGCTTTGACTGCCTGCACTATCTCTCTGTCTGTCTAACTCACTTTGTACCTCCACCTCATTCTCTCCCTTTCTCTGTGCCCCTGTCTGTCGCCCTGTTTGTCTTCATTAGCTTTGTGACTCATGTGGCCACAGGTAAATGAGGCAAGCAGAAAACAGCGCAAAAAGAGCAACAATTTAAATTGAAACAAAGTTGCACAGAAGAACAGCACAAGCAGCAGATGGAGAAGCAGAAAGGCGTAGAATAAGTGAGAGAGTGAGAAGAATAAGAGACAGAGAAGGGGAGAGTGGAAGACAGAGTTAATGAGAGACGAGAGTGGGTAGAGTCAGCATAGTGACAGCTCTTCAGGGAGTATTAACCTCAGTCGCAGCAGCACAGCAGCGTATGTTGCACTCCCCACTCCCCCTACCTTCTCCATTTCACACTCCACTCCAGCAAATGTGTATGAGTGTATGTGTTTGTTGTGTCAGTTTAGTTATTATTTCCCTGGAGCTCGCCGAGGACACTCATAATTAAGCGCACTCTGAATTTAATTATGATCATGTGACGGCGCAGCAATAGCGGGAACAGCTGAAGCAGTTCTCGCTCTCTCTATGAGGTTACCCCTTCAACTCTTCTTCCTCTTCCCCCACCCTTTTACTTGCTACCCTCCTTCTTATCTTCCTCCCACGGCACACATTGTTGGCCTTTTTGCATCATCATTTTTGGTCCACTAAGGCGAGCATGACACGCCCCCCCCTTCCCCTCTTAACTCCCCCCTCCACTGCTTTCACATCGCTAACTGCTTGCTGCGGCAGTGTTGGAAAACGGCACAGCACGAACAGAGAAGACACAACATGGCAAACATCGTGGGACTTAACAATCTGAGACGCTGCAAAGTATGCTATGAATTGTGGCAAGTGATGGCATCCAGTTAACGGTACATTACCACAGCTCGCTACCCCCTATCCTCTCCTCCCCATCCTTCCCTCATTCCCTGTTGCAGCCAATTAAATATTTCGAAATAGAAATGTTCATCATTGAATTTGATTTGCCCTTTTCTTTTTTAATCAAATTCCTCACAATACACTGCACAAAAAGAGGAGTTCGACTTAAAATTGAATGACTCATTAGAGCATTCAATTCGTAGCACAAAATACTAATTATTTTGCATGTTTTCTACGCAACGATAGTAGAAAGAGTAGTATATATATATATATCGATAACATTAGTATTTACGATAATAGTTCGAGTAATAACTATCAAAAGGGTACTATACATCGATAACATTAGCAATTAAGATAGTTGATGGAGTAGTATATATCGATAACAATAGCATTTACGATAGTAGTTCGAGTAATAACTATCAAAAGGGTACTATACATCGATAACATTAGCAATTAAGATAGTTGATGGAGTAGTATATATCGATAACAATAGCATTTACGATAGTAGTTCGAGTTATAACTATCAAAAGGGTACTATACATCGATAACATTAGCAATTAAGATAGTTGATGGAGTAGTATATATCGATAACAATAGCATTTACGATAGTAGTTCGAGTAATAACTATCAAAAGGGTACTATACATCGATAACATTAGCAATTATGATAGTAGTTAAAGTAAAAACTATCGATAATTCAAGCAGTTCATATTATTATCTTTCTATCTACTTCTACCAGTTTCTACATACATTACCCTACGATAGTACATAATAAATATCGATAACTTTGGCAAATTATTGTGCAAATGTTGATTATGCATAACAGAAATGAAAAGGAATCATATGTATCTACTTTGTCTATCATTTCGATTATATGCAAACATAAATCTGTTGATAAGCTCGAAAATATCGATTAAAGCGTATCGATAGTTGATTAAACTCTCTCAATAACTCAAGTATCTGCTACCTTCCTCTCTCTCTCTTTCTCGCTCTCACTTGCAGGTAATTACAGGGTATCAGCACGTCTGATACGCTCAATTAGTGTTTCCTAAATTGTTTATTTGGGTCTAAAGAGGTTGCTCGTCTAGGGCTTCTGTTTGGGTCCCCACGAGCAGGATGCAATGTGGCAAGGGTCAAAGGTTGCCTGAGAACAGAAGAGAGGAGAGAGGGGAGGGGGTAAAAGTGAAGGCTACAATTGGCATTCCCCTAGCGACGACAAAGAAGACGCTGAGGCGAACAAAATTGCCCACAAGTCCCAAGACGAGAAATGAAGAGGGAGGAATAGTGGGAAGGAGGGAAGGGGAGTGCAAACAGGAGCCGAATAAATGGATTCTAATAATAAAATCAAACGCAAGCAGCGAAACAGGACAGAAGCACAGCACAAACCTAACGAAATCAAGCGAAATAAAACAAAACAAAACAAAATGAAACAAAACGAAAACGAAACGAAAATGAAACGAAACGAGGCGAAACGAGACAAAAACGAAAACTTTTAAGTATCCTATTAATGTTTAATTCGAGTTATTTAAGTTCGGCACTTAATTTAGCAACGCCAGCGGCAGCCACGCCCCCTAACCAACCGCCCACACACACACTGTAATAGTGGGAGAAGGCAAGGCAAGGCGAGGCGAGGTAAGGCAACTCTCGAGGTAAGGCAACTCTCGGCACTTTGTGCGTGACCTTTTTCTCATTAAATGTTAATAATAAAAACACAGCACAGAGCACAGCAACAACAACTCAGTGTAGGAATGTGGAAATAGCTTTGCAAGCGAGAGGGGAGACAGAGAGAGGGACACAGAGAGAGAGAGGGATGAAAACTGTGCTGCCTGTGGCCGATGAAGTTGTCTTAATCCGGTAATTAATTTCTGTGGTCCACACAGCCACGCCCCCAAGTCCCTCAATCCTCAGCCTGCCAGCTGAGGTGTGGCTGGGCGGAGAGGCGTGGGGACTTGGCAAAGGGCTAATGAAACACAATGAAAGCGAAAAGTGACAGGATAACAAATTAATAAAGTTTCGCGCCGATCAACTTCAGCACTCGACAACAGCAACAACAATAGCTATGGCACAATCTAACTGGGATTGTCTACAGCATCTCCCTCTCTTCTCCACTCTCTCTCATCTCCCACTTCTCGCTGTCCTTGAGTGGACAAAACGTGTTGAGCGTTCACCCAGTTTGCTCCGTTTGTGGCCACAAGAAAATACATCAGCAGGGAATCAATTCGCTCTCTACCTCTCTTCTTTTTTCCTCCCTCTCTCTCTCTCTCTATCTGTCTTTGTCTCCTGTCTATGTGTGTTTTATTTCCTGGAAATTTGTTTGCTTTTCCTAGCAGAACTTTGCATACGCTTTGCAAATCCTTCTATGGAATTCAACTTTATCAAAAGGTTTTTCAACTGCTCGACCAACTTTAACTTTCGATTGGGTCCGCACAGTGCAAATTGCAGTTTGTCGCTTTGTACAAACTGCAAACGAGTTGCTTTTCTTTTCTAGTGGTGTACAGGGGGAAAGACGTGGGATGGTTCTATGTTATCGGAATAGTTGTTGCGATAATTGTTTTTTTTTGAGCTGAGTTGAAGTGCCTCTGCCTGCTTAATTGTCACATAAATGTCTCTGCTATCTATGATTATCTTTCTATCTGTCATCGTTTATCCTTCTATTTATCTATATTCATATATATTATTCTATATATCTAAGTATCGACTGACTATCTAACTATGTTTCTATCTATCTAACAGTCTAACTCTCTATCCAACTATCAATCCATCTTTTAATCTATATAAATATGATTCTACATATATATTTATCTATGCATCTATCTATCCGTCTATCTATACATCCATCTATCTATCTATTTATCCATCTAAACGTCTCTCCATCTCTATATTGCTTTACCTTCTCCTTAAGTATTACCTTAACTAATATAAATACCCAAAGAATTCCCAGCAATCTCTGAGCACAAAAGACTTTCCTAGTTCCTCATAAAATCAACAGCTTTTCTTGGTCTCTAAAAACTTTGTTTAGCTTATGAATTCGTGAACAACTCAAGCCACACACATATACCATGAACATATAGTACATATATCGTTGTCAATCAACCATGAACATATATGTACTATATAGCGTTGTCAATCAAACGTATCGAACATCATTTCGCAATTTGCAGTAGCAGTGGCAGCAGTAGCAACTGCAACTGCCACTGCATCCACATGCCACATTCGTAGTTGCAACAGAAGGAAAACCGAACCGGACGGAACTTGTTAGCCGGGCAAGCATCATTTGATTTCTGTGAACATGTGTGGGGGGGTGTCTCTCCATTTAACATTGCTGCCGACCACAGACACTCGCCACACGCTTCACTTGCCGCACGCCACTTGCCACTTGCCAAGCACATTCATCTTGTCCAAAAAATGCAGAAAAAAGCAAAGGAAAGAAGGAAGGAAAGAGAACGGAAGCAAAAGCACAACAACTGAATAAATGTTTGGGGCATCTGTGAGTTTGAATAGATTTATAGATTCGCCAGCCACGCATAAAAGTCAGAGGGGGAAAAGATGACAACCGACGTTATACGTGTATTTATACTTAGTATATATGTGAGGAGGGCTGGGGGAGTGGCAGAATTGACCGGAACAGCGTTTGCTCACCTGCTGCGAGGGACGGCAAGAAGTCGACTATGAAAGATGCGCGCTCTCATTTCCTTTAACTTCTTTCCTCTCTGCCTTCTTCCCTGCCTCCCTCCATACCTCCCTCCTTGCCTACCTCCCTTCCTTCTTCTCTGCCTGCCCATCTCCGTATCAACCTTGCTCAATGGGCTTACACTTTATACTTATTTTGCTCGCAGCAGGCAAATCTTCTAAGCTTCGCATCAAACCGCTCTAAAGCAGCCTCCTCCCTCCCTTCACGCCAATCCACACCCCCTCCAGGGTGTTTGCCGCTGCATTTCAGTTGAGATTCTTCGCCATCGGTGCGCAAACAATGGCTATGCCGCTAACAATAGCAACGGAAACGGAAATCGTCGCTGGCCCGATGCGGCAACAGCTGCAGCTGACATTGAGACTAACGGTAACAGTAAATGTCCCAGCAGGAGGAAAGAGGTCAAGGGGCAAGGCTGGCCTGTTGCAAAGTTGAAGCAAATAAAACGCGTCGCATTTGTTGCGCTTTGCTCTCTTGGCGACTCGGGGCCGCTTGTCTTTTGTGAAATGTCAATCGTCAGGCATCAATTGTTGTGCGTGTGTGTGTGCATGTATATGTGTGTAGCCATTGTTGTGCTGCCTGTTTTTCTGCTTTGACGCAGCTGGCAATGGCAACACGCAGCAGGCAGCAGGCAGCAGGGAGAAGCAGCAGGGGAGCAGGATGGCAGCACGCTACTTGCCCGCCTCAATCGATATCAATCAATAAATTTGTTTTCATGCCTGTGTATGTGAGGCTGTTGTCTGAATGTGTGTGTGAGTGCGTGTGTGTGATTGCGTGTGTATGAGGGCGTCTGTGTGAGTGCGTGTATGTGCGTGCTTGTGTGACGCTAAAAAGAAAACTGTTGCACACCAAGCCAGCGGAGGAGAAATCAGTGCACAAAATGCGAAAATTAATGAGCCTCTGTTAAAAAGATAACAGCACTGTTAAGCCTGCCAACAGCACATAAACTCAAACTGGACGACTGTGTGTGTGTGTGTGTGTGTATGTGTGCAAGCGTCAACCGAGCAAAGCCTGCATTCTCTCTATCTCTCTCCTTCCTCCTCTCTCTGTCTCTCTCTCTCTCTCTGTGCATTGCACTTAAATAAGTTTAAATAATAATCTGACTCGCTGTCAACTGATTTCTCTGACAATGATCCCCCTCTCCATACCACAAAAACTGTCTGGCAACTTCACCTGACTGCTTAAGCCAACATTGCAATATTTACTAATAGCAACAGCAACTTCAGCATGACTGCACAAATGTTGCCAACTGCAATGCATATTGCTTTTGCTGAACATCGAAATAAATAAAAATATATTTATTTATTTTAATAAATTCATATTTATTATGTGGTGCACTTGAGAGGAAAATCAACAATTTATGGCGACTTTACTATTTTTAATAAAAATACTGTTTTTAATAAAAATATCTATTATTTGCGCAATTGAAATCATCATCATGATTGGCAGTATTGCCAATAACAGTATGCTGTGATCGAACGTTGCTGCTGAATGTTGATTAGCAGCGCAGTGCACTGCAGTTTAGCAGAGATGCGGCAATAACACACCAGTAGCGATAACAGTTTGTTGTGATTGAACATTGCAGATTAACGATATTTAGCACGCATTCCGATAAAAGTTATTTAATCTGTGATCAATTGCACCAAAATGCTAATTAGCAGCGCATATCGAGCTTAACTGCAGCATTAACATAATTAAGAGAAGCGCAACAGCTTAGCAACATTGTAAGCCACTGTACAGAGTGCTGTGTAGGTCTCGGCAATTACGCTGAATTAAACAAGTAATCGAGAGTGTATAATTCACAAACGCTGCCCACCGCAATCAGAGATATGCCGCATTAAGAGCAGTTAAGCCAAATGCTACTGCTGCTCAATTGTAAACAATTTGTAAGCGTTTAAGCGTATTAACGCCACGATAACAGCAGCAATGGCAGCAAGTGTTGCCACACATGGCACACAGATATGATTGCCTATCACTTCGCATTGCTGTTGTGCTTTGTATGTTTCCCCTTCCCTCCTGTCTCCCTCCATTTCTCTTCTGTACTGTCCCTAACACGCTGTGTATGTTTTTTCTAATGTATTTTTTTGCTTTTGTTTAGGTCACGCCTTTACTCGCTTGTTAGCTCGATATTCATATCAATTATGTCATGCGGCCACGCTTCGATACCTGTGTGCGCTCTCGAGCGTGCGTGTTTGTATGAATGTCAGCTGTACAACAGCAGCAGCAACAAGAACAACAGTAACAGCAGCAGCATGTGGGGCAAGCGTTACAGAATTTCAATGTTTCTGAAATTTCAATGGCGATTTATTACCGTTACCAACGTGTCGCATAGATATGCGCGCTCGCTGCCCCTCCCTCCCCATCCTCTCTCGCTCTCTCTCTGTGGGTGTTTGTGTGTGTTTTACGTTCTTTTTTGGTTGTAGCGCCACGCAAAAATCGATGATGCGACGACCAAAATAAAAGCCAGAAGCAACAGCAGCAGCACCCACAAGTCAATGGGGATAGATACTTTTCGTTGTCACTGTAAGCGGCCTTTACTCCCCCTTTCCATGCCCCTCTTTCGACGGTCCGCTATCGCTGTTTCGTCTCTGTCAACCTTTCAGAGAAAGAGAGCCACGCACACCTGCAGCAGCTGAGACAAGGATTCGCTTTGAAGTTCGCTTGGCAATTAAGCAGAGAGAGAGAGAGAGAGGGAGAGTAAGGCACAAGCAAGCGAAGGAAACCGAGGAGAAAAAGAAAATCCAACGGCAACGGGGATTCAGTAAAAGAGCAGCAAAATAATCAACGATATTTTTTGAACAAACCAATTGAACTTGAGTACACTCTATATATGTATATATATGTGTGTGTGAGCGTATGTCTCGCTTGTGACGTCATTGCTTCCACGTGCCCTACAAAAGGAATGTGCCGCCAAGCTGCCAACGTCAACGTCAAACTTGCCCCCAATGTGAAGGGCAGTGGGCATGCCAGCAGCTTGGCTTGGCTGGCTTGGCTTGTTGTGACTAGCATTATACACGCACACACATACAGCCACACATACACCCACACACACACATGCACGCACTGGACTAGCGTGCTTGACGTGCCTGAGTGCAGCTTGGCTGTAATTATTTGCTCAAATCGCACAAAAGTATGCAACGCTTTTTTCACTGCCGCCGTCGCCGCCGCCATGCTCAAATCGCACAAAAGTATGCAACGTTTTTTTCGCTCGCATTCTTCGCATGCCAGCAAAGGAAGAAGGCGAACAATGAGGAGAAGTGGCTGCTTAAGCCAACGCCGTTGTGGCCCGTGGAATGCATTACCGGCTGGTTAAGCCGCACCCCTGCTTCCCTCCATCTCTCAGTCATCCATGCCCTGCCCAGAAATTTGAAAACAGAGGCAGAGAGACGTAAGAAAAAGGGAACGGGAAAAAGGAAAAGGAAATGGTTGCTTTAAGTTGATTTAATTTGCACAGCACGCTGGCTTGGCCGCTTTGTACATGTAGGTTGGCCACACACATGCTCAAACACACGCACACACACACACACACACACACATACAGGCGACATGCGTGTCAGTGAGTCAGTCGTGCCGCTTTTTGAATCCTGTCACGTTTTTGGGTTTTACTTGAAATGCCATTTGGCCAATTGCTTTGCAGCCTACCAGTCGCTGTGTCTCTCTCCCCCTGTCTCCCCCTTTCTCGCCTCTCTTTCGCTCACCCTCTCTCTTGCACACGGAACTTGTCACATTTGCTTAGGCCAAGGCGCATTCGCCCATTGGCCGAAACTGCATTTCAAATTGCGCAAACACGCAATTGATTAGAAGAGCTTTGCTCCGGCTCAGCTGCCCTATCCCCCACCTCCCCTTTTGCCTTCATGCATCTGCTCCCTTGAAGTAGCTGCTGCTGCATGCGACACGTGTCAACTAACCTGGTCGCCAGTTTGGGCCATTTTCAAGCGTCATTTGCGGCAACTTTGTGCGAGGCAAATGCGGATGTGGCTGAGTGGTATACAAAACTTCAGCTGACAACGCGACGTATACGCAATGCAAGTGCAGGTGGATACACCATGTCAGTGGCAGGCCCACACACAGACACACATATGCATATATACACACCTTCATGGAGCACATAAAAATCAGAGAAAGAGAGAAAAGTTCGAAAAAGTTCAAAATAAAACGAAATATATTAAACAAGGAAGTGGTCCAGTAATAGTTACCCTGTAAATGTGCACACATGTATTGTACATAGGGTATATGAATGTATATATGCCTGGCCATAGTCTGCCCTAGACGTATCTCATTAAGTTTGGCATTTTATCGCCCTTTTTTCTCTCGCTTCTCTCTCGCTATTTCCATTCTCGAAATACCTCGCAAATATGCAGGGCAAACTTAATGGCTTTAGTTTTTATAGTCCGATGACTGATCGGCGCACTCAGATAGCAGCACATAAAAACAGACGCACGCAGAAAGGCGTAGTGAGGGCGTGGCAAGGGAGTAAGGGAAGAAGCTAAGTCCGTCTGAGTTGGGGCTCATCAGAAAATATTTATGAATTAAATTAATGAAGGCAAGTGTGGAAAATGTAGGGAGAGAGAGAGAGAGAGAGAGAGGGTATCACAGAAGATGGAAGAGGGTTTTGAGCCTGCCATGGCCACAATTCGTCAAGGGGGCCAGGGGTCAGGAAATCGGGTTATGGCAAAGTTGTTGGACCAACAACGGCAGCGGCAATAGCAACTTTATAATTTGCAGCACAAACACTCGCGCACACACACACTCCCTCCTTTATCCTCCCCCTCACTCACACGTACACGCGCCGACCAGAGAGGGAGGCAAACTTTAAGAAAACATGAGCTTTGCATAAGTAAATAGGCAGCTAAAAAAGCCAAACACGAAAGAACGCGAGCGCCCTGTCTGTCTGTGCCCGTGTGTGTGTGTCTGTGTGTGTGTGTCAGTCAACGTAATGGCCAAAAAAAGAAGAAATGTTGGATGAAATGTTTGAAGAAATGATTTCACCCGCCCTGGTCGCACACTTTTACTTAAATTCGCCTCAAATGCTGCTTTGGCACTTTAAGGGCGCACGTAATAAGCTTAACGTTTCCCACTGTTAACCTTACGTCGTGCCTAACAGACTGTTAATGAGACTGTTAAGCTTAATGAGGCTGTTCAGTGAATAACACTTTGCATAAATGGCGCAGCGTCTTTAATACTTGATCAAACTAATTGAAACACGCTGCTCATTTCCCTTAACAGCGTAATAACAGCAACTGGTAAGGCAAGCGAAAGACACTGTTAACAGGCAAAAGAAACTTCATTTGAGTTGGCAACGTAAACAATGAGAGAGATAGAGCAGGAGTGAGTGACAGCAGAAAACGCACTGAACAATGATACTTAACAGCATATTAACAGTAGCTGCTAAGCATCTGCTTACTCTTGAAAGATGCTTCTTTTGATGTGGCAACGCAACATAAGGGAAAGAGCAGCGAGAGTGAGGAGGGAGAGACGGCAATTATCACACTTAACAGCGCAATAACAGCAACTGTTAAAGCAAGTTTCTTTGACACACATACGCTGCTATAGGGAAAAAGGAGATAGAAGGGGCGTGGCGAGGTAAAGCCACTTGAACTTTTGGACACTTCAATTGGCTGCATGTCTGAACGTGTCAAATGCCCAAAACATCTCAAGAGTCAATGAACATTCCTTTAATTGCTGCCACTGACAAGTGCGCGAAAGGAATGCGGCATGCGCCATGTGGCGTTCAACATAATGAATAGTGAATGTGAGGTATGCGAGACCAATTCTTCGCTTAGTTGTGGCTGTTAAGTTAGTTAATTAAGTGCCTAATTAACGCCGCCTGCTGCCTACGCACAGTGCATTGACCAACTTTATTCTCACCGCAGAGGCAATCAACAACCTTCAACCCTCCCCTTTCTCCAGGCAACTGCAAGTGAATTCCCAAGTAAGGCATGCGGCTGCTGCAAGTGTTGCCAACTTTCAGTGAGAAGAAGCATTATAAAGTTAAGTTGATTAGGCGCAACGTTGAAGAGTCTCTCCCGCTCAAGTTCCCTAAGTAGTTTAAGACTTAACTTCGTTGGCAAATACTTCAAAATATTTATGAGCGCCGCATTATAGCATTACAAAGTATTGTTTAGCATTAAGAGGCTTCCAAATGAGTACAAACTGCAATTAGGGCACTTAACAGCGCATTAACAGCAACTGTTGGGCAACCTTTTTTGCATAGGCATAGGTACCTAGACAATTTTTCTACTTGACACACGTTGAAGAGATCTTTCTTACTCATCCTTCTCCTAAGCTTCCTCCTTCTTCTATTGCTTCTTCTCCAGCTCTTACACCTCCTCCTCCTCCCATTCCTTCTCTTCCTTCTATTTCTAGCCCTCCAATTCCCCATTCTTCTCCTATTTGACCTAACCCCCTCCTACTCCTGCTGTTCTTTTTTCAGTTTCCGTACCGCCTTCTATTCCTATTCTTCCTTCCCCTTATCCTATTTGCCCTCCACTCCTCATCTACCTTCTCTTGCTCCTTCTGCTTTATCTGTACTGCTTCTGTTTGTCCACCTACTGCTATTCCTCTTCCAACTGCTTCTCTGCTCCTCCTCCAGCTACTTCACCTTCTCATCCTACTGCTCTTATTCCTCCTGCTCCTGCTCCTCTTCCTATTTCTCTTTCTATTCTTTATTCTTCTACTTCTTTTAATCCTTCTCTTCCTCCTCCTCTCCCTCCCCCTTCTGCAATCTGTTTAAGGAATCACCTAAACCGGGCTAGAACTGCATAGGTAGCCAAGCTTGAGGTTGATGCATGCGAGAGCTGTCGCTGTACCTTGACCCCAGATTCCTGCAGCTGCCTCGTTGTGTTGCTCGCTGGACTTGGGCTAACAAATGGCTTAACAATGACAAGTTGGCCTAGAAGCAACAGCAGCAGCAGCAGCAGCTGGAAAGGCCTCTCAATCTGCTCCCTCTTGGTCATGTGTTACAGCATTGTTGACTTTTGCCACATCAATTTCGCACAAGTCAGGGAAGTACGAAAGAGAAAGAAGGGGCAGAGAAACAGGGAGTGGCAAACTGAAGACGAGTCCAAACAATATCTGCATTTTCCAGCGTTTTCTATCGTCTCCACACACACACACAGATTTGACAGCATAATTAACATGTTTTTCCTTGGCAGGATTGCCTTATGGCATATGCGTTATCCCTTGTCGCTTCTTCCGCTTATCCCTTATGCCTTATCCCTATCCCTTATTTTACTCTTCCCCTCTGCCTCTTTCGCTTCCCTCCCACCACCCCTTTTCAGCACTTGCTGTGCGCTTCCGGTCAAAGGATATTTTGAGAAAATCCAAAGATTTATTGCTGCCTCGCATTAACAACATCATTAACTGGGCGTGGTACCCGCTTCCACCTCCGCTACATCTCTATCTCTCTCTCTTTCTCTCCTTGCTTCCCCTGAGTCCCCGCAATGCTGGCAGCATAAGCAATGAGTCCGACAAAGACCGCACGTGAGCTGACTGCCAAGAAGCCGCAAGGCAGCACGAACCTGACTCTGTCTTCCCTGCTTCCATCCGCCTACCTCACCCTTGCCACGCCCCCCACTACAGCTAAATCTATACCCATCCCCAACTCATCCTGATGCCAAATTGTTATTAGAAATTATTAGTTATTAGCTATTTTGCATATTACACCCTGACAGGGACACAGGGTCCTGGCAGGCCCGACATAAGCTGTCAGCTCAGTGACAGCATGCGAACATCTCTCAAGATATTTGAGAATTATGCCGAATTATGGCAAATTATGCAATGCTTTCAATAACCTACGCTACACAGTATGAATATCTGGCATGTCCAATTCAGTAAGGCATGTCTGTCAAGTTGTCTGTCTGTGTGAGCGCAGATAACTCAGCTATTGTTTAAGCTAAAGACATCAAATTCCGTATAAAGTTTCCTCTGTAGCAGCCACAGATAATGTTTCATTTATTTGCTGGCTGCCACGCCCACAGCCTTTACTGTACTGCATTGTGTAAAATATGAACCTATTTTCTATTGTATTGCAATCTAACCGCACTTTGAACACATAAGCTAAACAAGTTTAGTCTTCTCTAATCCAAAATTAATCAGAGTTTAGTCTCCTTTATGAATTGTTTCGATTCTGAAATATGCTTTAACCTTTTACCTCTCTACTAATTATGATACACCATAATACTACACTACATATATGTTATGCATCATATATTAAATAAATCCCAGTTGCCTAACACAGTTCACATTGCCTGAACTGCGTTTGATTGCCAATTCAATCGACTGTAAAGGTTGTATAGCTCATTTACTGTTTGATTTTGTTTCTATTAGCAAAAGGAATCAAGAACAAACAGAAAGAGAGATAGAGGGAAACAAATGTTTGGCTGAGAAAATGCAGAAAGGGAACGGGGAGCGCCGACTCTGCATGCAAATGAAGGTACAAGGCATAGGGCGGTATCATCGCCGACTGAAGCTGCATTCGCGAGAAGACGTGATGCAGAAGATAACCGATATGCTGTCGATGATAAGCATCGATACCTCCCGTGGTGAGTAGCAGATCCCCAAAAGCAGACAGTGTTACTTCAACCTTTCCTCAGCTACCCATGTACGCAATCGTTCCGTGCCCAAACAATCTGCTGTGCCTCGCTGCAACCCAGAGCCGCCACAAGGCATAGATTTGATCAAGGATGAATCATTTATCGTCCCGGAGAAAGAACAGCTCTGTGAACTGAACTTTAGTCTCGAGCAGATGAGTATCGACACTTGCCCAGAATGAAGCAGATAATAAACTGAGCATAACTGCCGACTAAAGCGAACCTTATTGTCATTGACAGAAAGAGAATGACTGCTAGGGTATTCTAGTATATTCGTTGCAAGTCTCCTAGGTTATCGCTCAGTGTAGTTGCCCATGCTTGCGCTGTAAGCAAATCGGAACAAAGTCAACCGAGCTGATTCCCAGCAACGTTGTCTCTGAGTGTGGGCGGGCGTGTGTGTCGCCTAATTGGCACATAATTAATTACAAAGTGAGAGCCAAGAGGGACTGCCAGTATGGGTAATGCTAACGGTAAAGGGGCTTATCGCGACGCGAAGCTCAGCGCAGCGCGCATAATCAAAGCGATTCTTTGCCGTGCTTCAGTGACGGAAATCGACCTTTCAAAAACTCAATTGCCAGCGTGTGTGTGTGTGAATTTGTGTGATTATTTGTGCGAGTTTTTGTGTGTTTGTATATATGTGTGTGTAACCTTGTGTGAGTGACTCCTCGCTCAGCTTTTCCCAATTTGCGCGTTCAAAGTCCATTCAGGATGCAGTAAAGTACCGACATCATTCCCGGCAAAAAAGGTGAAAATCAGTTCAAGGCAAAATGACAAGCTGAAGAACTTTTCATCCGCGTGTGTGCAACTCTCTCCGGGAATTACCGCCCTCTCTTCACTCACTCTCCTCACTCCCTCTTTATTCCTCCCTCAACCGCACAATTTCCTGGAAACGAAACATTCCCCTTGTTCCTGTGCCACATTCAATTCAATTCTGTTCCACGAAACTTCGTATTCACATCGAGTTGAAAACAAGGCAAATACGGTATACGGTATATAAGAGACAAAAGTGTTATATGTATGGCATATAACACTGTTGCCTGGAAGTGGAAATTGTTCTTGTGAACTGAAACCAAATATGATGCCAATTTTCAAATTAGGTTGAATTTTGAGTGTGTGGTGTGACACTTTATGGTATAACACAGTGTATAACAGTTTAATTATAACTCGTGGTATACTGTTATATGTACATGATATGCAAATGCTATTCGATTTTATCTGTACTCAATATTTAGTTACGCACAAAGTGTTATACAAAAAGTGTTATACCTAGAGTGTTCTACCAAGAGATATATAATTTGTGTTAGAAAGTAGATTAGTGTTATACTAAAAGTGTTTTATGCTTAAATTGTTATATGCAACGTTTTACCCATTGCACTCATATCTTAAAATAGAAGATAGTCATAAAATAATATATTATAACAGCCAATTAGGTGGGGATCTTTAGATAGATATCTTTAATTGGGACTTCTTTTAAGGGACTATAACATAAAGTGTTATACATATGTTTAGTGTTATGCTTTAGCCATTCATCAATTATCTTAACATATAAAATAGTCAGTAAATAATATAGTATAACAGCCAATTAAGTGGGGTGCTCTTGAGATTATTGTCTTTTTCATTAGTCGGGATTTCTTTTAAGGGGTTCATTCTCGAATTTGGAATTTAGCTGTACAAAATTGTCGATTACAAATGCCGATTATAACAGCCGATATTCAATGTGTGTTCGGTTGTGTGTTCTATACGTTCCCGCATCGATCCATCGGGATGATGCTGGTGTGGTATTGTAGCAACGTATGTACAGACATACCATACATATGTACACACACGTGAGACGTGGTCGGGTCTCACGCTCATTGAAGCCTTTCGAGCAGATGGCCCAATTAGCTAATGGATATTAACAAGGACAAGGACGACAGGACACGCAGGCAAATGAATTTGTATACACCAAGAATAACAATATATATATAGTATATATAGATATACCCACACAACCACAGAGGCGTGTGCGTGTGTGTGTGTGGGCTGCGATTGAACTCACCTGTCACCAGCCGGGGACTCTCTGTCGTCCCGCTCGATTACACCCTGGTCGGTATCGTCTGTGCCCTGTTGGGCCTGGGCGGTTGCCAGGGCTCCTGTACTGGCGCTAGCGCCGCTACCAGTAACGCTGCTGGGCACCTCCTGCTCCTCGGCAAGGGGCGCTACCGGGGGCGATTCCGGCGGAGTGGTCTGACTCTGGCTATCGCTGAGGGTAGAGATCTCCTTATCCTGGCGCTCAGACATGCTTGGCTTGGCTTGGTTTGCTTTGGCTTGACTCGCTCGTTGGCGCTGGTTATGGGCGTCGCTCTGTGTAGAACAAAGTCAGCATTAGTCGATTGTCTCACTCTCACTCTTTCTTTCTCTCTCTAAGGAAAGTGTTGTAATTGCTATTTAATGAAGCCTTTTTAATGTCATCTTCCTCCCTCTTCTCCCTTTCCATGACCTTGCCAGCCACGACAATATTATAAAGCCAAATAAGCAAACAAACAAACAGAATAATGCGAAGAGCGCAAGCAAAACATAATAGAAACTAATTGGCCAGACCTGGCAATCTGCTTAGGATTGTTTGCTACCCACGCTGTCGCTGCTTCTGTTGCTTCTTTTCCATGTTAAGCGCAAATTCCGCGTTCAAGAAGCAAGAAGTTCCTGGAATTATTTTTACTCAGCTAAGCCACCACAACGACTTTTAATGAGCTTTCAAAGTGAAGCTGGAAAGAGTTTTTAATGCAGTTGAAGCTGATCTGTTAAGCAGCTTTTCTAGCTCATGCACGAAAGCTTTAATGCACTTCTACAGTTTCTTGGCTTGAATTTATACCGAATTAAGTCGAGAGCTTTTATGTGCTTTCAAAGATGTTAATAAAGGGACTTTGCTCAATCGTACCCTTCTATAGAGTCTTAGCAAGTTTGGCTTTTGTTGCGAGCTTTGTTGAGGACTTTAATGTGCTTAAACAACTTATAAGGAAGCTTTATAAGATTGGTAAATGAAGCTTAAATGTACTTTAAAAGTGTTTGCTTGCTTGGGTATTATTTAGAGAGATAAAAAGCCCTCTATGGGAAGCTTTAATGTGCTTTCGAACTATCTGCAAGCAACGTAATTAAGTTACTAGCAGACACTGCTTATGTGCTGTGATATTTAAACTATAAAGTTACAAAGAACGTTATCAAAAATAGTCATAAATAATTTGGCTATTTATTTGGCTTGTTAAAAGTAAAGCCAAAGCCAAGGCCGAAGCCTTCAAACAGGATTAAGCACGTCAAGCCGGAAATGTGTTTGTACCTTAATTACCGATGACTCGCTCAACCAATTGACGTTATGCCAATTTTCCCTCTCTCTCTGACTCTCTCGCCCCCCTCCCCTCGCATTATCATAGTGGGCAAGTGCAAAAAAAAAGTGAAGAAGCCACATGATGCATATGCACATTTCACACTCCACAAATCAAGAGGCGGAGATGAATAAACACAGCACACAAAATTGCGCAATTTCACATGCACTTGATGTGCCATCAACAGCAGCAGCAGAGAATACCCTGTGCAGCGTGGAGTATATTGGTTGCATTTGTAGTGAGTCGAAGACGTGTTGAGTCAGGCTGTAAACTTGATGGTTACGGCTAACCATTGCAGGGTATCTGCCAGTTGGAACTGATAATTATGCTGATTATTCTCAGTGAAGCCAACAAGTGCTTGATAAAATGCGGAGAATTGAGCATTTGCATTCACACACACACACGTTCAGCATATACACACTAGGCACACGCACACATATTACATACACACACACACATAGCACACACACCCTGAGAGAAAGTTAAGCAGAGTCAAAATCAGAAGGTTGTAATTAAAAAAGAAAGTCGAGAAAGTAATACAAATTTAATGAGTGGATAATACAGACAAAAGAGAGAGCCTCATTGAGGAGAAGGCAACTTGACAAATTATGTAGAGGGAAATGTGAGTGACACTCGTGAATGTGCCTAATGAATGCGACTAAGTGTGACAAGTGCAGAGAGAGACAAGTTCGTGGCTCGCCCAGATTAGATAAGCAATTTGGTCATAAATAACAAAATCACTCAACGCATCGACAATGACGATGACGATGACGATGACGACGCTGATAACTGAGCTACAGTCTGTGATAAGCAACCGATGGACAATTAACGGGATTAGGCAGTAGCCAGTAGTGAAAGTGACAAAGGCAAAGTGGCTAAAAGGGAAGTGCAAGTGGGAGTCAGAGTGGCAGGGTAGCAACAGTTCTACACCGTTGGCAACACTGGAAAATTTGCAGGTACAAAGAAGAGAAGAGAAGGCAGCACTGTCAAGAGTGAAAGGGAAGTAGCTTGCTGCAACTAAGATACAAAGGCAACACTGGCACTACACAGAGTGCAGGAAATAATTAAAATTGAGCTGGCAACACTTACTACATGCTATAAGTAGCAGCAGCAACAGCGTCTTTCACTTCTTTGAAAAGGAGTCAACATAGATCAACATAGATGGGGGGCAACACTAGCAAAGAATGGCAAGGCTGAATTCTACAAAGAAGCAAAAGCAAGAGGGCGCCAAGCGGGAGTCAATTACATGCAGACAACACTGGCTAAGGTAGTAGAAGCTTAGGTTGCAGCACAGACAACACTGGCAATGAACCATAAGCAAATAGATCTGAAGATGCACAGGGAACACTGGCAATGCCAAAAAGGTACTAAAGGAGCCATTCGGCCGCTGTGTGGCAACACTGGCAATATATACCGAAAAAGAAGAGTAGATCAAGTGCAAGTGCAGGCAACTCTGGGTAATGAGATTAGGCACGACTCAGCTCAGTTGGCAACACTGACAAACTAAGCAAAAACAATTGGCTAAAGAGCGAGCAAAATGGAAACAGAGATAGAGATAGGAACAGAGGCAGAAACAGAGATAGAGACAGAGAGAGAGAGAGAGAGAGATGGAGCATGAAATGGCGACGGCGATGCGTCGCCTGTGGTTGAAATGCGCATATCATAACGGTACATTTTCACAGCATTTGCATGCAGAATATTTCACACACCGCGTGTGTGCATAACAAAAGGCAGAGAAAGAGACGGAAGTTGGGGAAGGGAAGAGAGAATAAGAAAGACGCGAAGGCGTCGCTGAAGCGCGCAATTCACAGCTTAAATAAAGAACAGAACAGCAAGCAATGCTGGCACAGTGGGAGGGGGAACAGTAGGAACACTGCGAGAACAGTTGCGGTTACAACTGGGAGGCGTTGGAGGCGTGGCCATGGCGGACGGCAGCGGCGTTTGCCCATTTGCCAGCACAAAATCCGCCAAAAGTCTTGATTGTCCTTCACACACACAAACACACACACACACCACAGACACAGGCGTTGACACACACACACACACCACAGACACTCACACACATACACGCATACACACACATACACACACAAACACATACTGCACCCACACATGCTCATCAAATATGAAAAGGCACGAAAATTAACCCAGAAAAGAGAAAGAAGCAGCAGAATAAGAAGCTAAATATACAAAAAAAAATGCAGATACGCAACGAAGAAAGTGAAGAATGTGGCACAAGGAGAAAGAGGAAGAGACAATACTGAATGGGAAGAGGAAGGGCAGGCAAGGAAAGGAGGGTCAGCGGTAACTGTAGCTGAAGCTGAGAAAATCTGCAAACCTTTGCATAAAAATGAAATCGCTACAAAAACGCAAAGGTAAGCAAAACTGAGTGAGAAAGAGACAGAGAGGAATGACTACTCGGCAAGTAGATACCCTGTAGACAGCTGTAGCAACAGCAGCTAAAGATTGTTGCGAAATGAGATGCAAACATTTTGATTGGAATTGAAAACTTCACTTCAGGTTTAGAGATAGAAATCAAAGCTTAAGCAAAGTGAAAATTATTCTTAATAAATCACAAAATTAAATTTGCTCCAACAGACATAAGAAAGATCTTATATACTGGAGAGATGCCAGGAAATCTAGAATATTAACCATATAAATCAAAAGGGTGCTGAAAATGTCGAATACAACATTTTCACAAATTTCGAATTGAAAATTGAAGTTTTTTAGAATTATCAACCCTTTTGAAAAGCTTAAAACTGAATTTATTGAGATCTTAGAAAAGCAAAAATAAAATTGTATATTTTCTATATATATCTGAGAGATGATTTTCTTTTGTATGTTAAAGATTTCAGTGATACAAAGAGCATGTAAACTTAAATATTCAGAAAACTTTTGAAAACTTTTAAATAAACTTAACCAGACATTATTTAGATCTTATATGCTAAGACAAGCTTATAGACTGAGAAAATATATCGATATATTTGATAGTATAATATTATATGAGTAAATGTTAATATAGGTATGAGTGTATTTCAGTTTTCTCTTATAACTAAAACCCAGCTAAGCCCCTTAACGATCTACTTGGGCAATTAACGGCACACTTTCACAGGGTATCGAAATGGCTTTATAATAGCGGCGGCTCCTGTGATATCTCTCTGCGCTGACCCGCCCAGCCGCAAACAACAGAACAACAGAACGGAATGCTTTAGACCCAGTAACAGACAGACAGACAGACAGGCAGAGGGACAGACGGATAGGCAGACCCACAGACACCCACACACACTCGCACACTTACTTGCTACGCTCTGTCAGTCACCTTTTTGCTTTATTGTTGTTATTATTATCGTTGTTGTTGTTTTAGCTATTATTATTATTGTTGTTGTTGTTGTTGCTGTGGCTTTATTATTGTTATGATTATCGTTCTCCTCTCCTCGCACACACACTGGTTAAACTGTTATCGCGCTGCCGATATTTGATACATATGTGTGTGTGTGTGTGTTTAGTATATTATAGTATCTTCAGTATATTGTGTAGTATTTTATGTTTTATATATTCAGTATATTTGTAAAGTTTTTAAGATATTTTAAACAACACCGAGAACACTTAAAAAAAAGAATTTTTGAACACTGTAAAAAAAATATGAAACAAACAAAGAAGAAGGCAACAAGAACAAGAGAAATAGAGGCTTGCTAACCTTTCGCTTTCTTCGCTGAGGTCTAAGCTCGGATTCTTCAAGTGCTGCGATCTGTCACTCTCTCTCTCTCTCCCTGTCACTTTCTTCTCTCTTTCTCTGTGTCGTCCTTACGAAACAACGTTCGCTTTTTCCAATTGGACTTTCAGTTTCAACTCTGTTGACTTTCGCTTTCGCTTGCGATTTGTTTTGACTTCTCTGGCTTTGCTTCAATTTGCTTTGCTTTGCTTCTCTTCACTTTGTTTTACTTTGCTTTGCTTTGCTTGGCTTTGCTTCGGTTCGTTTGGACTTGGCAAACGCACCCGACAAAGGCTTGACAGGAACTGAAGTCGTTTGCCAGCAGGACACGCTTTTTAAATGGCCTCAGCAGCAGTGACGCCAACGCCAAAGCCAACGCCGACAGAGGCTGAGGCAGCACAGCGGCAGTTGGCAAAGAAACCGCCAGCAACAGCGGCTGTTGCTTCCTTTCCTTCAGCTGTTGCGCCCACTGTTAAGCTAACAGCACTGCCTGACAGGCTAACAGTCGCCAGCGCTATTAGCAGCGAACTTAACAGAAACACTCCGAAAGCTTTTCGTGTTCCTTTTCGGAGTAAGCTTTAGACGCAACTGCAGCGAAAGCAGCAGCAGCGTGTCGCAGCTAATATCAAGCAAAGCAGTTCAACTGAACGACAGCCAGTTACCCTGTAGACTGTTAACAGTGCACAGTTAACAGCATGTTAATGGCATGAAAATTAGTGTTGAACTCAGCAGAGAAATGTCAAAATACGTTTATCTTAATTCTCAAACCCTTCGGTATTAATATACCCCATTGCTTTGACATGTAGCACAGGGTATACACCGTTGTTGTTGACTAATAACTGTTTATCGCCATGGCTAACTCACTTATCAGCGATAATTTCCAAGTTCTGATCGATCATATCAGCCACAGCGGGTTGCCCCAACAGTTAAGCAGGGGAAGTACTAACGCACTAGACGAGAGGGGGTTGAAAAAGGTGGGTCGCAGTTTCTTAATGGAGCTGGATTTCAATCGAAATCTCTGAATAAATATACAAGGTAACTGCCACGAGGCCCCGATGCCCCCTAAACGGCCCTGACTGTTTATCGATTTGTATATCAATTTGTACATCAATTATATATTTTATAGGGTTGCAATAGCAATCAAATCAGATTCATTGAAAGCAAATTGTTTTGAACTTTGTTTAGTGACTATCTTTACCTTTAACTGTAGTACAAGAATCGAATATAAGAATCGATATTAAGAAACTGTTAGATTATTAATAATTTGATTATAATAATAAACTGTTAGATTATAACGATGCTGTCTCTTTCATTAAAACAACTCACTCTACCTGTTTAACTTGTGCAATTAGCTTAAGATCTCATTAACCTGAGTACTTAATAGTATGCACGTAATTAGCATAAGTCCAACATGGTGGAATAGCAAGCAAATCCATGCAAAAATGGTTGCTATCAAAGGAATAAAGGGACAAGCACCGCCTCCTGCGCTGCTCACCGTACCTTCTGTCTATTTACCTGACGTATACTAACTACAACTGATATTTGAGCATTTGTGCATATGCAAAAGGAGACAGTCAGAGAAATAGAAACAGGGAGAGAAGGAGTGATGGAGGCGGAGGGAATAGTACAGTTCACTACAGAATGTTTCAATTAGATTCGCAGATGCATGTACCTTATCGCATTTAGTTTACAACTTTTAACATATAGGGTGACAATGGGGAGGGGCAGGCGGGAACGGGCCACATATTGCTATTCCACTGTGCCCCGAATGCTGAGTATGGCTAAAAATCAAAGCATACCAAAAGCCAAACGAGCCAAACAAAAAGTAATTCAATTGTAGGCTCACACACTCACACGTCAAGGTGTTAGCCAGGCCCAGGTGGAATTTAATAACTTTCCATTTCCCCCACCCCCTCCCACTCACCCTCCTCTTCCTGCCCGTATCCCTGTCCAGCCTCCTCTGTCTCTTTATGAAAGCTTGGGCGTAACTGAGAACTTTCGCATAAGGTTTCCTTACATGCCACGTACGTCGATTTACGGAGCAGGGGCAGAGGAAGGGGATTGGACCGGCCTGCCTGCGTTGCGTATGCGTAATAATTCAAATTTTCGCAACTCAAAAATGGCTTCTTGACAAAGACAATCGAGCAAAGAAAGCTGCAAGCGGGTTGCAGTCGCATTGCTCCCTGTTTCACCCCATTCCGTTTTCCTTTTCCATTCCTTTTCCTGGAATCAGAACAATATTGGACGTCTTTGTGGCCGAGCAACAGCTTAAGCTTCTCTAGTGCCTGCAGTAATTAAGTGGCCCTACACCACGCCATATAGAGATGATGGCGTGCGCTCTTCAATCTCAACTGGAAATTAGAAGGCAAGACCTCTTCGATCCCTATATACTTTGCCGATATCTGTCTCTTTTCAACTTATTGATTTCCATATTCCATTCAAAAGAGTGTTAAAAAGGTGCTCAAAAGGGGTCAACTATCGTTAAACTATCGACACGCGCCCATCACTAATAACATGATTAACTGCACACACACACACACAGGCCTAACTAGTGCACCGCATTGTTATCGAAAATTGAAACTCATTGTTCCATAAAATTCTTCTCCACTATCGTGCCCTAGCCAGGCACACGTGCTAGAGAGAGATAAACATTCTAATTAATATTTCAATTAAAAGCCAATCGCACGGCATTCGAGTGTGAAAAATACAATAGACGCAATTAACATTTTCGTTGTCAATGTATTAACACTGCATTTGCATTAACATTCTTCACGCTACGTAAAGCGGTGACAGCGATAGCGACAAGGTGTCATGGCGCCGCTAACAAAGAAGCTGAAGGAATGAGGAGTAAGAGGGAGAGAGAGAGACGTAGACGTAGTAGAATGCACAAATTTTGCTGCTGCACCTTCTGCTGCTTTTCAATTGTTTGGCAGCAGTAGCAGCAGAAGCCACACCAACAACAACGAGGCGAGGCTTAGAAACAATGAAAGCTGTGTCGAGAGTGCCAGCCCCGCCAGGTGGTTTATTTGGGTTATTTACAGCGCACTAATTGAGTCAGCAGCGGTTAGGCAAAGTTGCCCGCAGCCTTCCTTTCCGCTCCCCACCACCTCCTCTTCCCTATGCTTTGGTTTTAAAGTGGCCCTGGAAAGTTGGCAAACCACGTAAGGCAGCAGCATTTGCTGCTTATGCTACCAATCTTCCTCTTCCCCTCTCTCGCTCTCTCCCTCGTCTTCTTCGTCTCTCTCTCTCATTCTTTTTAACGTGTTTTTGCAGCTTGTTTATTTACTTGATGACAATTTCCAGAGCGAACAAGTGGAAGTGCAGAAGGACAGTATTACTGAAGGACGTGAGAACGGACACGGTAAGCAGAAAACAACACGGAGACAGCTGCCGGATATTATCTTTTGTTCCGGCAGCAGCGCGTGGAACGGAGAGGTCAACAAGGAGCTGAGCGTGTGTCGCGTGCGTTTCCTTTACGCTTTGTTATTGTCATAAATCATCTACTGCGTTTTAACTGTTGCGTTAACAGCAGGAAAAGCTGCAAGAGACGGAACCGGAGGGAGAGAGAGAGATAAAGAGAGACAAATTTGAACACTTTGATAACTAAACTGGTGACAAGTATTTGCAATAAAGCGAGAAAAGCTGCTGTAACTGATCCGTTTGATACCGTCAACACAAAAGAATTTGTAATAAAAAAATATAAATTATAAATAAACAATATTAAAATAATACAATATTGTCTTGGCATTTATTGTATTTACGCTATTATTTTCGATATTAATGAAGCCAAAAAATCGAAAATTATGTTATGTTAACATATCGTTGCGTGATCATTGCGATGTCCTTTACGATATTAATTAAATCGATTACAATGTTAAATTGACATAATGTTGTTCGCCCAGTTACGAGATCATTGCTTACGTTGCGTAACGAGGGAATCAAATTTAGACGCCGATTAATTTCTAGTAATGCAAAACACCTGAAGCGATAAGACGTAACTGAGATAACAAGATAAAGAGGAAGAGAGAACAGATGCACCAGCGGCAACTATGCGTTGCAATTACGCAGCTCAACATTGCGTATACTTGCCGTATATCAGAAGTGGCAGGAATTTTGTTGCTACTGCTGGTGTTGTTCTTTCGCTGCTGCTGCTGCACAGCTCATCAATCACAGCAATCACAAAAAATGATAACAAGCGCGCATTGAAGGAAACAAAATGAGTGGACTCAGGCCCTACGGGAGGAATGGAGAGGAGGGGAAAGGAAATCGGAAACCATCAGTTGGCAGCCAAGGCAACCCCAGGCGCAGAACTGTTATAGTTGCGCTTTGCTTGGAGATTACTTTCAATCTGTTCCTTGCCACCTTACCTCCTTCTTTTTGTCGCTGTCTCTGTCTCCCTCCCTGTCGTTGACGAACATAAAAATACCCTTTCATTCCGTTAGTCGATTATTAAAAGACGCGCAAAGCACACAAAATAGATGGAACAATTTGCCGAAAGCAACGATAGACGAACGCAGAGACGGATAGAGAGATGGGTGGATAGACAGGGAGAAAGCGAGAAAGATAGACGACAGACAGATAAAGGGAGGGAGGGAGAAGGCAACAAGGCAGCAACAGGCGACTTTTAACTTTTCCTGGAAATTTCCGTACTGCAAATTATGACACAAAATGAAGCGAGTAAATCAAGTGTTTTATTAGCGCAACGCACTTGAAATACCCTGGAAATGATGAGTTTAAATAGAGATAAATAGTTCTTAAAGAATTCAAGTTGAGCGACACTTTATAATCTACATACATACATAGACCTAGTGTATATGGCAGAGAGGAATAAGTTATGTATAAGTATGTATATATATATATATAGTAAAGTAAAGTATAGTCTAGTATAGTATAATATATAGCATAGGTATAGTATATATATATATAAATAAGAGTAAACAGTATATATTGTATAATAGAATGATTGTATATCTGGAGATAAGTAAGCAGTATGTATAGAATAATCTATATAAAATAGTATATATACTATAGTATAGTATAAAAAATATTGTATATCTCGAAATATATAGTCTGATAAAGAATTTAAACCTAGTATAAATAGTAAAGTTGGCCATATAAAGGGAGAAAGAACTGAGAAGCTTCTTTTCTGCAGCATTATAAACCGCTTAAACTATTACAGAAAGCACACTGTGACGATTGTCAACGATAGGCAAATGGAAAGAAAGGGGAAAGGCGATGGAATAGAAAATAAAGATGCGAACAAAGAGAGAACTAGAAGAGCGATAGGATTGGGACGATAGATGGCAGGCAGGCAGGCAAAGATGAGTTCCCGATGCGGAGCAACAGCAGAGAATGATGATGATGATTGCCCGGTCCCCAAGGGCACTTTGGATGGCATCGGCAATGGATGCATGCACACATCATTGCTGACCCGTCGCATTGAACGAGCGCAACATCATCACATACGAAATGGCCGAACGCACCACCTGCAAGACAGAGACAGAAAATGAGAGCGGGAAAGCGATGAATACGTAATGGGAAAATGAGCATATTAAATAGATTTGGGATACGCACTGCTGAGAAGGTGGCATAGTTTGGCTCAAAGAAGTATCCCTTTAGCTGGCAGGGACGCTGTGCCCGCATAATGGTTAGGATGAGTGTACGCCTGGTAACCGGACCAAACTGAACCCAATCGCTGTCATAGAGTGCAATGGCAAAGTCAGCGCTGGCCTGTTTCATATTCTCGCCGCAATGCGAATAGATGAATAACGCGATGAGCAATGAGCTCACAAAGAAGATAAAGTAGATACAGACGGGCGAGGGAAAGAGATCGGCCAACTGGAAGCCGAGGAAGCACAGCTGCAGTGCAGTGACAAAGAACTGCATAAACACCAACGGCCTCAGGCTGCGGCCCAACTGGCTGGCAATCAGCAGTCCCGTCTGATGTAGCTCCAGCACTTGGACCAGTTTATGCAGCTCCAGTTGGGGCTTATTCTGCATTGGTTCCAGATTACGTATGCGATGCTGGGCAATCTTGAATATGGCGCACACATTATACGTGAAGGCAAAGAGTAGCGTGTCCATGGCCAGGGACATGGTGACAGCACCATAGCTGGCCAACAGATTCCACACATAGGTGGGCGCATAATACCACAGCGATTGATCACTCCACGGATAGACGCCCGAATGGGGCAGCTCCAGTTGGGTGATCCCTGTCCGCAGGCGTGTGGTCACCATGATTACAATCGGCTTAATTCCCGCAAAGAGGCACGCGGCAAAGAAACTGCGCATGTAAGTGAGGCTCAATGATTGATCGCTACGATTCTCTGCCTCCACAATCAACGCGGCATCGGGCCAGGCACCAATCTCTGCAAGAATCACAGCAATGAGAGAACTGTTCATGTGGTGGACACGCACCTGGCACTCACCCGTCTCCAGTATGTTGCGTATGCGATAGATGAGCTCCACGAAATCCTTGCGATAGTAGACAAAGACACCATACTTGACCATGGTCAGGATTATCGCCAGCAGTGAACCCATTGCATCCGACATGATGCTCACATTGGTGATGTAAAACTTGATGGCAAAAAAGAGCGGACCCAGGAACGCACTCATTGTGCCAATGACAAACAAACTGATCTGTGGATAATCATTAAACCCACTGGCATCCCAGAGATCGAATCCCATTAGGCGAAACGCCAATACTTGCACACGCAGAAAGTACGATTCGTCCATCACACGGCAGTTAATCCTCGAGAGCACTTGGCAAATGGCATTTGCGACAGGGGCTTTTATATGCACATATCCCCCGACGTATGATGAGTGGGCGAGAACCCTGGACAGGTGACATGTGACCTTTTAGTGCTCCTGCTACTGCTGCTGCAGGTACCTGCGCCTGCCCCACATTTCATTGTCAGCGCTTTAATTTAATATTCGCACAGTATCCTCCGCCTACCCAGACGACTGCGACGCTTGAAAGCAGCCGAGCTGCAGAAGGCGCAATTATGACTTAAAGCTTGGGCTTCCTCCTTCAATGACATCGCTTGATGAGTTTGCTTTGTAATTTGCCCTTTCGCAGTGTGCACCCTACAATTTTAATGAGACAGGCAGTGCTAGTAATTAGATGAGATTTGCGAAAGCTGCTGTTGACATTTGACAAGTGAGCAATAGTAATTGCTTTGTAATTAGCATTTGCGTTAAAAAAAAGATAATTATAAAAATTTGCCGCCATATCGATAAATGCGCTATCGACACTTTGCTAGGTGGCAATTCTGTGGCGTTGCCTATTTTCCGTGTGGCAACGCTCTCTTACTCTACTGTGTCTTGTTTTTTCTAAACAATCGAAAACTGCCTACACACATGAAATACGTACGAATTAATAAAAATATATATTATCAAAATCCTAATATTTATAGTTATAGGTCAAGCTTTTAAACAAGGCCAAGTTAATTTCCCACACAGAAATTAAATAAACCGCTCTTACGATATTAACGTCTATCGATAGTTGAGCAGTGCTACCCATTTATTGACGTTGCCACATTGGCGATAACAACGGCCCCACTAAACTACTGGCAACACACGCACAGTTGTATAACCTATTCACAGAACTTTTTATTGCCAATTGCAGTAGATTTGACTCTCGTCGCGAATTATACTCTAAGTAAGTAAATGCAAACAACTATTCAAAATGTTACTTAATACTAACGTTCACATTGCTACCGATTGCAGCAATGGCTGGTGAAGGAGAAAAACTGTCGGGCCTGTCGAAAATCTTCAATGGCAATACTATGGCCGGTCGTGCTAATGTAAGTAGAATCGTCAGACCCCGATGCCGGGGTACCCATGAGGTGCTTAACCCAAATGTTATGACACTCAATTGATTGCAGGTGGCCAAGGCTACATACGCCGTTGTGGGCCTGTTGATTGCCTACAATGTGATGAAGCCAAAGAAGAAGTAGAGTAACACAACCCCATCCAATGGGAACCATTGAGAGGTGCAGCAAAGGATTGCAGCCACGATGTTGTATATTTATGTGTAGTGCAAGATCTTTAAAGGAATAAACTATATGAAAATGTAACACAAACAAGGAAAACCGGCTAATTTCATTATGTAATGACAGTCGCTTCACGATCAGAATGCGAATGCGAAAGGAACATGTTCCCATTGTATATCAACATCATCTCTAAGTAATCCTTAACCCTCATCAATGCTCACTCATGCCATCTCGATATCATTTTGAAAATATTCATTCTTATCGGTTTGTTGTTTTAAATATTTTATTTATTTAAAGTTTTTATTTCATTTCATCGAACTTGCTTTAAATGTTCCGTTTTTGTTTTTTGCTTTGTTTTTTTGGTTTTTTTTTTTGTGTTTTTTTTATTATTTTTTTGTTTGGTTTCATTTCATTTCGTATTCTTTTTTAGCCCAGTTATCGAAATTTCAGTATTACTAAAAATTAATTTGAATGAATTGAATGTAAAAATGGTCTACATATATATGTACGTATGTGTATGTAGTATATATGTATGCCCATGTATGTACTTTCTTGTTGCTTGGTAAAGATTAGAGACGAAAAACCATATATGCAATTAAAATATATATATATATGTATATATATATGTGTATATATAAATTAATCGTTTATCAATTCTATGTTTATGCTATAGCTATAAAATATATCTTTTACATTGTATTGTGTAATAGCAAGCGCTGGCCATATATTCGCAACTGCATCTGCTTTTGTGGATGTTTCTCCCCCTCTGTTTCTCTGTCTCTCTCTCTCTTTTTCATCATTATCCTTTTGATCATCTTTTGAGTACATCATTTCTGTTTGCTTTCCTTTATATTTTTCTTGTCAATAACTAAACCGTTGTTTTTGCCCAGTGTGCAACAGATCTCAACATATACAATATATATATATATACTATATATGAATGTATCGTATGCATTAAAATTTGATTTGAATTTATTGGATTTGTTTTCTTTTTTAGGCAGCGGCAGACGAGCGAAGTGCGAAAAAATACACACAAATTTTGTATACTATACTTCCCTATATATATGCATGTTGGTGTAGTATGTAGAATGTATTGTAATGTATATATATGTATATCTGTATATATAGGCATGTAGTTCGGTATTTCGGTTGCCCTTTTTAAAGTATTTGCTTGCTTGCTTTGCTGTTGCTTTTACTTTTACTTTGCTTTCTCTACTACTTGATTTTTGTCATAATATGCGTTTTTGTTTTAGTTTAATCGTTATTATTAATTGTATTTGTGTGAGGGTTGTCATTAAAAATTTGAGTTATTCTCGCGGATTTTGCCTCTATAATGTGTGTATGTATTTTGTATTTATGTTTCTTGTTTGTATATATGCATATGCTATATCCTTTTTTTAAGTAACAGTTACTTAATCATCATTCTTTTTCTTCTTCTCATATTCGCTTCGGGCTTCGCCTCCTTCTCATTCTTCTTCTCATCTACATATATTTCCTCCTTCTCTTCTTTTATCATTTTTTGAGCACATACAACATGAATAATATCCTATATATTCCTGTCCGATTTGCCAGCCGGCGGGCGGGTTTAATACTAAAGAAATTATTTGCAAAAATACTGAAACAACACTCATCATCATTCTTTTAAAGGAGCAGGGGACGGGACGGGTTAAGGAAATACTGAAGGAAACTCCTTATCGTTTTTTTCGTTATATTTCTTGCAATTCCCAACAACTAATTGCGAAAGAAAGGGAGAACTGATAAGTGTCATTCCAGCATGAATTACAGCGATTGGGCAACACTGTGCCCCAAGCTGGCGAGAGGCGTAAGAGAACGAACGCCAAAAAGGATTAAGTTGAGTTACGTGTGTGTGCTTGTGTGTGGGCGGGGAAACGCTGGACTAAAAGATGAACATTATCGTTTTTCTTTTTTTTCTCTTTTTTTTGTTTTGTTTTGTATACTTTTTCGACTTAACTTTGCGCTTAAACAAACTTAACAGCTTGCGTTTCTCTCTTACTCTCTCTCCTTCACTCTCCTGCTCTCTAGACAAAGATACAAAGATCGATATCGATATCAGTGGATAGACGTACGTTTATGTTTGTTTTTTTTTTATATGTATATATGTATGTATGTATGTAGTATATAGTATAATGTAAAATATTGTAGCATAATCATAAGTTAGAATTATTAGTATTGATATTCCTGTTTTCTGTTATCGGTTTTCTTTTGCGTTTCTCACTTTTAAGGATAATAAAAATAATAAATTAAACATGATGCCGAAAAAAAATTTATAAGTATGCGTATGTGTGTGTGAGTGTATGTGTTTATGTGTGCATTATGCATGTATTTGTAAATTTGTTTGACAAAAAAATACACTCTGCTAATTATTTAATGTTGGTTTTCTCTGTTATAGTTTTAGTTGCTTTTGTTGTTGCTTGTAATATTTGTTGTTGCTGCATTTGTTTAAACATAAACTAAAGGCTAAAGTTAACACAATACATTTAAAAAAAATGATAATTATAATTAGAAAATATATATATTTATATTTATGTAAATATTAATAAATGAAAATCATAATATTGTTGCTTTTGCTGTTCGTGTTGTTGTTGTTGTTGTTGGGGTGTGTGTATAATGTGTATATGTTGGAGGAGGGAGGTGTGAGGGGGGCAGGAATAGAGGTGTAAGTTGGCGTTCATTGTTCCTGTTTGTTTTTGTTTATCATTTTTCTCTTAATAGAGCTGTAGATTCAATCCGTATATATCTTTATATACTATATATATTAATATAAAGTATATATCTGTGTGTGTCTGCGTAAGTGTACCCAACTAAACTAAAAGTTGTTGCTCTTTTTGCATCTTTTCTTCTTACTTTTCACTTTCTTTGCTCACTTTTTGCGTATTCTCTCTCTCTCTTTCCCTTCTTTTACTTTTCTGGCATTTTGTTGTTTCTTTTTGTCCAAGTTGTGTTTATATTTTATGTTATTTTTATTCTTTTTTTTATTTTTTTCTATTATTACTTTCTTGGTATATTTTCTTTTTTTGTGTTTCCTTTTATTGATTTTTTTTTTATCGGTTTTTGTTTTTCTATCTCTCTCTCGCTCTGTCAGTCTGCAGGCTTTTTGCTTTGATTTCACATTCTTATTCTTGATCTCTCTCACGCGTACTCGCTTGGGGTTCCCCGTCTTGCCGTTTTCTTTTTAGTATTTATCATTTTCCATAACTATGTTTTTCTTTTTCTTTCTTTGCATAAGTAAATAATTCTTTTTCTTTCTGTCTCGCTTGCACTTCCTCATTTCCATTCCCGAATCGCGTCTATGTGCTGTGTGTGTGTGTGTCTGTGTGGGTCATTCTAGTGGGCGTGGCAGTCGCCTATATCCACTCATCTCAATTGGCATGCCACTCCCCACGATTTCCTGCTCCGCCGCCACCGCCTCCGGGAGCATTGTTCGAGTAATACGGCTTGCTCAGCTGCCCCCCTGCTGGCGAGGAGCTGCCACCGCCGCCGCCCGCACCACCACCAGCTCCGACTGGGCCACCAGGGCCTCCATTGTTGCCAGGGCCGCCAGGTCCAGGCACGCCGGGCGCATTGCTATTGCCGGCACTGCCGGCCCCGCCGCCACCCCCGCCCCCTGTCACCTGTCGCATGCTTTGAGCGCGCTGCGCTGCCGCTTGATCGCGCTGCTGCTGCTGTTGTTGCTGTTGTTGTTGCTGCTGTTGCTGTTGTTGTTGCTGTGGATGTTGTGGGTAGTTGTTGGGTCGCTGTATTGGCGCCGGATAACGTCCTTGTCCACCGCTCTGTCCCACGCTGCCTACGCCGCCATTGCCACCGCCGCCGTTGCCATTGCCACCACCACCACCAGCGCCAACCACTTGAGAGCCACCAGAACCACTGCCAACGCCGCCAGAGACGCCACCGCGTCCGCCAAGAGCGTTCATGTTGTTGCCATTGCCGCCTTGTCGCTGCTGCTGAGATTGCTGCTGTTGCTGCAACACCTGATTCTGAAGGTCCCACTGCAGGTGGCAAGGGGAAAGGGGCAGGGAGAAGGGCAGCGTTAGTGGGTTAATCAATTTGCTGTTATCGCTGTTGTTGTTGCTACTTACGCCGCCGTAGTTCTTGTGATGCGGCGGACTCGGCTGCGACTGCACCTGCTTGGCCAGGCCGAGGCTCATGTCGGCACTCAATGGACTCTTCAGTTGTCTGCCCATCTGTAGGGAGAGAGCCAAATAGCGAGAGAGAGAAAAGCATCAATAAAGAGTCCCAATGCAATTGGATTCAAGTTCAACTTCACCACGCACAGCTAACTTCACCCCAGTTAATCTTACTCCACTTCACCAACAGCCACAGACACACCTTCACCTCTTAGGCGGTCAACTTCACCTCAATCAACCTCAGATCCTACTTCACCACTACCTCTTTTCACCTTTCTGGTGTCCAACTTTAACTTCACCTCTACCTTTCTGGAGTTCTAATTCACCTCAAACTCCGTATTCTTTCGCTACAGTACTGGCTATTAGTACTAAATATTAGCCAAACCTCCTGTTGTTACACGTTACGGTGATGGCTAAGACTGTAGGAAAGGTCACGTTAAAATGTCTTAAGCAAAAAATTTAATAACAAAAAAATAAATAAAAATAATTTTAAAAATAATCTTTTAAAATTCTACATTACGTTAAAAGTCCCTCTACTTAGTTAAATATTTATAAAATATTTTTAATATGTTCGATTTTTTTACGATTTTGGGAACTTTGCACTCGTTTGTCTGCATTAGCCCAAAAGTATGCTAGGTTTATTGACCTAACAACGTTAGGAAAATTCTTAAATCGTAACTATCCAATTTTAAATTATTAGCGACAATAAAGGCAATGTTAAAAAGCTTTCTTCAGTTCGAAGAACTAAAATAGTCGCCAGACAGAAACCATAGAAAAAGTAATGTTTTGTTTACGATCTATAGATCTAAATCGGGTTTCGTAAGGATACATCGGTTACCTTTTATTGACTATGAAAACCAATAAAAGTTCTCAAGTTTCTTAATTTAAAAATGAAATTCAGGCTGTATTCGGAACTTCTAAAGTTCTTTCTCATGCCGAAAATCATTATTTTATGATACTTAAAAGAAATTCTTCCAGTTTTTATTATGGAAACAAGCACAGCATACTTTTTGGAACCTATAAAGCTTCCATTAACTCTAGGAATTGCCTTGAAGCTGAACTCCTTCTGAGCCGCGTTTTTTGCCCCATTCACTTTAAAATCTGCTCCATTTTCTTAATATCGGATCAGAGATATATACTATATAGTATTAATACTAATGCTGTGTGCCCCAGGCAGAGATTTAGTTGTGGTTTGGTTTTCTGTCTAATAACTTTTACTTTTATTTAATTTAATGCACATCATAATTGAAATTGTGTTTTTCGTTTTTATCGATATTAATTTCCATGAAAAATATCCCCCACCCTGTCTGTCGCTATCAGAATTGGAAGCGGATTTGGAAGTGTGTGTGTTAATACAAATTGTTTGGGGAATGGGCGGACTTGATGTGGTGGCTAAGGTTGTGTTGGAGGTTGTGGTTGAGGTTGTGGCTAAGGTGGTTGTGGTTGTTCAGGCTGTTGTTGTACATGGACATGTGGTGGTAGTTAGAGTGTATTGTGTGTGGTGTGGATGGTGGTGTTGCTAGTGCTGGTGGTGCTAGTGGTGGTGGTGGTTCACTCCTTACCGAGTCCTGCATGTGTCCCTGGCCCTGGCTGTTCTTCAGGTAGCCCCCGCCGGGCGTTGGACCGCCACGGAACTGGCTCATCCCAGCGGCCGTCAGTAGTTGAGAGTTCATGAATGGTGTATTAAAGTTGCCCATGGTGTGCTGTGACTGCGGACCCCCTGGTGGTCCATTTGAGCCAGGTGGACCGCCCTGATGTCCACCATACATGCCCGCCGCTGCCGCTGCCAGGCCATAGTTCTGTGCTCCGCCGCCGGCTCCCTGCGGGGGTCCACCATAGAACTGGGGTCCACTGGGTCCTCCTGGCGCCGAATTCGAGTAGTAACTGTTCGACTGCAACTGATGGGCACCTGGTGGTGGTCCACCCTGGCCGGGATGCTGTGGCGGACCCGCATAAAGATTCAGATACTGTTGAGCGGCGGCATATGGCCCTGGGCCGGGACCAGGTCCACCTGGTCCTCCCGGTCCACCAGGACCGCCACCGCTACCCGCCGACTTGGAGCCAATGGCACCAATTGGTTGCTGACTCGGCGGTGGCGGTTTCGCTGCTCCCGATGACATCATGGAGCTGCTGTTCGAGGATATTATGGCCACCGCTGCAGCATTGGGATTGCTAAGCTGCTGCGAATTGGGCTGAGTGGGTGGACCGAATGGACCGCCCCCAAGACGAAACTGTGACGTCAGATTGGAGTACATATCGGGCGGCGCTGGAGCTGTTGGCGGTGGTGGCATATTGGCGCCATGTCCATGTGGCGTCTGCATTGCGTACGCATTGAATGCCCCGGCACCTGCTGCCGCCGCTGCTGCTGCTGCCGCATAATGACCAGGGAAACTGTGCGCTGCGGCTGCAGCCGCTGCCGCCGAAAAGGCTGGCGAACGGCTCGAATGATCAAGCGAATGGAATGGTGCATACAGATTACCCGCCTGCGATGGCGGCGGCACCGGTGGCGGCGCCAGCTGCGAAGAGTTGAACACAACCGCCGGCGGGCTGGGAATCGTTGGAATGCCGCCGACACCGAATTGCGGCGATGCCTGATAGAAGGGCAACTGTTGCTGCTGCTGATGTTGCTGTTGCTGCTGTGAGTGCTGTTGCTGCTGCTGCTGGTGGCTGGGAGGTGGTGACATGCCCAACCCAGCATGCAGCTGCTGCTTGGCCTTAACCTGCTGCTGATGCTGTTGCTGTGGACTGGGATAATCATCCTGCTGCTGCTGTTGTTGTGCCTGGAACTGTTGCTCCAGCGTGCCGGCATCGAACGGCGAACCATGACTGCCATAGACTGGTCCTGGCGAGGAGAGTGCATGGTGTCCATGATGCTGCTGCTGTTGCTGATGATGCGGCGTCTGTTGCTGCTGCTGCTGATGGTGGCTCTGCTGCTGTTGCTGCATGTGCACCGCCGACACAGCATAGTGTGTCATCTGTTGCTGATGCGCCTGCTGCTGCGAATGCTGTTGCTGCTGTTGCGCCTGCTGTTGCTGCTGCGCCTGCTGTTGTGCTGCCTGCTGTGATGCCGTCACAGCGGCCACAAATGATGCCGCTATGTGGCTACCACTGTCATCCTGTTGCTGCTGTCCGTGCTGCTGCTGTTGATGTTGCTGCTGTGAAACGGCAGCAGCTGCTGCTGCTGCAGCCGCCGCTGCTTGCTGTTGCGAGTGTTGCTGTTGTTGTTGCTGTGCGTGTTGCTGCTGGCCGTGCTGCGCATGTTGTTGCTGCTGCTGTGAACCAACTGCAACATTGCTACCTTGTGTTGCCTCCGACATGGGCGTGGCCGACTCCCACACCTTCTTCACGCTTGCAATCTTCATATTCAGATCTGCAGTCGAGTTGTGTTGCTGCTGTTGTTGCTGCTGCTGTTGCTGGTGGTGCTGATGCTCGAGGCTGTCCACCACCTTAAGGGGCGTGGCATCGTCACTGAAGCTGAAGCCCAGCTTCATGTCCTGCTGCTGCTGCTGCTCCTCATCAGGTTTGCCACCAAAGCTCATTTGAGACAAGGCGCTAGACAGACTCTCCACAGCGGCAGCAGTTGCTCCTGCATTGGTGCCCAACGTGGTTGCCTTCAAGGGCACTGAAACTGCTGCTGCTGCTGCCGCCTGTTGCTGCGCCTGTTGTTGCTGCTGCTGCTTGTACGTGGAGTTCTCAAAGACGAGCGTATTTACTGGCGCATTGGCATCAATTAGTGCCACGCCTCGTACGCCTCCACCCACCACACTCTTGTCACCAATTGCCGACAGCTTGGACTTGTCGCCGCCAATGGGCGTGGCTGCCGCGGCAGCTGCTGCTGCTGCCGCCGCCGCTGCTGCAGCAATTGATGCTGCCGTTGCTGTTGCCAGTTGCGATGCTGCTGCTGCAGCTGCTGCTGCCGCTGCGGCGTCACCAAGGCCAGCGCTAAGTTTCTTCTTGCCAGACACATCGCTGCCAGGCGCGACCATTGAGGGCGTCACCACGCCAGGCACACCAGCTGTGCTCAGTCCTGGCGGCGGTCTGGCAGCTGCTCCTGTTGCTCCTCCTCCAACTGCAGATGTTGCCCCTACTACACCAGCTGCAGCTGTATCCTTGTGTGGCTCCTCCTTGGCCACGGCAGTGTTGGGTATGTTGCTGTTGTTGTTGTTGTTACTACTGCTGCTGCTGTTAAGTTTGTCCTTGTCGGACAACAGCAGCAGCTCATCCTTCTCCTCCTTGGACTTGTGTAGGCCCGCACTGAGCGCCATTTGATTTTGTTTTGTCTTGTCCAGATCCGCTGCCGATGACGAACTGACGCCACCCGTGCCAGTTTCCGACTCAGAGCTGCGCTGTTTGTTATACTCCTCGTAGCCTAGGCGTCCATAGGTGCGTCCTCCTCCACCTCCTGCCCCGCCAGCCTGTCGTCGGTAACCTGGCGCGGAGCTGCCGCCTCCACTACTTGAGAGACCGCCGCGTCCTCGTCGCGAGGGTTCACCGCGAGGCGAGAAGCCAGCCTTGTTGGACGTCGCTCCTCCTCCCGAGGAGCTGCCTGTGCCAGTGACAACAGCAGCGCTCTGCTCCGAGCGGGACTGTACTTTGGGACTACGACGTGGTGCACCACCTCCACTGCTGCTATAGCAATCTTCATCCACATCCTCAGATTGCTCCGATTGCTCGCCACCGCTACCATAGTAGCGACGTCCGCCTCCGCCACTGTTGTTGCGACTCCAATCGCTGCTGCTGCGCTGTTGCTGCCCTCTATAGCTGCCACCAGTTCCCGATCCGCCTCCACCAGTACTTGTGCCACTTGCATAGCTGCGTCCGCCTGTGCCGCCTCTCGTATGCTGCACTTGCTCCCGACCACCACCGCCGTTGCCTCCACGTGGACTTGGTCGCTTGGCGGCTGCTGCGCCAGCTCCACCTGGTGATGTCTTGTCATCGCCAACATCCTTAGACAACGTTTTGCCAGCTCCCTCAAGATCCATGCCCAACTTATCGCCATCGATTGCCTTCTCATCGGACTTGTCTAGTGGCTCCACACTGCGTCGCAGTATCTGTGTGGGCTGAATGGGCGCGACAGCTCCGCCTACACCGCCAGCAAGAGGTTTCTCTTCGCTGAGACTGGGCTGTCGCGTCGGTCGCTGCAGGATCTTAATCTGCACCGCCGAATCATGACTGTGCGTCGATGAGAAACTCTCTTCGCGATGCCTGTGATGCTTCTGCTCCGCATCAGTTTGTTCTGCCCACGAGGACGATGAGCAGCCACCACTGATGGCGCCTCCACCTGCTCCGGCACTGCCAATGAGCACGCCATCGTCACCCGAAGAGACGCTCGTCTTGCGATGCGAGTTCTCCGAGATGCTGCGCGGCAGCGACTGTTGCTGTTGCAGCTGCTGCTGTTGCTGACTCTGCTGGCGATACTCCTGAGCACGAGCATAACGTGACTGCTCCAGATCTCGTGCACTAATCAATCCACCACTGCCAGGTGGCACAACGCCTGCATCTTGATCCTCTCGTGCGCTGTCATGACGATTTCGACCATAGCCGGCGCTGCTGCTGCTGCTGTTGCTGATGCCACGTGAGTAACCACCAGAAATGCTGCGTACTCCACCGCCAGCGATTGCGCCCCCTCCATTGGCGCCTTGATTCTTCTGCAGATACCTTGAGTTGCTATCGAAGGCGCTGCTCGCCGAAGCGCTTTTCTCCAGTCCACCACGTGGCAGTTGTTGTTGTTGCTGTTGTTGCTGCTGCTGGCGTTGGAAACGCGGCGGTAAATTCGATTGGAAATGCGTCATGAAGACTGGCTTCTGTCCGTAATCTCCGCCAGCGCCAGTGGGTGCCGACAGTGATGATGCACTGGCTGCTCCACTGCCAACACTACCGCCACCACCGTTTCCACCTCCGCCGCCACCACCTCCACTGCTCAAGCTAGAGATGCTGCCACGCGGACGCCGCTGCTGCTGCAACTGCCCTCCACTTTCATCCTCACTGACATTACCCAAGGGCGCAAGTGTTGCCTCTGCAAGTGTTGCAGCTGCAACTCCACCAGGTCCAGGTCCTCCCACGCCTCCTCCTGCTGCTGCTGCTTGTGCCTCACTGAGTGCCTTCTTGCTATTCATTTTCATTTCGAGCTCCTGCAGCTTCTTGGCCGCTGCCTGTTTGCGTTCCATTTGACGACGCTCTTCCTCCTCCTTGCGCTGCTTCACCCGCTCATAGACAGCAGCATCGAGTGCAATGCCACCGCCGCCACCAACACCAACAACCACATTGCCGCTGCTGCCGCGATGCCCGTTCTGATGTCGTTGCTGCTGGAGTTGTTGCTGCTGGAGCTGTTGCTGCTCCTGCTGCTCGACTCCGTCGATATCCCGCTCACTGCTATCCTTGCCACGCTGCCACGAGTTGCTGCTACTGTTGCTCGACAACTTGCGCTGTTCGGCCTTGCTGCCATGATGCTGCTGATGCTGTGCATGATGCTGGTGCTGATCATCTGGCCCGGCATGCTCCTCATCATCGGAGAAAGTCAATTTCTTGGTGTAGTCAATCTCATCCTGCTTTGTCCAGCTATCATCCTTGGCAATTGCATTCAGACGTTCCAGATCCTCCTCACGTATGATCGGCCGTTGCATTTGTGCCACCTCCGGTTCAACCACATAATCTTTGTCCTTGTCTTTGCCACGACCACCGCCGCCAACAGTTGCTCCCGCACTGCCCCCATTTGCTTGTTGCAACAGCAACTGTTGCTGTGGTGGCGTTGTTGAGCCTGCACCACCAACTATTGCTGCCGCTGTCAACGCTCCTGGCGTTGTCAACGATGTCGCCGTGCCTGTCGGACGCTTCGGTATAGCAGCAGCAGCACGAAAACTGCCCAAAATGGCCGGTGATGCAGACCTGCCGCCGCCTCCGCCTGGTATACCAGAGATACCATTCTGATAGGGCGTAACTGGCACAGAGCCACCGGATATCAGATCTGAATTGGCCACAGCTGCAGCCATTGTGGGTGCACCGATGCCCAGACCAAGACCGGTGGCAGGCAGCGGAGCACCGCTGCGCATGAACGAGGGCATCAGGGATAAAATGGGCAGTGGTACAGCGCCGCCAACGACGCCACCGGATGATGCAGATCCCGCGCCATTGCTGGATGAGAGCGGATGGTGGCCCTGGGCCTGTTGGTTCAATGCAAGCTCCTTGGCATGCTTCTCCTGTTGTTGCAGCCAAGCCGCAGGATCGTTCTGTGGACGCAGGCTCATCTCGCTCAATTCTCCGCCGCCTCCTCCCGCTCCTCCAGCTCCAACACCGCCGCCGCCGACGTCGTCGCTGCCATCTCTGTAACTGCTGCCGCTGGCATCGGCATTCGCGACGCCACCGCGATGATGTCCTCCATATTGACGTCCATGATGGCCACCATGATGATCGCGATAGTCGCGTTGCTGCTGCTGTTGCTGCTGCTGATGATGATGATGATGATGATTCTGCTGCTGTTGCGTCTGCTGCTGATGATGCAAGTGCTGCAGCTGATGCTGCTGCTGCTGGGATTGGTAATCTGATGACTTTTGTCCCTTGCCACCGCCGCCGCCTCCGCCCGCTGCTGAACCCGCTCCACTGCCGCCCACCAGTGTTGGGAATTCGTATTGAAATTGCGGACTTTGATAGTGTGGCACGACCTGTTGTTGTTGCTGCTGATGGTGGTGATGGTTGTTTGTCTGACGATTGTGACCATAATGGCCCCCATGGCCACTGCTCACACCTGTTCCGGCTCCTCCTCCTCCAATGCTGCCACGCTCGTGTCCTGTCGTTATTGCTGACCATGTCTTGGGTGAGTTTATAGAATGCCCGCTGAGGCTGCTATTGGTTAAGCTGCTACCAGGACCACTTGATACTCCTCCTCCCCCCGCTGAGCTGCCTCCGCTATTTGCCGAGTTATTGATTAGTTTCAAATTCTTATTATTGTTGTTGTTGCTGCTGCTGTTGTTGCCGCCGCTGCTGCTGTTGTTGTGTGGGCCAACGTTGTTGCTGCTTCCGCCGCTCCCGCTGTTGTTGTTGCTGCTGTTATATTTGCTAGAGCTGCTGCTACTGTTGTTATTGTGACCAATTGCTCCTCCAATGCCGACGCCGCCGCCGCTACTGCTGCTGCTGTTGTTGCTGCTGCTGTTTGCATTCACAATTGCTGACGACGCGTTGCCAGCTCCTGCTCCGCTGCTGCTGCTGCCTGGAGACAATAAAAGACACATGTGTTAATGATATAATTGCTGAAAGGAAGAGATGAATCTTCTTTGCTTACCTTCTAGTAGATTGTTGTTGTTGCCGCTGCTGCTGCTGCTATTATTGCTGTTGTTGTTGCTGAGGGGCGTCGCGCTGCTGCTGCTGCTGCTGTTGTTACTGCTGCCGCCGCTGCTACCGGTATTGCCGGAGGTGATGATGCTGCTGCTGGTGGTGCTGCTGCTGTTGGTCTCGGCCTTCAGGGATGGCAGATTGGCTGGTGGTCGCCTAGCGGAGGGAACTTTACCCAGGATTTGCATTCCATGTTTACGCGGCACTTGATTCTTTTGGGCTGATGGTTCACTCGATTCGCCCTGTATAGAAATAAGACGAGAAGAGAGAGATGAGCAGGAGAAGGAGGAGTTGGAGTAGATTAAGTGAGAGGAGGAGCAGGAGTAGCAGGAACAGGAGGATAAAGTCGAGGAACAGAAGCAAGGACATGAACAGGAGCAGGATAAGCGGAAAGAGGGAGAATGATCTTTGGTACTTACTCGACTATTCTTGTACATGCGATTTATATCCAACGCTGTGAATTTGGGCTTGGCATTTCGCTCTCCCCTACTTCCCCCCAGTGTACTCATGCTGCCAATAGATCCTCATTAGCGTTAGCTTCCTTTGCCGCCTACTGCCGCCGCGCGTTTCACGCTAATCGCTTGTTCGCTGGTTCGCTCTCTATGAGGAGAAATAAATGATTTGCTTGTGTTCGATCGATCGATTGATCTGTCTTTCTATCTTTATATTTCCTTTTGGGCGCCTCTTCCTTAATTCTTTTCTTGTTATTGTTTTTGTTACTGTGTTTTTTCTATGCTGGGTTTGTTCTCAGTCTTCTTATGTGAGATGTAAAAAGGCTAAAATAGAGAGAGACGGAGAGAGAACGAATCAGAAGAGAGTCGGGAAAGTGTGGGAGGTGGGAGGAGAGCAGCGAATGCATTTGTTTGTTGCAATTTTTGTGTATTGTTTTTTCTTTTCTTTCTTTTTCTTTTTTATTTGTTTTGGTACGCTTTGTGGGCTGCCTCTGCCGGGTCGCCTTTGCAATGTGTGCAGCATATGCATGTGTGTGCTTGTGTGTGTGTGCACACCACTTTGGGGGGGCTAAACACAACCTCCCCACAACGCCTGCGTGAGCAGCAGTAACCCATCAGAGAGTCAAAGAGCGAGAGCGAGCCAAACATAGGCTACTTATCTCACGTATGGCAGACAAATGTGCGTGCACAAGCGAGATGGCAATACTGGTTTCCACTCTCCCAAGTGGTGTTCGCTCAAATCATGTTCGGCCGCCGCCGCCGTCTGCCTCTTTCCACAGTCACCCCCGCAACTACGCACGGCCACACATTCACACATATACGTGTACAGCCATATATACACACTCACACAGTGAGAAACAGAGGCAGAAGACAAGAAGTATGCGGTGGCGTCTTCGTGTAATAATTGAAGAAGAACAATGGCTGACACAGAGAGAGAAGAGCAGCATAGCCTGGCAGAGGCAACAACAAGAAAAACAACAATGCAAAATCAGTCAATGTATGAATTGAAAATTTGCTATTGATGATTATTACAAAATATGCGTCTATATAAAGGTGCATAACAACGACAAAATACTTGGCAACAATTTTTAATAGTGCCTGCAACAACTATACACATGTACGCACACACACAAACACACAAACACGTAGGGAGAGACGCACACACACATACACTTGAATGCGACGATACACGCGCACTTTGCTTGTTATTTCAACAGCTTATTAAATAGCAACAGCAGAGCCAACGGCTTAATTATAAACTACATACTTTGCCGAGCTCGGTCAAATAAACACACGGCATTTGTTTGTGCACACCTAATCGAGTCTCGAGTCGTCGAAAGGCACAGTTAAAATGTGCCGTTTAATAGCACACACACATACACACGTATGCACGCTCAAACACATTCACATGTACAGACAAACACACACACATACGCATACGCACTCGCAGAACTGTTTGGATGGTTGTGTTAAATTATTGGCTTCTTTATATCGGTTTTCGTCGGCTTTCCAATATTTACACTTTGTTATGTTTATTTTAATAACTCGAAATTTGATATTAACAATAAATAATTGTTTTTGCTATAAATTTAGATGCGATAAATTCACCGCGCGAGAAGTTTGCCGCTGCTGCTTCTTCTTCTTGCTGGTGCTACTCTTTTCGCAGTTGTGTGCGCGTGTGTGTGTGTTGTGTGACTGGCGGTAGAGTAGCGTTGCCACATGCGCGAAAAATATCGGACCAGATGTATTAAAAACAATGTTACCCCGCATGCACAATCCTAACGTAAATGAAACGTAACACAGTACGTTCAACACATAAATATGTCACGATTATTCGATTATTTCTATGTTAGCATGTTATTCAAAAAAATTTGCAAGTTACTCAAATGCAACAACTAAAGTAAACCTGCCGTGCCGCTAACGCCAACTACAACGACAACGACAATGCAACAGCAAACAGCAGTCGTGTGCAGGGCGAGTGAGTGAGCGAGACAATAAGAGAGCATGTGGTCTAACACACACGGCAGGCAGCAGCAATAACAAAAACATCAAACAAGAAAACGTAAGAGTGTATATAGTGCTTACCCTTTTACACTCAGAGCACACACCGCACACACAGTTCGTTGCTCCTTGGCTCCTTTTTTCTTTCTTTTGTACGTTTTTGCACTCTTCTACGCTTACTCAGCCGTTTGCAAAAAAAACCAAATATAACCAAATGTTTTTTAGGTGAGACACGTTAAATAGTGCCTTTGTTTAATTCTGAGCGCGCTAGCGAATTAAATTAACAATTTGTTTGCTGATTCACTGTATGGCCAAATTTTTTCTTTCTTTCCCTTTTGTCGTCGCTATTTAACGCGTTTTGGGCCGCTGTTGTTGGCTGTGTTGCGCTGGCTGCCCCGTCTGTCTGTCTGTCTGGCTTTGGTGGCTCTCCTACGTTCTCGCTAGTGTGTTAGCGCTCTCTGTCTCTCTACCGTCGTTCTCCAATGCTGCTGCGCTGGTCGCTTTTTGCAAGTGTATAGATGAAAAATGTAATCGAAATCCAAGGTGTTGAAACTAGTTTGAATCACTTTTCCCCGTGGATTATTTAAATGTAGCACACACACACGCTCAATATGTTGGCGTTAATAACACTATGCGGTTTAGCGTTAACTTTATTATTACTTTCGGTGCGTTCTTTTCACGTAATACGTAATTGTTCCATTAGTTTAAATCGTATGTATTTTTTGCACACAGTGCTGCCAGCTTGCGCTTACGGCGTTGCATTCTAGTGATGGGCGATATGTTTAGGTGGGGAGTGGATTCTGTTAAATTGGGGAGCATTACTGCCGTTTTGCAGTCGATATATAATGTTAATTAACATTAATTAATGTTATCTTCATTGGGGGTCAAATGCTGTCCAAATTGGGGGCATTTGTCGATAGTTTGACATAATATGGCAACGCCAAACAGTAACGCACGCACATATCGTATCAATCGATACGATATATATCGTGCACAAGTTATCGGTTTTTCTACTGTGTTTTAAATGTTGGGCGCCTGCTTTTGAATTGGTATTGTCAGATAAGGAAAATTAACTGTTCAGTTCGTCCAGAATTTCTAAGATTTGTCAAATCGACAAATTCGACTTGTGCGAACTAAAATAACCAAAAAAAAGAGCGTTCACTGCTGCAAATAGATGGGTAAGGATTTTTACAAAACTCTCGGCATCTCTCGCAATGCCAGGGACGAGGAGATCAAGAAAGCCTATCGCAAATTGGCCCTCAAATATCATCCGGATAAAAACAAAAGCACCAAGGCCGAGGAGCGCTTCAAGGAGGTCGCCGAGGCTTACGAGGTGCTCTCGGATAAAAAGAAACGCGACATTTATGACGAATACGGCGAAGAGGGTCTCAAGCAGGGCATACCCGGCCATCACAGCGATTCCAATGACGACACCAGCTTTGCTTATCGATTCCACGGTGATCCGCGTGCCACATTCGCACAATTCTTTGGCTCTTGTGATCCATTTAGCACGTTTTTTGGCGAGACCACCGAACAGTTCTTCATGGCCGACGACAGCAGTCCCACTGGTGGTGCACGTGGTGGCCTCTTCGGCAACTTGGCCGGCGGAGGCAGTGGCGGCGCCACTTCACGTCAACTCACACAGGATCCGCCAATCGAGCATGAGCTGTACGTGGCCCTGGAGGACATCAACACCGGTTGCCATAAGAAGATGCAAATCTCACGCATAAAACTCAACGCACGAGGGGAACCACGCAAAGAGATCAAGCTGCTGGACATTGAAATCAAGCCAGGCTGGAAAGCGGGCACCAAAATCACCTTCCCCAAGGAGGGCGATGAGGCGGCCCACCGTATTCCGGCGGACATTGTGTTCATCATACGAGACAAGCCGCACACGCTGTTTCGCCGTGAGGGCAGCGACATTCACTATACGGCGCACATAACCCTGAAGCAGGCGCTGTGCGGTGCCACACTGCAGTTGCCACAACTGCAGGGGCCACCGGTGATGTTTAATAGCACCAACGGTGAAATCCTTAAGCCCCAGACCGTCAGACGCTACAACGAACGCGGTCTGCCGCATCCAAAGAATCCCTCACAACGCGGTGCATTCTGTCTGCACTTTGACATTGAATTTCCGGACACGCTACCCCCCCGCCTGGTCGCCTCTCTGGCCGAACTGCTGCCCCACTTCTAGTCCCTTGGATATTGCAACTCATCATCATCGTGTATAATGTAAATTCCTTGTCATTAATAAAAGGTTTATAAACTAAACTAAGCTACGAGCTACCCAATCCCCCCGGAGATGACCTAGACTAGGCCGGCTTCAGCTGCGGATTGTGTGAGCGGGCCAGCTTTGCTTTGAGCCACTCGTCCGCATGGCGCTGCTTGATGTGCACATACATGTTCGAGCGGGAGCGACACTCCTTGGGACAGTGCGGGCAGTTGTAGAGCTGCAGACCCGTGTGTATGGCCATATGCTCCTCCAGATTGCGCTGTTGCTTGAAGCTCTTCTCACAGTACGTGCATTGCAGGTTCGTCGTCAGCTTGTGCGCGTACTTCACGTGCGCCCGCAGTGCCGTCCTCGAGCTGCACGTCTTGGAGCAGTGCGGGCAGACGGTGTCTGTGCTGTCGTGTGTGAATCGATGCAGACGCAGGCTGTGCTCGTTTTTCAGCCAAACCATGCAGACGGGACACTGCATCGCTGGTGCCACCACGCCCTGATGCTCCAGCAAATGGCGCTCAAAGGAAGGCTTAAACTTGAACTTCTTGCCACAAATGTCGCACACATGCGGGTGCAGATCCTCGTGTATGGACTGGATGTGCCGTCGCAATCGATGCACGTTGGCAAAGCTACAAGAAAGAGAGAGAGAGAGATAGAATGAGCACGCCTTAGAGTGAGCTGGCAAGCTGTAACTGCTGCAATTTCAAATACATTCACAAAAAATATAAATGAAATTCTTGGCAAATTATTTTTACTGCATATAACTTTGGAAGTATTTCAATTTTTGAAAACCAATAAGAAATAACAAGGGAAAATTCAATAAGTTGAGGAAATCAACGATTTCATAATGGCAAAAGTTGCTTAAGAACCTTGTTATATTCTATATCAAATATGATGTTATATATTAACAATGCAATCAATTTTGAAGCTACGATAAACGAACGACGAACGAATTTAAGAGGGTTTTCGTAAGAGAATTAATTGCGAACAGTACTTTGAGAATTCTGATTGATCTTGTGATCATGTGCCACCAATATCTCTTCACCTCTACTCAGTACAGTTAGCTGTATTTGGATAGAAACCATGCTAATCTAATGAATATTACAGCCAAGCTAATGAATATTGCAGTTAACAATCCTTTAAGAACCTATCTGAACTACTTACAAGGTTTTGCAAAATCAAAATTTACAAATATTCATATATATACATATTTAGAATCTATATTAATATTTCCTGAAGAGGATTTACACCTTATAAATTTACGAGCGAAGGGTTAATATTAATAGTCACTTTCGCCTTGCATTTAAAAACAGCTCTTTATAACATTTAATGACTAATATACGATAAATACGGGTTTTTAACTTTTATGTAAACCCTGTCGTGGAGCCTGTTGTAGCAAAGGCCACAAGAACTATAGAGTACTTTTTCTTTAAAATTTCACTTTTCCAAACTTGAGAAAACATGTCACAAATTCGCATTTCTTTTTTCCATAGACGGACGTTTGATGTTTTTTTCAACGTGAAGACATACTAAATACAAACTGTTTCGAAAGAACACATAAATAAAACAAAAAAGGCCGTATCAAAATATCTTGTCTAGTTTTCTTGCAATCCGTTGTTAAGAATACCCTCGAAATTTGCTTTGTTGCAAAACGGACTTGCCTCTTGTCGCATATTTGGCAGCTGTGCTCCAGCTGATCTGTGTCGTGCTTGGACAGATGATTCGCTAGCCTCCGCTCGCTGCTGAAGGTGCGATCGCACTTGGGGCAGGGATACTTCAACACCTTGCCGATTTGGGCGACCTTGTTGTGCACCGTCTCGATGTGCGTGGCCAGATAGTCCTGCGAGTTGAGCGACTTGTTGCAGATGGAGCAGCTAAAATGAAGAACCATTATTTTCTCTCACTATCTCTAGCGCTGTCTCACTCTGTAGTACTCACGTAAAGAGCTTGGGATTGATGTGCTTGCGTATGTGATCCATGAGCTTGGAGGCACGATTGAACACCTTGTTGCAGCACTTTAGATACGCATCCCGCTGATGCACCTCGAGGAAGTGAACCTTCAACTCGGACAGGTACTTGGTGCTGAAGTCGCATAGATCACAGTCGGCGCTCATGTAGCTGGCGATCGCTTCCTCGTAGCGCTTGGAGAGCTGAGCACGCGAACAGCCTTTCGGCTTGCGTTCCAGCGCAGCCTGTAGCTCATCCTGCGGCGTCTCGTCTGCTGTTGTGGATTGGACGAGCTTCTTGCGTCGCGTTTTGCCTGTGGAAACATTGTTGCTTCCCTCGAGCAGCTGATCCAGTTCCTGGGTGAGCGTCAGTGTGCGCTTTTTTCGGCGTGTCACGCGTGTCTTTCGCTTCGGCTTGAGCTTGTGCTGCAGCTTCACCAGCGGCATTTCGTCTGCAAGGTGGAGAAGGTAGTCAGGATAAATCTCCGCCTTCTTTCATTCTTGCTCACTCACCGTCATCGTCATCTTCGTCGCCGTCAGAACTTTCACTGGTGTTGCCTATTAGCGGCTTCTCGTCCATGTCGAAGTCATGATCGTCATCGTCAGCTGCCAGCTCTTCATCTTCGTTTGGTGCAGCAGTAGCAGCAGCTGAGATCTGCGGCACCTCCACGCTGTCGACATTCACATCCAAGACACTGCCAAGCAGGCTGAGATTGTGTATGTCCAGTGGCTTCTCGTCCATCTCATCCCCGGCCACCAGGGGCAGCTCATCAATGCTCACGTCCACATCAATGCCTCCGGTCCATTTGAGGGCCACACAATCAACGTCCACGTTGAGGAACTCCTTCTTGAGTGTGCCCTGTTTTTGCTCGACCAACTGCCAGAAGTTGTTGAAATCCTCCAGATGTTCACAGCACTCGTTGCAAATGTTGGTCGAGATAGTGTCATCGGGCATTATCTGTGGGTAAATACACAGTATTGTATTGTATTTTGGACCTGAGAGAGACTGAAAACTCACTTCGAGCTGCAGAAATTTGGCAATCATCTTGAGCAGGGAGGATTCTGCCAGTGTGTCGTCCGTCTCAAACAGGTAGACTGCATTGTTTGCGTTTATGTTTTTTAAACACAAGCGGCAAATCATCATTCGGCGTTTTCAACATAAATTTTAATTAAAAATTATCAATTGTTTGGTTTAGTTTAGGGATGGTCCATCTAATTATCAGAGTAACTATCGAGCTATCGATACTGTTATTGTTCGTGCAAGTGCAATACCTGCGATATATCTATGCGATATATTCTTCTGCAGGGTTCATTTCGACACGCAAGTTAACAGGACATGTTAACAGCGTCATCGATAAGTTTGTATATGTTAAATTGTTGTTTAACGATTTATCGATTGTTGTTTGCACTATCGATAGTGCGGCTGCAGCTCACAGAGTAAGCGGTGCAACATAAATAAATTAATTTTGACTTGCAAAAATTAAGAAGAAAGCATAATTGTGATAGAGTGCCACAAAGCCGCAGCAGTAAGTGCAGGTAAGTGTGTTCACACAACTCTGTTATGGCGTCATCGAAATTGTTGCTAATAAAAGATGGCCGGCATAATAAAGACTATCTTCATGTTCCAACCGGAATGCCGCCATGAATACCGAAATTTTTTAGGGCGCCTGCAAGCCAAATTTACTGATTTTATGTGCTGCTCCTCCTGCCCTACCCTGTGTCTGTGCCTTGCTCCTCGCTGAGCCATGCAAGTGTGTATGTGTGTCTCTCTGTCTGCCGCTGTGTGTGTGTGTGTGTGCGTATTGCAAGCCTTTTGTGCAGCTGCAGCAGCAGCAGCACCGGCTAAGTTTCCTCTGCCGAGTCGGAAGCACACACAGGCACACACATGCACACAGAGAAATGAAATTCGCACGCACATTTGTTTGCATGAACGCGCGCGTGCATGTGTGTGTGTCTGGCGAAATAACTAGTTTTTATGTGCGAATCTGAAAAGAATCCTCCACCATTCCCGACTCTCGACTCCCGATTCCCGTCGCTCATTTGAATTGCTCTCAATTTGTAGTTGTAAATCGTAGTTGCCAAGTGTGTGTGCATGCATCCCTGCCCCGGCTCCCCCTTTCTCCGCTCTCTCTCTCTCTCCCTTTGTCTGTGCCGGTATCGCGCCCAGTTGTGATGCAGATTCTCAGCTTCTCTGCGAGCTGCATACGAAGTTGAAGAAGCATTTACAACTCGCAAACCGGCAAAAGCCGAGCGAGCAAGAGAGACAGAGAAAGAGAGTCGCCGATTCGGCGCATACCTGCAACAGCCACAAGCGATGGCAGCGGGCGCACTTCGTGCCGCGTGCTCCGACGATCACGAAACAGGGTCAAGTGAGACAGTCAAACTTTGCCAAAAAGCGACATGTTGCGACATGCAACGACTTGTCTGAGTTGAAATGAAACCTAAATTATGTGCATGAAATATTTAATGCAAATATGCATTGATTAATTGATGAAAAGAGATAATGATATAGTGGCAAATCAATGAAAGGTCAAGATGTATAGTGAAAAAAGTTTACAGAAGTTTACATGTTATAATGATTATGATTGTGATGATCTTTTGACAACTTTTTTGTATTATGATAAACAGAAGATATAGAAAGTTTAGTAATGATTTCTTGCCAATTAACAAAAAATAGTCCGATAGCTTCTACGGATAATAAACGACCCAATCCATCTCTTTTCGACCTTTAATTGCGTGTACCCATATGAATTCAGTGTGCCAAATTTCATCAAAATAGATGAAAGATATGGCTAGTTGCTCCTACAGATTTATGTAGAGCCAAAGATACAGAAGTAGTCATATAGTAGGTATTGTCTTTAATGTTGTAATTTGAAATTAAAGTAGGCATTGCCCAAAATGATTCAAAGCTGTTTAAAAATTGACGGACATCATAAAGAAAAGGAATCTCACTTTTTTGTGAAGACACGCGTTCAGCTCTAACTGGCACACACACTCAGTGACACAGACACCGAGACGACACTCTCCCACACACACTCACAGGCAGCAGGGGCACAGACAGCAGAGCGCGCGTCACACTGTGCGGCGTTTGGGAGGCAACACTCAGAGCGAACGTTGCATTTGAGTTTTCCTTTCGGCTTTTGTGTCTCTATACAATTTTTCACCATCGTCGTCGTGGGCAGTGGGACGTCTCAGCCAGTCTTGGCTAGTTTCTGCATCTTTCTTTTCTGATTCCGGTGCAGCCTTTGATCTTTGCAGTTTCGTTTGCAACAACAACAAGAACGACTAATTAACGCCTAAATGGTGACCATGGAGAACAGCGATGAGATCCTACAGATTCTGGAGCGTTTTTCCCGACTCAAGCAGAAGGAGATACCCAAAGAGCTGGAGGACTATTTGCAGTATGTGGCCAAAACCGGTGATACCATCTTCAAGTGGTCCAGCCTCAAGTATCTGTTCCGCGAGAAGTTGCTCAGCGTGATCAAGCACTTCAACGAGGACTCGCAGCGTCTCGAGGGTAACCAAGTCGAGTTCTATTTAATCAGTTCCCGAAACTAATCATTCTTCTTTTTGTTTGCAGAGATACCCAACTATCCTAATGTGGATCCATTCAACTACGAGACCATGAAGACATCATTGCTGGAACGTCTTGATCAGTTCAATGCAGCTCCTTTCACCGTGCAGCGTCTCTGCGAGCTGTTGATCGATCCTCGCAAGCAATACTCGCGCATTGACAAGTTCATGCGTGCCCTGGAGAAGAACATACTAGGTAAAAAGGAGTCTCTGCTTCTCTTTCGGTTCCTGTTTGGAGTGTGGTCTCAATACTGACTTTGTTGCACTTTCCAGTGGTTAGCACAATTGATCCGGGACGCAAGCGCACGGAGAGCGAGAACGGAGACTCGCTGGATTCCGTGGGAAATGGCGATCTATCCCTGGAGGTGAACATTGATATCGAGATGGAGAACGAGAACATTTTCAATAATGTTGACGAGCGCAACGGTAGCTCCAATTCCGACGAGCAAAGCGGCGGTGGTGCCACCACTTTCAAGGTGAGCTGCCCACGCAGCGATGATGCCTCGTCGGCACAGCCAAAGGCCAAGAAGGCCAAACTTGATTACGATGACAATGATGATGAGCAGCAGCAGGACGATATGGACGAGGAGGCTGTGGAGAACAAGCCCGAAGCTGAGCAGGCAGACGCTGACGCGGATGCTGATGCAGAACCTGATTCGGCTGAGATAGCTGAGCCAGCAGAAGTAGCTGCAGAGGCAGCAGCTATAGAGGCTGAGGAGGCAAATGAGTTCCAGAAGACAGATGAAACTGACGTCGCGCAGGAGGCAACTGAAATCGAGGAGCCTGACGATGAAGTCGAATCGGAGACCAAAGCCAAGAAGGCACTTAATGGCGAAAAGGAGCACAAGGAGAGCTCCGCCAAAGGCGATGACATTCCAGCAGCAGAAGCAGTGGGTGTTGCCGCTACCGCTGCAACTGACGAAAAGGAGAAGGCCATAGAGACTGCCAAAGCGGCAACCGTTGACAGTCCGGCTAAGGATCAGAAAAAGGATGAACAAGCAGATGCTGCTGTTGATGCGACTCCAGGTGGTGGAGGAGACTCGCAGCCTAAGGCTGCTGATGAAAAAAAGGAAGCGGAGAGTGCCGAAAAGTCTGAAAAGAAGGCAGCAGTGGAGCAAAAGGAGAAGAAAAAGGACGATGAAGCTGCCGCTGACGCCTCCGACGCCACTACCACCGTCGCTGAGATCAAGAAGGAAGAGGAACCCGCCAAGGAGCAGCTGGGCAAGGCCAAGCTGGAAGCAGCTGATAAGACAGAGAAACCTGCAGCTGACAAACCGACGCCAGAGAAAGCCGCCACTGAATCTTCGCCAGCTGCAGCTGCCACTGAGCAAAAGGAGACAGCCGGAGGCGCAGATGCTGCTGCCAAGACTGATAGCGAACCCAAAGCAGCAGCAGCAGCAACAAAAGATGGCGCCGTTGCCGAAAGTAATACTGAGAAGAATGAGACTGAGATTAAGGCAGCAGTCGCTGTCGTCGAACCGGCTGCCTCGCTTCCTAAGGATGCAACGCCGTTGGCTGACAAGAAACAGGATGACAAGACCAAGACTGCCGCTACAACTGCAGCTCCAGTTGCCGATGCTTCGCCAGCCAAAGCTGCCGAAGTAGGTAAGGATGCTGTTGCCACGCCTCCAGCTGCTGTAGTGCCCATCGAGACGGATGAGGTGGCCACACCGCAATCACCAGCTGTCACAAAAGAAGCAACTGCGGCGGATGCTGCCACAACCACAGCTTCAGCTACGCCGCCAGCCGCTGCCGATTTTGGTACTGTTGCCACGCCCACATTGACATTAAACGATCAGCCCATGGAGGACACTCCCGTCGAGGAGGAGGACGCCGCACAAGTCTCGCCCTCTGCTGCAGTCGAGGAGGTTGTCATGGCCGAAAGCGGAGGCACCGCTGGCGGCGACATGACCACTGATGATGTGGCCAAGGATGAGCCGGCCGCCATGGAGGTGGACGATACAAGCCAGGAGGTAATGGACCAATAAAGACTGGCAGCGACGCAGTGCATCAGGCAGAAGAATGCCACGCGACTAATATGACTACAAATCTAATAAGCATTACATAAAGATAGAGAGAAATCCACCACACCCGAGACAACATAGACATCCAAAAGAAGTCACCACTCACTCAACACATCCCCATACTCGCCACACCACACTGAGTTAACTCTATTAAGTGGGGTATTATTTCTAGGCCATAGCTGATATCTGATATATCTCTATATGTCTTCGTATTCCAAATGCCCCGTGGAGCTAAAAGTTACTTCAGTCCCCAAGCCGAGATCAATCATTGATAAGCGATAATTACGCCTCTCACCTCCCCCCCCCAAAAAAAAAAAAAAGAAAAACACTGTCTAAACTTATCTTTGTCTAGCCGTAAGTCGTAGGTCACTCATCCAATTATTTACGTATAATCTAAGCTAAAGCTCTGAAGCCGTATCCCCATAAAGCTAAGGGACTCAGTTCACAGCGAAACTTGCTCGACCTACAATACATATAATAACATATATCAACTGAATACATCCAATGTCATCCTGTGTTTTATGTATTTGTCTCTCCTTCTCTCTCTCTGTCTGTCTCTCAAGAAGAACAAGATGAAGAAGTAGCACGAAAATGATAACTTATTTTCATTCCCTCCTCTTAGCCCATAGACTATATATGAACTAAGTGTTTATTTCGCTCACTCGTTTCCGATTTTCTGTTTCAACTTGATAAAAAGCTTTTAGTATTTTTTATGTTTTTCTTATGTTTTTTTTTTTATGAAATACAAAAAATGGGCAGTTACGAATAGCTATGAATGTTTCTCAGAATGCAAAAATAAACTATCTATATAATTAAATCGAACTGTCGTTTGCATTATTTATTTAAGGTGACGGTAGTGCTGCATAAGATCTAGGATTCGTTTGGAATTTGTAGGTTTTACTGAGAGTCGTATCCGCGATCAGAACAGAACCTCTTCAATGCCAAGTACAAAGGTCAATCAGTGCATAGTTCATTCCCTTTTCCGTTTTTAAATGATAAGAAACGTGCATATCTTATATGGTATAATAAAAGATATATGGATTATATAATCAGGTGCATTTCGCATGTCGGGTTTATTTACAATAACATAACAAGAATAGAAACAATTGTCGAACTGGGATTATTGTGAATTTTGCGGTTGATTGCGATTGAAAGCCAATGGGGAATCATAGTGCGGCCCGGAAGCATGATAGATGAGGGTTTGTGAGGTTAGCAGATCGGGGTTATAGTCAATGGGGGATAGCGGTGGAGGGTTAAGGGGGTCGCACGCAGAGGTAGAAGACCACACAGCCACCAATGGATTCGGGTTCGGTTTCGGGTAACGGGTTCAGGCCAAGCCGAAGCCAGCGATGACACGTTGACACGAACGGTTTCTCTCTCGGTCCCGGAACAGGATCCCTGGGCTGGATTGGGCTGCCTAGCCCAGCAGTACCTTGCGCATCATGAAGCCGCTATTGGTGCCGGCGTTGCCCATATTGTTGGAACCAGCGGCACGTGCGGGTCGCTCTGGCTCGATGCACTTGGAGGAGCAGAGATACTGCAACAGCGGCACACGGTACTTGCCGCAGAAGTCAACGAACTTGATGTGCTCCACGCGATTGTCAAAGAACACGCCCTTGCAGTTGGGATTGACGCAGCAATTGGCGCTGTTCAGATAATCAACCAGGGTGCGGGGCACATCGGCGGGTCCCGGACGTTGTCCACTGGCGCGCACAATGCGGCCGGCCAGCTCCAGTAGCGTTGGTGGCTTCAGAGCCATGTCCTGCACGAAACGCACCACCAGCGGATTGTCGCGCAAGCTCAACTAGGGTAGAAGAGAGAGAGAGAGAGATGGTTAGAGTAAGTTAGTGGAATAAGGGAAGGGGGAAGACTTGGCACTCACCTCAGTCAGGTTCTTCAGTGCCACAATGTCCTTGGGCAGGTGGCGCAGGCGATTCTTGTGCAGCAACAGCGACTTGAGGTTCTTCAGGCGCGCAATACTCATCGGCAGGTGCTCGATCAGGTTATCGCAGAGCACCAGTGCCTGCAGCTGGCTGAGCGAGCCCACCGCCTCGGGCACCTCGTTGATCAGGTTGCCACCCAGCGAGAGCACGTGCAGGCTATAGAAGAAGGAAGATAAAAGAGGAAAGAGAGCAAGACAGAAAGAGAAAGAAAGGGTTAGTTAGAGAAATGAGAAAGTTAAACAGAACTTGTTTGCGAGCAGGTAGTCTTGGAAAATTTGGAAGAGAGACAGGTATTCTAAAAATATTTAGGAAAGGTATTAGAGAAAGAATTGAGAAGAAAACGATTTAGGACAACAACTGTTGTAGATATACCACAAAAGTCTAAATGTATTCAAAAGGCCATGAAGCATCCCAAAGCTCTAGGGTCTAAACGAATTCAAAAGGTCTAAATAGGTCATTAAACATTCCAAAGCTCTATGGTTATCCCTTAGGTCTATAGAGATCGCAAAGCTCTAGAGAAATCTTAACGGTCTAGAGAGATCTTTAAAGTCTCATTAGAAAGATCTCAAAACTCTAGGTACAGCTTAAAGGGGTCCAGCTAGATTCCAGAGTTCCTGCCAGATTTCAAAAATCTAATATGAAAGATGTAAAGGAAGTTGAAGAATGTTCATCTAGTGACATCCGCAGTATGCAAAAATCCTAAAGGTCTAAGAAGATTTTTGAGATCTTTGGGCCTATCTTAAAGATTGAGACAGACAGAGTTAAAAGGTGTTCAGCCATAAGTATTGAAGGAGTATTTAAATAGTCAGATATTAGGTACTCTAGGTAGCTCTATCCAAAAAATTAGATAGGTAACAAAGGGTACCAACAAAGCAGTCAAATTGCGAAAGTGTTGCGAATTATTGACGTAAAGAACCCAATTTAAAAGTTTGTTAGATAACTTAAAGGTTATTTTTATAGCAAAGTGAAGACTGCTATGGTCCGTTATTGAGCTGATCAGCTGATTTGCTATGGTACTATAAATAAATCGCTTAGGGGTTGCGATAAAATTCCTATTTGTTTTTGACTAGCTGTCTGATGCTTCTGTTTCCAGCTGGCAGCCAATCAAAAGGGCCTATTGCGCAGCAGTTGACTATAACTGTCTCGGGGGTTACAAGCTAATTTCGATAAGCGACAATCTTGGGCAAAACATTTTGATATGCCTCAGGATCGATTTGGTTTCGACTGGGTTTATAAATGGCAAGGGGTAGGCTCTTACAGGGGGATCAATGGGGGTTGGAATGGTTTCGCTATGGGGTTTCAAATAAGCTTGTATAATGATAAAGGCTCCCATATATCACAGTTGACTTCAGTCTCGTTTAGAGTTTCGAAAGTATTCTTAAAGCATTTCCATGGACTTTTGTCCGATCGGGCGACTTTAAAAGATATGTGCCTCGATGTGGTGTACTATATATTTTTATATCTTATATCTGGTATGTGATATGCGATATAAGAGGCCCGACTATCTGTCCGTGTGTAGTTGGTCTATTCGCCTGTTTGCCCATAGGGCGCAGTTGGGTTTTTCCAGGCCGTAATCTCTTGACTTTGGTCACGAAGTTTGGTACTTCTGATAAGTAATTCTATATAGGTTCTTTTGTTTATTTATTATTGTGTTATTCTCAGCTAATTGTGTTATTATAAATATACACTCTCATATATATACTACTTATATGTGCGTGTGTGTGTGTGTGTGTGTGTGGGCACCTTTATGGTCGGGGAGACGGTCCGATCGACAAGTACGTGTTTTCGATACGTTTCGGCTTTGGCTTTTACAATGTGCGCCCCGAGCCACTCGACAGTCGCCTTATCAGTCCCATCGGACTGTTCTCTTTGTTGCCCCCGTCTGGCCGCACGACGCTCCCTTCTCTCCCTTCCTCTACCCCTGGCCCTCTCTTCCCCCCTTCGCCCTCAGTCGTTCTTTGCCTATCTCTCACTATGTCTCTCTAGGACGCTTGACGACAAAAGCGACGCGCGTGTAGCAAGTGCCTCAGAGAAAGGGAAAGAGAAAGGTAAAGATCGCCCCAGGGGGGAAATTGGCAGGAGAGAGAAATAGACAGAGAGAGAGAGAGAGAGAGATAGGGTGTGGGGAAAAGAGTGGGAAAGTCTTATTGATTTATGGGCTCTGAAGTGGGTCGCACGGTACATTTGGCATGCAGATTGTGGTTGTTTTTCCGAGAAACCCAGAGAAGAGAGCAAGGCAGATAGAGAAAATAAGTATAGCAGAGATCAGCAAAGAAAACAAAGAAGAAAGAGACAGCGCTAGACACTGTAGTATCAATATTATCGCCATAATCAGCTTATACTATTAACGGATCAATCACATGACTAATTGATCGGTGTTAGTCAGATCACTTAAGAACTAAAGACTGATCGTAGATTATCAAGAACGGATTGCAAAGTTTGGTAAGTTACAAATAGAGACAGATAACGCAAGAGAGAGAGAGAGGGAGAGTAGGCGAGGGAGAGAGAGAGAGACAGAGAGTAGGAGAGGGAGGAAGTGATTACAAGTCAAGGTAACAATGCCTCAAAGTCTCTCGTTTATTGGCGCCATATCTGACAATTCACTTGGAAACAGACCCTGGCGACAAGAAAGCGTATTGTTTTTTTTGCACTTCAAATCTAGAGAGAAAGAGAGACAGAGAGAGAGCGAGAGGAAGCGAAGGAGAGAGGGAGTAACGCTGAGAAGACAGACAGGCGGGCAGAGAGAAAGAAAGAGAGGAAAACGCGCAATGTGATCGCGAGAGATCTGACTATAAAAAACAAAGCTGATAATCCATAGACAGATCACTTGATGCAAGAGAGAGAAAGAGAGATAGAGAGAGAGAGAGGGAAAACGAGGGAGAGTGGGATTAGCAGAGCGAGAGAGCGCATCAAACTAAGATAGCGATCGTGTGAGATCTTGCGCAGAGCAAAATAAGCGGATTAGTCATCAAATGCAAGAGTTGTTGATGGAGTACAAGGGATCTGCATGTGCTATATAATGATCATGTTTTATAGGGGATATGTGAAGCAAGATAAAAACAAGCTCAAAACAAGATTAGCTACTTTTCGCGCAGTGCAACGTAGAGTGGAGAGAGATTGCTTTACCTTTGCATCTTCCAGATATCCTTTGATATGCTCGAGATCTTGTTGCCGCCCAGATACAGATACTTGAGCTGTCGCAGCTCGGTGACCTGTTCGGGAAAGTGCGACAGTTGATTTCCACTCAGATTGAGCTCCTTCAGCGTGGAGCTGCCCACACCGGCGCCAGCGCCAGTGCCAGTGCCCATATGCTTGGCCAGCAACGATTTGGGCAACGACGAATTGGTCAACAGATTGTTCTTCACGATCAGTGTGACCAGCGGCAGCTGACAGATGGCATCCGGCAGCAGCGTGATCGCATTGGAGCTCAGATCGAGTATCTTCAGATTGCTGAACTGCCGCAGCATGCGAGGCAGTCCAACCAGGCGATTGTGATTGAGCAGCATCGTTTCGATGTCGCCGCTCGCCTTCAGCAGCGCCTTGTGCGGCGATCCCAGATGATCCTCCAGCGTGACCAGATCCAGATTCATGCGACCAAAATCGCAGGTTTTCTGCTCACGCGAATCCGTGTCCGAGCTGTCCGACGTATAGAGCTCCATGGTGTATGTGGCGCTTTCGACTTGTCTCTTGTCTATTGATTTGTGTTTGTGTGTTTGTGTGTGTGCGTGTGTGTATAGCTCGGTCTACGTGTGCGTGTGTGTGTATTTTGTTGCTACTTCAGGCGCTTCTACTGACAGATCGCATCGCTTTTTGTTTACCCAGCCGAGCTGCGGCGCAGAAATCAACGACAACAACAAATTGTGTAAGCAACAATAAAAAAATACAACACGACGGCGGCGACGGCACAACAACAATAATAATAAAATTATAAACTATTTTTTATTTCTTTTTTTTGTTTTTTGTTTTACGTGTTATTCGCGTTGCGCGCAGCGCAGCACAGCAAGCAACAGATTAGCAGTACGGCCAACCGCAGACTGATTCGGCCACCCTGAGCTGCCGGCTTCAGCTCCAGCGTCGACTCGACTCCGCTCGGCTCGGTTCGGCTGTGCTTGGCGATCGACGCGACGCGATTGCTGTCGTTCTTCGTTGCGCACGAGGCCCAACAGGCGTATGCGTAATGTGCGCGAACACACATACAAAGAAAGACGCACATACACAACTCGCTGGCACACGGACTGGCACACGGACTGGAGCACGGACCCCGGTTTCGGTAGCCACGTGCGGCCAAAGGTGGACACGGCCTGACGTGGGTGAATCGAGCAGTTGCTTAGCGTAGGTGTGGACAAGTCGGGGCGTGGATGATTCATGCATGCAATGAAAACAGCTGTAAATGCATTCGAGTGCATTCGAAAGACCTACTAAGTGCAGCACAAGTGAATCAACTGAGTAGTTGGGCAACTATTTGTTTTATTAGGTTAGTTGCTTTGCCAAATGTGGCGAATGCACTTGTAAGCAGAAAGTATTTAGTTGTGGCTTGAGTTACTCTGAGTTATTCCAATACATATATGAAGAAAATTCTAGAAAATTCAAGAAAGTTTCAGAAAAATTAATGCAAAAAAATATTTATTCATTATTCATTTGAATTTTGATTGAAATAGTTAATGAACGCTTTCTACTCAAACCGAATACATTTGCAGCAAAAGAGTTATTCGTCTGTATTTGGTACAAAGTGAAGAATATTTCAATAAAATTATTAGTTAAAACATGAACGATCATGTTTCAATCAACCAAATGAGGCAAATACAATTGCCTAAAACGAGTATTTGTTTGTTGTTCAGTGATATTTTGAAATTATTCGAGTTACTTCTGAGTTTCAGGTTAAGAATGGATATGCAATAAATCGAACAAGTATGTAATTGGTTTTTAGGTTAATAAAGTTGTAATTTATTTATTTATTTATTAATGTATTATATTTATTTAATTTATAATCTTATTCGATTTGACTCGATTTACCTTTAAGTTCATATCATTTGCAACTTGCGATTACACATAACCCACAAATATTTCAAGTAGGAAATTCATAAAACTTGGCAAGTGTGAAGCATGCGTAATGCCCGTGCAGAAGACCCCCCTGAAGTGGACAAGAAGAGGACAGAGAAGAAAGAGGAAGATAGGGAGAGGTGTAGCAAACTCTACGAGTAGATGTAGTAAATTCTGGCAATCTGCAAATGAAAATCAAGCTGCTTTTGAGAGTAATATTTTTAATTTTTGCCAATTAAATAATAAATAAATATGGTCTCAGTCATATTAATCAATTAATTGTTTTATTATATTATATTCACGTAGGTCAGTGAGGCAATTTATTTAAGTGGCTGATGAATAAGTATCGAAATCGAAATCGAAACCGGAATCGTCAGCGTGATAGAGTATCATAACAAAATAACACAAATAACCAAGTAGGATTAAGCTGGGAAGTTTTTGTAGTACTTTCAGTTCTTGACGTTTGGATCGGAGATCGGGTCCGGACCGGGCTGGGTCCGTTGCTGGCCCAGTCGAACGGTACTTCACGGCGATCGTTTACGATCGTCAGTTATCAACGGCCCCCTGAAACAATTCTCACAATGCCCAAGTTATCAAACGGCCCACTTGAGCCTCGTAATTACGAATTGTTGTGCCTACACATACACACAGACACACACACACTCAGGTACACACAAATGTACACTGAGATATTTATTTATATTTATGAACTGTTGTTGTTTTCGTGTACTCAAGTGCGTCTAATCGCAGGAGACGAACCCCCGAGCCCCAGCCTGAGCCCCGATCCCGTGCACCAGTTGGCCCCGGCCTGGCGGTCCGCGGTCCTCGTCCGTATCGGTTGCTCCCCGTCTACATACGTCTCCATCTACGCCTCCGTCAGCCGGGCAGCAGCTGGGCAGCTCATCTGAGCACATCTGGAGTGCAAATAACAATTTATGATTATCGCGTCATTGGACCTTTCGGTTGCTCATCAAGTAGCGACACATTGCATCGGGTGAGCTCGATGTCGTCCAATCTATGTGGTTCCACAATTCAGTCGCCATTCTTTTATTATCATTTATTATATGGTATAGTAAATATTCCTTCTTCGATCTATAGCGTAAATAATCTAGAAGTGGAGTTGGCAAGTGTTTTCTATAAATTCTTGAGTGGATTCGTCACATCGAAAATATTGTCACAATAGTCGTTCGACTATTCCCCTTGGTTGGTATATTCTCTGGGGATTACGTATATAATATGAGAATTAATAATAATGTCAAGATCTCAAGTGTTATTAAGTAATATAATATGTTCTTTTTTTCTTTAATTATATGTATGTAATATATTTCTTAGTAAAGGAATCTTCGTAAAGTATACCTGACCTACTTGGGAATGCTGCTAATCTTTCTGGGAATTGTAATATATATGTGTACTACTTTTACTTTACTCTACTTTACTTTAAATGTTGACAATTCTTTATAAGAAAAGATTTATAAAGTATTTTAAGGAAATCTTTCTAAATTAGGGTGAAATCTTTGTTGAATTTCAGTAGGAAAATCTTCATAAGTTCCTTCAGGGAAGCTTTCAATATTCTTCCCTTTAATCTTTGTATAATATACCCTATAATATACTCTGTATATATACTCTCAGCTTCTACATTCTTATATAATATTATTAATATATATTCTGTACTGTTCATTCCTTCAATTATTAACTAGCAAGAAGAACTTCTTCAAAGGGCTTTAAATTTGTATACACTTATTATATGAGGTATCTGACCGTTTGGCAGGCACTCATTCAGTTGGAGCTGTTGTCTCTGTTGGCGACGCGGTTAGTTGATAAGGTTCAAGCCAAAAATACACAAATAGCAAGCGACTTTGGCAGCGATCAGTTTGCGATTTACGCACACAATCACCAAGCTAGTCTCTCTGTGTGTGTGTGTATGTGTGTCTGTGTGCACACACACAAGTGTAGATCATGTGGCATGTGTGCTTGCTGTTATCGCAACAAATTGCTGCAATTTACAAGCAGTGGCAGCTGCTGCCAATAACGACAACTGCGTACGGTGGCGGCCGATTGTCTCTGCGACAAAAGTCGCCAGTAAAACGCGCGCGTTTTTACGCACGTTGCGAAATTTTTAATTTGTTTGTACTCCCAAGTGTTGTGCTTGTGTGTGTGTGTGTGTGCGTGTCTGTCTGTGTGTGGTCCTTATCACGGCTAACCTAATGTGCTGTACAAAGAAAAAAACCAAAATATTCCGCATAACACAGCAACAACAACATTAGTTATTAAAGTTATTAGAGATTATTTAATAGCGACGGGGACAATATTTAATCGCTGTCTTGTGAAATTTTTGCAATATTATTGAAGGAAATAACACTAATACACACATACACACGCACTTATTGACAAAGGGTCGAACGAATCACTTGTTGATAATTAATTTTCCGTATACTCGTAGATATAGTAAATTTATATTGTTTTGCGATTGATGTCGATTTATTACCCTTGACTCGGTTAATCAGATCGATGCATCTATTGATCATTTAATTGTCGCGCCGTCTTCGATTGCATGCCCACCAGTCGCGGCGCCACAGAGATTTCCCAAAATAAAATCCCTATATATGGTAAATATACTTATATAGTGTCTCTCAATTAAATTCGCTGATCAACAATGATCAGCAGAAAATGCTGGGCAATGCAGGTCAAGTTGAGAATCCAGACTCGTATATAGTTTTATTCTTTGTTTATAAACAATTTGTATGTGGAAAGTTTCCAGAAAAAAGTAGCTGCAATAAAGTAGGGAGTTCTAGAAACATAAGTATGGCATAAATTATTTTGGTGGGATTAATACAAATAAATTAATGACATGATTTTTGATGTTGTGAAATTGTTCGTTGACAACTGTTTTGATTATATGTATGTGTATATATTTCTCTGAAATATATTTCACAATTTGTATTCAGATTTTATAAAGATTGTTAGATTTAAAAAACATTTTTTTTTTTTATTATTTTTTATTCTTGCTCTGTCTGGTTGCCCTCGTAATCAATTTCGGCACAGCGCTGAAAAGTATGCTAAGACAAAACCAACTAAACCACAACACAGTAGTCGACCACAAAGCATTGCCTACTTTCAGGGCGCAGAAATAAAACCACAAAACTGACTCTGTGCACTTTTCTAAATTCATTCATTAATTATTAATTTATTTATTTTATTTCTGATTCCTGAAACCCTGAAATTTAAAAACACAAAAATTTGGAATTTATTATTTTTATTTATTTATTCCGTATTAATTAAATAATTGCCTTGGGGGTTTGCTATATTTTACAAAGTATACATTAATAAAAAAAACAAAAAAATACATTTTCCGTTAGCAGTTGCTACTTCCGATTGTTGTTGTTGTTTGTTTAGTTGTACATAGTATAAATATTAAAGTTAAACCGTTAGTTGTAAATGTGTTAGAACCCTCCCGTTAAAAACATTGCTTTAAATGCCTCTCTGTGTGTATTGTCTCTCTGTGTCTCTCTGTGTATGTGTGTGTGTATATGTGTGTATGTGTGTTTGTATGTGTGCATGTTCGTGTGTGTAATTGGTCTGCTGATAGTCAGAGTTTAAATATGAATAGCCAAGGCGATAAGATATTATTGGGTTGCTGGCGCTGAACTTGGCCACGCACTACTACATTAATAGGGGCTTACATATATATGTATATATATATATATATATGTATGTATGTATGTTGTATATATGTATGGTATATATATGGTATATATAATTGAGAGTTACATAGTTGTATGTGAGTGTTTATATATCGTATATTTATTATATAGCAAAGAAATGATGTGACATACATTAAATGAGCGATGATCGTTGATCGTTTATCGATGACTCACGATCGTTGATCGACGATCGACAATTGTTGATTGATGTCTTGTTTGCTACGATGAGTGACGAGATTGATGATGCCGCGATGATAATGATCGATGATCGATGATAGAAAAAAAAACCGCTCTTAACTCAATACTGTTGTTGTTTAGTACAAATTATTAGATGTATTAGCATTAATTAGCTTTACTTACAGGCTACTACATAAGTATATTTCAATGTAATAATAATAAATTATTAATCAAATATGCTTGTTAGTGAGCAAGATTTGGGGGCGAGGCGGGGCTTTCAAAACAAATGTGTGTGGCCTTGTAGGGGATCTACATAGATATTTCTATACTGCTCTCTCTTTTTATCTCTCTCTCTCTCTCTCTCTGCTTAATGGCTACCCCCTTGACCGGCGGCCGTGGGCCAAGCGATCTTGGCATCGATCCGTTTGTAGGCCAACATACAGTGCTTTCCCTTGGCCGCCAGTCTCACATCCTGCGGACATTCGGCATCCGTGAGCAGCGTCTCCTCGCCGTCGACCAGCTTGAAGAGCGCATAGTCCTGTGGATTTGTGATGCGTGCCTTGTGCGCTATAATGCGGCACACCTCGCGCGTTGTCGTATGCGGTCGCACTGGCAGTGTGCGTGTCTGCAGCGATCCGTTGCACTCATCCGGGATGATGACACGCAGCACGCTCGAGCAGGCGGGCAGGCAGCTGGAACGCCACTGAGAGAGAAGAAGCTAGTTAGTAAAGGTATAAAGAGAAGGTATTCCCACTGTACTTACATCTAGAGAGCCACTGCCGCTTTCACCTTCGGCAATGAATGTCTTGAGCACCTGCACGGCGCTGCAGAGGGCAGTTAGATAGTAGCCCGGCTCGCCATTGAGCAATGTTGGCTGGAGCAGGCCCCACATGAACTCAGCTTCGATTTCGGCACCCACAAATCCACACTTGGCCACCACGTAGACAAGCACAGGGAGGAAGTCATCGGCGCCCAATTGCTGGCCACGTGGGCAGCCAGTGGCCTCGAACACATTGGAGATGACGCACAGGAAGAGCTCCAGTTTCTCCAACGGCAGCTCGGCCTCCTGCAGACGCAACAAGAGATTCGCAATGCAGAGCAGCGATGATTGTGATGGCGGCGTCACGGTGGGCCTGATGCCAAAGTCAACGGGATCGCGTTGACAAGCGTAGCGTACATTCTGCGCCAGGCGCTGTATGTCCTCGCTGCGCTTGTAGTAGTCCACAAAGATGTTGTACAAATGCTCACGCAGTGGCAGCACCACCAGCTGATGCATCACTGTCTCCAGCATGGCGTCCACATTGAGAAACTCATCAGCTTTGAGCAGAGAACGCGCTGATTCCAACTCTGCATGGAACTTGCCCTCACCATGCTTCACCAGATAGTTCTTCATGCCACTCATAAACTGCCGCATGTTGCGCATTACCACTTGGGGCGCCGCCTCGCGTGACTCCTTGGTGCAGCTGATAAAGTTCTCGATGTTGCGGGCAAATGTCGAGCTCGGATCTTGGGCCAATTGCAGTGTGTAGGCGCGTAGAGAGTCCCCTGGGCCAGTACTTTGTATGTTCATCTTGTTGCGGGGATGACCTGGAGGAGAAAGAGAAAGAGAGAGAGAGGGGAGATGAGTCAAGGTTGCCAGATTGCAGCTGAAGAGACAGTTTGCAAGTGATCTAAGCGGAAGAAGGAAGTCTAGATAAAGCTCTACTGTAGATAAAGTACCATCGGAGATGGAGTGAGAGAAAGAGAAAGGGAGAGGGAGAGAGCTAGATATGTCAAACAAGGGGAGCAAGATCGTTCTCGATCAACAGCAGCGATCAGAGAGGGAAGCAAGATCGTTTTCTATGGCGCAGAATGACAAACAGTGATCAACAGAAAAGATCAGGCAAAAAGAGTCAGCAAGATCGTTCAAAAGCAGCGATCGTGTTGGAAGCGTGCTTAACGATCTTGCAGGGCGCGAGAGAGAGGAAGAGATGTGAAGAAAGAGATAAAAAGACTGCAAGCAGAGGTTAAAGATCCCCGTCAATATTCACATAATGATCGCCGCGAAGATTCGTGAAAAGATCACGGCGAAGATATGTGCAATGATCGCCTTGAAGATCAGCGCAATGAGCCAACCAAATCATAAAATTTGTCAAAGCAAATCTTCAAATCAAAACGTAAATAGACCAAGTTGATCTTCACAGATCCTAACTTTCACTAAACCAAACACAGTACAACACTACACAGAGGGAGCGCGAGTAAGAGGGAGATAAAAAGACTGCAAGCAGAAGTCTAAGATCGCCGTAAATATTCACTTAATGATCGCCGCAAAGATCCCAGCAAAGATCACCGCGAAGATATGTGCATTGATCGCCGTGAAGATCACCACAATGAGTTTACGCCTATGCTAACTAGTAAATTTCCAAATCAAAACGCAACCAGGCCAAGATCCTCGACGATCTTCACTTTTACAGTAAAGTACACTACACAGAAAGAGCGCGAGTAAGAAAGAGATAAAAAGACTGCAAGCAGAAGCTAAAGATCGCCGTAAATATTCACATAATGATCGCTGCGAAGATCCGTGAAAAGATCACCGCGTAGATATGTGCATTAATCGCCGTGAAGATCACCACAATGAGTCTACGCCAATGCCAACCAAATCATAAAATTTTTCAATGCAAATCCTCAAATCAAAACGTAAATAGACCAAATTGATCTTCACCGATCCTCACTTTCACTAAACCAAACAGTACTACACTACACAGAGAGAGCGCGAGTAAGAAAGAGATAAAAAGACTGCAAGCAGAAGCTAAAGATCACCGTAAATATTCACGAAATGATTGTCGCAATGATCGTCGTTTAGATCAGTGCACTGATCGCCCTTAAGTCTATGCTAACCAGTTAACACTCAAATCAAAACGCAACCAAGTTGCTTCTCGACGATCCTCACTTTAACTAAGCCCAACACAGTACTGTCCACACCAATCGCAGCAGCCTCCATCCTCCATCTTGATTGTTGCTTACCGCTAATCAGTCGATGAATCAGTTGTATTAAGCCAATCAATGGGGCACAGCAACCGTGCGTGGGGCAATGCTGTTCGTCGGCACACTCGCAGTTACGGCGATAGCGGCGATATAGACGACGACTCTGGGCCTGCAGGGCCAGACCCGCGGCACGGCACTCGACAATGTGCGTCATGTTGAGCAGAATGTTGCCATAATCATCGAGACGAAAGAATTGCTTTATATCATAGTGATCGCAGGTGTTACGCTCGCCGGGATGACAAGGATCCTCATTCTCATCGTGCCTGGCATCTTCCTCATCGGTGGACGTGTTGGGGCACTTGCCAATGGCACCCATTATGGAACCTGCTAGCGCCTCAGTCTTCAGTTGTTGTCGATTGATGCGACAGTCTTTGATCACCTGTTGCGGACAGGTGGCCGTCGTCGTGCTAATGGATGCAATGCTGGACAAGCTGCTGCTGGCGTATTTGGACTTTTTGCAGAGCACCTGTTGCTGCTGCTGCCGCTGCTGCTCCCGTTGTGCCGCCTCCTGTTGCTGCTGTTCTGCCTGCAACTGTTGCTCCAAGCCCAACGGCAACACCAGCCCCATTTCAATGTTCTCCACGAATATGAGCTCCAGCAATTTCCGTTTACGTCGCGGCTTTGCTAGCTTCTTCTGCTCCAGTTCCAGTTCCAACTCCAGTTGGCTGTGTGTGAGTGTTGTGTGTGTGTGGGAGGTGTGCGGGTTATGCTGTGTGTGTGTTTGCAACAGTTCCTCCTCAAAGTCGGCTGTGAAGAAGTTCTCCTGCTGCGGATGCTCGACTATCTCCCAGTCGGCCATGAAGCTAAGGAACAGTGCCTCCTCCTTGTAGTGACGCACATGGACAGGATCGTGGAAGAACTCCTCTGGTTCGAGACGCTCGATTAATCGCTCGTTTAAGCTGCACAATGATTTGCTAAGATCATGTGTGGGTGTGGGCGTAGAGGCGGGTGGGGCTGGCGCTGTCACTTGCGGGTGGTTCACGGAACTTGCGCGCGACGATCTTTTGAACCAGCTCATGGTGGATGCGATAGCGATTTTTGCCAGCTAAAACGAATTGGCGAAAACGCAGGTTTCTCATGGGCACACACGATGCGATCGATTCTTGTGTGTGTGTGTGTGTGTGAGTTTGTCTCTCTCTGTGTGTGTGTGTGTACTCACTCGTGCGTATGTATGTGTATGTGTGCGTGTGCGTGTGTGTGTTGTTGCTCTAAACGCGGCCAATGCAAAACTAATGCTGAACTTCATACGCATTAGTTTATAAGACTGCAACGGCGACAACGATGACGGCGACGCTGACGCTGACAGCGCTGCCTCTGCCTCTGCCGACGCTGACGTTGAAGATAGCAAAACGATCGCGAGTGAGTTTTCGCTTGCAAAGCAGAGGCAGCGACAGCGACAGAGGCTGCGGCCTAAATAGCATAGCAGAGCGACCTCATTTGCCCAGACTGAGGCTGACTAGACGAGAGTCTGTTCTTTTGCACCTCCACCTCCCTCCGTGTCTGCCTCTCAGCCCATCTCCCTAACTTCCTCTTCCTCTTGCCATGTCTACTTCGCCACTCTTCCTTTTATTTTTGAGTTCCGGGAACTTCCGTGAAGCGCGTTCTCTCTACCTGCCACGATTTTCGCGAGATTTTTCTTTCTTTTTTTGCGTAAGTTCAGCGCTGTGAATTTATCAGGCAATGTGAAGTTAAAACTGTGTCAAGAGGAAATTGCAATGACTCATGCTGCAGGAAGAGCATAAGCATGCCAGAGAGAGGGAGAGAGTGAGAGTAAGGGAGAGTGAATGAGAGAGGCAGGCAAAGACTAGACGCGAGAGAGCAATAATTGTGAGCTTAGCAAACAAGATGCGCTCTCAGATTAAGGCGGCACTGCAGCTGAGCGCGTGATAGACTGAGTGATCGCGCGTGGGAGAGGGAGAGTTAGGGAGAGATAGAGAGAGCGAGAGATAGAGGAAGAGAATGAGACAGTGATTTATGTGCAGAGTGAATGACATAGTAATAAAGAGTGCGTAGAGCATATTCTTCATAACTCAGAAGACAAATAAAATGATCATCTGCAAACTGATCGTTCCCACTGTAATCTATTTGTATACGATCATGTTTTGTCTTGAATGTTATGAAGAATGTTCTTTACGCATTATAAACTATGCTTTACACTCTGTATGTAAATCACTCTCTTTGATCGTGATCGATCAAATTGAACATGATCGTGTTACATGAAGGGTTTCTTTCATTCTTCGGGGAATACATAGAAAATGAAATCGAAATAAAATGTATATCTACAAATTGATCACAGTGGGAACGACCAATGTATATATAGTATACATATGTTTGTATATTATATACATACATATATATACGTTTTTATATATAATTAGTATAGCAACAATCGGTGGAAAAATCTTTCTGCCTAACCTTCTTCGCTTCTTCATGATCTGTTTGCAAATCAAGAAGCAATTATTGTTTCTTTCTATGAAGTTTTAGGTTAGGTCTGAATAATTAAAGATAGTAAGTTATGATATATACGTGTATATGATATTATATAAGTTATGAGCTTATCAGGATCTTAAGAGATTCCAATATTTATTGTGATAAAACCTACAAATTCTTAAAAAGTGAGATTCCTTTCATCATACACTCTCTGTACACAAAATGTCATAGCTCTAGAGTGGGCGTTGGGTTACCTGATAAACTACCTGAATCATCTACGAATCATTCACACAAGGCATGCTGATCGTAAGCTGAGTTACCTGTAGCTGTAATTGTAACTGTAAACTCAAGTTGTGTCGCTGTTCGAGTCTCGAGACTGCGATCGGGACTCGAGATTGGGATTGAGCGCACGACAGCAGGCTGGGCAAGGCTGTTGAGATAACGCCATGTTGATTCATAGAGCGTGCACAACTGTAGCAAACGATCGCCATCTTGTCTTGACTGCCTGATCGGTGCAGAGAGAGAGAGAGAGAGACGGAGATACAGAGAGAGAGAGAGAGAGAGGGAGCAAGAGAGATGCTATTTCTGTCCATTGTGTTAGCTTAAAGACAGCCTGTCTAATGTACGTATGACGCCATCTCTCATTGAGAGACAACAAAAGATGCGAAGCGTGGCTCAACATATATCGATTGATAACGCTATAGATTGATCTTGTGAACGATTTGTTACGATTTCATTATTATTATATTTGCATTTATTGTTGTATTTATTGCAATTGCACCTCGCGATTGCATCAGCTCATCAGCTAGGAGGATTAGATCGTACGTTGTGCGCTGCGCAATTTGGAAAAACCTTTACGAAGGTTCTTTTTATTGCCCGTCGCCCCAGGAAATAGTTCTGCTAAAAACTTCATCGATCTGCCTGCCTGACTGTCTCTCTGTATCTTGTGCAAAAAACCCGCAGGCAATTCCAATAAAAAAAAACCCATTGGGTTTATCTTTATTGCATAGCTCTGAGCCCATTGAACTCGTCGATCTGCCGACCTACAGAGTTGCATAAGCTGAAGTACAGTTGCAGCGGTAATAGTTAGTTATATGTGTAGTATATGGTTTCTTGTTCCATCATAAGAATCGCTTATTTCAGTCTTTTTAACTTAAAGAGCATTAAAGATCATAATAGTAAGATTTCTCATACAGTTTTTCATTCTAAACGTCTAATGCCTTGAAAAAACCTTTTTGTATATAGTATATGATTTCTTGTTCCATCATAAGAGTGACTTATTTTATAGAGAAACTTTCATTTGAACTCAAAGAGTATCATAGATCATATAACAAAGGTTTCTCATTCTATACTCGTCCAATGCCTTGGAAATGCATTGTTATACACAGTATATAGTTTCTTGCTCCATCATAAAACTCGCTTATTTTATAGAGAAGTCTCCATTTGCACTTAAGGAGTATCATAAATTATATAATAAAGGTTTTCTCATTCTATACTCGTGTAATGCCTTGTTATGCTTCTCTATTTGTGTGTAAACCTTATAAACTGCAAATTTCAGCAAGATCTTTACAGTAACCCAAGTAAGTTATTGTTATCCCAATGAAAACAATCTCTATTTGCACTCGACTATAACGCTGAAGGTGCCCTTGTTTCAGATCTCTCTACCCTAAATACACTTAGTATATCCCCCTTTTATTGTATTTTCGTGTCTGAGTTCAGCGAACTGTCGCGATGCAGTTTAGAAAAGAGGGAGAGGAAGGCAAGGGGGGGGAGGGAAAGCTTATCCAATTTTTCGCCAGCTTGGCAACTGATTGATAACAGTTAGCAGACAGTTGAGAAGCACCACGTGCCCTGAATCGGCTGGGAAGTATAAATAGTTTGCGTGCGTTTTAAAACGCGCTAAAAATAAACGCACTTATTTGCATTTCATCAGCCGTTGACCCAAAATAGCTTACAGTCTGCAGAGAGTTCTCTACATCTCCCTTTCTCTTCTCATCTCTCTTTCTCTCATTCCATTTGCAATTACGCATCCCATTGAGTAGTTGAGACACGGCGCGATTTAAAACGCGCGCGCATGCTGATAAAAACGCAGTCAACGACGCGGTTTACATTCCAAAGTGCACAGAGAGAAGAAGAGGGTGGTGTAACGGCAGGGGGAGTGGGAGAAGGAGGCAGAGTAGGAGAGGGAGGGGCAGTGGGAGGCTGCAAAGCAAGCTCAGTTATCAAATTTGTTTGGCTGACAAACTGCGACGTAGTTTTCCCGCAGTGGGCGGGGCCAGTCAGGCAAGAGGGGCAGCGGCAGGGGGAGGGGGCAGACAGAGAGACAGCAAAGGCGGGTGGGAGGTGGAAGGGAATCTTCAGTTGCGCGCCAGATAAGTTTCGGCAAGTCTTTGTAGTCTGCAGATCGCAAACTGACCAAAGCAGCGACGCTGACAGGCAGCGACAGCGACTGCGACTGCAGCAGAGGCAGCGGCAGAAGCTGCGTAAATTGCAGCAGCAGCGTCAGTTACAGCTGATAGCTTGTTGGATTTACCAGTTGAAACCAGCTGAGAATCTGCCCCAATGCGTTTTGGATTCGCCTCATTGTTTACAGCTCTGTCTACGTCTCCCGCAGTCTCCCTCTCTCTCTTTCTTTGCCTGTCTTCCCTTCTCTCTCTCTCTCTGTCTCATTGCTTCTTCGTCTTATTCTGATCCGTAACTCGTGCGCTCACTCCATCAATCCATTAGATGACGATCACTCGTGATCAATGCAATTTGTTTGCGATTTGGTGACGGAGGCCACGGTGCGTGAGCCACAATGATGATGCAACAATAACAACTGATTGCAGTCTGTGGAGGAGCCTGTGTGCCCCACAATGGCGGCTGCATTGACGATCGCAGCAAAGATCGTGTGTAGATTGTGAGCAAAGTCGATCAGGATCTCAGGCAAGGTCGCGACGATCGACAGTTTGACAAGATGTTCACTCTTTGGCACTCTGATGTGATCAGTGATGGCATTCTTCAGCGAGTTGGCGATCATATGTGATAAGCACTGATCACCACATACGATACTCTGCTCTCTTTACTGATCAGTGATCGAAATAGGTATAACACAATCAGTTTAACAGACTAAGTTAGTGAGAGCAACCTCAATCTAAGACTTATTTTCGCAGTTAGCGAAAAAAAGCAAAAGATATTCGACTGATCGATAAATATGATCATTAAATAGTTTTTGAATGACTTTAAACATATAGAAAATATAGATAGATATGTATGAATATATCATAACTAGAATGCAGGAGGGAAAAATGTGATATCTTCTAGTGTTTGAGATCATCATAGTTTACGATGCCCAAATAATTTCTTAATGAGAATCAACTGATACTGATGTTTGGTTATAGATTAATGTTTCTTCTTAAATCGATCTGAACTAGTTCTGCGATCACCAAAGAAGGCGCTAAATTTACAACTAAAAGTAAACAAAGTAAAGGATGGAAGCATAACAGTTGCTTAGTGGCATCGAAAACTTCTTCTACGGATCTTCCTCCTTATCCTCCGTATCTGATCTTGAATTAACTTAAGCACTTCCCTATCGTTCTCTACTTACATAATATCTCACGATCGCGCATGCTGGGGTTCCTCAATATTGTGGCCACTTTTGGTCTGATTGCTTTGCCATTGTTGTTGTTGTTGCTGTGTCCATTCTTGTTGGCCTTTAGCGTGTCCTGGTTGCAGCTGCTGTTGCTGCCACCGTCTTTGGTGCTGCTGAACTCCTCAACGATAGTGTCGTCCTCCGACAGAGCTGATCGGCACTTGGACAAGTGAATGGTGTCTGAGTTCATAGTGGCATCTGTAGTGAGAGAGAGAGAAAGGGAGGCAGAGGTGAGTTAAAGCAAGAGACAGTGAGAGAGAGGGGGAGAGAGGTGACTGCCTTACCATCCTGCATGGGCATGAAGGAGTCCCACTGTGATGAGTCCCAAGGCTCCGAGAATATGGTACCATCATCGGACTGAGCCGAATCGATGCCACCGTAGTAGGTCTGACAGAAGGCGGCGGCACAGTTGCGCTCCACATTGTCGTACGAGGAGAGACGGCAACCGTTCTGGCTCTGGAATGACTTTTGGCTGCCATCGCATTGGGCATTGGGCTTCTCCTGCAGTGGCGCCCCTGCTCCGGCTCCAGCTCCTGCTGTCTGCTGTGGCGTGGAGCAACGCACCAGCTCGGGCAAATTGAGATCAGGCAGACGCTTTGCTATAATCTGATGCACTGTCAGCGCACGCTTCTTGGTGCCATTGGCATCCTTAGCTGCATCTCTGCCTAGAGAGTTCTCCTTCTCTGACCAATCGCCGCCAGCGGCATCTCCATCTCCATTACCAACTGCTCCACCTGCATTCGTCTCCTGCTTGGCCATGAACTCCCAGCTGGAGTCAAGCTGCCAATGATCGATGCGATTGCGTCCACGCTTCGCTTGCGGTTGCTGTGCCAACGGTTTGGGCTTTTGCTTCAGCTCATCGAGACTGCCGGCAAGCTTCTCCACTTCGGTGGGCAGCAGCAGTGGGGCTGTCGCTGTGCCCAGTCCTCCCTTCAGGGGTTCCGAATGCCTCTGATTGGCGGGCAAGAGTTGAGAGCGCTGATTGCGCAAAATGGCCGCTGCTGCTGTGGTCAGGCCAGCCTGACGCAGTGCATCCGCCGGCTCAGCATAGAAGGGGCTGCCCTGTTTGCTTCGCGAACCAGGAGTCTGTGCTGCTGTCGGCGTGGTGTCGCCGCCATCGCAGCTCAGCTGCTGCTGCTGCTGCTGCTCGTGCAGTGACTGTGTCATGGTAGGTGGCACAGATCCTCCAACATTTGCCAGATTGGGCAGCAGTAGACCCGCTCTGGAACGGGGTGGGGCATCACCAGAGAACTGCAACAGTTGCTGTTGCTGCTGCTGTTGCTGTTGGTTGTTGTCGGTGTGGCACAGGTTCGTCTCCTCGCAGGGCGGCAGCAGTTGCTGTGTGGGTGTGGTGGCTGCAGGGGGAAGAGAGAAAGAGAGAGGGGGAGAGAGAGAAAGAGACGGGATGAGTATTTGTTGAGAGTTCTACTGAAGCGATCATTGGACGTGGGAAATTTTATAGATGAACAATAACCGTTTATTGCTATTTAATAGGTTTAACCATTTCGTAACCGATTGATTTTCAACTATTGTTCGTAAACGATTTGTGAGCTTGGCGCAACTATTGCATAGCCGTTTCAGCTTTAAAATGTTTGTGGTTTATTATTCTTAACCGTTTCATAACCATTTTATTGCCTTCAAATAGATTTAGCCTCTGTTTTGCATAAGATATTCGCTCGCTATTTGTTCAACATTCGCTTGTATCATTACTAACTCCTACCCGATTCGTAACCGTTTCATAACATATGCCAATTCATATCTCTTTCATAGCTGTTGCATGTACAACTTGTACTCTTAATAACCTATTCATAGCCGTTTCGTACCCGATTCTTAGCCGATTCATAACCGATTGGAATTAATTTTGTTTTTTAACATGCAGCAGATATCTGTGATCGAACAGAATAGCTAAGTACACCTGAAACATAAGCGTTTCGTATCCGATTCATAACCGTTTCGTACCCGATTCATAACCGATTCGTAACCGTTTCGTACCCGATTCATAACCGTTTCGCACCCGATTCGTAACCGTTTCAATTGATTCTTATATCTCCACATAACCCCAACTATACCAATCAAATGAAATGCTTTCCCAGCATAACCGTTTCGCATACTCGATCACTCTATCACCTTCAAATCTTTCTAGAGATCAGCCTCTACTTACGTGTCTCGGCAAGCAGATCAGGTCGTCGATTCAAGACACCACCACCACCATGTGGCACCTGCTCCAGTCCCGGCTTGAAGCTGGTCAGGAGGCTGGCCCGATCGCTGGGATCGTGTGACCAAACATCCTCGTAGTCACTGATCTTGTCGCTCAGTGCACTGGCACAGTACTGAGCTGGAGGACTCTCGAGTATGTCCGATTCCTGGTAATGCTTTGACTCCTTGCACAGACGTGCCTTGCGTGATTTGCTGCCACCTGCTGCGTGGCGACTCGAAGGGAAGCAACCGTTGGCAGCAGTTGGAGTTGCAGCTGCTGATGATGCAGTCGCTGCATTTGGTGTCATGGGTGACAGAATCTGATGATGATGCTGACTGCGATTGGAGTCGCGACTCGATTGCGACTGTGACTGTGACTGTGATTGATGGCTTGATGGCCAGCGACTGTCGTTGGATGAGGAACCCTGCGAGGACAAGGTGTCCTTGCACTCACCCTCCGGGGAAAGACGCTTGGCAAAGGTTTGGAACGTGCTGGTGCTGGCCTGATGTGAGTTGAGCAGCGCATTGAAGGGATTGCTCGATGCGGGCGTTGTGACCTCCACAAATTGAGCGGGATCAGCTGCAGTTACAGCTCCAGTTGGAGTTGCTGCTCCTGCTCCGGCTGCACCTGCTCCGCCATTCTCCATGGAAAACGTCACTGTGGTGGTCACTGTGAAATTGTTGGCCAACTGATCCGGTGAATGTGGCTTGGACCAGCGCATTGGCGGCGCTGGTGGCTTGAGATTCAGCGTATTCGGTGGCTTTGGCCGCTGTGGACGCACCTGCTCCAGTTCTGTGCATGTCTTGAATGTGCTCAGATTGTTATCCAGGGCAGTGGCAGTTGCAGACGTACCGACTCCCATTCCTCCACTGATGGCTCCTCCTGCTGCTGCTGCTGCTGCTCCGCCAGGCAAATAACTCTGTGCATCCACTGGCGACATGGTCAATATGATCGAGTCCACCGAATTGGGACTCAACAGTTGCTGCTGCTGGTGATGGTGCGAGAAGGAGCTCATGCTGGAGTTGGTGGTATCCGAGGGGGTGCCCGCCTGGCTAAAGAACCCAAGCAGTTGCCCGCTGCCTGTGGGACTGAATAGGGACTGAGTGGGTGTGGCAGCCACCCCAGTTGAGCTTGCCAACTTGCCGGCAATGGCATCGCTGAAGAAGGTCGCCGTGCCCAGGCCGCTGGTCTCGGTTAGCGACAGCGGCGACTTGGCATCCAACAGTAGCAGCTGCTGTTGCTGTTGCTGCTGCTGCTGTTGCTGCTGCTGCAACTGTTGCTGGGATTTGCTGTTGCTGCTGCTGCTGCTGGTGAGGGGTGGAGCCAGCATGGCGGGACTGCTGGCATAGCTCCAGAACTCCTGACCGAGCAGCGCCAGAGATGAGAGCTTCTTGCGATTGTTTGCCTCACGCAGCACACGGGGCAGCATCAGTTGCACGGGCAACTCGTCGCAGCATTGCGCGTAGTGGGCGATGAGGGCGGGAATGGAGCCGAACTTGAAGCGGGAGCTCTCCAGACTGAGAATGTTCTCCTGCGATTGGATTAGATAGTGCTCGATGTAGGGTCCTGTGTCCTGTGGCAGACGCACTGAGACGGCCATTGTATTGGGCTGACTCGAGCCACGTACTATGAAGGTCTGCAAGAGAGAAAGAGAGAGCATGAGTTGAGTGAGCTGTTGTCATAATGCCCCCACACCCCCAACCTTCTTCTCCCACTTTTGCAACGCGTTAAATGTTGCGTTAAAAATGCGCGCACATAAATTTTCCGCAGTTTTCTTGCGCACTTTTTTTTACTTTCCCAAAGATGAATGATAAATTGGTATTCCATGCAAGCGATGGCAACCCTGGCCCGCCCCCTACTCCTGTCCCTCCTGTCTCTGTTGTCCCCAATGAAAACTTTGCAGACGCTGCGACAAAGCGCCCAAGTCGTGTGGCAAGTGCGGCATGTGGCATGAGCAGCCTTCACTCGCCTTCGTCTGGCTTGAGATTTGGTCAAGAGCAGCGTCGCGTCGCCTTGGCAGCATCTGCTTCAGGGTTTAATCGCCAAGTGCAACGCTAAAGTTTTCATAATGAGGCAGAAGCTAAGGAGGATTTTTCACTAAACGATTTCTCAGGCAACTCAATGCAGCAGGCAACCAGAAATGTTCGTATGAACAACGAGATCTCAGTGCCTATAAGAGGTAGAGCTATTAAATTTGGTTACTATATGCCTTAGTATGGTAGGCAGCTAATGCTTGTTTGAGAATTTAGCCACGCCTACCCACAGTGGGAAAAAAAACAATTGAAGACGTCATTTTACTGGTAGAACTATTGCATTTGCGTATGTGTATAACAAATATTAATATCCAATATGCAATGAACTTGTTAAAGATAAAGGTCGTACTAGAAACTCGAAATATCGTCACATTCGATTGATTTAGTCGGTATGAACACCTATATCTCAGAGACTATTAGATATAGGTGTATCAAAATTGGTAATAATTTGTCTTAGTATTGTGGGTAGCTAATGTTTACAATAGAATTCAGCCGCGCCTCTCTCAGCCCACGTAAATCGATTAAAACCGATTCGCAAGCGTAATTTCCACGATAGTCCGTTGATTGCCAGTATGCACAATAATTATTACGATCCTAAACATATTGCAAAATTTTGTTGCGAGCATGTAATAAACATTGAAGTTATATAAGAAATAATTTTAGTGGACAAACAGATTTGCAAGACTCCGCAGGACAGACACACTTGAGACAACTTTAAGGTAAAAGAATCGCAGAGAACTCACTAAAAGTGCTTTCTAATGTTGTGCTTAGACATTGTTTGTGTGCGTACGTGTGAGTCTATGCATGTGAGTGTGCGTGTGTGTGAATGTGAGTCTGTCAGTGTGTGTGCTTTTCAATTTTACAGAGCAACCCTAAAAGCTTGCAATTATATTTTTTCAGATTTCAATAAATGCCAACGCTGTTGTGGGGATTCTACCATGTGGAGTAGGTAAAGTACAAGAGGCGGGGGGCGTGGCAAAACGAATATGGACACCCCGCGGCGTTGTTTATGATTTCTCTGCGCGTTCTGCACAATTTTCAATAAGCAGTCGAAAGACCAAAAGATAAAAACCAACGAAGGGGGGGGAGGGGGCATAAATGGGGTAGTAAAAGTGCACGACAGGGTGTTGCTGGGAGTGGGGGGACAGAGGAAGTTAGTTGGGTATCTGCGAGTATGTTTATTTGATTTGCTCAGCCAAAATAAAAACGAAGCTGCTTTTTTTTTAAGGCTGTTGATTTTATTAAACGCAGACTGGAAAAGAAGTAGATAAGGGAGGGGAGCGGGGCACTTAAAGCGAGCCAAACACACACACACACACAAGCAAGCATTATCTGCTTGATTCAATAATGTGCTCAGGCAGGGAGTCTGAGTGGGCAAGCGAAGGGGGCGTGGACAGTCGAAGTGACCAGCAACGGAAATGCAATTTGCGAAGCGGAAAAACGTCTTAACAAGCCAGTAAAAATGGCAACAAAAGGGTAAGTTGGCAGTGTGTGTGTGTGTGAGAATGACAGAAGAAGTGTGTGTGAATGTGTGTGTGTGAGTGCTTGTCTGCCTGCATTTTATGGAAGCCTTGACAAAATTCGAGCGAACAATAAAAAGGCGTAACGGCATTTAAATACAGCAGTAAGTGGCGAGTGAGAGACAGTGAAAGAAAGAGGGGGGAGAGAGGGAAGGGAAAGACTGTGCATAGTCAGATCTGAATATATACATCTATATATACCATATACTTTATATACACACAATGAAGTTGTGCAAAGCGTTGCAAAGTGCATCGAACAATTGTTGCAATCAATTTGGGGCGTTTTGGCCACGCCCCTCACATTGCCCACTCATTTGCTTACTCTCTCTACCTCTCTCTCCTTCTGTGGCAGGTGCAACAATTTGTCTAGCCTGCTTTTAGGCGACTCCAGGAAGCTCGTAAAGTGCATTCCGTCTCGTCTTGAGTTGCAAATGCATTTTCTCTCCACAGTTCATTGACTGAGACTCCCCACCCACTCCACACACTCTACACACTCTCTCCACACACACTCTCTACACACTCTACAAAAACACAACACTTCTAACTGCTCTCTACACACTTTACACAGCAGTCTGTGCAATTAAGTGAGAAGCTTTCACTTGCACTTTTCACTCACAATTCCCGTTCGGCAATTTCGAGAACCGCAAAAGCCTGTTAACGATTTCATTTACCGCCCACCGCCAGTGGGCGTGGCCATGTCTCGTTAATTTATATGTTTGCAATGCGAGTGACAACACAAGTGGCAGTCAAACAGAAACAGAAACAGAAACAGTTGGACAAACTCGATAGCAATTCACGGACCTTCCTCATTCCGAGAAACAAAATCAACCATAAGTTGTGCTGTTGTTTGAAAGAGGAATGGATTGTTAAGAGATTATCAGCTTAGCGAGGCAAATCAGTTTTTAAATATTATTAGTTTAAGCAGAATTAGCAGTATTTATCGATGATATTCCATTACAAATCTTCGCAGTTTAGCCAAGTGCAAAACAGCTGAAAGAACGCCGAGTATTTCTCATATTCTCTATATATTTCTCTTGCTTTCTCTTGACTTTTTAACAACTTTAACAGTTGTTTATATTGTAGTTCGTTTCTGCAAATTTTGTGTCTTTTCAGTTATTTTGCAGTTGGCGATTTGCTGGTGAAAGTGATTTGGTTTAGTGCTTTGGGGCCTTGTTTCACTTGCATTTCGTTTTCGCATTTAATTGCACATAAATTATTGCACAAATCACACCACACACTCGCACACACACACACACACACACTCACTCCGCATCACTTGTCGTTGTCGCATTTGCGCCCATTTCCGGTAACAGAAGGCGTGTGAGGGGAGCAGGGTAACAACATTTCCGGTTTCCATTTCTCGACTATTTGCCGCGTTTGCCCTTTGGGGGCGAAATGTCCGCAGCGTCACCCTTTTTTGGCCAAGTGCCCGGTGGCATTGGCTCCTCTGCCCCTCCCTCTTACTTCCCTCCTTCTCTCCCCCTCTCTCTTTCTCTGTCGCTGTCTCTGTCTACCTCTCCACTTGCAGTTATTCCTCACTATGCGCAACGTGTCGCAGCTGCTGCCGCCTCGCTGCGTCCGTCTGCCTTGCGGTCTTTTTGCTGGCCATGAAACGAAAGTGCAACCCAACCCCTTCCCCCCGTAACTACACCCTCTGTCCTTCCTCTTGCCTCTTGTTGGCTTTCGCCCTTTGGGATCGTCTGCCATCGCCGCGTCGCGTTGTAGAATGTTGTAATCAAGTTTTGGCCCGCAAATAGACTCGTTTCGCTCGCTCGAGCGCCAAGTCTGCTCTATAATCATCAAATCATGCCCTCAACTTGTGCACATTGCAACGCTGCCCCTCTTCCCAACACTCTGTCCTGCTCTCTGTGTATCAATCATGCGGCACATCAAAATGCTTGACATCAAATCTTGACAATCTAATGGCCTCCGGTTGCAATGATGCGACCAAACATAGTGAAACATTTCCAAGTGAAACGAGGCGTGTCGAGCTTGAGGTTAAGGGGTTGTACGTGTGGGCAGGGACGGGGGTGAGGCACGTGGCCAGCTTGCAACGTGCCATGGGCACATACACACACTTGCATAGAGCGTTGCGGCAAGTCAATAAATGTGACAATAAACTGATACAAATTCTATTTACAAATTCAATTTTAGAAATAACTTAAGAGCAAATTTATTGATAACAAGTAGAATAACTTTGCTCTATCTGACTCTAGCAATATATTATTAATGCAAATGCATTTTATATATACAGTATTTCAATAGTGGAAGCATATTTATGCAAAGAAATGTTGAGTTACTTGGCATGTTAGTGAGGAAAACGAAATAAAAAACTATTGCATACTTTCTTGGGCGTATACAAGTTAAATTGTTCTAGTTAACGTTATATCATTAAATCAGTTTAAATATTATAACATTCTAGTGGGAGTGCTTTCTATAAATAGCAATCTACCTTATAGGAAAAAAAAAGAAGCGGAAGCCACCAATTTCTGAGGATTTTAAAGTGTTTTCTTTCTTGTAATTTTCAGATGTCGCTTTTAACTGTCAAAAAAACTTACTAATTTAATTATGTAATGTCATATACAGTCAGTCATATAAGTCTTTACACATAAGTTACATTGCATTAACATATATTTATGCATATATTATTTAAAATATACTATATTATTATATGTTGCCTTCATATTACGCACCACTTTCCCTACTTAGCTTTCATGTTGTCGAACTTTGACTTGGTTCCACGGCCAGCAAAGTGTCACCCTAGTGTCACCCTACCCCCTCCTTCTGAGGGTGCACTCTAAATTTGCATATCTATTCAGCGCCTGAAACTGAAACCGCCTCAAAATGGGGGAAACTGTTGCGTGCCACACAGAGCAATTTAACACCAGACAAGGAGAGCAGGAGGAGCAACAGCAGCTGGACCAGCCCAGGGGAGATGCACAGAGCCGCCTAATGAGTGTCGGCGGTTTGTGTGGTTAGACACGGAGAGCAGATGAAGAGGAGAAGGAGGTGTAAAGGAAAGTGAGAGAAAAAAGCTGCATAATATAATGAAATTTTGCCAAGAAGCGTCTCCAGCTGGGCCACAGAACTGGACCTCTATTATCTACCCATTGGCCTGGCTATTAAAAAAAAGAGGAGAGAGAAAGAGGAACAGAAAAAAGACAAAATATGATAGAATCAGGGGCAGGGTAAGGGTTCAATTTTGAGGTTTCTCAGCACTGAGTCGCTTTTGGTATAATAAAAATCTCATATTTTATTCAAATTGGTAATGTGAGCTGCAACCAAGACGATTGCTCTGTCGAGAAGGAGGGGAGAAGGAGACACCCTTACAGTGCAGTGGCAGCCACCCTTCTCATTCCCTTCGCCAGCTATTTGCATTTCATTGACATTCATTTGGGAGTCTGGTAAGTGTGGGGAAGGTCTTTCGGTTTTTATATTTCTTATTTTGGGAGGGTTTTGTTTTACTTTCGCATCGCTTTCTTTGCATAGCAAATTGAATTTGAATCCCAAGTCCAACAATGGGGCACCCTGTTCCCTAGCAACTGCTTTAGTACCAGCGGCACCCTGTGGTCCTCTCTCTCTCTCTCCTTTCCCTTCCTTAGACCCCCCACTTGCCCCACACTCTTTCCCACTCTGTTTTTTCATTGTTGTTGGCCGCCGCGTTGTCTCATTTGCCTTTTGCTGTCCACTCAGCTGACCTCACACTGAGTGCAGCTACCCCCCACCTCTCCTACCATTTTCTTTCCCCCTACTTTTCTCTCTTTCTCTTCATTACTCCCAGACCTTCTCTCTCTTTCTTCCTGCACTCTATCTCTCCCTTGTGCCTCTTCCCTGTCCCTTTTGTGGCTGCTAAGCTGCTTTCGTTGTGCAGTCCACGAGTCCGTCTGTTGCTCTGATCCTCTACCTCCCCTTTCTTTCTCTTTTTCTCTCTCTGCCCTTTCTCCTTTTCTCGCCTTAAGCTGACTTCCCTTGATTTCCGTTTGTTGTTCCGTTCGCTGCTTTTGTGCTTTTCAATTTCGTCTTTCCATCACTGGCTCGTCAGTTTGCAAAGCCCTCTCTTCTGCTCCCTCTCATTCTTACGCCATCTCTCTTCCTCTCTGATTCTCTGTTTCCCTCTCTCTGTCAAGCAGTGTCGCTTCATTCTAGGTGCATTAAACTCATTTGCCAAACGGCTTTCAATTATAATTTTTGTTAATAATTCATTAGCACAATGTGTCGCCATGGCATGAACCTCTCTCTCTCCCCCTCTCTCTGTCTCTCTCTCTCTCTGTATCCTTCCCTTTGTTGTTGTGTAACGAGTTAAGCCAAAATGCATTCAGACAGGCATCATACCCCCACACAACATGCCTGGTGGCAACATGCGGCCACGTTGCGCATACGCCATGTGTGACGTGACTTTAATTGAAATCTATTGAAAATATTTGATGTGGAAAATTGCTTCGAATTGGCAAATTTGCAGTTCATTTGTGATATACAAGTTCAGCAAAGTTCAGTCTTTTATAATTTTGCTATAAATATTATACTATTATGCTATAAAAATGTTAAATTGCTTTTAAAGCTACTTAAAGTGCTTTATAGCATAGCTGAGCTATAAGGCAGTTGCTATAAATCAGCCATAATCATTGTGGAGAGATAAATTCACATACAGTTTAAAGCTGTTTAATTTTCATATTTATGGCAACTTTAAAGGCATCAAGAATGTATACAGAGCTATAAGGCAGTTGCCATAAATCAGCTATAATCATTGTAGAGACATAAATATGCATGCAGTTTAAAGCTGTTTGAATTGCATATTTATAGCAACTTTAAAAGCATCAAGAATGTATATACATATATACATGCTATAAAGTATATATGCTGTATGCTATAAAGTACGCAACTTAGAGCACTTTGATGCATTTTTATTTCGTATTATTATTATAGAAATAAAGTCAAGCATCAAATTGGAATTGCCCCTGACGATTGCCTGTTACTGTTGCACCTTCCCTTTCTGCTTATGCTTCCCCTGCTCCTTCCTCTACTCCTCCTTGTCTGGCATGCAGCTGCCCATTTTGGCGCAGCGCATCATCTGGCAACGCTCCAACGTCGCTTGAGGCATGTTAACTATGCAACTTATGAGCTCTGTTCAATTGATCTCCCTACTTAGATAGAGAGGGGAACAAGAGAGGGAGTGGGAGAGAGGGAGAAGGGCATAGGTTGTGCTGTTTCCCTGTTGGGGTGTCGCTTGCAACCCTTTTGGCTCTCGCTTTGCTTGTCATCTGCGCTTACCCCCAACACACACACACCCACACACACAGAGGGAGACAATCGACACCCACACTGCGTCTGTCTGCGACGTTATCGCTCATCAGCTGTGGCTCTGTGGCCGTGGCTACTGTTCCACACATGCCTCACCTCCTCACTCCCCCCTCCCTCTGGCCATGCTTGCCCCCCTATGGGTGATAAATAAAAACTGTCTGCGCCTATGTGTGACTGGCTTCTTGTTTCTTGTTTCAGCTTGGTTGCGTTTCTCTTTTTTTTTTCATTCTGTGACTTTTTGCCTTGTAAGCTGACTACACAGTCGCAATCTGCCCCTAACCCTTACCCTCCTCCTCCCTGCCCACTCTCTTTCTACCACATGACAAAGCCGACACAAAAACAGAAATACCAGCGAAAAAATTCAATTTGATTGCCTTGTCCGCTTCTCTATTGACCATTTAAGCTGGCGTACAGTTTGGCAAGTATTGAGCGAAGCAAGAGGGGAAGGAAAGGAGAGGAAATGCAAGCTGCAGCTTAACAAGTTCATTTTGGTCTGATGCCTGTGGGGCACAGCATAGAATGCAATGGAGAGCATAAATCAAATTGCAGTCAAAGCGAGATCAGAGACAAAATTAATCAAACGAAATATGCAACGAAAAAACACCAAAAAATAATATCAAGCGAAATATATTGCGAAAAAATACCAAGATAAATACCATGTACGTTCTGCACACAAAAGTGCAACTGGAATAAGAACTAGTTGAAACTGCGCATACGCCACGTGTGGTGTCAGTTTTAGCATTAAATCATTGCATATTTTGCGGCTACGCTAAGTAACTTTAATTTGCCTTTAATCGACACGTTCTTCTCTCTACAATTCTCTCTCTCTCCCCCCCGTTCTTTCTACTCCTGCCTTCATTGGTCGCCGTTTTGCGCTGCTAATTACATTCTGTGGTCAGCATAACAAATCCCTGACGAGGCACAGCGTTTTATCAAAATAAAAACAACAAGAAAAAACAAGCAGTAGAGAGTGAGAAAAGGGAGAGGTGGCAGTGACAGGGGAAGCTGCAGGCACATGTGGCTTCAGGTTTCAGCTTTCATTTACAGCTGCAGCACGGTCATTTATGATTGATGGAGTAGGACAAGCAGGGGGAGGAAGAAGAAGAGACAAAGAGAGAGAGAGAGTGGCCAGCTAGGCTGTCGATAACGAGCAAGCAACTGCTTAGTTTGAGTGACCTCTGATGGACGTGCAGCTACCCTATAGGCTGAGGTAGACATGCACTTCCGTATAACTTTGCAAGTTGAAATTGTTGTAGATCGATGCAGATAAAAGGAGGTTGGAATGAAATCTATATAGAATATGTTATTACATTATTATTATGTCATTTATTATTATTATATTATTTATTTAAATATTGCTTAGCTCGTTATTTATACTTTTCTGATGTTAATTTTAACTTTGTTTCTTTGCATCTTGGTGTATGTTTCATATTGCTTTCAATCTTCCGCATAAACATTTGACATACAGGGTATTTCAAAAAGAAATCGACAGTTGGCAATGCTGAACAACACACACATACTCACACATGTACACACACATACACACACCAATATACACCCATGCACACATAGAGAGACAGAGAGGGAAAAAACAAGTAATTAAAATACCAGGCAGGCAAATGGACCAAAGCGATTTACTGCTGCTGTTGTCGCTCGTTGTTTGCTGTTGCTGTTTGCGTTGCTGTTGTTGTTGTTGCAGCCACATGTGTTGCCACAAATGGTCAGCATGCGCTCAGCCGCATTCGTAGCTCAAACATATTGATTGATTTTTAATTACAACATTTACCAGTGCAATTTACACAGAGGGTCACATGTGCCAAAGGGAGCAGGGGCAGGGAGAGAAAGAGAGGAGATAGAGAGAGAGAGAGAGAGAGAGAGTGAAGGGCCACAGAGAGAGCGGAAGAGAGAAAGAAGGTCCACAACAGACGGCACTCACTTGAAGCAGCTGCTTCAATTTCAATTTCAATTATGCAAATACTTTTTTATTAAACGCATAAACAAATGCGTAGCAATAAGGGGCGGGGTGGCAAGGAATCAAGGGGGCGTGGTGAGGCGTGTAATTGCCGACAGCAATGCAATTAGTGTGAGCAAGAGAGAGAGAGAGAGACCGGAAGAGGCAGAGAATGGGAGAAAAACTGCACAAGTTGGCGAAAAAGTGAAAAGTTTTTGTGCTGCTGCAGCACAGCAGTACTTCTTACCTAGCCACGCCCGCTGCCCACTACTCCTCGCCATCCCCTCCTCCAAGCAGGCTCCAATCAATGCGCTATTGTTGCGACGCGTTCGACAATTGAAAATTGTCGAGCTGAAAAAACGCTTTTCACTTTTTCAGTACTCGACAAGAGCAGACGAAGAGCAGGCAAGAGCAGGCTGAAGAAGAAGAGAGAGAAGAGGCAGCAACTCGAGTGCAGCTGCGTCGCGTGCCATGTTCGATATTCGCTTTTATTCAAATTGCCATTCACTGCTATTCATTTTCATTCATTCAATACGCTTCGTTTCGTTTCACTTTAAAGTTAGCGAGGTAAAGTTCGTAATTGAAATTTTTCGTTGCATACTTTGAGGCGGCGCGTAAATTCGATTGCACGTGAAACGAGATTTGTATGGGGTGAGGCTGTGAGGGAGGGGGGGATTATGCATTTAACAAAGAAATAATTGGCATTCTTCTTTTCTTGGGGTTTCGTGAAGAGAGTTGACAATGGAAATATGATGAGTGCAGTAAGAGTAAATAAGGTTATTAACGGGTTGAAGAGTACTCTTATTATAAGGTAGCAGGGTGGCATAGGTACTTGTTCTAAGCTGAAGAAGGCAACTTCCCACAGAGTATATATGTCTATGTTTTTGATCTCTTTCAACAGAGGAGTCGAGTATATATGAATATATTACTGATCAGTCTATTCAAACTAAGCATGTTTCTGTGCCCGCAGTTCGTATGAACTCCTATAACTCAGCGACCCTTAGAGCTAGACCTATCAAATTTGAAGACAGTATGCCTTTGTGCTGGCACCTTCAAATAGAGTTATAAAGCCATACGAAACCCCAACAATGCGAGCAGCAAACAGCGCTACCTCATTCTTCTTGCTTATCTTGGTATATGCAGCAGGGTCAAGCTATGTTTTTCTATTTGCCACGCCCCCTACACTCCTTACCTAGTGGTTGTTGTCGCCTCTGTTGTTTACGGGCACAAATGACAAGCAATTTAGTTGGCATTCGAGCGATTCGATGAAGCATTCAGTGATTCATTCGACTAAGCAGACTATGTCCAGTTGTCTCGCTGGACTATCTCTCGCCCAACAGTCGCTGCTCTCCCTTTTCCCCCTCTCCCCTCACACTGCCTCTGTCTGTGCTGTACACGTGATAATTGCTGAGCAGGACACAACGTTGGACTCTGTGTCCACTTGGGGTGGACTAACTTATTGAATCTGTACAATTTGTTGGACTTTGGGGACACTTTGCCGTGCCGGGAGGAAGGTAGAGGGAGGAGGGGGAGGAGGAAGTAATTTCAATTGTCTATGCAAAGCGACTTGAATCACAAAATGACCAGCAACCGTAGGCGTAGGCGGGGCAGGGGCGGGGCTGGTAATGTAAATCGCATTGAATGGCTTTTGTCTCGTTTTGTCGCCTTTCTACCTAACCTCCTCCTCCCTTCGTCTACATGTCGGATAAATTTCAATGAATTTCGCAAGCACAGCGCGTTGTGCCACCCGCCTCCCCGCACCCCTCTTCCCCTGGCGCCCACAACAATTTCTTTGTTTATCTTTCGCAATTCACAATTAAAAGGGCTGCGAGACCATTGTGACCGCTGTCGCAATATTAATGAATCTCTCTGGTGCAGCCCTTTCTCCCCCTACCCTTCTCTGTCCCATGCCCTACTCCCCTCGCTGTTAATTGATTGCAATTTGTGTATGTAAATTGCGCCCGCTTGTATGCAACGGTTTTTTTTGGCTTGTTTTGGGCATTGTTTGCCTGCCACGCCCCCTTCTGGCCACACTCATTAAGCAATATCAATAATAATTCATAATTATCGGCGCAAACACACTCACCCCCTCCTCCTTGCCCTGCAGCAGATGAACCGCACCGGAACGTTGTATCCCTGGCAGAAACCACATGGGATGCGTGAGCAGTAAACGCTCTGTGAGACCCAAATCGCAGGGCGGCGAATTGTCGCTGGAATCGCGTGAACTCTCCTCCTCCTCCTCACTGGATGTTTCGCCCTCGGCCAAGATGCCGCCCTCCGAGCTCGAGACGAGAGATGTGCGTGACTGTTAAAAGAGAGAGACAGAGAGATAGAGAGATATCATTAGTATTGGTTGAGATTTGCTTAACATGAGTTTGATTGATGATTGCAGAAAGATTTGATGGCACAAAAACCTGCTTGAAGCTGAAGTTTTGACTGTACCAGGGCTGCATAATGCATGGCAAATGCTGCAGGGAGATTTAGCAGATATCTAGGGACTATGCAAGTCTAGAGAGCATAGATAAAGAGCTAGACAGTTGCTCCGACTAAGCAGAAACTAAGGAACAATTTAGACTGCATTTTATTTAAAACCAGGGCTGGCAAACACACTGTGAACTACTGACTTTAAGTCTACTCACAATTCTTCCTCTTCTCTCCTTGCATGCACTTCAATTGGAAGTGTCACCAGGGTTGCAGTTGCAGTGGCGTGCTGCTCTTCAGCCCCAGGGCTGGCAAATGACGACAACAACAATCCCCACTCGACCGCATTTCGCTGCATTCTCAAGCACAGCTCGAGTTGTCGCTGTCGCTGTCGCTGGGACTGACGACAAAACTGCTTGACACATTGCTCTCGGCCATGTTTGCCTCCCCCCCGCCCTTCTCCTCACATCACACCCTTCACGCTCCTCACACATTGTCAAATCTTGAGTGCAATCTCATGTCATGCCATCAAAAACGAAACGAAAATGATGAGACATTTTTGGGCTGAACTTTTAAAGAGTCGCCGCGGGCGCCCAACGTGGGCTCTTTCACATTTCTCGCCCTGCACATCTACTAAAATCTTTTACAAGTTGCCGGCAACGCGTAGGCGTTTTTAATTGAAAATTGCCCTGGGCGGCCTTTTGATGTTGTTTTGCCCTTACTCACACCCCCTCTCTAGCATGCAGAGGAGGTTGCTACCCCAATTCGCGGATGCCAAGCCAACCGCGCAGCTTATGCAAATGCAAATACATGAGACAAACATATCAGGGAAATATGATATGGACTGGGGAAGTTGAAGGCGTAGTGCCCCATTGAGTTGATAGGTAATATTCTAAGACAGCAGAGATTTTGATCAGATTCTGGACCCAAAAAAGATAGGCTGCAGACAAATAGACAGGACTGGTTCTACTTTTCTGTTGATGGTGATTCAGAATATATATTCTTTATAGGATTGGATTGTTCTATAGATAAGATAAATCAGACAGAAAGGCCACTTTCGACAGACAAAGAAGGTTAGTTCAACTTGTTTGCAAGACAGCTACTCCTTGCGCGACCTTTGAGAGGACTTAAACAGCAAGGCTTTGCCAGAACTTGGATGACTTTAACACCTTACTTAGTCCTCATATTATGATATGGGGTTCGGTAGTTATTATTAGGTTTCCTTACCATGTGATGTTAATGTATTATATGTTCATGTTCGGATTCCTCATTCCATTAACAAAACACTCTGTCTCTTCTCAATCGAAAAGATATCTCAACATTTTATATATACATATATATTCTTTCTTTTCAGCCCTATGTAAATGTAAATATTTATATGTAATTAATACGCCACATAGAACCGTGTTGAAGTGCAGTCTATATATATATATATATCATCAGTAGAGTAGAGTGCGCTATTTAACCTTTTGAAGTGTTTTAAGCCGACAACCTTTGCCAACAAGTCGAGTGGTCTCGCTACAAGGTAACCCCCCTCTCTCTGCTCTGGATCATCTTCTTCCTCCCATCACATCCCCTTCTACAGCTCGTCGTTACCACTAACAACAGCATGATAGGGTTGCCCTTTTTTCTAAATGTTTTTTAACATTCTTTTTCTTCTCGACTTTTGCTTTGGGTCTTCGAGCAAAAAAAGGGTCGTGTCACTAATTGAGTTATTTCTGCCCGACTGTCAAATTAGGTTGCCCAGGCCGCATACACCTGTTTGCCTCTGTGTGTGTGTGTGTTTGTGTTGGTGTGATGGTGTGTAAATTTGATTTACACGCCGGTAGCGAGTTTTAATTTCTGATGTCATTTATTAAACGCGTTTCCAGGGGCGGCGCATCAGTTGCTGGCATTAATCATACGCCGCGTTGACACAAAAGTCGGAAATGAAGACGAACGAAAAAATCAGAAGAATGGAATATGGAAATGCGAGAAAATTCAAGAAAATGAAAATAATGCTGCCAGTTTATTTGCCAAGCATTTAAATGCAAGACACAGACAGTACCGTGCAGGGCGAGGGGGGAGGGGGGTAGAGGGGTCTGTAAGGGGCAAAAAAAAAAGGGAAAATTGTGCAAATCCCTTGAAGAAATGTATGAAATTTTCGTGCTTTGCTCGGGTTTCCATTTTTCTTTTCCATTCTTTTTTGTTCAAAATGCACAGCGGGAGGCAACGATGAATGACAGCAGCGGGTACAGTAGAGCTTCAAACAGCACCTACCCTTACCCCGCCCCTCTGGCGGGCATGTTGCGAAATTATGCTTAAATCAAAAATCACAGCAAACATCAGGGTTGCCAGCACAACCACACAACCCTTGTGAGCAGCACAGCATGCTCTGAGGTAAATGCTGTGCATATTTTATACCCTGCATTTGCTCTTAAGTATTGCTTATTACCCCCCTCTCTCTCTCTCTCTCTCTCTTTCCTCCAATCTCTGTGTATTCTCCTTTCTCTGCGAAACTATTGCCAGGCAAGTCGACAAATAATGCGTTTATGCTTATTAAGTTGGCTCCGTTGCTCATTTGTTTAGAGTTCGCTTTTTTGGCCAGGCCAGGCAAAAAACAGAGATGGAGTAAGGGGGAGTGAGAGGGGCAGACAGGCGGTCTCTAAGCTGGCAGCAACCCTGCAAAAAGCGTCGTCGTTTTCTAAGTAGCTCGAGTGCAATTTTTTTTTTTTGCGTCGAGTGCCCAACGAGGGTTGCTGCCTTTGGTCGCATGTGTGTTTGATTGGGGGGATAGAGACAGAGCACGACAGAGGGAGAGAGAGAGGGGCGGCAAAGAAAGAAGAGGCACAGGGAGCTGCACGCGTAATGTTAAGCAAACAGTCGCGACTTTAAATCTTGTCTGAGACTGCTGCAACACAATGGGCAACCAAGCGAGGCAAGGCAAGGCCAGACAAACAGCAGCAGCAACAGCAGCTGTAGCTGTAGCTGTAGCTGTCTCCCTCTCACTCACACCACTTCTTTCAGGGTCAGGGATGCTGCAACTGGCAGCGGAAGCAGACAGGCAGACAGAGGGACAAAGAGACAGACAGACATACAAGAGACAGAGCATCGACTGCAGCAGACAGTCGAAAGTAGAAGTTAACTTCCGGCCGAATTTCGCCACTTTTTGGTCGGCTGAAAATGAAAATCGTCCGAGCGCACCTTTTGTTGAATATTGGCTTCACTGTCTGCATCTCACTCTTCCTCTTCTCCCGTCTCCCTCACTCTTTTCCTACTGCACTTGTAATAATTCTCAACTGTCGTCTGACTTTTTCAATGCAATATAAAAATTCTCAGCCATTGACAAAATATATTACAAATTTCACTGCCTTCTCTTACTTCCCCTCACTTTCCCCCTCTCTTCTATCTCTCCTTTTCCCTCGCTGCTCTGCTTGACTCGCTAATAAATTGCACAACAAATTGCCGCAAAGCGACGAAAATGCAACCGCACAAAAGTATGCAATGAAATATTTCAACTGCTGCGACAAATGCTGAAAGCAAGAAAGAGTTGGCAGACAGGAGAGTGAAAAGAGAGAGAGAGAGAGATAAGAGTGAGGAGACAATGAGAGAAAGAGGGAAAGGAGAGTGTGGAGAGAGAGGGAGAGAAAGCGAGTGCTGAAATAGAAATTGATGTGGCTCCATTCACAGTTAGCTTGGCATCTCAAGCGCGACTCGTTTCTCCAGCTCATTTGAACTGATTAAATAATGGCAAATGGGAGGAGGGGAGCGTGGCGTAGTTAGAGAGACAATAAGTGATTTCAGCCATGAAATATATGTGCTTGAAATAATACCAAGCAAATGTGCATTGTTTAAAGCTGAGATAAAGAAATCTTTACCACATGATAAGAGTTACTTGAGCTGATCAGTATTAGTATAGCTTAATAGATCAATTTCACTTTCAGTTCAGAAAACAGGGTAATATAATGAATGGAAAGACTAGAAAAAGCTATTGCTTAATCGTGGGATTGTACATTTAGATAGCAGACACAGCATATAGAATGTGTATGTATAGAAAGTGCAACATTTTCAATCCTTTGGCAGCATTTAGAAGTTTGAGTCTTTATGGGACTAATGCATCCCAGAAGTTTTGTAGACATTTTTAGATTTATCTACTTAAGATCTTGGCTAGTTTTCTTCTGAATATTCTGCATTAAACTGAAGCAGCACATCATATTGTGTTGTATCTCAAGATATCTCATACCAGCATTGATTGGTCTATCTCATTATTGTGTTGTATCTGAAGATATCATATATCAGTATTGATTGTATCTCATTATAATATCATATACCATACATGTTTCTATAAATATTGTATGCAGTTCTTCACCTCACTGCCCCACTGTGCACAGTACTGTGATACAGTGGTGCTGTCTGTACTAAGGTAATAGTTTGACAAAAGGTGCGCGAGCTAAGCGCCAAAGCGTCGCACGTGTCTTCAGTGTTTCAGTAAAAGGTGTGTGTGTGTGTGTGTGTGTGCAGCCGCCAAATTGCACTCGAGACTGAATTATTGCCTGGCGCAGCGCAGTGGCAACACACACACACACAACTAACAACACTGTTGTTGTTGTTGTTGAAAACGAGACAAAACGTGCGCTGCGACACGGCAAGGCACATGACAGCGGCAACAGTAGCAGCAGCAGCAAAAAGCGGCAGGGCTGCTGTGGGGGGACAGAGAGAGAGAGAGTGAGAGAGAGAGAAATGGAGAGAGAGAGGAAGAAAGGTAGCATGGGGAGTGCCGAAATAAAAGATAAATAGCATTCACGTAAAATGTTGTTGAATGTTTTAAAAAACCATAAAAACCAACGAGAATTACGTTTAATGGCAGCCCCAAAAACCGCAATGCCAACAACTGCGACAACAACAACAGCACAGCAACAACTGTGACAACAACAACAAAAACAAAAACAACAACTGAACTGAGGACTAGCTGAAACATTTGCCATATCGGGTGACATATGTGCGCTCTGCGCTTTGCGTTCTGTCTGCGTGTTTTAGTTGGATTCAAAAAGGGGAGACAGGAGAGCAGGCAGGAAAGCAAGCAGGAGAGCAGCCAACGAAGCAGGCAGGAGACAGGAACAGTAGCAGAAACCAGAGCAAAAACAGGCAGGATTAGAAACTCTGTTGGCGCGACTAGGCTTGTGTATTTGGGACTGGCTAATTGAAGCGTGATGTTGACATGTTGTCGATTTGTGGCCCGCTCGCACTATGAATGCATAATTAAAAGCGTGGCCAAGTGAAGTTTGGCAACAGTGCACAGCACAGTTTATTTACAGGTTGAAGTGCGGCAACAGAGTGTGACAGAGAGAGTGAGAGAAAAGGAAACAAACCACAGTTGAAGCCGAAACTAGCGACATTTATGGAAATGTGGCAACAGTGTAAGAGTGACAAAACAAAAAGCCAGCGAACGAGTGTAAAATTTGAATATAACAAACATTGAAACAGAAGAAAATAGTTTAAATAAAAACCCACAGAACATTTTACAATAAAAAACTAAAGAAAATAAAAACAAATAAAAATAAACATGAAAGTCAAATGAAGTTTGGCAACAGGCAAACAACGCATGGTTGACAAACTTCACTGAAGAAGTTTGGCAACAGCGCAAACAAATTTTGAATTGCCTATGCGGAAAACTATTGCCAAAACTGGCATAACGGGCAACTTTATCCGCATCCAAAGGCAAATACAAAAAACATTGAAGCCAAAGTAATAAGCTGCACATAAAATCTATGGTCATAAAATGGCCACTGGCGAGACACAGACAAATGTTTGCCCAAAAGAGAAAAGGAGAGAATGAGAGAGAGAGTGCGAGACGGACACACAAGATGCAGGATATGCGTGGCGAGGACACTTGCTGTAGCTGTCAAAAAGTCACAACCATTAGGCACACGCTGGGGATGCCTTCAAAGGCTGACTGTCACTCTACCTACCCCACCCAATCCTCTTACTCCTCTTCCTTCTTGTCACTGTGTACAGTGACAAAGTTACAGATGGCCAGACATCAGTGCGAATGAGTCCAAGCTAATGTAGCTGCCCTTCAAAATGAGCAGCCACATTTCGAGGATACACTTCATTAGAAGCGAATTTAAAGCTGGAAAAAGCCAAGCAGAAAAACTACAAGCAGAAGATTGCGCAGTGTGGCATGGTAGGTAGTGCTTGAGGGTATTGCCAGAGTTGTAAGTCGCTGACAAAACGCTACTAATACCACTGCAATTAGTACACGTGCAGCACCTGAACATGCCGCACGGTGGCAGATTAGACATGCCCCAAAACTTGTTTATGGACTACGTCAAAAGGGAGACAAGAGAAGGTACCTGGGGAGACCAGGAGGCGGAAGGCAACACGATACCCTGGCAGGGTTGCAGCATAATGAAAGTAATAAAGTTGAGCACACGGCACACACTAACCTCCCCTCCTCCACTCTCTCACTCCTCCGCTCTCTCTCTCTCTAGCTGCCGATCGCCAGGCAGGCGATAAAAACTTTTGGAGGCAGACACCGGCAACATGCAACAGCAGCAGCAGCAGCATCAGCAATGGCGACTCATGTGTTGCATGTTGGCTGAGGCTGTCTGTGGCTATGGCAACGAGAGAGTGGGAAGGTGCCAGGGATGGGGCAAGAGAGACGAGGTGTACAACACTTTTTGGCCAGAGCAGACATTTTTATCGTCATCGAATGTTGTTGCTCTGCCTGTTGTTGTTGTTGTTGTTGCTGTTATCCTTGTTGTTTTTATTGAATATTCATAAATGGCCAAAAAAGATGAGAGGAAATTGTCGGCGCTGGCAGCTGCTACCGCCGGCGTCTCGCTGCGGCACAGTGTGGCAAGAGCAGTCGATAAATGTTATCGAGAAATGGAAAATTTAATTTGAATCAATTTGAATTTATTCTATAACTATATAAAGGTTCTGTATTTAACCTGTTTGGTTCTATTTATGTTTTCATCTACGAAACTAAATTGAAATTCTATATAATGATGTCTTAAAGGATATACAAAGTCATTTCTAGGCTCAACTCATTGTCTCTCTTTAGAAAACATCGAAAATAATGTAAAAATTATATTTCTGTTTCAGTAAAACTCATAAAATTCTGTTCATCTTTTATTAACTCTGCAATTCTCTCAACTTTTCCCAACCTGGTCCCACTGTGCACCATAGAGACTCACTCTCACTGCGTATGCAACCACGTTGGTTGTTTAACTGGACAAGAGAAGAGCCCATTGAAATCAATATTTTATGCCACCGAGTCGAGACTTAGAAGATGTTTGTCGTTATCCTCCGTTGTCCCCATCTCTCTCTCTCTCTCTGTCTGTCTGTGTGCCTGTCTGTCTCTCTTTCCATCCATCCGAAATGCAACAGGAAATGCAACACAAATTAAAATGTGAACATGTGTCTGCCAGTGCTAGAGCCAGAGCCACCAAGTGGTCCAGACAGGCCACTCGTTTGTGGTCGGTGCCAGTTCAGCTCAGTTCAGTACAGTTCGTTTGAGTTGAGTTCCTCTGTCTGTCTGACCATATACACATACATGTGCATACATATATGTACATACGAGTATAGTCTGTGTCTCTCTAATAGCTTGTAAGTTCCCATTTGGTATTTGATTTTGATGAAAATTACGCACAAACTGCTGCAACGTTGCCTACTTTACTGCTGTGAAATTTGGCAACAGCGCATTTCTTATGCATTATTAAGCAATTAGCGACGCATGAACGACACGATAAATGAATGTGTGAATCCATCAAAATGAACTAATAAATTGACTTGTCTGAGTAGAAAAGACGAATTTCCTTTGCTGCTATAATTTCCTGCCAGAAATTTGAGAAAGGATTCAGTGTTATTAATGAATAAATGAATGAATGAAAGCAGTCACACAGGACACGCACGAATGCATGTAAATAATGAGGCAACAATGGGCAGCGAATGGCAAAGGCAAAGGCAGAGAGAGGCAGGGAGGGTGGCGTAGATGGAACGTGTATTGTAATTTTTATTTCCATCATTTGATGCACAGTTTATGGCAGGCGGCATTATCATTATGGCTGGCATGGCAACACGTAGCAAATTATGAATGAATGAGTGCCAAAAGGGCCTGCACTGGGGGTGGTAGAGTTGTATGGCTGATTGCCCCATGCCACATGCCCGCAATGTCTCCCATGCTGATGGGTCCCATTGGCAGCTTGCGTAATTGGCACTTACGCCTGCCATGCAGGCTCTCATCAGTAGCTTCATCAATATGCTCAACAGTTGCGTCCCCAGACACCTCGCAGTGCTTTATTAATAATCTTTTGTGGTGACTCCCATCAGAGTTAGAGTGAGTGTGGTAGCTAACACTGTTGTAAAAGGCAGCTGGTTAAGAAATCATGAGCATAATAGTGCTCGTTGATCACATAATAGAGAACTAGAGTTCAGTCTCCTTAACTGTTTCACAGACGAAGGAAAGAAGGGCCTTTAAGACGAATCTTTAACACATGAATGTTTAGTTCTGTCAATAATTTCAATTATATAAAGGCAGGAGGAGACATATTCAATCGCATAAGGTACATATAATATTATACATATATTTATTTCGCCATTTCTGTCTATTTGTCTGTATGAGCACCTTTATCACAGAGCACTTTGGAACTAGGTTTATTAAATTTGTTGACAATATTTCTCACTGATGTGCTTAGAAAAATTAAGTTTAAGAATTTGGCCACGCCCTTTGCGCCTACTAAAATCGATAAATTTATAAAGTTAGGATGCTCATTTTTTTATATATACAATAAATATTCCAATTCAAATAATTTCTGATTTAAGAACTTCCATAACTTATTCAAGAAATCCTCTTACCAGAGTTCTTTTGAGGTTTACGAAAGCTTTTTACCGTATGTAGGCAATAAAGTGCGACCAAATCACTTCAATCTACTACTGCATGTTTCTTTTGTCAACTGTCTAACTTTCTGCTTTTCCATTTGACTCTTTTCTTCTTTCTATTTCTATTTTCTATGCAACTCTTTAGTGGAAAAGGTGAAAAGGTTTTAAGGGGGTACCCACCTGACTGAGCTCATCTCTCGAGCGTCGTGTGCACTTGGGCAGCAGGGCCTGCATGTCATCCTCAAAGGCGCCACCATGGGCCAAATCAACCACATCATCATCGCAGGCATCGGCATCGAGACTGCTGCTGCGGCGACTGTCAATGTTGTTGCCACGATTCGCATCCACTTGCCCAGTTGGTGTCATGTTGTTGTTGTTGTTGCTGTTGCTGTTTATGTTGCCGTTGTTGTTGTTGAGATTGTAATTGGTTGGGCCATTTAGCTTGTTGTTGTTGTTGTTGCTTTTGTGGTTGCTCATTTGTTGTTGTTGCTGTTGTTGCTGCAGCTGCGTTTTCTGCGACAGTTGCGCATTGTTGTTGTTGTTGATGTTGCTAATATTGTTGCTGCTGCTGTTGATGTTGTTGTTGTTATTGTAGTTGTTGCTGTGCGCAACTACAACCGCCTCTGACTTCTCTGTGCTGGGCGTGGCAACCGCAATGGGCGCCGCAGCAGCAACGGCAACGCCAGCGGCAGATGGCAACTGTTGTTCGCTTGTTCTGCAAGAGCAAAAGAGAAAGAGACAGAGACAGTGAGTGAGTAAGTGAGTGAGTGAGTGATGGAGGCAAAATTAACGCTGTGAAAATGCTGAGAAATCGCTCTCTAAGCTACTCTTCAGTCCCCTCCTTCTTCATTCCCATTTATCATTTGTTGCTGTGTCGCAGCTGTCAAAAGGTTAATTTGCAGCACATTTTTTCTTTAGCTTTTCCGACTTTTCTTGCTGCTTTTCTCGCTTGTGACGCGTGTCACCAAAAAGAAAAGTGGGCAATTTTACGCCATTTTAACAATATTTCCAGACGCCAGTGGGCGCTGTGTGGGAGTGGGAGCCGTGGGGAGTGGCAACTGTAATGTAACAAGCTTAGTTGTACACACACACACACACACACACACACACACACACACACACACACACACACACTCGCAGAGTGAAAATGTTATTAATGAATGCGAAAAAGAAAAGAAAATCGAAGTGAAACTTTTTGGCCTGGCAGCTGCTTCCGTTTCCGTTTTGTGTGACGCCTTCAAGGACGCAACTTGCCATGGGTGGGACTGCAGAGAAGGTGAGGGTGTGGAGGGGCATGGCAGGGGGTCTTCTTGTGCTTGTGCCATATGACATGTTGTCAAACAGTCTCGACATAATCATGTCAAATTAACACAAAACAAGCAACAACACGCAACGTGGATAATAAAACACTTAGAAGAATTAGACGAGGCCAAGGACAAGAAGTGGTAGACGAAGTAGAAGACGTAGCAGAAGCAGTGGAAATTAAAGAGGAAGAGGCTAGTGAAGAACGAATAAATTTATGAACATTTTTCCTTCGTGGCAAAATGGCAAACAAATTGCGCAAGTCAACAAACAATGAAAATAAAACAACACAAAATGTGCGTGGGTGTCCGTGAGAGAGACAGAGAGATAGAGACAAGAGGGAGGTGTGCAAGTCAAATAGATACCCTCGATCCCTATTTTTTTAATATTTTTTTTTTTTTAAAGAGTAAATGTTTATACATTTTGAGTAGATCTCTATGAAAATAACTTTGGTAATAATAAATGTAACATTAATTTTAATTTTGTTAATTAATATTCTTTATTCTTTATTTTTTATTGTTTATATTATTATTTTAGATTTGAATTACTATTATTTCATTAAATATCTTTTTATTGTATTTTTTAAACAATAGTTTTTTTTATATCATATTTATCATTATTAGGTCATATTTATCATATTCCGTTTATTTTTTTATATCATTTTTTTCTATCGTATTTATTGTTTTATTACTTTTTCCTGCAGTTTTCAAGAACAGTTAACTATCACTTCAAACAGTCGCACATGCTCGCTTTTATTGCATTTGCCGCTACAGGGTATGCTAAACTTGAGCAATAAGTGCCTTGAGCGATGACTAAGGAGACTTTGGCAAAAATGTTGCATACTTTGCGGCGCCACATGGAAATTGCCAACGCACGCGGGGCAATTAAGATAAAATGTGGCAAGTTCAGAGCGAGAGGGACAGAGTGAGGTGGGGGAAGTCGGCGAGTAAGACAGCATGCTTGAAGGTAACACACACACACACAGACATATACACACAAACACACCCACCCAGAGGGTATTTTGGGCCTAGGACAAGTATAACTCATGCCTAGGTCAAGTTTGGCAAACAGTTTAGTGGCTGTCTCTCCCTTTCTCTCTCCCTCTTTCCTTCTATTTCTGTCCCTCTTTGGTTAAAGGAATCAAATTAATATGAAAATCCCCCACCAGAAATCCACTTAACTCAATTCTCTGTTGATATATGCGATATTCAGGCAGAGATTGACAGAGCGAGATAGATGGAAATAAAAGCATGAAAATGTTGAAAAATGTATCTATATATCTGTCTCTTCAGTTATCTATCTCTTCAGTTATCTATCTCTTTCTCTTTATCTACCTCTCTATAGGGTCAATTATTCCACAAAACTTTTTTGCTTAGCCATGAATATTTTGGCGAGTGTTTTGAATGTGATTGGGTGTGAGTGTGAGTGAGTGTGCTCTGAGTGTATTCAAAATCAAAGCATAGAAAAGCACAAAACAAATATGGCACAATATGGGCGACCAGTTGCAGTGCCCTGATGCGGGTCTGCCAAACTGAATTGGGACAAGGGGGACAGCGAGGGAAGTTCCAACTGTGTCTGCATATGTGTGTGTGAGTGTATATGTGTGTGTGCGGGTGGTCTATGCAAATTAGTTGTGACAGCTTTCAAAAAGTTCAACATAGTTGTCAATGGGCGTCGCCCTGATGGGGACAAAAGCAGGGGAAGCTGGAGTTGCCACACTAATCCACAGAGTGGCATGCAACACCATCGACAGCAAAGGACAACGAAGCAGTGAGAAAGAGAGAGAGGAAGGAAGAGGGAGAGAGAGAAGGGGTAAGAGAGAAAGTGCGAGTTCAAAGTTCATAAACAACACACAGTCACACATACACAATAACACACACACAATCACGCACACACATACTCGACACACACACAAGCCAAAGCTGCACTGCATTTTTGAGTTATGCATAGCACTGCCTGGCTGAACAGACTTGCCTCAGAGCAGTGTGGCAAGGGGAAGGGAGTGGTGGGGCCTGTTGTTGGGGTTGAGCTTTGTCTGTGCCCGCAGGGCATACGCAAGTCGTCGTAGTCGTCTCAGTTTTTGATATGGTAATGTGGCAATGGCAATGCGTGTACGGAATGTGCTGTTATTAGATTTAAGCTATGCAGCCAGAGAGGAGAGGGGGGCTAGGGGAGGGTAGGGCTGCCTTCTCGAGAGTGCCATAAAGTAGTAATACTAATTAAGTTGTGTATTATGCATGTGCAGCACAAGATGAGACACAAGGCAGCTGCAGGCCATAAAAAGAGTTGAAGCAGCAGCAAAGAGGGTGGGTGAGGGAAGGGAGGGGGGTAAGGAGGAAAGGGGTGTCCCTGCGGTTTGGTTGTGCATTTAACTTGACATCGTTTAGTGAAGCATTGCAAAACAAAGCAGCAGCGCTTTGGCAGCCAAGTGCTCACGAGAGATTGAGCTGGAGAGAGTGAGAAAAAGAGAGGGGAGGAGAGATAGCGGGGGAGAGTGAGCAGAAGAAGCAGGGGAAAGCGGTAAAGCATAGTCAGAACAAGAGACTCGAGATGGTTAGCGCAGATTGAAAGTTTATAGAAAGGGATTTGCAGCGAGTCTAAAGTGAAAGACAAAGGGGAAAAGGAGATGAAGGTGGGTAGGGGGAGAGAGGGAAAGGAACCGAGTATGTGTAGAGTGCATGAATTGATTTTGTAAACTGATTGCAAAGTTCAATTAGGCCACAGACAATAGACGCACTAATGACAGAGTGGGGGATAAGAGAGAGAGAGAAGGGTTCAGAAAAGTTAAGAGAACTTTTCCCCATAAAAGGTGGCAAACTAAAAGGGACATGAACACAGTCCTTAAAGAAAAGTTACACAAAGGGAAAGAGAGAGAGAGAGACAGCGACAGAGACAGAGGTATAAGGTATAAGGTATAAGGTATAAGGTATAAGGTATAAGGTATAAGGTATAAGGTATAAGGTATAAGGTGTAAGGTATAAGGTATAAGGTATAAGGTATAAGGTATAAGGTATAAGGTATAAGGTATAAGGTATAAGGTATAAGGTATAAGGTATAAGGTATAAGGTATAAGGTATAAGGTATAAGGTATAAGGTATAAGGTATAAGGTATAAGGTATAAGGTATAAGGTATAAGGTATAAGGTATAAGGTATAAGGTATAAGGTATAAGGTATAAGGTATAAGGTATAAGGTATAAGGTATAAGGTATAAGGTATAAGGTATAAGGTATAAGGTATAAGGTATAAGGTATAAGGTATAAGGTATAAGGTATAAGGTATAAGGTATAAGGTATAAGGTATAAGGTATAAGGTATAAGGTATAAGGTATAAGGTATAAGGTATAAGGTATAAGGTATAAGGTATAAGGTATAAGGTATAAGGTATAAGGTATAAGGTATAAGGTATAAGGTATAAGGTATAAGGTATAAGGTATAAGGTATAAGGTATAAGGTATAAGGTATAAGGTATAAGGTATAAGGTATAAGGTATAAGGTATAAGGTATAAGGTATAAGGTATAAGGTATAAGGTATAAGGTATAAGGTATAAGGTATAAGGTATAAGGTATAAGGTATAAGGTATAAGGTATAAGGTATAAGGTATAAGGTATAAGGTATAAGGTATAAGGTATAAGGTATAAGGTATAAGGTATAAGGTATAAGGTATAAGGTATAAGGTATAAGGTATAAGGTATAAGGTATAAGGTATAAGGTATAAGGTATAAGGTATAAGGTAGAAGGTAGAAGGTAGAAGGTAGAAGGTATAAGGTATAAGGTATAAGGTATTAGGTAGAAGGTAGAAGGTATAAGGTATAAGGTATATATAAGATATTGGAAACCAATTATAATACGAAAACTTAAGATCAACCATAAGCCAAGACAGGCACACATACAAAACAAAACATAGAAAGAGAAAGAGAGAGACAGAGAAGATTTCGCTTTAATTCTCTTTCAGGAGTTGTGGAAACCTCACCTCGCCTTGTTGCTCAGCGCCTTGAACTGAGCGACCTCGGCATATCGTCGACCCAGTGGCACCTCCTGTGGACTAAGCAGAGCATCGCAATGCGGCGACACTGCCTGCTCCATGGGCAGAGTCATGCCTTTGAGCAGCTGTGCAGCTGTGGGCAGATCATCGACGCACTTCAGCTGCTCCACCTCAGCGCAGTTGGCAAAATTCTGTAACTGTTCACGCAGCGAATAATCCACGGAACTGCCACACGAAGTGGACTCCGAGGAGGTGCTCGAGGAGGAGCAGCTGGGCGAATGCAGGCCAAGATCGCCATCGCCTTTGCTGCCCCCATTGCCATTCTGTAGATCTTGATAGGCAGCATGTGCATCCTCTGAGCTTGAACTGGAGCTGGAACTAGAGTTGCCACCATCTGCATCTGCATCGATGCCTGCATCGGGGTTCGACTGATTGCTTTGGCTGCTCAGGCAGCTGTCCATGCTGGCAATGGAGTTGCGATTTCCATTCTCCAGCTGATCCAATTGATGCTGCTGATGCTGTTCCTCATGATCATCTGCCACCTGCTGTGGCACAATGATCAGTGAGGTGCGCTTCCTCAATGTTTCATCCTTGGCATTCATGTTCTGTTTAAGCGTCTTGTCCGATTTGGTGTACACGATCACCTCCACCTTGGAGGTCTCCTGCAGCTCTGCCATGTGAGCGAGGCTCGTTAACTCCTGCGACATGCTGTAAAAAGAACCGACACGTTCATACAAGGCAGGTAGGGGAAGGTGGGTGAGGTAGGAAACACAAGTGGGGAAAAATGGGAAATGGAAAATTTTATTGATGCCACCAAAAGAAATAACCAACGAGGGGGAAGCGACCCCAAAGCACATGTGTCAATCAGTTTTATTGAATTCGACATTTAATACCAACGTGTTGGTATCATTTGTCAGCCTGTCCCCCCTCATTCCCTCATCTCATTCCCTCATCTCTCCCACTCCCACTTCTACTCTCTGTGTGGGAAGGTATCGCATAACGCACTCCATGCATGCATTTTAATTTAACGACCATGTTGAGGCTTTCAAAATGTTATTCCCAATAAAAGTGAGTGCAAGAAGAAGAGGGGGAAAGGGGCAGGGGGAAGGGAGAGTGGCAGGGGGCAGCGGACAGGCCACTGGCATATTATGTGACGTTGCTTTTATAGATTTCCAGCGGCAACACCTGCCTACTGTCCGTCGTTCCATTCGTTACACTCTCTTCCGGCTCTTGAGCGAAAAGAGACCCCCTCTCCCCTCCCCCTGGTCCACACCCCTGGGCAGCTCAAATTTGCAAAATATGTTTAGCATGTGGGGGGGGGGTGGCATATTAGCTATATGGCTTATATGACTCATAAGCTTGAATTATGCCTTGACTGTGTCAAATATTTTTTTGCATAATTGCCAAATATTATAAGCAAAAGAAACCTTTATATACTGTATGTATGTATATAATGAGAACTGAAGTGCTTATATAGTATACATATTTTATATATAATCAGCACTTAAGGTAGTTATATTTAAGCATACTCTTTAGCAAATTTGCAGACTAGAAAAGTTCTTTAATATTCCAGAAGACATTCTAATTCATTCTCATCATCAATATCTTAAGATCTTGTTCTTGATCTTGATATTTTAAAAGATTCAAATATTATATTATATTATGTTATTCATTTCTCTCTAGTATCTTTCGATAAACAGAGGAAACTTCACTTTACCCCAGGAGTCTCAAGGAACTACGAGTATTCCCAGCTAATCCCCTCTATACCATATTTGAACCCTCAGCAAGGGCATTTACGATTCGTTGCGGTTTTATAATTTTTTTTATGGCACGCGTTGTTGGCTTTATGAACTTTTAACAATAATTCTCCTACCACAACAGCAGACATGTCTGTGCATGTGTGTGCATGTCCATGTGCGTATCCATTTCATTTTGTGGAAATATGAAAGAATATTTTGTGTATTTTTTTTGTTTATTTGTTTTCCTTTTTAATTTTGACCGACGCAGTTAAGTGTGGAACAGGGAGAGTGAGAAGAAGAGGAAGATAGAAAGAGAGAGAGAGAGAGAGAGAGAGAAAGAGGGTAGTGAGAGGAGATTGGGGTACAGATCATTAGACTTGTGCCGAAAGGAAGTCGACGCGACGCGCGGTTGAACTAGGAATATGTCAGCACGCGGCGCACTAAGTGCCCCACATACAGTGCCACATACACGCAGACACACTCACACACTCGTTCATACCACACACAGTGCCATGAGTGATAAGTAATTATAAACATTTGCTACTCTGTTTTTGTTTTTTCTATGTTTTCTCTGCTTTTCGTTCTATGTTTTGACATCAAACGAAAATTGAAAAGCAAAAAGAAACCCCAAAAAACAAGCCCAACAAAAAAACAACAACAACAGCAAATAATAATAATAAAAGCGATGGAGATGAAGATGAAATAAAAGCGAGCATAAAGCTCGGGGTCGAGTCGACTTTTCGTTCCTCTTCTCTCCCCCCACGCCTTTCCCATCATCCTCATCTCATCTTCGTAGACCGCACCGAAAGTGGGTTTCATTTTGCCTTCGTTGTGCTTCACTGAATTTTTAATTTATTTATACGACACAGCACACACACACATACTGGCACACACGCACACTGGCACACACACACACATATATATATATATATATATATATGAGTATGCGGCCTTTGTGCTTCCGTTTATCATTAAAGCCATTCATAAGTAGCAAATAAATCGAAACGAAACATATTCGAAAGAAATTTCAAAGAATTGCCAGCAAATGTATTCATATATTCATGTTTAGTCACTCACACTTTATTCATATATTCATGCGTTTTATCGCTTTAGCGCCAATTCTAAGTCGATTAGAAACAGCGCCTTAAGTAGCCGGCAACATTTTTTTTGCAATTTTATTTTGTTTTTGCAAAAAAAAAAAACAAAACAGAAAATTGCTTTTTTGCTTTGCTTTGTTTACAATTTAAGTTAGACATTTTCCAAGAATTCCAGTAATTATCGCAGTGATTTATTGTTAGTTGCTACTTACTGAAATACCACAACTATTTCTCAACAGATTCTTCGGGTATTACTTTTGATCTAGTAGTAGCAATTAATTAAAAAAACATTCTATGTTTTTCTATGTTTTATGTTTTGGTTGTTATATATCAAATTGATTGTGTACTAACGTTTTACTACTTCTCGTGTATACCGCAGCACTTAACAGACATTCTATGTTTTTCTATGTTCTATGTTTTTCTTGTTTTATATAAAATTGCTTGTTTAATAACGTTTTACTACTTCTCGTGTAAGGCGCAACACTTAACAGACATTCTATGTTAATTCTATGTTCTATGTTTATCATGTTTTACATCAAATTGATTGCCTATTATTATTTAACGACTCCTGGCGCTTGCAAAAGCTAATTTAGTTAATTCTATGTTTTCTATGTTTTGCAATTTTGCATGTTTACGCTTAGATTTGCCATAACACTTAACGCTTGCATGCTCTATTTGCACTCGCGTTCGCAATTTAAATTCGATTTGTTGATTCTATGTTTTTTTTCATCGAAGTTTCCCTTTGGCGCAGCTTGTTGACATTCGACAGACCTTACTGATGATTAGCTCTATATATAGTGTATACATTTCAGATCAAGCGTTCAAATGCAAATCGATGCGACCCTCCTCACTCTTCCTCCGGTCCCTTTCCCACCTCCTTCTCAGTCTGCCCTGCTTTAGTCTCTTTGTTGTTATTCTTTGTGCCGCGTGACACGTGTGTCATTTTCATTGCTTATCTATGATGTTTCGCAACTTTCAGTTAGCCAGGTAAAACTAAGGGGGGCGAACGTGGACGGTGGGGGGCGTGGCAGATTGGTAAGCCAGCGAATTTGCAATTACTGTCGCATTTCTTGTTGCAGCTACAACAACAAAAACATCGCCAAACAACAATTGGAAATCCAATTACAATTGCAATTTGCAATATCGAATGCAATATTCGTGCCAGCGATGTGAATGTATTCGATGTATTCGAGTATGTGTGAGTTGTAGGTGTGTTCCAGACATTTCATGCGAATCGATTTCGAAATATTCATTCGCATTCACAACATGATTCATTTCTTTGCTCGCACGCTTGACAGAATTCCGCATAAATATGTAGAATATCCTGTAAATTGTCAAGTGAGGCATATGCTGTACTCGATTTGGCCAGTAGATCAAATATAATCAAAACCGGGCAAATTTAATTCTATTATAAACATAAAAAAGTTCTTGAGCTACTACTGGGTATCTGATAGTCACACATCTTCATCTCTATCTTAATTGCCAGTTCAAATAACATGTATAGTGAAAATACAAACAAAACGAACGCAAAAATCAAAGAAAAATCGCTGAAAAAACATCGCAAAGCCAATAACTGCACTTCGTGACAAGGCGACGGGGTACAAGCACATACCAGACGCACTGTTTACTCGTTTCTCTGTTCATCCACTGTTTGCCGGCACACCCGATTAATATGCAAAGTGTGAAACGCAATTGTCAACAAATTGTCAGCCAAACTTGGCGATAGTTAGCAAAACATCGCGGCAATAGAAGTGTTTGATGAGGGGGAGGCCAAGCAGGAGTATCACAAGGGGGGAGAGTGCCATGCACTTCATTTAACTAACTCTCTCTCTCCCTTCCTCGCTGTCTCTTTCGCTTTCAAGGCCAAACAAACAGGCGATGTTTATGGCGATGTTTGCATATTTGCACCGTTAAACGAATGCCGACATCGCGTTTTATTCCGCAGGCTATAATTATAGCAAAATAGTCGACCAATTGGGCAATTTAATGGACGCCATAAACGTGCTCAATTAACTCTGTGTTACACCGCCCCAACTAAGTATCCACACATTCATCATATTAATTATACCCTGTAATGTGATTAACGATCGCAACAATATCGCAAAAGGTAATGCAGCAAAACGTGCAACGATTTTCTTTTCGCATTTATTGCGGATGTAAACGATCAAAGCGTCAATGTGTGCAACCAGCAGTCATACAGGGTATCTCTGAGTCCGCTATCACATATATTTCACTAGCATAGCATGCAAAATTCACATAAGTTTGTTTTGTTAAACTCTCAAATATTTTTCATTTCATTACAGGGTATCTTTTAGTCACTCCAAGCTACTAGCACATCTGCCTGTCATTGAAACTGATTGAAAACTCATTGACATTTCGATTTGTTACATGCAATCTATTCACTTTATGTGAATCATATTCATTACAAAGTAATTACAAGTGAATCTTTTGTGATGAATTTTTACTCTTGCAGAGGGTATATTAAATTTGGACCATGGACTCGATCTAGCCATGTTTCTGTCTGTCTGTTTGTAGGTCTGTCTGTCTGTCTGTCTCTCTATCTCATACAAGGTATAATCACTGTTATGCAGACTTAACTTTACCATTATTCAAACTCATTTGATTGAAGAATTTCGTATGCATTTTCATCAATGAATGATTCATCTGCTTGTTGAGTAGATTTGAATAAGCACAGGGTATTAGATGGTCAAGACATCTGCAATGCATCACTCAATTTACTGAATGCAACTGATTCATATTCGAATTCGTATCATGTCGAGTGTGAGTGCATTCTGAATCCCTCAATGCGAACTCCTTCTTTTCTCCTTCTCTCTCTATCTTCCTCGTTCGATTCCCCCTCTCAGACACAGCTTAGAGCGCGCGCCTCCCCCTGTCTGTATATGATTCACATGCGTATGAATGATTAATGAATGATTATCGCTTCAAATTTACACAAATGTATGCAAGGCTTACCCCCCCTGTGCCCCTTTTCTCCACCACTTGGCATCCACATAAGTGGAATGCAATAAAAAAAGAGAAAAAAGAAAGATGAAAAAAACTTTCGACGCGAAAAGTTGAAAAGTTATTGCGCTCTCTCTCTCACTCCCTCTCTGTAGTGAATAATTTTCCATTTTCCATTTTCTTCTTGCTTAACAAATATGAAAAGGGGGTGTAGAAAGAGAGGGAGAGTGAGAGAGGGAGGAAGAGAGAGAGAGATGAGTGTTATGTGCTATAAGGTTTTTGCTGTTTAGTAATTTTTCAATTCCCCTTCTCCAGTGTGTGTGTGTGTGTGTGTGTGTACTTTGCGGGGTGCCGCGACCTTTTGCTTGGTGGATGTTGCCCCTCTTCTTGTTGTTGTTGTTGTTGCTGCTGGCTTTGGCTGCGCTTGTTGCTACAAATTATTGGCGGCTTGCGTCGGGCACGTGCGCGACACAAGCGAATCGAACGACCCGCTACCCTCTCCCTCCTCTTCTCTCCTCCACCTTGTCCAGTCAGTCTCCTCATTTCTCCTCATTTCGCATTGTTGTTGCTGTTGCTGTGGCTGCAATGAATGCGTTTGCTGCGTGCCACGCTTAACGTTTGAGCTTTGCCTTTTGTAATTGCCCCAAGGGGGATGGGAAAGAGAGGTAGAAGAGAGGCTAGACAGGGGGAGGGGAGTGAGGGCAAGGCTGCTAAGGGTATTTGCAGTTGTAGAGCTGACCTGAAGTCGCGCGCGTTGACAACATTAGCAAATTGATTTCGACAGACGTTGTTGAGCGGGTATGTTGTTGTTGTTGTTGCTGTTGTCGCTGGCATTGAGGGGCAGCAAGATACTTCACGACGACAATCGCTCTCAAGGCCCCCCGCCCCCGATCTTGGGCACACACACGCACACACGCCCACGCAGCGCCCACAAAAATGCCAGACGGCGCGGCATTTGAGAACAACAACAGCAGCTGAGGCAGCGATAAGCAAAGCCATCTAAATAAATATGCAAGTGTGTGTATGTGTGTGTGCGTTGTGTGTGAGTGTATGTGAGTGAGGCCTGTGTGACATGCGGCCATAAATTGTGTAAAATGTAAATCGGATTTGGTCAAATCATTTTTTCGTTTCTTTTCTTTTTTCATTTCATTGCAGCATTCTCTTCCCCTCTCCTTCCCACTCTCTCCCTCTCTCTTTCTCTCCCCGTCTCAGCCCTTTTTGATTTTAGTTTTTATGAATTTTTAATTTGTCTGCAATTTCATTTGATTTGTGAACTGGGGATTAAGTGGGGGAACAGAAAAGAAGTTCAGAATAAATGTTCCTCATTTCGTTTATGAGATGCTTAAATAGTTCCAGTGTGCGTAGACGTTAAGATACATATGTATCTCACAGATGCACATATGTTCATATGTGTTTCATATGCTGCTGTCTGTAGCTAGTGTATCTATAAGATACTTAGCTACTGCCACACTCCGCTGCCTTTCAGACCTTGAGCTACTTAGCGCATGAATCACCCTGTGTCTCTTTTTTTGCCCATCAATCAGAATCAGAAAATATATTCAAAACATATCTATAATCGTTAGTTGGCCTAAGATACAATATCTACTTCTATTAGTATCTTTAAGATACTTGGAAACATTGCAGATACTTCGAAATCACTTTAAATTTATATTTAATGTTGAAAATACTGAGTAACGATACCAAATATCTATACGTGTATGTTCGTATCTTTAAGATACCTAGTATCTGTAAATTTGTATCTATAAGATACCAAGTATCTTTGTATTCATATCTATAAGATACCAAGTATCTTTCATTTGCGTCTAAATTTGTTTCATTGCAATTCTATCTGGTTATATACCCTCTAGTTATCTATAAGATACTTTCATATCTTCGGTAAAGTAATTAACATGCCAAGATACATTAATTAGAGTTTATTTTGTATATTTTAATTTCTAAGTTATTGTATTGATTATTAAACTATTGAGTATCTATGAGATATCAAATTTGTATCTCTTAGATACTAAAAACTATTTCAAATTATTGAAGATGCTTCCAATATGCAATTGATATCATTCAGATGCTTCGTATTTTGCAGCAACTTTAGCAATCGCATTGCAGTTGCATCTTTAAGATACATATCTAACTTGAATATGCATGCATGGCTAGTATCTGTCGGATGCAAAGATACTTTTAATCCGTTAGCGTTGCCACCGGAAGGGGCTTACTCCACGTGTGTGTGTTTGTGTCTGTGAGTTATGCGTGTTGTTGCTTCACAGGGTGGCAGGGCAAGCAGAGTATCTGCCACTGCCACTGGCAGTGCTTACACAATTCTCTCGCATCCAGCAGATACAATTCGTAGCCATTTCACCAGTTTGGGTGAAAGGCGCCGCCTAGAAAACGTTGCAGCGCTAAACAGGAGGCGTTGAAATATTTATGATAAAAGAGTCGACTACAAAATGTAGTCAAAAATGTTCAAGTTGTTGTTGTTGTGGTTGTCTTTGTTGTTGTTGCTCCAGCTTACGCTTCAGTTGCAATGCCAAGCAACAACAACAGCAACAACTGCAAAGTGTAATAAAATATGAAAGTGCAACAGAAACAGCAGCAGCAACAACAACAACAGAAACAACAACATTAAAAGTTGCCAAGCAACTTTTACGCGGCGTGTGGAACCCATGTGGATGCTATTCAAGCCGAAATGCAACGGCCCATTGCAAAAGCTGTGCAGCGACGTCAGCTGCGAAATTAACATGTAGTTGCAGAGCGGCACAGCGAGAGAGAGGGGCCAGGGAGAGGGAGGGAGAGAGAGACAAAAAGAGAGGGAGAGACAGAGAGACAGAGAGAGAACAATAGCAGCGCGAACGGAAGAGGCTGCTCTGGCTTGAGGCTTGAGTTAGGTCAATTAATAGTCCAATAAGAAGAAGGAGCAAGAGAAGAGAAGAGGGGGAACAAGAGGAAGACAAGCAGAGAAACAGAGCTAGCAGAGAAGCAAAAAAACAGAGCTAAAAGACGAGACAGAGACATAGATAGCGACATAGGCAGCACAGTAGCCTGACGTCATCGACAGGGAGTCGACTGTAGTCGGCTTAATGGGCACCGCGATCTCAATATGGCAACAAGTTCTAATTAGACTTCATGGCGAGCCGCAATTAGAGCGAGGGAGAAAGAGAGACAAAGACTGTTGGGCGCCAAGAATGGGCAAGGGGAGAAGAAGGAGATGGGGAGTCACAGACTGCAGTTAAACTGCCCTGCGAACAAAACAACCGATCAACTAGCAGAGCTGACAAAGCTAAAGCCACGACAGACCCAGAGATACCCTATAAACAGCATAAGTTCTTGGCATAACTTGGCTATCACTCAAGCGATCAAGCTGAAATTTTCAAGAACATGAAAATAAAATACAAACATTCAATTGCCATCAAAACAGACCTATATATACAGTAACAACACTATCAAATGTAAACTACCTTTTATAACTCACAACTTTCTACAGCGAATATGCTTAAATTTTAGTTATGTCAAACTGACAATATAATACATTAGTATGTTTAAAATGAAGCTTGTAAATTATCAAATAGAAGGAAAAAATAATTTTTAAACTTTAGAAAATTTTAAATATTTTCAAAATTGAGCACTTTTACTAGATATCCAGATTATATTTAATGTATATATGATATATAATATAATAATATATGAGTATTAAATATTTTATACAAGCAACAACTCCATCAAACCTACCATAGTATTTACAGGGTATACAAAACAGTAACTTACAATGAGGGCTACAGATTGACAGCTGACCAGCTTTAAATTGCCTCGTTGTGGTTAATCATCATGCAAGATCTATGGAATCTCTAAAGAAGGAGACTACGATGGAGTAGCACACCCCGACTGCCGATCGTTGATCAGCCCGATCTACACTACCCCGCATTTCCGACTGTGAATGGTATGCGGAACTGCTATGGATACCAGAGATTCGAATAATTCCCGAATTGAGTCGAGGCTTGTGCCCATTTTTGGGGGCACAACTGTCAAAAGGTTTATTTACGATCATTGTGTGTTACCCTGATCAAACTGATCGAAGAAGCGGGAACGAAGAATTGAGAAACAGCAATAAAAGCGACAACCAATTGACACTTTCGCGTTGTTTGATTTGCATACGAGAACAATATTTAAATACAACAAATGAAAATGAGTGCCATGGAGAAAGAGAGAATGAGAGGGGAAAAGAGAGACCGAAAGAGAAGAGGAATTAGCATAAAAGCTACATATTGTTTGACGTTTATTGTTTATGTGAATACCCTGTAAAGCGAAGTGTGTATGTGATGGAGAAGTTTACTGTACGGGTTGAAATATATTGGGGATCGAAGATCAATGGATCAATGTTCAATAGATCAATGATGACTATATATACCCTGTAAGAAGAACGTTTATGTTGAAGAATTTTAATGTACAAGATCATAGATATTGAGGACCAATGATCAATGTTCAATGGAGCAATGATCAATACCCTGTAAAGTGAAGAGCTTGTGATGGAGAACTTTAATGTGGGATCAATGATCAATGTTTAATAGATCAAAGATCAATGTATACCCTGTAAAGTGATTTATACAAGTGGGAAACCTTATCTAGTGATCAAACTTAACTCTCTCTCCCTCTCTCTCTCTCTCTTTCCCTGCCCCGTTGCATCTCTTTAACGATCATCAGGTCAAGCAAGCACCGTTAGATACTTGTGTATCCCCCGCCCTATCAAAAGCACATTAATTAAGCGCTTAGATACCCTACAAAGTGGAACAGCTGAATCAAAATAAACAAACCGAATTTCTGTTGATATTTTTTAGAGCTTGTCGCGATAATAAAACTAAAAGAAAACCAAATATTTTTATTACAATATTTTCATCTGGTTTTCGTTTAAGTGTTTTACAAAACTGTACGATCTGTTGTTTTTGTTGCTGTTGTTGTGCGTGTGCTGTTTTATGTGTTGTTTGTTGTTATTCTTACGCCTTTGACTTGTTGAATCATCGACAACAGAGCATAAAAAGCAATTTGAAAGAAATATGATCAACACACACAGCAACAACAACAACAAAAACAACAACAACAACAGCTGTTGCTGCGGCAATGTTGCAATAATTATCAGAGACCTCAGACCCCACACTTTTCGAACTAATCCCCTCAGCTGCCCCCGCTCTGCACATAATCTCTCGCTCACACAGTCTACATCCCTCTCTGTCTCTCTCACCATCTCTCTCTCTCTCTCGCACAACTGTAAAAGTTCACAACACACAAATAGCTGAGCAACGTCGTTTCTCATTTGCAATGCCAATGCTGCTGCTGCTGCGTGTGGAATGTATGTGTATCTCCCTCTCTGACTCCCGCTCCCACTCCCTCGCCCACTCTCGCTCTCGCTTACTCTCTGCCTTGATTACTCTCTGCTTTGCTCGCTCTCTGCATTTGCATTCCAACAAGTACAACAAAAGCAACAACAACAAAGGGTGTCGTTGGGTCAGCTGTGTTGTTGTTGTTGTTATTGTGGTGTTGCGGCATGTTGCAAGCTGCGTGCCACACACATACCCAGTGTGGCACGTCGAACAGCTGCCGTGCAATGCGGTGCAGTTAACCGTTAACTGCAGTTCAACAGAGATCAGTGATGAAGATGAAGATGAGCCGAACATGAGATCGCTGAGGCAAGTCGATAACATAAATTTTCAATTATGCCACTATCGAATCGAGATCACGGCATGAAGAAGATCATGGAGAAAACTTTACAGTGAAGCTGCGCTAAGGAATTTGGGAATAGATTTACAAGGGATTTAAAATGACTATCATGATAATATAGATCATATTTGGGACTAGAATTGGAAGATATTAAAAAGGATGATCATATTAAAATTACGATCATATAGATCAAAGTTAAAGATAGAAAAAAAAGGGATTCAATGTCAATTATATGTTAAACGATAACAATATAGATCATAGTTAAGAATACAATTAAAAGAAATTAAAAATAATCTTCATATTTTAAACGATGATCATAAAGACCATATTTGGAAATAGAAAAAGAAAAGATTTAATACGATGATCATATCAAGAATTTATACTATTTATCAATACATACAAATACCATCCTATAATACTAAATATAAATATATCTACATACATACATATATACGGTTCGTCTATTCTCCGTGTTCGCCCCCTATAAGCTTTACTGTAATTGAACGATCGTTCATCTTGACTCCAACAGATCTACATAAATCTCTCATGAAGTCCATCAAATTGGTATTGCAAAATAAATCAATTTCGATAAGTTTGCATGGAAACTTGCTGCTATAAATTTGCATTAGTCGAAAGTGTTATACTACAGTGTAGTACAGTTGATTTATTTATAAACAAAATTATTGCTTGAAAAGAGTTGCCAATGAGAGTTAAGAGTTTGTTGTGATAAATTCAATAGAATTAATCGATTTCGACAACATTGGTTCAATGTGTCGACAATATTTCGAATTGGTGCATAAAATTCAATCAAATTCTCAACTTGTACATGCTGAATAAGAGCTGACATAGAAAGAACTAACGGCACTTTACGGCACACCCAAAACAAAACACGAACGAACGCGGCCAAGCCCGCAGTGGAATGCAATCCACACACGATCCACACACAGTCCCTCGGCCACAGGACACAGTCAGGTGATGGGGGGAACGGGGGGAAGAGAGAAGGGAATGAAGACTCGTATCTGATTACAGTTTGAATGCTTGCAATGAACCAGAAAATTTGCTTTGTGCCCAGATTCGTTCGTGCTGCGGTCAGATGGACCCGGACACGGACTTGGGAAGACAGACAGCAAAGAATGCACGACGAACAGGTGCTATTGCTGTCCATGTACATCCCTTTCTCTACTCCTCTCCTTCTCTTCACTTTCCATCTATTTCTGTCTCTCTCTTTTGTCTTTGTCATCCAGTTTATCTGCTTTGTCTGCCGAGTGGAAGGAAGAAAAAAGTGCAAGAGAAAGGCGGCAAAGATTTGCGAGCGATATTGGACACAACAAATAAGCTCAAGAAGTTGACAAGCGCAAACTGGGGAAGCATGCTCAACTTGCATATACTGTGTAAAAGGCCAAGAATTGATTTACAATCAGATATATAGTTGAGCTTTTTAGTTGAATTAATTTAACGATAGTCTGAAGAACTAAAGAAATATATGAATATTTTATATTTGTAGTATTTGTATAGTATATAATAGTACATTATCTGAATGTCAGAGACAGAAAGCTGAATATACTCTGTATAAAAATCAACTTCAATTTTTATTGAGTTAAGACCTTTGATTTTCTCAAGAACTTAAGATATTTATAGATATATAGTACAGCTTTATAGATGGTATTCATAGATATTTTATAGCATTAAGTGAATTCTTTATAGATAGTTGAATATACAAAGACATATCATAATTTTATTAGTAAATTAATCGTTTATTTTATATTTCTTTCCATAATATTTTCAAATATTGTTTCTTTTTTTCTCTTTATAAAATATAAAATATAATAAAATATATAAAATATTTTCAATCTTTTCATTTTTCTTTTCTATCTCTAAAATATTTTCCTTCCATTCTTTTTTCTTACTCCCTATCAAGCCCATCATAACATAAGACCATCTACAGGGTATGCAAAACGTGACTGGCAACAAGTAAAAAAGCCCAGTTTCAGCTCAGATTCCAAGGCTTCTCCCGCTGCTGCTGCCCTGATGAATAGATATAGTAGACAGTCGGCACTGACGGACATGATGAAGTGTGGCAACAGCGCACAGTGCGCTGCAAAGCAAAAACTACGACAATTACAGTTATTTTATGAGTTTGCAGAGCATAACCGGCGGCGTTGTCGGCGTTGGCGGTGGCAAAATGTATCGACATTGACGTCGCAGTCGCAGTCGCAGTTGCAGTCGACGTCGCTGTCAGCGTCAGCCACTTCAGTTTGCAAAGAGAGCGTAAATTTAATGAGCAGCAGCGGCAAGCCACACTTTTGGGGCACACACACTGTGTGTGGTATATGCAGCGTGTGGCATGTGCGGTAATTGCAACAAGCTGCAGCAACAGAAAACAGAAACGAGCTGCAAACATCGACAAACTGCAAGCGAAGGAGGCCAGAGGCGTCTCTCGACTCGCTCGTCTCATCATAATTTCTCCCAAGGCACCACTGGCATCAGTCTCTCTAGTTAAGCTGCCTCAGGGGGGCAGGGGAAGGGAGGGCATGCAACATAACACACAGAGCAAGCGGTAATGATGCATTTAGCTGATTATGAGGCGCGCAAAACCTCGAGCTGCCTTGGGGCTGCTGCTGCTGCATCAATTTGCAAATGCCGAATTGGAGCGCAGTTGCAACTTTTGTGGTCATTTAGAGCGCAGAGAGCGCACAGTGGCATGCCACAGTTGTGCGGGTGGGGTGTCAGTGTATGTGTGTGTGTCCGTGTTTTTTAAGCGCGTGCCCCTTGAGGCATGGCAAAGCTCCAGTGACAAATCAATGCAAACAGTTCGTCAGTCAGCTTTGCGCAGTTTTACAACACTGGTAATGGATGCAGTGTAGCATAGTTATGGAATTTTTAGAAGAAAGCTAATTTGACAAGTTGAAAAATAAATTTAAACTGTAGTCTAAGTAAGTCGTGCTACTTTATCAGCGTTTTACAACACTGATTGGCTTAATAACACTCTGACTCAACACCATACTAAAAAACTATCATTCTCACAAGTTAAAAAACTATGTAAAAAGAGTTTTAGTTGTTTTAAGACAAAGAAAACGCATTTTACAACACTGATTACTTGACAAGTCTTCCAGAAATGCAATAGAAGACTACCAACTAAATTTTACTTCTTTCACAACTTTGTAGGAAAATTTGTAACATTTTAGTACAACAAAATACGTTTACCAACACTGAAAAGCGCATAAAACTAAAAGCACTTTAACTAATAGTTCCGTTCAGGTCACAATAGATCATTCAGACGCCTCCCAGTGAAGACCTACTTGAGGAAAATGTTTTAATTTGTTTTCTTTATGGAACTTCAAGTGGCGCATGTTGCATGTGGCACATACGTGGGTGTATGAGTGTGTGTGTGGCAGGTTATGTTAGCGTCAACATGTCGAAGTCTCGTTGTCTTGGCCATGTTTGCTATTGACTTGCAAGACAAGCCAAAGCACGCGACTTTCACATCAAAATTGTGGCCAAAACCAACTGTTGCCAGGTTACGTTCCACAGGGGTGGGTGTGGCAGGGGGTCTATGTGTATTTGTGTGTGTGTCTGTTCTTGGCCTTGCTTGAACATGAAGGCAATCAATCGCCCATAATTGAAGCCAGGCTCGAAGCATAATTCATCGACTCGGCTATAGCGTGCTGTAGTGAAGTGTGGCAACAATGTAAGCCTAGTGCGCTGTTGCCACATTATGTCAATGTTTCTAACATTTGCGGCAATTTTCGGTATTTCATTTGGAAAAGGTTAACACAATATGCTCCCCTACCCTGCTGAGTTCCTTAACCAGCACCAGCACCTTCCCCCTCTCCCATCTCCCTCTCATTTGCGACCCTGCTTTGTTTGAAAGAATGACACCCTGCCCCTGCCTCTTGTGCCCTGTTTCGTTGCCGTTCGTTTAATTTTATTGCCTAATTTTCAACTTTGATTGCCGGCACAACCCGCAGGCAACACGCCCCTCTCTACCACGCCCCCCATCCACCCATCACTTTCACGCTCATTGACATTTCTTTTATTCTCTGTTTTGTTTCTCACTTCGCTCCCTCCCGGTTCCCACCTCCTACCTTTTACTTTCAATTTGACTGGCAGCCCGCGACATAATCAATTTTTATATTTATTTAGCATTTTTTTCTGGCTTTTTTTTGGCTGCCACCATGGCCATTGCGGCTGTTAATGGTGCGCCCACTTTACTTATGTTGTGCCACGCCCACATGCATTAGGCCGCGTTATTGCTGCCCAATTGAATGTCAGTGTAGTCAAGCTCCCCTTTCCCATTTTCCCTTCTCCTTCTCCTCCTCCTCTTCTTGGTGCCCTTTAGCCATAAACTTGTGCAATGCAATTCGTTAAATTACAAAACAATTAGCAATTTTAAAGACCGTTAGCAGAGTCTTCATGCCTGAGTGGAAATAGTATAAGCTAGGGAAGAGAGTTGATAAAGAGTCGACAGGAGATGGAAAATATTGAAGAAATAAATATGAGAGTTAATAGAATGAGAATCGCATAGAACAGCTGCAAAAAGGTCTTGTGATTTATAGAGGTTTTTAAAATTTTAATATGATATTTATAAACCTTAAGCAACAAATAATATAATATTTTGTGACTTATAATAATTTTACCCTTGTCTGTCTGCTTGTCTGTCTGCTTTTCCGTCTGCCAGTCTGTCTCTCTGTCTACAACTCTCTCGATCTGTCTCTGTCTGTCTGCTGATCCGTCTGTATGTCTGTATATCTGCTTGTCTGTCTCTCCATCTCTCTGTCCATCAGCTTGTCTGTGTGTTTGCCCGTCTGTCTTTCCGATGTGATATCATTATTGTCAAGAGATTTTTTAGGTTTTAAGTCTTTAAACGATAAGTAAAAGGTTCTTTAGAGATTTCCAATAAATGCCTTATAATGTTATACCCAAGTTATCTTTCCATTGTTTTTCTCTCTTGAATTCCAACCTCAATAATAATAGTTTCCTGTTCATTGTAATATTCATAAATCAGCTGCCAAATCTGCCTAGACTGAATTCCTTATAACTTATGGCGCCGGCTTAAAGTTCCAGCCAGATCATGCCAGCTATTTTAACTCCCCCCCCCAAACCAAAGTTAAACTAGAGAATTTTGAAACTCAATGCACGTTGCAAGTTTTCGGCATATTGGCAACTTTTTGTGGCAAACAAGAGTTGAACTCTCTCATGTCTGCGGATATGTCTGCTATAACTCAAGCTGCTGTAACCGAGCTGAGCTGAGCTGGCAACTCTAGCAAAGTTTTGCGCCGCACGCTGATTCTTCTCAATTTTTGGCCAGCATTTCCGTTTCTCATTTTTTTTCGTGGATTTTTACGCGAAATACTTGAGACGTTGACGACGATGCGGATGAGGCTGAGGCTGTTTGGCGATTATGGTTGCCAGGGGCACAACAAAGGGGGGATAAGTGGAGAGGGTTTGTTGTTCTTTCATATTTGAACTGCTAGCCAGAAGCTGATTGAGCTTCAAGTTCATCGTCGGCGTCGTTGTCGTTGGCAACATTTAATCAAGCCAAGAAGCCAAGTGGAAGACGACGACGTCGGCGCTGTCGACGCCCACAAGCGCCCGCAATGCGTAGAGAAACTGAAAACAGCAACCATAGAACGACGTAGAACAGCAAGACAAACAAAGCAGACAGATGTCGACAATACCGAAGCTAATGATAGTTTCGGCATGCAGATATCACATGCAAAGCGAGTCGAGGACGATTATTGTGCCCAAAAGTGTTGTCTGCACTGAGCGAAATCTAGCAGCAGTAAGGAAGTAACTGAGCTAAAGAAGTCTGAGAAAGTCTTAAGAAAGTTTTCACATATAATCGAAATATTTTCCTGAAGTTTTTCAGCTCGAAAGAGAACCAATTATTTCGAAAAAGAACTGAAGAAGCTTCAATATTTGCTGAGGTTTTTCATATGAAACATCAATGTTTCTTCAGCTCTACTTAGAAACAGTCTACAAATTTGTATTTCCATTTTCAATTTCCAATTTCCAATTTGGATTTTCAATTTCCATTTCTAATTTCCAATTTTACAATTTTATTTTACTTCACACTTTATAAAGATCCCGCTGCAAAGATTTATGCATTTGATAATGTACGGAAAATGTATTCGATTGTTTTTCAACAGTGTGTGTATCTGTAAGATACACTTTTCTTTTGCTTCTTCTTCTTCTTCCACTGTTGTTGTTGCTCTTTAGTGAATCTCGGCCGCATTTTTGTGGGGGCGCCACGCGACGTTGTCGAACTCGAAAAAGATTTATCACACAACGAGGCAAGTTTTCGTTGGGCCTCCGCTGCTGCTGATGCTGCTGCTGTTACTGCTGCGGGCTGTGGCGTTGGCGTCGCTCTCAAAGGAACAACAACAACAATGCACCTGCATATTGCAGACGTCGCGTCGCTGCTGCATTTTGGCCCTGACAGCGATTGGGCGCGCCCATTGCTCACGCCCACGCCAACAGGTGCGGCTAGTTGTAGCTATATATAGATATGTATAGTATATAGCTAGTATATAGTATATCTAACTGACTGGTTTGCCCAAGCAAATCTTGCGAGGTGCGCTGCAAGTGTTTGGCTTCCACAAGTGTGAAAATGTGGCAAGTTTTGCTCAATGTTTGCCATAGTTGCAGTTTCTGCTGCTACTCAATAAGTGCGAATGACAGTCGAAAGGAATTGCACAAAAATATATCCCCATATGTACGAGTATATGTACATATCCCCCATCCCATTTCCATATAGGCCCACTCGATTTTCCTATATGTAGTTTCTCTCCACATCGCCCACAGAGAGTCGCGTCGATGTTTGCGAACTTGCGATGCTGCGAGGCGTTGCTGTCTGCTTCTTCTTCTTCTTCCTCCTTGTGGGTTTTTCGTAATGGGTTTTACGACCATTTAAATGTGCATCATCAAACCACCAGAGACAACATAATTGGTGCCCCCAAAAAAGAGGGGATTGTCGCTCTTAATTGGGTTTTAATATTCTCCGAAATGTAACCCCAAAGAGACCGTATTTGAATGATACGAGGGTCGTTTGATAAGTCCGTGACTTTTTGAATAAAATATATTTTTTTCGTCAAAGAAGCGTTTTATTTCTCAACATAATCTCCTTTTAGCTCTATACATTTAGTCCAGCGTTTTTCCAATTTTTTTATTCCTTCCAAATAATAGGTTTTCTCAAGGCCCTCAAAATAGTCGTTTGTTTCTGTGATGACCTCTTCATTTGACCCGAATCTCTTACCGCCGAGCCATTTCTTCATGTTTGGAAACAAAAAATAGTCACAGGGGGCTAAATCTGGAGAATATGCTGGATGGGGTAGCAGTTCGTAGCCCAATTTATGAAATTTTGCCATGCTGACTACACACGTGTGCACCCGTGCATTGTCCTGATGGAACAGCACTTTTTTTTTCGCCAAATGCGGTCGTTTCTGCTTCAAATCAATATCGAATCTGTCCAAAAGCTCTGAATAATATTCGCCGGTGATCGTTTTACCCTTTTCAAGGTAATCGATGTGAATGATACGAGGGTCGTTTGATAAGTCCGTGACTTTTTGAATAAAATATATTTTTTTCGTCAAAGAAGCGTTTTATTTCTCAACATAATCTCCTTTTAGCTCTATACATTTAGTCCAGCGTTTTTCCAATTTTTTTATTCCTTCCAAATAATAGGTTTTCTCAAGGCCCTCAAAATAGTCGTTTGTTTCTGTGATGACCTCTTCATTTGACCCGAATCTCTTACCGCCGAGCCATTTCTTCATGTTTGGAAACAAAAAATAGTCACAGGGGGCTAAATCTGGAGAATATGCTGGATGGGGTAGCAGTTCGTAGCCCAATTTATGAAATTTTGCCATGCTGACTACACACGTGTGCACCCGTGCATTGTCCTGATGGAACAGCACTTTTTTTCGCCAAATGCGGTCGTTTCTGCTTCAAATCAATATCGAATCTGTCCAAAAGCTCTGAATAATATTCGCCGGTGATCGTTTTACCCTTTTCAAGGTAATCGATGTGAATGATACCTTGTGCATCCCAAAAAACTGTGGCCATGACCTTGTTGGCCGACAGACCCACCTTGGCCTTCTTTGGTGCACGTTCACCCGGAGAAACCCACTGTCTTGATTGTTCTTTGGTCTCTGGTGTGGTGTGGTGGATCCATGTTTCGTCTACGGTAACGAAACGGCGCAAAAATTCGTTTGGATTGCGGTTGAACATCGCCAAACACTCCTTTGAAATGGTCACACGGTTGCGCTTATGGTCGTGTGTGAGCAATCGCGGCACCCATCGCGCGGAAAGCTTTTTCATGTCCAAATATTCATGTAAAATGTGATGTACCCGTTCAGTTGAGATGCCTACAGCCTCAGCTACCTCACGCACTTTCATTCTCCGATCATCCAATATCATTCCATGGATTTTGTCGACGATTTCTGGCATGACGACCTCTTTTGGGCGACCTGAACGTTCGGCATCACTTGTACTGGTACGACCACAACGGAACTCAGTAAACCATTTCTTAACCATTGAAATTGATGGTGCAGAGTCCCCATAATATTTATCAAGTCTTTCCTTGGTTTCGGTGATGGATTTTTTACGCAAAAAATAATGCTTAATTAGCACACGAAATTCACTTTTTTCCATTTTCGTTAAAATTCACGAGATCGTCTGCTTTCAATGCCTATAAAACGCAAACTAAGAAACGCAGCTTTCTCAAAATTTTACAGTCAGCTGTTAATCGATAACTGCTGACAGGAGCAGTGTTGTATTTAGAGCAGGTGCGCGGCAAATACAAAAAGTCACGGACTTATCAAACGACCCTCGTACCTTGTGCATCCCAAAAAACTGTGGCCATGACCTTGTTGGCCGACAGACCCACCTTGGCCTTCTTTGGTGCACGTTCACCCGGAGAAACCCACTGTCTTGATTGTTCTTTGGTCTCTGGTGTGGTGTGGTGGATCCATGTTTCGTCTACGGTAACGAAACGGCGCAAAAATTCGTTTGGATTGCGGTTGAACATCGCCAAACACTCCTTTGAAATGGTCACACGGTTGCGCTTATGGTCGTGTGTGAGCAATCGCGGCACCCATCGCGCGGAAAGCTTTTTCATGTCCAAATATTCATGTAAAATGTGATGTACCCGTTCAGTTGAGATGCCTACAGCCTCAGCTACCTCACGCACTTTCATTCTCCGATCATCCAATATCATTCCATGGATTTTGTCGACGATTTCTGGCATGACGACCTCTTTTGGGCGACCTGAACGTTCGGCATCACTTGTACTGGTACGACCACAACGGAACTCAGTAAACCATTTCTTAACCATTGAAATTGATGGTGCAGAGTCCCCATAATATTTATCAAGTCTTTCCTTGGTTTCGGTGATGGATTTTTTACGCAAAAAATAATGCTTAATTAGCACACGAAATTCACTTTTTTCCATTTTCGTTAAAATTCACGAGATCGTCTGCTTTCAATGCCTATAAAACGCAAACTAAGAAACGCAGCTTTCTCAAAATTTTACAGTCAGCTGTTAATCGATAACTGCTGACAGGAGCAGTGTTGTATTTAGAGCAGGTGCGCGGCAAATACAAAAAGTCACGGACTTATCAAACGACCCTCGTATTTAAATATACATTAGCGGAAGTACGGAAAGTCTGGGACTATGTTAATCTTAAATGTACTCGATCTCTTAATTTACGTGAGTTCGGGCTATGAAACTGGGTATACACAGTGTTCTACATAAGTCCTTACTTGTGTTTGTAATACGATTGGGTCTTGTCCAGTAACTCCTTAGTTAAAAGCTTTTATTGATTGATCTCTGGATCTACGTAAGTTAGGATTATGAAACTTGGTATACACAGTCTGCTAAGAAAAACCTTATATGTATTTATTATACTACTTAGCTCCTTAATTACAATCTTTTATCGATAGATCTCTGGTTCTTCGGAACTTAGGGCTATGAAATTTGGTAGACACACTATGCAAGAGAGCACCTTGCTCAAGTTAACTATACGACTCAGCCTTGCTCACTAACTCTTTAGCTACAAGCGTAAATCTGCTTATTTCTCAGCCAAATCTTGCATATTTATGCATTTGCCATAAACGATCAATTTATCGATAAAGTTGCTCAAGTTTTTAATGATTTTTGATTTGATCTTGCAACATTTTGTTGCTGTCAACGAACGTAATTAAAATATGATCACATTTTGTAATGAAACGAAACAACTTCCTCTGCAGCGATCTCTTCGTCTCTTCCCTTCCCTTTCTTCTACACTTTTTCTCACTTTTTTCTCTCTCTCCCTCTCGCTTTCTCTTCTCTCTATTCTTCTCTCTCTCTTCCGCTGCTTCGTCCATTTAATGATAAACGACGCAATTGACATCGTGTTGAGCCATAACGGGCCCCAAAAAAAGTGTTTTGTAATCGTTTGACGCGCCACCAGAAATCGGTTACCAAATCGAGTGGTTTCGAGTGGGTTTCACACGGCTAGAGGGAGAGTGAAAGAGAGAGAGAGAGAGTGAAAGAGACAGTGAGTGCAAGAGAGAGAAAGGGGGGAAGACTCTACTGATAAGGCAGGTGCAGCTGAAACGAAAACGAAAGTCAACGCGGCCTGCGGCAGATAAAACTTTGTGGCGAACACAGCAAAGTGTGTGAAGAGGGGAAAAGGGGAGACGGAGCAGGCAAGGGGCACCTACGATTCTATTTGGGTTGCATTCGCCGCCAATTTATTGTTGTTGTTGTAGTCTTTGTTGTTGTTTGCTTTTTGCGCCCCGTCGGCAATCGATTTCGATTTGACTTTGGTTGCTTCGCTGTTTGCAGAACGATTTGTTTGTCGCTACACGAAATAGATAAACTTGCACCCTGTCTCTGTCGAAGAAGAGGGCAGAGGAGAGCGGGGGGAAGGGTGACGAGCAGGGTAAGAGGTCATCGTTGTCTATGGACAAACAAATTACAAACAAATTGTATCGTCGTTCATCGTCTGCAGGCCAAATAGCTGCCCCGGCCCGCCTCTGCCTCATGCGCCGGCCATGCCCCCCTTCCCAGCAACGCAAGCAGCAAAACTTCGACCTGCCCCCGATGACGACGATGTTGCCTTATCTCAGTGCGGGCGACATTCGTTTTCAGGTGACAGTGGTCGCAGTCAGTCGGTACAGTGGGCAAATATCAATTGCTTAGCAGGCAAATTATTATTTTGACTACGGTATCCACTTCTATATTTACTACTATGTCTCATACTATATTTAATACTATATATATATATCCAACACTATATCCAATACTATATCTTCTTCTATATCTGCTACCATATCTTGAAAGCTAAAAATAATTGTTTTTTAAGGTTTTTTTGTAATTCAGTTTTCTTCAAGCTACTGCAATTTTCAGATTTTTAGTTACTATCTGAAAATGTTGAATTCTTTTATTAAATCTTTATTACTTAAATTATTTTCATCTTATTTCCATTAATACATTTTCTTATTCTAATATTTTCACATTTATTTTGCTTAATTTAAATTATTAGCTTTAATTTTTAACTTCTTTCATTTCTTTTCGAGTTTCTTATTTCATTTTGTCACACTGTGCACCCACTGTAGAGGCACATTGGCATATCTCATGGGTCAGCGAGCAATGGACGCGCCAAAGGCACTTAATGTCTGTTTTGCCTCATTCACCTCCCTTCCCGTCCCCACTACCTTCTCAATTCTGAGTTATCGACAGTGCAAAGCGTTGATAAGAAACTCGGAAAATGTTGTTTCTCCCTATTTTCCCCTTGTTCTCTCTCTCTCTCTATGTCTCCCACTCTCTATCACAGTATGGAAGCCCACATACGTTTGTCGGGCCTCCAATTGGGGTAGGTGAGGGAGTGGGGCTATTTGAGTTGCGAGTTCGAAATTTACAAATTGCCATTCAACTTGCAACAATGTGTTGCACTTAGAAAGACGTCTTCAATCAGTTGAGTAGGCTTAAGAACTTTTCTGATTGAAAACAAATAATCAAATACATATAACAGTTATATATAACAGTAAAACACACAATTGTAATGCATAGAACAGTAATACATAGAACATTCTAGACTTGAAACATTCTTTTAATACTCTCTAGCTACCCAATTTCTTCAAGTTTCCTATAGTACATATTTCATTAGTTTCCTTAACCTTTCTTTAGTTTTTGTATTAAATTATCGGGAAATCTAGTAGATATATATATATATATATATATATATATATCTATATATAGGAATATTTAGAAAGGAATGTTTCTTATATATGATATAAATAAATATTATATATACATATATATTTAGTAGACTCTTTCATCATAATCCCCAATTCCCAGCATTATTATCATAATCCCAAAAATCCCCCAATCCCAATCGCCTTGCACTTGACTCTCAGCATGTCACTCATTATAATATTATGAAGTGCTCTGCAATTTTCCGCCGACAAGTGACAAATTCTTTTCCTCATTTTTCTTTTGAATGCAGTTTTTTGAGAATGTTTTTTGTTGTTGGTCTTTTTTTCTGTTGGTGGCATCAAATTTTCACATGGTAAGCTTTTTTTTAGGTTTTTTTTTCGATGGTTTTTCTTGTTTACTTACGTGAGCAAAGAAAGAAAAAAGTTTTACTTTCTGTTTTTTTCTTTTCAGCCTTTTTTTTCTGGCTTGGCTATGCAAATTTGCAGTGATGTATCTGTCTCTTTCTCACTTTGTGTGTGTGTGTTTGACTTTGGTTTTCTTCTCGCTTTTTGTTGTTGTTTGTTTTTGGGGACAGTTCGTTGACGTTTTCAAAATTCGAAATGCAACTTTCCGCAGAAATTGAACGTTTGCTGCAGTTGCATTTTCATCGCGCTGTTTTTGGTTTTTGGTTTTTTTTTTACATTTCCATTTGAGTTTCGTTCGGGTTTAATTAAAACAAATAATGATAAATATTTAATTTTCTTTTTTGGTTTTTCATTTATTTTCTTTACTGTTGTTGCTTTCGTTGTTGTTGCTGTTGCCGGCTCGGTTTCGGTTTTGGTTACGGGGCCGACGCCGGCGGCATTTGCATAATGCACTCGAGCGCGCACTCAATCATTCAGGCATTCACTCAGCCAAGCATTCATTCATTCACTCATTCATTCATGCAGTTATATTAAACATTCCCGTTCATGACAGCTGCCACGCCTACTACTCCCGCTGATGCTGTTTGTTGAAATTGAAATTAAACTTGACCAAAAACTGAAAAAGTTCTGGGATTTTAATAAGCTATACATAAGATATAAATGAATATCATATAATTTAGAAGAGATATCTTGAGAAAGTTAACATGTTTTGTTCAATCAGAAGTTAGTTATCGACTATTATCGACTATTTCTTTCTATAATGTATGATACTGATATGGAAATGCAGATTATCCAACACTACTCTGTCAAATACCCTACAACACTACCCTGCCAAATACCCTATAAATATTTGCTGTTAGTGCTGTTGCTTAATGCATTTTCTTATGACTTTTCCTTAGTTGGTTTTTCCATCTTCTTCGCTTTACAGTTAATAAACGTTAACCGCAATGTGCTCTCCCCCTTTCTCCCTTCTTCTCTTTAGCGGCGCCTCTGTAAGTGTTGCAAGTGTTGAATGCGCCACTCCCCGCCCTCGTCTCCCCTGTCTTCGACCATTCTACATGTTGTCGCATTTGTTGTAAAATTGATTTGCTAATGATTTTAGATGACATTAATGGGCGCCCCCGTCTCACTCCACCCCGGAAAGTGTTGTCCATGGCAAATGGAAAATGCGGAAAATGGGAAAACTGTGAAATGCGCGTACATGTGTAGCTGCTCGTCGGCATCAACATCAACGGCATCGTTGACGTCGACGTCGACGTTGCCGTCTCCATTTCATTTAGTTCTTATTTTTAGACACTTAATCACATGTTGAGCACTTCGAAAAACGCCCATGAGACAGTTATACAGAACTCGGAAAAGAACTTGAGCATCTCTCGGATATGCCCCCCCCTCCCTCACTCACCCACTTCTCAAGTATCGGAACTTTCAGGAAAGTAAAGCTAAATTGAACTAATTGTTATAGATAAAACAGTCTAATCCACATGAGACAGTACAAACCATATAAGACTGTCCCATCCATATAAAAACTAAGAAATCTCTTTCTAAATAAACTTGAAATTGATTTATACTTAAGTTATTCATAGGGAACACTGTACTGATAATGTAGCTATAAATTCAGCTGAGGCATAATAGATCTGATAGGTCGGTCTACAGAGTCCCCTTTTCAATATTAATAATAAAATGCAAAAAGAAAGAAAACTAATAAAAAAGTATAGTACCCTGTTATCATAAAAGATCTTTCTGTTTTCCTCTTCTATAACAATAAAACTAATAAAATAACAATAGATGTTTCCATTTCCCTAAACTCTTTTGAGTTATCTCCAAGAAAACTTATCAAATCAGAGTAATAGCAACTTTATATATAACAATCCCAAGAGATCTCTGAAGATCATAAGAAAACTTAAACAGTTTATAAACTTTCAGTTATTCATATTAATATAACACTATAAATCATTCCCTCTTCATTGAAAGCACTTCATTCTCAATCTCTCATTCACCTCTATAAAGTTTAGTTTTTTTATATTCTTTTTTGTATGTCAACTGATAAAAGAGAGAAACAAAAGCAAAAAAACAGCACGAAATGAGCCCCCAATTAAGTTGGTTATTTAGCGCGTCTTTCGATGATATTTATTTCTCATGATTTCGATTATGGTATTTGTGTTGTATTGTCGCGACCAAATCCGGTGGGTTTTATTGGACAATCTTTTAAGCGCGGGGCTCATCGCATTCGATGCGCCAGATTATAAACTGTGGTATTTCTTACGATTTACTGAGTCAGAGTTGAAAAGTACAAACTTGAATTGCCTGACACTGAAGAGGGGGCGGCAGCCAAGTGTAGGGGGCGTGGCAGATATAGAGATACACGTAAACGGGTTGAAGAACATGACTCATATAAAGAAGCGAACTCAGCTGCAGAAGAAGCGTAGTACGTAGAGAAAATACTACAGTACGCCCCCCTCACTCTCTCTCTTTCTCCCTCCCTCACCGATCCGCTTGAGTGCGTTCCCCACACACACACAAATATATTTTACATATTTTACAAAGGGAAGAACTTTTTTAAATTTTAATTATTTTTGCACAAAATGAAATAGAGAAAGAAAAACAAAAATCAGCACAAAACACAAACAAAACAAATTTCATATTGACAGCGCAGCAACAGCGCAGCCAGCGGCAACAACAGCAGCAACAGCAGCACTGACAACAACAGCAACAACGAAACTTTGGGTCTCTTCTGTTTTGGTCTGTTCCCTTTTCCCATTTGCGGTTGTTGTCTTTCGTATTTCGTTTCGTCTTTCGACAGTTTCGGTTAATTATTGCATTTATTATATTATATAACAATTAATTGCTGTCTATTAATTACAACAACAACATCAGCGCGAGTACAAGAAAAAGCGCCAATTGCTCGTTTGATTTTCTTTTAGTTTTGCTTTTCGTATTATTTATATATCTCTCTTTTTGTTTTTGTTTTCGTATTCGTTGCTTTGCACACAAACGTTAAAATTTGATCGAATCTACAGAAAGACACACGCACACGCACACATACACACACACAGACACGTTCGCTGCTCACAACTCTCTGACAACAAGAAAAATAACAACAAAAAAATATACAACAAAATAAACCGCACACGCTGCGCTTACAAAACTTTCGACGTCCGTCGCTTGTGGAACGCAAAACACAACTGAGCAAACGAAGCCGGCAATAAGCAGTGGACAGTGGCAGAGGCAGCAGCGGCGGCAGAGCAGCATCGACAGCGAAGCTCGTGCTCGTATTCGGCTAGACTCCACTCGGGCGCTCGTGCTCTTTCGTGTGCTCGCCTTTGACGATTTACGGTAGTTCTCTTCGCATACAAAACATCTGCACAGTGGGACGAGGACGCCACACAGTGGGACTTCAAATGCGAAATTGGCGACAAAATAGATGTCGGCTATTTTCTTAGTTTGATTCATTAAAAATATTATTAATTTAAACAATTTGAAATTTTTAAATTTTGAAATTTTTTAAAAAAGCCCAAAACGAAAAAGAAATGCTACCTTCGGCATGCCGAAAGTTGTATACCCTTTCAGGTTATTTAATCTACTCCGATTGTTCCAATATTAGTTATATATAACGGTGCAAAATGGAATGGAATTATGTATATTCTATATTATGTGTCACTTTGATTGGCACTAGTTTATAAAAAAAAACCTTCTTTTCTGTCATTGTTTCTATGGCAACTATATGTTATAGTGATCCGAAATTGATGAAATGTTATATCCATGTTATAGATATAGAAAACTTCAATGTAGTAAATTATAAAGTGAAATATAACAAAAATCGGCCGATAATTTGTATGACAGCTATACGATAAATCACTACAATTCGGCTCGCTCCGACTTATTTACAGGGTGCAGCAATGAGAAGCATGTGGGCCAAGTTTTATTAAGATATACAATATATACTTTATGGGGCCGGAGATGTCTCCAAAGGCGCCAAAATTAATGTACCGTCTGCAAGGCTATCATGACAGCATACATTTTATAGTATACGAACCACTGTGCAGTTGCATTGGGGCGCTCTGATGTTGCTGTTGTTGTTGTTGCGCTTTGTTGATGCTGTGTGGAACGAGTTTGGCGTTGGGCCCTCGCTGCTGCTATTGCTGCAGTCGCAGTTGTCGTCGCTGCTTTGGCAGCATATGCGCTGCTACTGCAGCTGCTGCGGCTGCCCACAGTGGAGTTGCAGTGAGCAAATTGCGTAAATCGCATGCGTTTTTTTCAGCCTCCACACACAGATCGCAGCGCATTGATTGCGTATGCGTGCCATATGCGTGTGCGTATGTGTGTGTGTTAGAGTGTGTGCATTGGCTATTTGCAACGCATTGCGGGTCGTGCGATCGAAATCAGCCAACAACAACAGAGCGAACAAAGCGTCCGCATTGTTTTTGCTTAACCGCATTGCGGACGCGCATGAAAATTGAAAAGAGAAACAGAGTGACAGAGAGGGGGGCTAAAACAAAAACTATTAAAAGACCCGCTGCATAGTGCACTCCTACTCTCCCCCTCTCTATCTATCACTCTTTGCTGCTCCACTGCTGCGTTGCAGCTCGCTGCCTCTGCTTCTGTCAGCGCCAAACTGCGTCCCAACTAGACGAAGTACTTAAATATGCATGTGTATGCATGTGTGTGTGTGTTTCAATAAAATATTTGTCGTTTTACACTGTCGCACAAACAAATTGAAATATTCCATAAAATGCACTTGAAAAATAAATAATAATAAATAAATAAATTATTCACATTTGAACAACAAATTCGCAGCAACGTTTTATTTTGCTGCCTCTGCTGACGTTGACGCGCTGTGTTGGCCAAAAAGCTCAGCGAAGCGTGTGAAGCAGCGCAGTGGCAGTGACAGTGGAGCGAAAGAGCAGCAGAGAGCGAGAGCGGCAAAGAGAGACTCGCTGAAGATCTTTGGCGGCCGCCAAGGAAGTGGAACATGTGTGCAAGCAGCAAAGAGCGAGTCATGAGTGTGTTTGTGTGTGTGTGTGTGTGTGTGTGTGTGTGTGTGTATTGTCATGGCAACTTGAACGTGGGAGAGCCCTTCGTCAAGTTTTGTTCTTGTTTGCGGCCTTTGTTCTTGCCGTCGGTGTTGTTGTTGCGTTGGCCTCGACCGATCAAGCGCACCAAGCGCTCGACCAGCTGTTGCTTTGTTTTGACGAGAGAGGGACAGAGTGAGAGAGAGAGAGAGAGAGAACTAGAGAGTGGTAGAGTGGGAGTGAGAGTGTAAGGAATTAGCGGTAAATTGCAACTTTGTGCAGAGAGCAGTGTTGCCAATTCAGCTCTTTTCCCGTCACATCTGGATAGTATTAGCGGTTAATTGCAGCTGGACAAAGAGCAGTGTTGCCAAGTTAGCTTTTTTTAGTTAAGTCTGGCTTTTTTTAAATTTAATGATAGATATTGAATATTTTAGCTTTTCTTTTGTTCTGACAACACTGACAGAGAGAGACAGAAAGGAACAAACAAATCAAATTAAATCGCCATAGAATTATTAATTAATATAATTAATGTGCATGGCTAAGCGGGCCTAAAGACAGAGACACACATACAGAGAGATAGAGGGAAAGGAAAGAGAAGAGGAGGGGAAGGGGCAATGGGGACAATTGGCTTGAATATGGCTATTATGCTCGTAATTTCTTGGCCATTTTGGGCGCTTTAATTACATATGCAAAGCCAGGTGCCGATAGGCACACACGAGGGAGACATAGAGGGAGAGAGGAGGCCTGCCACATGTGTTGGCAATTGCAGTGGCACACACACGCACTTACACAGACACACACACATGCATATATTACACAAATTGAAAAACTATTGGCAGGCTCAACCCCAACAACCCCTGCGAGCTTACCCCCCCGCGACCACCCCTTGGCAGGCGCTCATGGCATTATCACATGCGATAAATATTTATATGGAAATGTAATGAGCATATTGGGCAGGCAGCCTTCACCCCCCTTTCCCCTCTTCCTTGTCCCCCATCCCCCTTCGTGCCATGCTGCCGTCTCGGACGGTTGGCGCAATTAATGTCACCACATCCTTTGGGCCTTATTAATGTCCTTCGTCGAGGTGGGTTGGAGAGGGGCAGGAGTAGCCATTAATGTCGTCGTTTCCCCTCCCTCCTCATACCCCTCCTTTTCTCGTCTCGAACTGTTCCCGGTAAAAACAATTAATTTGCCCATAATGCAATTTATATCGGTTTCTGCAACTTCAGCTTCGGTTTTCGGCTGCTGTTTCCCATCTGGCAGCCCCCTCTCCCTATGCCCCTTGTACGTCCTCCCCGCTTGACAATTGCTTTGTTCTTTGGTCTACCACAAAATGTGCATATTTCTCTCTCTGGTTGCGTTTGCTTTTTAAGGCCAAATGATTAATTATTTAAAACCGCCAACAATTTCTCGCCTAAACATCGCGCCAGTGTGACCACCAAATATTTTAATGGGACCATGAAATAGTCAAGCGCGTACCGGGTCTAACACATCCTCATACAACACCCGCCCCCAACCACCATCGTTCATTGCCGCCTCTTTTTATTGTGCTTCGATGTTGTTATGTTCCTAATCCCAGATAGAAAAGAGAATGAGGCAGAGATGAGATACCATATTGAGGGAGGAGAATGGGAGAGTGGGTGCCAGAGATAGACAATGGGAAATGTAGGTTTAGGTTTTGCCTTAGAACAGATTTGAAAAGCTTTTGTGCGGGCGTTGTGCGAAGGGGAAGTTGGGGCAAAATATGATAGATGGAATGAAAACTTTAAGAAATCATACAACAATGTAATATATATAATCTGCTGTTTCTGTGGGATTCAACTTATAAGAAATATATAAGGTTAATGTATAAGATATAAAAAAGGAGATATTACTATACCTATAAGAAATTAATCGAAACAATTTATAAACCTATTCAAATATAAAGAAACAGACTCAACATAGTTTTTAGGGAAAAATAATATATATAAAAAATATCCTATTTCTTCTCAACTTTGTTTTATATTGTTAAACTATTTGAAGTATAAATCTCTGGTCTGCCTCCTTCCTTCTCATTCTCAACATTTTGTATTAAAGAGATATGTAAACATTATTCTTATCCAGCAAACTTTCCAATCTTCAATGATTTAACTAAATCCTCTTAGGTCTATTTACATTATATACAATACATAGCTTTTGTTACAGTTCTAAGAAATATTTTTGAAATTTTTAAATCGGTTAAAGATTTTTAACACATGTATTTTTGAAAACTTCAATGTCGAACTACAATTTATGGAATAAATTCCATAAGCTCCAAATAAATTCTATAAATGATATTCTGATTTTCATTCCGATAAGTTTAACTTGGCTTAAAAAGCAGCAGCAGAGAAAAGAAGAAGCTAAAGAAGAAGCGGGATGAAGGCGAGGTTAAACATTCCGCATCATTTTACAATTGTGACAATGTCTGCACTTGAGTTCTTCCATCTAATTGGCCAGTTTTTTTTGGCTGATATCGCGCAGACAATCTGCCTCGCTCTCCCACCTTCCTTTACCAAGCAGCCCCTCTTACTATTATAGAACCTGAAGCATTTTCCATACTGTAAACAAACTGTCAAAATCGAGAGAGAAAAAACCAGGAAAACCAAAGCGGAAAATGCTCGACAAATGTTTGCCAAGCAGCGGCATATGGATAAAGATGATGAAGAAGAGGACGACAGAGAGGAAGAGAAAGAGAAGAAGAATAATTCGAGAGGGATTTGTGGAAATGGCTCAAATGACATGACAGCAACATGTACGAACATGTTTTGTGCTGCTGCTGCTGTCCTCAGTTCCATTCCTAAATATTCAATAGACAAGACGATGAGACGACAAGATGACGAGAGATACACATGAGATAAAAGATATCAAGGGAAAACTTTTTACTTACGCGACAAATTAGAAAATAAGGAACAGAGAACTCACCTGCAAGAGAAGAAAAGAAGAATAAACATGGAATTAATTGAATTTGCTTTTGTTGCAATTTCAAGCTTAAAATAAAAATAATAAAAACAAAAACAAAAACAGAAATAATTAAAAACTTTACGGTGAAATTTTCGAAATTGTTCAGAGGCTCCCACAGGCCATTGACGGGGTCAAGAATTGGCACTCTAAAGGGATGCCCCAAGAGCACCAGGGGCCCCTCCCCCAGTAGCTCCGTCTCCCCAACATTGAGTGGTCCCCCGGCAGCTTGAAAATATTTTTAACGATAAGCCCCCAAAAGAAGAAGTAGAAGAGAATGCAGAAGGAGCGGAGGCGGCTAAAGCAGAAGGCGCACCCCGAGGCGGGGTACAGTTAGTTAGGTGGGTTCGTTCGGCAGAGGACAACGCAGGACAACTGTAGCCTGTAATTAAATAATGCCTCTGCCCCCGGTCCACTTCCCCCCTCCCATCTTGCTCCACAACAACAGAAAAGAAACGAAAAAAGTATCTTAACGGCATGCGGCGCCATTTGAAGTTGAAGTAGCCGGAGCTGGCGAAAAAAATGAAGTGAAGTGTGTGCAGAGAGAGAGAGAGAGAAGCGTATACGACTTGTTAATACCCTGTAACTAACTGAAATAAACTGAAGTGTCAAAGCGTATAAGGCACTTTGCAAACTATTTACTTTTAATTAGATTAAATAATTATAGCATGCATACATAGTTTATAGAAAGAAACGAGATACTTTAGAGCAAAGCTTTTTATGGCACATGAGATAAAATAAATAAGTGTAGTTTATGTTTTTCATAAAAACATTTTTATAGCATACAAAAGAATAATTTATAGCAAGTAACTACATATATACAAAATTTATAGCAAGCGCAATTTTTGTAGAAAACATGTATAACAAACAATTGCTTCTGATAATTCTTTATAGTATAAAAACGATAATTTATAGCAAGTGAATCATCATTTAGAAAAAATATAACACAATAAAAATTAACTGCTTTAAATAGTTCTTTATAACACATGGGACAGGAAATATTTTATAGCAACTCTTAACACTTATAAAATTTCTATAAAACTAAAATCCCAAAACAAAATCCATGAAACCTTCCGTTTTTGCAATTTTACAGGATACAACTCTCAAAAACAACACGCACGTGAATGAGTGAGTAAGAAAAAGAGAGGAAGGGAGAGGGAAAAGCTGTTCACGGAGCTGTTTGCTGTCTGGCGGCCCACACCAAATCAAGACAGCTAGAGAGAGAGAGAAAGAAGGGGAGAGAGAGGAAAAAAATAGATAGAGGGAACACAACACACGCCAAACTATTGCTCCCCTAGGATAAATTAATAAATTTTCAAGCGAAAGTTGCCACAGGGCTAAATGCAAGAGGCGACAGTGCGAGCGAGATAGAAAAAGAGAGGAGTATAGTATGAGAAAAGATGTGTAAAGTCAGCGTGCGCAACAAATAAACAAATAATCATGGCTAACAGCAGAAAACAGAAAAATTAGACAAGACCCAACAATAATAATGAGGCAGCCTCGGACCGCGCTTGGATACGCTTTCTTATATAATATCGCTGAAGTTGTAATCTCTGTCGATTGATTATTACTACACGCGTTGTGCGAATTTGCTGAAATTTAGTTAAGCTGTAATAAACAGTTCAAGTCACATAACCTGTGAGTTTCATCAATAAAAGCAAGCACATAAAAAAGTTATGTACGTATTAAGATGGTAACTTTAAGAAATAGTACGAAGTTTTTTGGAAATTGGCTGAGAATGAAGTTGAAACTAACTTGCAACCAAATTTCAGCAAATCCTTGGTTGAACTTTACGAGTTTCATTAGTATAGAATACTAGGCAGTCGAGTTAGTTTAGGTAAATAGTTTGTTAAACAGATATGAGTGGATTTAGCATAAGCTAAAAGGAACTTTGGATAATAAAGAGATAAAATATATCTTAAATTGTAGTCAAGTAAAATTATTTATGCAGTTAATAAGACATATACATATGTATATGTATGTCTTTAGAGTCATCTATACTACAATATCTTCTCCTAAAGAGGTACTCTATAAGATATTATCCGGACACATCTTTAATTTGAAGTCAACTATAGCTTATTCTAGGAAAGAGTAAAAAAATGGTGATTACGAGTATGACTGTGCCTGGTCAGATGCGACATTGTATGTGGCAAGCACACACACTTACACACGCACACAGATGTCACAAAAAGTATGAGTATTTATGGATGAGTTTGGTTCATCGTAGCGCCCCATCGCGAATCTTGCCAGTTGCAGCTGAGAAATGATCAAATATGGCAAAATGCGGCGAATGCGGCGAATGGCAATTACAATTTGGACTTTCTCCAATCAAATGTGCGCAAATGGACAACGGCGATGGCGAGACAAAGAGACAACATGCATGCAGTGAGGAATGCACCAGGGATGGCGCTGTTGCAGTTGCAACAATGCTGTCTTGGGCGAGTGAAACTGTCGTTCAATTGAGAGGGAGATAAGAGAAATACAAATGGAATGAATATACAAATGGATAATACTCAATGGTCGAATTTTATTGTACATACAAAATATCAAGAACCAATAGGTTTTCGCTTCAAACCCAGGTATAGATGATAAATTCTTATAGTTTAAGCACTACTTAAAGATCTTACAGTCTTCTTATGTTTACTTTACTTATGTATGTATATGTTATATATTATGAATATTTCTATTTTATTGATCAATCTTCAAAGCTTCATATTCTTCAGCTTTCTCCCCCATTTAATTTGCCTAAAATGGTCTGGCAACTCTTTGACAAATATACGCCCAATAAATACAAGCAAAACTGCCATAAATTACTACCAAGCAAATATTATATTATAATTTAGCAATATTTATATGGAGTAAATTTCCCTTGTCGCCCCTGGCAAGGGGGGATTGAGAATATCCGCCCCTAAGAAATCACGGAATAAAGTCAATCTTCAATACGAACATGTCGTTTAATCTCTGGCAATTGCATGACAAGGCGAACACACAGACACACTCCCACACACATAGACACATGAGTGTGCCACTTCCTACTCCCCACTCGCTCCTCTCCCTCACCCCTCTTCCTCCCCATCATAGCCATAGCACGCTCCATCAATGTGACGGCAATTCATAAACACTTTTCTGGCAACATTCTGTCAGCCCTTTAACCCGCTTGACACCCTGCAATAGAGCGACTACCCTCACTCCTTGCCCTCCCCTCTATTACAAGCAGTTACCCCTGCCACCTCCTCCCCTCCTGCTCCCCTTGGCGAATGGTGCGGCAAAACGAAAGCAATAAAATTATAGCAAATGCCATTTTCGGTATTTTCACACCGAGAAGAAAGCGGAAAACTCACAAATTTCGCCAAAGTTTTTCGTCGTCGTTTTCGGCTTTTCCAACTTTGCATCTTTTTCCCCCACTTTCCCCCCTTCGACTCCCTTCTACGCTCCATTTAATCAAGAAAAACACTTTTTATTGTACAAAATTATGACATTGCTTTTGTTGTTGTTGTTGCTATAATGATTATTGTTGTTGTTGTTGCTGTTGCCGTTCGCTGCTGCTGATTGTTAATGTCAAAATTGTTATTGTTATGCAGACAATTATAGCACGCGATAAAAATGCTTAGCTGGTAGCTGAGGTTGAGGCTGCGGGGCAACAGAGGGTTAACACAGTGGAAGCAGCGGGGTGGGAGGAGGGGGTGTGCGGGCCATAATGAGCCTGGGCAAATGAGAAAATATGTTTATTAGGCAACTGGCAAAAAGGATAATTTCAAATGGGCAACCGCATGGCAAGGGGGCGGGGGGTGCAGTTGGCAGACACCGACAGCTGTGACCTTTTGGCCCCTTAACACTCTGTTGTTGCTGTTGCTGTTGTTGTGGCTTGTGATCAAAGCCAGCTACAGCTATAGATCGATACAATAACTAAATTTCCCCTATTTTCTCATGATATATTTATTTATTTTAGCCAAGATCAGCGGAAAAACAGCTGTAAACAGACATACTGTGCACAGTGGGGCGAGAGAGTAGTAGTTCCTCTTTCTATCTCCCTCTCTGTATGGATCGATTGTTCAACTGAACTGAGAACACATGACAAATGATAAGTGTTTGGGAGAAGTAAGTTTGTAAGACGATCGTTTGGAGCTTTCCCAACTTGGGAGACTGTAGAATACAGAGAAGAAATCGACAGTTTTCTACAACTAGTTGTTATCATTAAATACGTGGGTTAAATTAGATCAACAGATCCTCATTAAAACAAGTAGCCAGAAGAAAGTGAACTAACTCGTAATTCAGTGGAGAAGACCATGAAGATCACTTGCCCGTTCGATCGCAGAAATGCATCCTCATTAAGATAAGAAGCCAGAAGAAAGTGAACTAACTTGTAGGCAGCAGGAGAAGACTGTGATGATCACAGTCGATCGAGTTGTTAACTCTTCACAAATGTTACTTTCCGCATTGCCAGCAACAACAAAAGCAACAACAACAACGAGATGCTGTCGTAATTTCTCTAGCAGCTGTAATTATACAGCAGCACGATCAAGATCACCAGCAACTAGTTTCTAGGCCGATCTTCAGCTACTGTACAAGTATTTTTTTAATAGTTTCATGGACTCCAAACGATCATCAAATGCACGCGTCGATAGCCTCAAGTAGTAAGCACAAACATTAGGGATCATACGATCGCCAGTAAAACGATCAATGGCGTTTTTCCAGTTTTCGCTGATCGTAGATTGCAGTTCTTTATTTTTTAAATGCCGCTAACGAATGCGAATTAATCACCCAACTACGATCGGTATCTGCATAATGAACGCTTCCTGTAGTTCGGTTAGGACAAATGATCGTCGAGCAGTCAGTCGATCGATCAGTTAGTAGATTAATGCACTTGCACTCGCTGGCTACTTCTAGGAAGCTGTAGATAGAATGATCGATCGATCGATCATACTGTGAGTGCCTTGTCTCTTTCATGAATCCCGCTCGAGGATCGATCGCACTTCACTCGACAATTTCCTGCCATTTTGGCCAACAAACTTTGGGCTGCAATAAAAATAGAGAGAAGTGGTGCCCCATGCTGTTGCAAGCAAGATCCGCGTTGCGTCGCCTGCATTGTCGAACATTTTGTGTTGCCTGTGGGGCATGTGGCATGTGGCATGTGACCCATATTTATTTTTGGCATTGGAATTTTTCGCGCTCATATTATTTTATAGTGCGGTTTGCCTTTTTGGCACTCACCGAAATGGAAAGAACTTTTCCAGAAAATGTCGTCCCAGGCTGGTTGTGGTCATTGCGACGGCGAGGGTGGGGGCTGCGCAGCGAGGGGCGTTCGAAGAATGTCTGGGGCTAAGGGCGGGCCGGCGCCCAAGACGCTGATGATGACGATGTTGATCACTTAACTTCACTTTTGCTTATTGACTTTCGGCTTTGTCTCTTTCTCTCTGTGTGTGTGCCTCTGTGTGTGTGTGTGTGAGGCACAGGAAATGCTGCGCACAATGCAATTGAAAATACGCTTTAATTAAACTAATCAGACGTTATATACACCACATGCAGCACAACAGCCACAACAGACGCCCACACACACCCGCACATACACACACACACACACAGACTCACACAGACAGAACTCGCGTCGTATAGACAGACTATACATATATTTTAATGGGCTTCTTCAGACCGTACAATAGCAAGAAGAAGAAAACTTTTCATTTAATGCAAAAAAAAAGAAGAAAATTGTAAACAAAAAAATGTGAAAAAAACACACACACACACAAAATTTAAAATAATGTTAAACCGAGACGACGACGCGTTTTCTTAGCGATTTATACGCGATTTATACGCGACTTGCGATAGAAAAGTGGCATAACTTCGGTATTAGTAGGTGGAATGGTTTGAAATGTAAAATAAGTATATTCAGTAAAAGATCAGCAAAAGTTCAAATGGGCTTTTGTAAGGATATAATTGAAAGATGTTAAGTTCATTTACTATAGCAAGTACTTCTAGAACTGATCAAGATCTTCTACTACAAATATTTATAATATATGTTTACTGGCGACTCATTTGCATTTCAGATAAAACTTTCGCAGGAATTTCACCAGAAGAATCTAACCGGATGTATAGAAAAAGTTCCCCAGTTCAATTTTATCAGACTATGAAGATATAGTATATATTTTAAATAAACAATTATGTTTTTCCCACAACTTATTGCGCTTATCCCCCACAGAGAAAAAGATTCTTCAGTGATTAGTCAAAGAGGTGTCTAAATCATTATGATCTATTAGAAACTTAAGAAGATACATGATATGTGTACTTCTTGGGAACTATAGAATACAGAAATATCTTGTCTGTGGAACTGGCTGCCCGACCTAACCTCAATTTTATACTACAATGATCTTCAGTCTTCGGTCTTCAACTTTGAACTCTGCCCTGAACTGTACGACAACAACAACAACAATAAGAGAAGTCATAAAAACAACATTACATAAATTGCGAATTTTATTTACTGAACTTCATTATTATTTTCTTTTCTTTTACTTCTTCTTTTGTTGTTGTTTTTGTCACTTCTTCGCTTTGTCGTGTGTCGAAAAGGGAAACAGAAAAAACAACAATAATAAGACTGTTTGTTGCTGTTGTTGCTATTATTGTCGTCTCTTAAGCTGCTTGCTCACTTTACCGTTACCGTTAGGCTACAGGTTACAGCAGCAGCAGAGCTGAGCAGCGGCAGAAGAGTAGCAGCGCAGCAGCAGAACAACAAAAATGTTTGCGACTGGCGAATTTCGCCTAAATTCAAGTGAATCACAAAAGGCGACGCGATCTGTGCGGGCGAATTTGTCGTGGAAGGGGGGGGAGAGGGTTAGAGGGTGAGGGAGATATACACACACACCTCTAGAACACACTTTGTTCTGCAGACGCAGACGCAGCAGCAGAAGCAGCAGACGCGACGAGCGAACGTAGCGAGCCGAGTAGACCGTGAACAAATGCCGCGCGCGTTCGCATTGAAAGTTCGTAAGCGACTGACGATGTCGACGACGCCAACAACGATGTCCCCTAAGTCGATGGCGCACTCAGCGCAGGCAGCGGCAGAGAGAGAGTCGAAGGCAGCCCGAAGGCTGTGCGAGAGCAAGCCTGACGAGGCGGCGCAGGCAAATGAAAAGAACGTCGATGAGAGAGCACAGGCAAAGGCAGAGACAGTGAATGCACAAAAGAGAGAGCGCCGAACGCAGTCAAAGGCTTCAGGCGCAGGAAAATGAAACGAACGTCGATGAGAGAGCACAGGCAACGACAGAGAGAGTAAGTGCAAAGCACAGAGAGAGCCGAACGCAGTAAAAGGCTGCAGACGCAGGCAGACAAATATCAAAGAGAGAACGCAAAGCAGTGCACGAGTGCGGGAGAGAGCGCAGTTGAAGCTCCTCTGCTTCCAGGAGGCTGAAGCAAATTGAGAAAATGGAATTTGAATTTGAATTGAATAATAACAAGAGAGCGAGTGAGAGGGAGCAGCAATGACGGTGGGAGCGGCAGCTGAAGAAGTAGGAAGCCATTTGCGCTGAGTCACAACTTGTGGCAGGTTCACTAAACTGCAATAAAATCAATATCGAAAGCAGCAACAACAAAATGCAAATTAATTAGACGAGAGAGAGAGAGAGCGCAGCAGTTCCAGTTGATAGTCAGGTAGTATATAATCCCCCCTCCTTTCTGTCTCCCTCTCTCTCTCTCTCACTCTCTTGCTAGGCGCAGTCCAGCTTGACCGGCTTTGTCAGCGCTTTTCACCGGCCGCTTTTCAGCTTTTCAGTTGTCGGTCTGGTTTTTCCGCAACTGGCATTGCCCTCCACCAGTTTGCCAACCGCATGCGGAAATGTGTGAAAGAGAAAGCGCATAATCCAATAAGAGCAGCAACAGCAACAACAAGTGCAACATCGCGCCAGCCCTGTGTGGCAAGTGCATGTGGTAAGGTGAAACCCGTTGCGGTAGCGAGAGAGCTAGAGAGGTGGGAGAAAGAGAGAGGTATATTTAGAGGGAGAGAGGGGGGAAGACAGAGAGGTGGAAAGGAGTGAAGAAGGCACACCAATCGAAAAACTGTAACCGCATTGCAACAAGATCCTCCATAAAACCGCCTCCCCTTCTCTACAATGCCAAGTTGCGTCAGCTGCATGTCCCAAAGGAAAGCAAAGAAAAGCCCAAAGCTAACTAAACTGTAAAAAGTCACTCAGTCCAGCCCAGTGACTGCTGCCGCTAGAACTGCTTGCGAATTCTAAGCAAAAACCGTTGATATTGCTTTTGACAGTTATTGGTGTGTGTGTGTGTGTGTGTGTGTGTGTGGAAAGTCTTTGTTGTCTTTTTCCGGAAGTTGGCAATCTCGAAGCTAAAGAATTTGCAGGAATTCTTGCAGAATTCCCATTAGCTGTTGAGGAAATTGAAAAGAATTTGAACTGTTCTCTGTGTTTCTTCTTAATCTATACAAATATTAAAGAACTTTAGTCTTCATCTTGGGGTCTTCAGTCGAGCTGGGCTCAACACATACAACGGCATAATTATTAACTCACAGCCTAGAATGAGTCAGACTAGTCATATGGTATACTCTGCATTTGTTATATTTTTAAATAGATCTTTACTTTGGAACACATATTTCTTCGATATGCATTGAAATTTTTGTTTATTTGTGTATTATAATTAATATTATAATGCTCCAATTTAGGTATGTATGTCCATGTTAAGTCAAAGCGCAATCTTTTTCTTTTGTTATTTATAAGAAATTATGCATTCAACTATACATATATTATTATTGATAATTTATTATTAATAATATAATCATTATTATATTATTTTATACTATAATTTCTTATTCTTTCATTAAAAATATATGTATCATGGATATATTTTTAAATACTTTCCCAATTTCTCAGTTAATCTGCAAACATTTTTTGAACACAATTTTCAAGATATATTCCTAAAAAATTTAACTAGAGTTGCTCATAATATTTTTACTGTCTACTGCACTCCACACTTTTTAATACCCTATAAAATGAATGCTCTTCACCATTTCCGCAGTGCAATTGAATAAAGTTTTATGGCGGCTTTCGCAAAACGCAATCCAAAAATGCAATTTGAGGCAACTTGCGCAATTTGCAGTCGGCTTGGCACGCCCAACGCACACACCCCCGTTGCCCCCTTTCCGTCAGAAGGGGGGACGAGGGGAGAGCGGGGTGTAGAGCTAATAACTCTCGAAATTAATATGCGCTTAGAAGCGCCAACTAGCCATAAAAGTGATAGACATATTAACCCAGTACTCCACATTTCTCTCGCAGACAGAGACGGCAACGGTGACGGCGACGTCAATACGTACAAAGTAGCAATTTGCAGCTTTGTTGCGTGTGGGAGAGCGACACACACACGCTCACACACATGCACAGAGTGAGAGTGAGGTGAGGTGAGCATGGTGAGAGCGTAATGGTAGTGTGCGAGGGAGGGAGAGAGAGGGTGGGAGGAAGGAGAGACTTGACTATTGGCATAAGTGAAGCATGCACGGCAGACACGCGAATGCGATAAAAACCGCAGCTGGCTGCGACGCTGGCAGAGAAGAAGCGGGCAAAATTTAGTAGCAAGGAATGCAAGCAGCGCCGGTGAGGCAGCAACAAAACAAACCAAATGTGGCTGCTCTTCTTATCGTTCCTCTCTCTCCTTCGTGTTGTTGTTGTTGTAGCTGTTGCTTATTTACGACACTAAGCGCCCAACCCACACCCCTACCCCATACAGTTTCCAATACACTTTGCGGGCAGAGATAACCTTTTTTATAAACACCCTGTAAAGGTAGGCCCAGCGGATATGCTAGAAGAGCAGACATACTACAAAACATATTACTCTCTCTTTCTCTCTCTCTCGCGTTATCTTTCTTTCCTTGTGGCGTGTCTCACTTTATGTACTACAGGGTATCTGCTAGTCTATCCCCACAAATCAGTCTCTCTACATCTCTCTCTTTCTTTCATTATCCCTCCTTCACTCTCTCCTTGTATCATATCCCCAACTTTATTTACTACAGGGTATCTGCTAGTCTATCCCCACAAATCAGTCTCTCTACATCTCTCTCTTTCTTTCATTATCCCTCCTTCACTCTCTCCTTGTATCATATCCCCAACTTTATTCACTACAGGGTATCTGCTAGTCGACCCCCCCCCTCACTCTCTTTTTTGCATTACAAATTGAAAAACTGGTTTATGACTTGGCTAACTTTTGCTACGTGCACTGAAAAATGAACCAAAAACTGTTGCATGCTTTTAGGCTGCGAAATTATCAGCCAGAAAAGATGATTATGGCAAATCCGTGAGAGGGTGGCAGCGGCTGGGGGTGCTGACGGCAGTCTGTGTTGCCCACTGTGTGTGTGCTGATTAAAAAAAGGCTGCCCTTGAGTTGTTAGGGTATTTGCGGATGCGGTTACACACACACAGACACACCTACACACACATACGTCACCTCAGCCTAATGGCAAGCTGATCGGCTAAGCGGCTTAGTGAGTAGCAACGTAGGGAGAAGGGGGTTGTTGACTGGAGGCGAGGGTCAAAGGCTGTGACGATTTGGCTTAATAACAATACTGGATAGTCCAGGCCGGGGTAGTGGCAGATTACAGGGTATGTGCAGTGAACTGTGGGGCAGGTAGAGCAGGTAAGGTGTTTTAGATATGTCAACTTACTTGCGGGTCTCGCTACATCTCCCTCTTTCTCTTTCTCTTCTTCTTTATAACTCTCTTCCACTCTCTCACTGCTTCTTTCTCTTCCTCTACATCTTTCTTTGCCATAGTCTCTCTTCAATTCTTCTGTTCTTCACTCTCACATCACGCAGCTTTTGTCCATCTATGCGTAGCGTATTCACACTTCGTTGTTGGTCGTCCACCCCCCCTCCCTTGCCTACGTTTCCTGCGCGGATTACTCAGTTCAATGAGAATGCTTTGCGTTGCGTTGTGGCACGCGTGTCTGGATTCTGCCACATCCTGTATCACCTGTCTCCCTCTCCCTCTCTCTCTCTCTCTCTCTGTATGCATGTGTGTGTGTGTGTGCGAATGAGAGTGTGCACGCGTGATAAATGGCTTTTATCTTTTTAAAGCACTTCAGTGCACGGCTTTGCAATTTTGCAGAGCGAAAGGCAAAACAACAAATAACAAAAAAAGAAGAGAAAAGATAAAAAAGCAAAAAAAGCACGAAAAAATTATTCAATGTAAGTGCCACGCCCCCCCCATGCCACAGCTAAACAAAAGTTGCCTCTTTTTGCCAGTCGCAACAGCAGCTGGCATCCCTTTGCCTCTTCTCCTTCTCCTCTTCTCTTTCTCACCCATTCCGCTGCATTTCGTCCTTGTCTTTGCCGTCCTTTGTTGGCCTGTTTGTTGCTTATGCCTTTCGCTTTTCCACGATGGCGACGGCGTCATTTCGTGTGCGTTATGAGCTAGTTAATTATGGTGTCTGATACTCTCTCCCCTTCCCTCTTCCCTCATTGCCTCTTCTCTGCTACACTCCTGTGCGCTACACAGCATATAATAGGGCATATTAGTTGGAGAAAGGAGACCAATGAACAGCTGAATATGGTTTCTTGAAGGAAAAGAAGGGAAATTGAAGGAAAAAAAAAAACTTTCAAAGCACATAGATTTGAGCTTTATACAGATCAAGCTGTAAGCTTTAAGTTCTATTTTTCTGAGACAATTTCTCATACAAGGGTAAAATGCGCGATAATAAAGTGGAAATTATTGTTTGTGTGCAATTTGAGCATTTTAAATAATATGCACTTTTTTGTAGATTAAGTTAAAGCTGTTATAAACAGCTTTTACCATAGACTTTCGCATTAATTTAACGTTTGAAATGAAGCTTTCTATAGCCACAATTCACATTTAATTCTACATTAATTTAGACTACCACAATCAAATTCAGCTGAAAAGCTTCTTAAAAAACCAACAAATTAATTTTAAATTGAAGAAATAAATACAATTTTTATATATACTGATTTGTATGTACTATAATGTATGTATAAATCATTAAAAAAATAGATCAAAGCTCTTTAATTTGAACATCGTTCAAAAGGTAAAAGCTTCTGAGTTGAAAAAGTTTCAAAAAACATATTAAACTCAATTTAAACGCAGGCAAACACTGAAATCGTTTTAAAAGCATTATATAAATCTAGTAAATAGAAAACAATCTTCAAAAAAGCTCTTTGTTGCAATTAATAAGCTTAAAAAGCGCATTAAGCTTCTTTAACACTTTAATTCAACTCAAACTGTCTATAAGCAGCTCAAGCAGAAGCTTAGCTTAAGCAAAAACTTAATACGAGTATAAAGAAGTTCAAGCTCCTGAGGCACTGTAGGTGATTTGCCTGGTCGACTCCACATCGTGCTCAAACGCCTTGTAGCAAATTGCTCGCATGACTCATCTGAGAAACTGCGCAAAACTTTTGATGCTGCTTGCGCCACTACTTAGAGAGGGGAGTGGCAGTCGGAAGGCAGTGAGGGGGGGTGAAGAGAAGGGGTGGCACTGCCACCGTTTGGTTCATTTTATCATTAATATTTAAGCGTCGTGTCGATTCAATCGATTGATGTAGACGCAAGACGGCGACAAGGGCAGGGGATGCCGCATGAAATGCGCAAAACTTGCAAAAGTCGCCATGCATGTGTGTGTGTGTGTGTATGTGTGTTGGTGATGGACAGACTTTGAGAAGGGGAGGGAGTAGTAGAGCTGCCAGGGCAAAGGCCTTTGAAAGCGACAGCATCAAGTCAAATTGGAGTTGAATGTGTTCGGTCGCGTTAAATGAGCGAAATGTAATTACTTAATTAGTGACTGGCTATATGTGTGTGTATGTGTGTGTGTGTGATACTCTCCCTGTCTGTGTGCCGCGTGTGTGTGTGTTGTGGGTGAGCCATTAAAGCAGCTTAACGTCGAATGCCCAAGTCGCATTTAAACTTGATTAGTTTTTATGACCCGAGGGAGGACGAGACAACTCCCAACATGGCTCACTCCGTGTGCGCAAATCAAAATCCAATCAATGGTCAGTTGGCATATTGATTTGCCACACCCCACGCCCACATTCCCGTTCCCCACCCCTGTCACAACCCCACTTTGCCATAAAACTTTATGCTTGCATAAAAAATGCGTGTTGCCTACTTTTAAGCGCACGTCTGCAGGTGCGTGTCGTGGGTGTTTTGCATAGCCCTAACAGAGAAATGTTAAAATCGAATTTTACACGCCCCACGCCGCCTTGACGCCTGCGGGGGCGTTTTTCAAACAGTTTTTCACTTCAAAAAATGAAAGAAACCGAAAAAAAAGGCTAAAAGTTTAGAGGCTTGTGCTGGGCGAGCTATACACTCTACAAACGTGGCAAGTGTGCGTTCCGTTAGCTGAAGAAAGGAAGAACAATCTACAAAAAGATTTTATATGACTGTCTCTGCTAGTTTTGTCGCAATTTCCATTTCAAAATCGAGAAAAACTGCCGTTACTCGAAATTAAAATTACTTGTTTTTTGCGCTGTTAGCCATGACACGATCCCATGTTGTTGTACTGGCTAAACAACAAACACAGCAAATGGTGGTGTGTGTGGGGGACCTACGTTGGGGGGGAACGCCTGTACAGGCCTGGCTATGGTCTCAAGCAGGTCATCCTGCTCGCCCTTCGTTCTCGGAATCTCTTGCAAAATCTACAGAAATCTACAGGGCGCCAACTTGGCTCTCTTCTTCTCTCTCTAGTAAAAGTTACCGTTAGCGCCTGGTGGCATATGCAAGCATTATAAAATCCCACTGAAGTGACATAAACACCGCAAAAATGAACGCCGCAACACCTGCGACACACAAATCACAAGCAGCTACAGGGGCGTGGCAAGCAGAGGGGGGCGGGTAGTAAATAAATAAAAGCAATATAATGCAGACGACAGACGACAGTCGACAGCAGGCGCCATAAGTAGGTGAGCTCAGGCTGTAGCTATAAAGACAGACACAGACACACACACACCCACACACACAGACACACACACACACATTAACAGACACCCACAAACACCTTCAACTTTTCTTTTTATTTCTCTTCATGAATTTTCATCTTGCTCTGCCCTTGAAACACGATTCGCGGCAATTTCGCTTAGATTATATAATGACTGTCATGCGATATCGGCGCAGTTGAGTTAACCCACAAGTGACAGAGCTACATACATTGTACACGTATGTGTGTATGTATGTCGTCTGTATGTCTCGTCTAGGATTTCAACAACGCCTCACTGCACATGTAAATTGAACGTATACATACTACAGATCCACATATAGTATAATACTAATGGCTCTAATGGCATCAAATTGATATATCAAGTGATTCAGTGCAATTGTTTATGAACATGAATTGTCACTTGTGTTTTAACTTGAATTTGCCCATAGGTTGAAATTGAGACCGATGAGACAGATACGTAGGCAAGGTATATAGATAGATTATTTGATGGATAGATGGATGGAGAGATGGAACAGATAGAATGATAGAAAGATAGAAATATATATAGGTGGATATAAAGATAGATAGATAGGTAGATGGATAGATAGAAAGATAGATATATAGCTAGATAGATAGGTAGACAGATATAAAGCTAGATAGATACATATATAGATAGATAGATGTAATAGGTTGCCATACACAATCTTTTCTATAATAATATCCTGTCCTAATAATGATTCATAATTGTATCTCCAACTTTGCTAGAAGTTCATTTGATATTAAAGATTTCTCACAAGAAAGTTTTCTTTATATTGTAATATATTGATTTCTATAAAGAACTAGTTTGTGTATTCTAAGTAAAAAATACTACGGTATTATTTTATATATACTAGATACGTAACATACATGCCACTCTCTTCATATTCACCACATTTTCTATAATTTCCCGATAAAATTGAAAGTAAAGCTAAGTCAACATGAGCAGCTCGCGCACTTCCCAAGCGGCACAGTTAGATAAATATATGACTGTAAATAGGCATACAAACAGTCACACACACACTTCCCCACACACTCACACACACACACGCATACACACACCCAGGTGAGTCAAGTGCAAAGCTTGCGTCATAAACATCTTAACATTTTGCCAGGATTACCCAAAAATACGCGCAAAATACTCCCGCCCATGCCCACTGTCATATGTAGTGAGTGGGCGCAGAGGGCGTGGCAGTGTGAGAGCAGGCAGCAGACAGTTGGCTGAGTGGATTACAACGCACGAAACAAGCTCAAGGGCAACGAGGGGGAGGGAGAGAGAGAGAAAGAAAGAGATCTATGTTCCTTTTTTGACGCTGTGCTCCACAAAGGGCAGTGGCAGAGGCAGCGGTAAGGGAAGGGGGGTCAGGTGGGAGCTGGCGTCGTTTTTGAAAAACAACAGTTGAAATTCCCATGGTGCAAACTTTATTCTATTACGAGTTGCCAACAATGAAAAGGAAAGGGAAACAGAGAACAAGAAAAAGATAGAGAGTACTGGAGAGGTAGGGGATGGGGGGGCAAGGAGGGAAGACAATTGAAAGTTGTTCGCGTCGCTGAAGATGCCGCTGCGGTTGTCTGGCGACGAGCAGCGCGACAACACAAACTTCAAGCCCGAAAGCTGAAGTATCTGAGGCACCAAGGGTGCACCCCTACCCTCCCTCCTTCCTCTCTACACACCCCTGGTTTGAGGAACATTTATGGCATTTGGGATTTGCATGGAGAGAGCTTAAGACGCGAGGCATCGTTGCCGCACAAGGAATTAGTTCAGTTTTGGGCGACTGCGGCAGCTTCCCCATTAAAATGATTTAAATTAGTCAGCGAAAGGGGGGAGGCAAGGCTAAGGGAGAGGGGGCAGCGGGAGAGGAGGGGGAGTCTGTGCCGTGTTTATCCTGTCGTATTTCGTTGTTTCCTGTCGCCTAAGCTACGTGTCTGCCATGCCAAGTGCAGCTGCTCCCCAGCTTCCTCATCCCCCTCCCTTCCTACTTGGCCTGCCTCGCCCAGCGGCCAATTGACTGGCCCAAGCAGAGCTTAACTTTGCCAGGCAGCCATTAAATCTTAGTTAATCTGCAGCTCTGTCTTGCTCACTCACTCTCTCTATCTTCCTTCTCTTTCTTGCTGTCCACTCTGTGCCTTGTCAACTCTTCAGGCAACTTGACCACCAACTTGAGCACCCGAAGAGGCTTAGCTGTGGCGATAGGAAGTGCCTTATTATATATAATAGATATAGAATTTAATAATGGGAAAGAAGAGAGAGAGAGAGACGGCGAAATAGAGAAATACACAAAGAGACGGAGAGTGAGAGAAAGAGAGAGAGAGTAAAAGGAACATAAGCAGGATACTTCATATCCCAGTTGGATTGATTGTTTTCATGAAAAATATTTGATAAAGTGTTACAATTCTTGGGAAATTTGATGAGTATAATATATAGAGGATATACCCTACAATAATACGAGACAAACTGTTCCTAAATCTGCCCAACATAGACAGAGAGAACAAGAGAGAAATGTAGTAAAGATAGCATAAGCAGCATACTGCGCCATCATCCATGCTGTATTGTTTGTTTCTTTGAAAACTATAGGATAAAGTGATGCGATTCCTATAAAATTTGATAAGTATATACATGGGTATACCCCATTACAAAAGGAGAGAAACTACACACAAATATGTGTGAGAAAAAGAAAGAGAGATAGTAAAGATAGTAGAATGAGAGAGAGTAAAGATTGCATAAGTAGCATAACAAGCATAGATTGTTTCCATATAAAACCTATATGAATGATTGGTTCGATTCGTTGAAGAGTATAAAATATATACCCTGTAATGATCAAAGAGAAACAACCTCAATACAGCAAGTAAAGAAGGAACTAGTTAGACTCGGCTGTTGATTCACATACAACTACTGTAGAAGGTTAGTGGGTAACTGCTAGTCGCGCACTCCCCACACTATCAAGCATGCTAGTCACAGTTTCAACACCCAGCGAGAATGCTCTAGAAGCAGCCCCGTCAACCCCTTCGAGCTAACTGACACTTTTGGCACTTGAGCAACACTTTATGCAATTACCACAGGCGCAGAAGGGGGTGGGCAAAAGCAGACGGGGGCTTGGCCAGTTAAGCGGATGAAGCAATAATTGTAACAACAATGAAAGGCAAAGACGGAAAAGTGCTAATGGAAAATGCAAACAACATATTAAACAATTAAACGGAAATTAGCACAAGATATTCACACACAGTTTGCTAATTGACAGAGATAGAAATAGGCAGAGAGAGAGAGAGAGAGGGGGGCAGACTATTAAGATTGGGCCAGCACTTCATTAACGTAAAGGAGTCGAGTTCATAAGGCAAGAGCGGAAGCAGGAAACTGAAAAGGAAATGAATGCTGCAAAATATGGCAGAGATAACGGTAAAACTAGCACTCTGAAGTCGAGGCTAATGAAGGTGCACAGGTAACAAGCCCGAAAAACAACTAAACGGAAACCGGACGTGGCAAGTGGCAAGTAGCAAGTGGCAGCGAGCGAGTGAGCAAAGAAGGCACGGAGCAGCAGCAGCAGCAGCAGCGCGAGGAGGCAACTTAAATATGCAAGACGACGCGCCGTTGGGCGCCAACTGTGCTGCCCCCAACTTTCCCAAGAGGCAACAGCCCCCATGGAGCAACCCTCACAGTGCTCTGTGTGGCAGCTGTGGCAGGCAGGCGGCAACATACATAAACCAACCTGCAACACTTGCAACCTCATCAACGTGCGGAACGAGCCCAAAAGAAATTGATTTTATGCAACCTCCAAAAGGCTCACACACACATACATATGCATGTATATACGTATATATACATATATATATATCTGTCTATATGGTACGGCGTATGCTAAACCGACTCCGACTCTGAGTCAACTCCTTCCCCACACAGACCAGACAGAAGTGACATAAATAAAAGACGGAACGATAAATCTAACCCATAAGCAGTTAAAGAGTCAGCCTCTAGCTGCGGCACGTACCTCCTCAACACCCTGCCACACTCCCTCTCTCTCTCTCTCTCTGCCCCTGGCGTGGCTTACTCCTTGCTCACAAGGAATACCGCAAAATGCAGATAAATATGTAAATAGATACAACTTGGATTATGTTTCGACAACAAAAGTGAAAAGCGTTTTACGGCCATGGCACCCTCTGGGAGAAAGAGGGTACCAGCGGGAGAGTTGGGAATGAGGTTGAGGGGATGTGAAGTCTGTGGTTGATATATGTTTGTAGGATTCGTGTGTCGCACTCAGAATCATCATATGACAGTGGTTATTTACAGCTAGCTACGAGTTATGTATGCGATTTAAAGTATTCAAGAGGTCTCTGCAGGGGAAGACAAGGGAGAAAGGTGGGGTGGGCGGGCGTAGACTATTAGCCTATCAAAATCAGGTATTTGATATTTTTGATTTATAAAGCTGAGCCAATTTGAATATAGCTCCCCATGAATAGCAATAGACTGTACATAACCATTGTACATTTCTAATTAATCCTATTTCCTCCATTCTTGCGTCACTCCAAAAGGTCTTTAAAATCTTTATCCTATTGTAACTTACTGCATACAGATCAACTACCCGATTAGCTACACTTTCCGAAAGGTACTAGCCTAAAACACTTAACTAATAGCTGATTAAAACCTTAAAGCTACTTACCATACAAATAAACATCCATGTATCTCAAAAGCCGTAAAGGTCCTAAGCCGATTCAACTACTGCCAGACCCTTCTATTAACTGTAGCGGTCTTGGCACAATCCTGCACTCTTTACATTACTTCCAACTCTCTAGACTTCTCAGTATTCAGGCTAATTCGCATATTTTAGGTTACTTTAAGCACACATCGCTCCCTACCAACCGTACCACACTAGGCAAGACCCTAACCGCTTTAGTAGTGCCCCTAATTGCTTATTGCAATGGCATTTTGTGAGTCTAATTTCCGTATAATTTACTCGCACAGCAAAGAGCAGTAAGAAGCAGAAGCTACCTTCCCATGCCGTGCAACAGAAACTACCTGTAGCCCCATAGATGCCGCATTTTATGACCCACCCAAAGTGCCCAACACAGACTACTACCTCCTCCCACTACCTTCACCCTACCCTACCAACCCTTGGTAACTGTGTTGTTTGTCATTTACCGTATCAAAATCAATCGAAGCTAACAGAAAAAAAAGAAAACAACAAAAAAGACAAAGGGGAAATGGAAGTGGGGAGAAAGGGAAGAAGGGTCCGCACTTGGACATGGGGGAGGACGAGAGACCTAGGCGAAAAAACCCTAAAACCATCAAAGAGACGTTGAAATTTTATGTGCCCGCAAGGGTCACATTAAAACGCATGTTACAACAACAACAACAACAACCACTACTGATAGACGTGGCTTTCTTGGGTAGAGCAGAAGGTAGTGTGGGAAGTATATTGGCGCATCCTTTCGATGAGCTCGACTGGCATTTTAATAGACTGTTGACTGTTGGCGGTGTTTACAGTATGTCTGCCTGAGCTTCAGCTTTAGCAGCTTCTGTTCTGTTTCAGGCAAAGGGAATGGTACGAGGCATGGATCCCTCGCCGTGCAACGTGACAATGAGTCGTGACAAGCACAACGCACACGTAGCCAAAAAAAAAGGAGCCTGGATTTGTCAGCACACGCCACATTTCTCCAACATCGAACATCGCATTGACAAGCCTGCGACAGCTTTAAGCTGTTGACTTTAATCCTGACTGGACTAAGGGGTTTAAGGTTCAAGGTATTTATCAGATTGAACTAGGTTGAACATGGGGCAGAGAGGAAACCTAAAGCCCTAAGGCCATATTGTACTACTCTTAGTATTTCTGTTAAAATTTCAATTAGAAAAAATATTTTGTTGCAAATCTATGTCTGTCTATAAACTACTATATCTTTCATACACTTAAACCCTATGTAGAACATCAATCAAGCAAAAATCCAAAACTCACAAGTAAAAGAGCACAACACCTACTTCAATGGGTGACCACTAAAGTCACCGGAAAACTAGCAATAGGACTGTACTTTAATGTTCCAACAATGCGGTTCCCCAAGGGGGTTGTCGCAGGAACCTAATGCTTCACCCTAACCCAAAGAGCATGTACCAAACACCAAAGAAAAAAGAAATAGCTTTGGTATTACAACAAAGAGACTGCTAGCCAATTCCATGAGGAATATCGAATACACTTTATTTAAATAAAAACAGTGCTAGAATAATTTGTTGAAGCGTTAATGAAAACGATCTTAAAGAAATTTCTACAGCTAGTTCAATAGGATAATTGATCAGTTGGTTTTAATTGGTTGATATATTATCAGTTCTTACAGTATGTATATAAGACCGAAGGCAGGAACCTCAATCGTCAATAAGTTCTTAAGTGCCTAACCCAATTCGATGACAAAGTCTACATAACCCAAACCCAAACTGAAGAGCATCATAAAAAGCCACTATCACCAGGCTGGTGCGAAAATGAAAAACCCCAGCGAGAGAGTCAACTAAACCAAACCAAAGCAAAGCTAACCTAACAAAACTGAACCAAATGGAACTACAGGATGAAGCGAGACGGGTAACCAAGCTGAACCGAAGCGAATGGTTAACCGGGGCGAACCCAACAAGTGAGTAAAAATCTAATCCATTACTCAAACCCGCAAAGGCGAAAGTAATGGTTACCCCCCTCCCCCCGCACATACACACACTAACATAACACTCTGTGGTGTGGGTATCGAAGGGGTTAGATATAGTGCGAAGTAGGGGAAGGAAATGCTACCAAAAAACGGCGTAAATCTTGTGTAACGTTTTTAGTGTCCCTTTTGTTGTTGTCTGGTCGGGCCTGAAGATGAGCTCCAAAAATAGAGAAGGAAAGGATGAACCAGAGAGCGAGAGCGAGACAGCATGTTCAATTGAATGAGTTCGATGTAGGGAGGAGGGAATTGTTTGTGCTACGTGTGGCATATGCGGCACGTCGATGCGGAAACGGAAATAAAACTGCAATTCAGATGACCAGTTGAATGTGTGCGTTGCGAATCGGTGGCAGCCCTTTTTCCGTACCCCACCGTCACTGCTGACCTTTTGTGGCTTCAACTTTGGCCACAAAGAACGGAGACGTGCGAAATGTTTTGTGGCAACTTCTTGGTTTTTTTTTTCTGTCCCTCTCTTTTGGCCTCATCATTGCGCGAAAGTTCAAGTTCGTGCTGTGATCGCCCTCGACTGGTGGAACCCATTTTAATTTTCACAACTTTTGACCCAAATTCATTTGTCACACAAGGATAAAGAGAGAAGGAGAGAGAGAGAGAGGAGAAGCAAGTAAAGCGAAAAAAGAGGCGACCGACCATGCGGCAAATAGGGCCGAGAACCGGGGGCAAAGTTTATATAAATAACTAATAGTGTGTACGCCCCCAGCCTTTGTGAATTCATCGCTGACTCGTAAACTTTCGAACAAATGAGACAAACTGAAGTTTGGCAACACAGTGAAGGAGGAAAGGAAATGATTTTTCCCTTTAGATTCACTTGACTTAACTAAACACTGATGGCCACTAAGCAAACTGTAGTAAAACTCTGGATAATGCAACAATAACAACAAGAGTTTAACAGCACTGTCTGAATTTTGGCAACAGTGCGTCACATTTTAAGTGCAAAGTGCTGCAAAACTGCAGCTGTGACTTAAAGATACATAGATCATAAAACAAAACGAGACGAGACAAGAGTAAAGTGAATTTATGCAACAATGTAGAGTGGTAAATACTAGTCGGGGTTGAGTTATTGTGAAATACTGCAGAATCATACAACACATAACCCCAGGTACAATGGGAGAAGTTTGGCAACAGTGCAATTATAAAGTTAAGTCCCTTACAAATTGGATATGCTAAATTCTCATCGTAGACGTATGTATATTATGAATGGCTGTATCAAAGAAATTTGTAAACAATGCACATAACAAAATGAAGTTTGGCAATAGTGCAACAAACTGAAGTTCGTCAACAGCGCAACAATTATTGGTTACCAACTCAAATTGTCTGCAATGACTTCTCACAGTATTGCACAATAAACGAAAATGATCTCTTTTGGGAGAAGTTTGTCAACAATGTAAGAAGTTTGGCAACAATGCTGGAAATTGCTAGCCGTTTAGAAGTTTGCCAACAATGAGATGTAGCAACAAGGGATGCTACAAATAGTTGATAAACTACTAGAAATAAATACCTTAGCTCCTCTTTTGGGGCTCTGCTGTTGCTAATGAGCTTTAAGCTTAAATAATTTTCACATACAAATCCCTTTTTGTGGACATTGCCGCAGAAAGCCGCAGAAAATATTTGCAAGCTTAATAGACGGAAATTAAATCAAGATTTGCGTGCTTCAACATGGAACGGAAACGGAAATGGAAGCGAAAGCACGAAAGTGGAAGGGAAATTGGAGTCGAGGAATTTGCATATTTGTCGCCCCGACGCCGGACACCAAACCCAGCACCCAATTTCACCTCCCAACACGAAACCAAACTGACATTTTTGACCATGAAAATGAAAATATGTGCGAGTTGTTATCTGCTCCGACTCCAGCTCCGATGCTCTTTTTTTGGCCAGACTAAGAAATATGTCGGCTATGCAAGTGTGTGTGTGCGGATTTGTGAAAAGCGCAAGTGTAATTAGTGTGAGGCTTAACGGGGCTAAACAAACGTGGGCCAAAAACTCAGACAGAAAACGACCGCAGCGTGGACCTAAAAAATGTTCAAGCTGAACCTGTTTTTTGTGGGTTCTCTGCGAGTTAGAGAGAAACAAAGAGAGAGAGAGAGCAAGACAGCGAGAGAGTGGGTACTAGAGATAAAGCAAAATATATATTCAAAGTTAGAGAGTGAGAGAGAGGGAGAGAGATATTGCCAAACTGCATTCGAATAGGTTTTTCGCGAGATTTTTCCAGTTGCAACTGTCTCGTCTGATACAAATGACAGGCGTATTATTTACGATCATTTTGTACTGCTTCTTCTTCTATACTTCAGTGTTTGTATTCTTTTTTTGCTGCCTCTTTTTGATGTATTTTATGCATGCTTACTTTTTATGGCCGGCACCCATGACGTATGCGTGATATGACGCTAGTCCCAGCCCTCGCCGCAGCCTTGGCGGAAATTAAAAAAAAACAGAAATTAACTTGAAATTTTATATACATTTCAAAATGTGTGCGACAAACTTAATGAAGTGGGAGATGACGTAGAACGATGTTTATAGCAAGAGAAAGCGAGAAGGAAAAAAATGAATAAGCAGGTAATTAGTTTCTTAATAATTCAGTTAGTTTACTAACTGCATATACAAATCTTATCTTATTTGTAAATTATTTAAATCAATTTTTATATAATGTATATCCCAATTATGCTTTGTTATAGAATGATTATTATATAGCATGTCGTAGCATGCTTTAATAAATGAATGGCAATCATTTAATAAACATTAGGGGTTGCTATAAATATCTTTAGATTAAACAACACTCATAGTAGCTGGCTTGAAAAGTACCCTCCTATCTTTAGATTAAACTACACTCATAGTAGCTGGTTTGAAAAGTATCCTCGTATCTTTAGATTAAAAAACAGTCATACTAGCTGGTTTGAAAAGTACCCTTCATTCCTTGCTATAGGGAAGGTAACCTTGTCATAATATTGTAATAGTACCAAATGTATCAAGTTCGATGCTATATTTATTATATTTTTATATTATATATTATATTATATCGTTATTTCAATGCCTGCTTTGCCTGATTTAATAATACATTGTCTACGTCAGTTTGTGGTTGCTTTCTTTAGGCAACATTTTCAATGTGGTAAGTGAGTTATATTTTTATTAATGATAAACTGATTCAGCTCGTTCAAAATTTAATGCTAATTCTGGGAATTCTGTCGATGTCACTCTCCAAGAGGAAACATTTGGAAAGTTCGGAATTACCAACTTTTATGTATCTATAGACCAAAAAGAGAGATATATAGTATATTGTATATTTGAGATGAAATATATCATTCCCTCATCATTCCTTTATCCAGAATTGCATATCAACTACGTCTTCCCTCCAGCGAGTGCAGTAAATCGAATGAAACTGCGTAATTATCAAGTTGACAGGCCTGCAAAATGCACATAAACACATACACACAGACAGGTGCAGACATCCATCAGGAATACTTCGAAATGAACTTGTTTATGGCATGTTTTATGGCTAAAGAAACTTCCGGCAATCAATACAGATCAACGGGGCGTACTTGGACACCAACACCAACACCTTGTGCCTTGTTTTATAATGAGTCTTGCGTGCAGGGACCTCATTATCAATGATCATCATTATTATCAACTCTCTGGCTCGACTAGCACTCGATCTGCATCTATTACAATCTCAGCCCGATGTGGCCTTGAATCGGCAATAAAAATAATTGCAATGTCTCCCTTTTGGAATTGCATTTAAAAACGCATCGAACAGAGAGTGAAGATAGCCGAGAGCGCTGTCAAATGTCGAGTGGGTGGCGCACTTCAGGGGCAGAGCAGGCAAGGGGGAAAAGAAAGGGGAGGGAACGTTAAGGTGGGCGGGCAGGGCGAGTGCCTTGCCAGCCTCGGACCGAGTGTGAGAGCAAAGTCTTTTGATTTATGCGCAGCAATTAATTTTTTGCGCATTTTTAATACCCTGCACTCGAAGCAAAAGTGAGGGTATATGCGTTGGGAGGTAAGCATGTTAAATGCATATATATTATATTTATATAATATTTCTTTATAGTATATACATAATATAAATTGTAGTTAGAATTATATCAAAAAGTTTAATTTGTAATATTTAAATATAAAAATATATTCTTTTTTTAATTTTATACATCTTTATATTGCGTATATTTGTTCTTTTAATGAAATTTTTGTAATTTGGATTAAAAGTTTGTTTCTAAACATTTTTTTGGCTATGGAGTCTAAGGACTTGCTTAGTTTCAAGAGATGAGAGTCTAAGAAAATTAAAGATATATAGAAAATATATGGGAATTATAAGGAATTACTTTATAATATAGATTGCTATCTTTCTTAAACAACGTATGCCGTATATTACTTAAATTCATGTACCCATTTAAACAAAAGGAAAGGCACAATCAGTTGAAAAATCTCTTTAAGAATATCCACTCAGACCAATTCATACATGATTACACCACGAATACACTTTGTCAATAATAAATGAATCCCTAATGCGATCATTTGTACTCTATATACTCTATAAACGTACAGGGTATTCAGCTAGTCAGGCAAAACTTTCTCCTGTTACCATGGGGAAACCATTGCCATTGCCTGCGACGACAGCATGGAACTATGCAAGAGGTGACATAGCATGGAACGGTAGCACACACGAATACACACACACACACTCTGGCACACACACGCGCACGCACACCTCGCACGTAGTGTGTGTCAGACAGAGACGAACAAGAGAAGGAGAAGAACGAGGAGGAGGATGCCGACGTTATGGCAAGGTGCGTTCACGCGTTGCAATGCAGCAGCAACTCATACACAGGCGGACACACTCGCACACACACACACACGTTTGTAATTCGCCGGCCTGCTCGGCATTTTTGTGCACGGTGCGGCGCGGCGCGACGCCTCGACTGCGGCAGAAGTTTTTGCGGCCAAAATGGGCAAACGCTTTGGAATTTTAGTTACGCTTTGTTGCCTGCCTATCTGTGTGTGCGTGCGTGTGTGTGCGAGTGTGTCTCGTTTCTTGCTGTTGCTGTTGTTGTTGTTGTCGTCGTGCTAAGTGTTTGTTATGATTTATATTGGTTTTATTAAATGTTTCAACAACCTTTTGGGGCTGAGAATTATTTACTGCTGCCAGGCACAACACACACATACACACTGGGCGTGGGGGAGGGTGGGCGTGGCTGAGCCCCAGACGTGCACTCAACTGTGTGTGACATCAGTCGGCGCAGCAGCAACCAAAAGTTGCAAATTCTACTGCTGCGTGGGGCCTCCACGCGTGCGGTTAATGAGTTTTGGCATCCGCACTCAAAGCGCAGTCAAACTTGAACCCCAAACCCCAAACCCAACCCCAACTGGGTACCCAACTCGACTCGACTCGCCTCGCCTCGACTCGTCCAGGTAATGCTCGTCCAGGTAGCGCTATGCATATTGACAGGCAGCAGCTGCGCGTTAGCCAAACCTAATGGCCAAGCACACTTAGTGCCATGCCAAGTAAGGCAGGCGAGACGATTCACAGCGCAACTTTAATGCTCTCACAGAGAGCTTTATAGAGAGAAGAAGATAACAAGAGCAAAATATAAATAGGAAGAAATAGAGAGAGATAAAGAAAGAACATAAAATATAGTGAAAGAAAGTGAACAAAAGAGAGAGCGAGAGCTTCAGTTGAAATTTAAGCTCCTTAAAGCTCGTTTTCAACTTAATCCCAAGAGTTTAATATACTATTAAAGCTATAGATGAACCTATATATCTTCTATATATCCTTATACACAATAATTTTTAAATTTATGTAAAGGAAAGTTTAATAAAACTAAGAGCAGAATGTGCTGAATTTACTTGCAAAACTGAGCTTAAAGCTTCTTAAACGAACAGCCATATGGTAAGTAGCTTTCATTTACTTTACACTTTAGAAATTTTAATGTTAACATTATGAGATGATTGTATGTATATCTAATGTATAATCAACACTGATCTTTATCATATACCAAACAGATCTTAACGATTAAATCAAAGCTTTTACTCAATGCTGAAAGTAAAAATTTGGATATGGAATTTCTATATATCATAGAAGTATTGCTTATGAAAATAGATTTTTGCCTTCAGCATAGATCATTGAACAGCATCTCAAGACCTTAACTGATCAATCAAGTTAATAAAGTAAGATTTCAGTGTAGTAAGCTTTAGCTGTAAATCTAATATCTCTTACTCTAATATGATAATTATATTCCGAAATTCAATAATACTCAACATTATTTAATTTTATTCAAAAAAAGCACTGAAAATTACCAACTTTAAAGCGCCTTCTGGGCCGGCCTACGTGACGGCCCAAGCTGAATCTCTTAAGCTTCACGTCTATCTGGTATAAATCATATTATGATGCTCTGACATAGTTGGCCCTTCTCAGATTTCCACGGCAGGTCCAACCAGTTGCCATGGCCGTCTAAGCCGAAGCCGACAAGAAGGAAGACGATGTCGAGGACATTTAAGTACAACATCCTTGTCGACACGATGCACGTTTTTGACGGCTTTATTGTCAGCTCAAGCGGAGCTAGAGACACCAGTTACTACTTTCTGCCCTCTCAACGAAAACCCGCTAAGAACCCTCACCCCCCCAACTACGCTAGCCTGCACCTGCCCACTTGAAACTTGTCGATGTCGATGGTTGTCTTTAGTTTTTTGCTTGCCGCCGCCGAAAAAAAAACCGTTGAAAATGAGCACAAAGTGCTCCAAAGTCGCCAAGTTGTCTCTCAATATCTCACACTTGCTATCTCACTCACACAGACACTCTCCCTCTCTATCTCTGGCTCGTCTGGCTGTCTCTTTTATGGCCACGCACTTGAATGACTTTTCATAACTTTATAAAAGTTTGCACAATGCAGCGCGAAAGATGACAAGCAGAAGGACGAATAGAAGGAGACAGGCACAGAGTGAGAGTGAGAGAGAGATGGAGAAAAAGGGTAGCAGCACTGAGAAGGCAACTGAGAGTGAGGGACTGAGACTGAGCTGGAGGACGACAATGAAGACGTCGCTCGACAATGGCCAAGCGACTTGGCGTAGAAAGTTTTACGAGCCCAGGGAGAAAGCAAGAACAAAAGGGGAAAGGGAAGACAAGAGAACACAAGGTAGAGGAGAAGGTACTACTACTCGGGTACGGCGGGGAGTCCATCTTTTTGCTCGGCACGTTTCCGCTTTGCCGTTTAGCGCCATTTGCCTCAAGTCTACACTTGAGCATAATGAATATTTTGCTAAATTGAAATGTTGTTGTTCTTGTGTCCCCTCATGACACCCCCGCCGTGGTAGTGCGGCGCCCACAGCACCCTCTCCCTGTTATTGTGCGCCACTGTTAAACGGCTTTTGAGTCACTTTCACTTTATGACTGCCTGCATAAATATGAAAAATGGAAAATTTAATATGCAATTTATGTCGGCGTAAAGTTCTCCTGTCCAAGAATACAGTACACTCAGCGAAATCAAGGGGGGGCAGTATGAAAGTAAAGAAGACCAGTGCAATTTGGTAGATGTATAAGATTTTTATATTGACTCCTTATAAGCCTATTTCATTTGGCATTGAATTTGTAGAATTATGACAACAATTCATGCAGTTTGTCGGTACCTTGTTTGTTTGATGAAATATCCTAGCAAACCAAACTACAAGCTACCTTGTTTGCTTTTTGGAGTATGCTTTATCCTCTCCTAAACTCAATATATACTAAAAATAGGCATATACAACAAATATCATTATAATTTGATGAATATCTTTTCCATTACTTGTGAAAATACGACTGCATTTCATTTACGTTTATAGAGTACCAAGAAAGTATCTTATATCTCTCTCTTTACCTCATACTCCACTACCCTCTACCCTCTTTCTCTCTGTGCACACAGTCAGTGGGTTCTGGCTGTGTCTTGTCCTGCACTGGTTGTCCTTTCAATTTACATATTTTACGCTTTACTCGCACTGTTTACCGACACCGAAAGAAAGTTGAGTCAAGGCGCTTTTTGGTCATTTCTTCTTTTACTTTTGGTCTTTTGGTCTTTGCGGTCTATTGTCTGGGGAAATTTAGCGCCGTGAATAACTGTGAATATGTGAGTGAATGTCGAGTGAGTGTGGCAACGACTGACAGAACTTGGCTAATGAGTTGCTTCAACTGCTTTGCCGCTGACCAAAAGGCTTTAAGAATGCAGAAACCAGCTTCCATACACACACGCACACGCAAACACACTCTCATTCACACACTCACTCATTCACGAATATAGATACTCGTTGCATAATTGCGAAATTTGAGCTTCACATTGAAATGACTTGTCAGTTTGTCAGTCAGTTGAATCTCATTTTGTGCGCTGAGTTAACCTCGAATCGAAGTAAATGAATGAGAGAATGAATGAATGACCAACTGATTCATTGACTAACTGAATGGGTGAGTGAGTGACTGACAGTTGTATGCTAAATATGATTGATACGATTGTTTATTGTTGGTAAGCTAATGCCAGCAAAGTCGAAGTCATCATGCAACCAACTCTTGTTATGACTCTTGATTGGCATCTGGATTTGAATAGCATCCCAGTGTGAGTGTGTTGTAAGTGAATAGTGCCATCGATTGCTTGATCGTTTGCTTGGTGCTTTGTGCGTTCGCATTTCTCACTTTTTGTTGGGTAATTTTGTGGAGAGAACTTTCTCAAGTGCATGTCAAGTGTCAAGATGCTGGAATTTCTACTGAAATGTAGAAAAGAATCTATGAAATATTTAACCAGCGGTTAACTAACATGAGTTAAGCTTAGCTACTCGAATTGGCCTACAAACTTATGATTATCTGCATATTGACTTGATTACTTGCAGTTTAATCTATCTGTCTGTCAACTTACTAACATGCAGTTAAATCTAACTGACTGTCAACTGCAATACATTGATTATAATTTAAATATAGTTATTAAATGGTCAATTCATATTGAACTTAATGTTGCACACTATAACAGCATGATAAGTGTAACTGTCAGTTAAATTGCCTGTTATACTTTAACTAACAGTTAATATAGGTGCTAGAAAAACAGTATCAAAGCATTATTATTTTACAACAGATATAGAACCTTATGTCAAAGCTAACCAACCTTACAACTGTTGTTAACCAGAGAAAGTTGACAGCATTTCATATTTAACTGTCAGTTAAATTGGTTTAATATGACTGAAGCCTAACCAGGTGTTAAAGTGCACAATCTAGGAGACTGCAGGAAGGAGAAAGGTATATCATATAACAGACAGATTGACACACACCCTCTCTCACACACACACACACTCACATAGACACACTCTCGCACACCCTGCTCAAGTATTTATGCATTTTGATTAACGAGCACGCCTGGGAAAAGCTTATTAATTTGATTAGGCGATGACAAAAAGCGCCAATTAGTTGGCAAACAATACCCAAACAACAACAAAAACAACAACAGAAGCAACAACAACGATGACAATGACAATGTCATCAGTTACCAAAATACAGGCACAGGCACACACACATACACGCACACACTTTGATGGTTATGCATAAAAACTTCTGCTAGATTAGGCCAGGCCAACAACAATAACAACAGCAACAACAACGACAACAACAAGCAGGAACAATGCAAATAAATTAATTATGTTAATCTGTTTACTTGTCAACGAGCTGGCGCTACTGCGGGGGAGTATTGCGTGAGGTGAGCTGAAGATATTGCGGTTAGCAAGCGTGGTTGAGCAAGGGGGAGGGGGGTTGGCAGGGTTGTGGGGTCATGTGTGCGACAGTTAATAAAGCAAACACCTGTCGCGCACACTGCGAGGCACCTGAGGCAACTTTCAAATTGTGCCACGCACCTGCCCCTAACTAAGTATCCCCTACCCCCACCTCTACCTCTTCCCACTCGCTGATGACTTCCATCTATTTGTTGCTCATACGCATCGTTGAACGCGCCAAGTGGGCAACAACTACAACAACGCGAAGAACAACGCGCAAATTGCAAAACATTTTTTGTTGTTGTTGTTTTTTGGTTTTTAGCGAAGGCTCATCATGACGTTGATGATGACGTAGACAACGAGCCAACTGTCAGCTTGTCCAAGACGTCATCAATTTCATCTGACAAACAGCGAAGTTTTCACCCCACCCCCTGCTGTGCTGCCTCCTCCTATGCTCCTTCCTGCCTCTTTCCCTCTTTCAACTTTGTTTGCCGCAAAACACTTTGAAGCAAAAACTTTCTGCGGTTGCTGTGAAGTGTGTGTGTGTGTGCGGGTTGTGTGTGCGGGTTGTGTGTGTGTTGTATGTGACGTTGTGTCTTTAACAGTGGGTGAAAAAAAAAACTGAAATCGTATTATGACATTCTTAAAATATCGATAAATATGCAAGATAATTCACAAAAATCGATAATAAAGAGTCAAAAAAATCTCTAGATAGACTAGAAGAGCGAAGAAGAGTTGGAATTGTTGGCACATAACCTAAGATATAAGAAGTCGACACATCCTTTAAAGGGTACAAGAATATATATCTTATAAAGATATCTTATATATTTACTTATAATGGTCAAGACCAATATTACATTCATTAAGGCTCTGTATCATTTCTTAGCCTTTGTTCTTCACATTTCTTGATTCTCTTTTATCTTAATGCCTAACTTCCTCTCTCTCTCTCTCTCTCTCTCTCTCTCTCTCTTTGTCTTTTTTGCTCTCTACCTCTATCCAATACTCCTTTCCCCTCTATCATACTTCCTCCCACTTTCTTTTTTTCGCTCCTTCTCTCTCTCTCTCTCTCTCTGTATCTCTTTACTACCTTCTACCTCTCCTAACCATATTTATTTTGCCTTAAGCGTAAACCCTCTTGCCAATCTTCTCCTTCAAGTTGACATTCTTTTTCATCTACCACAATTTCCATTAACTTTCGTCCCACTGTACCATCATCATCATCATTGTCACTGATGAGCCATCGTGCACTTTAAGCAAATTAGTTACGCAGCTCATGTTCCTGTTTCGCTGGTCCTGTTTGCACTTCCTGCTATACACCACAGACCCGTTCCGTGCCCATCCACGGTCCCTGCCTCATCTCCTTCTTCCTCTCTGTTCCCCACTCCACAATACTCCTCTGTGTATGTATGTGTGTGTGTGTGTGTGTTGGCAAACAAATTTAATAAATAGCTAAAGACACAAAAGTCACAACCCTTTGTGAGCAGAACGAGTGGTTTGCCTCGTTCCAATCGGGTTGAGTTGCCACTGTGCCCCCTTTGGAGTATGTGGTTAAGGGACTATGGGAGGGGAACCTTACTGGGGTGTTGAGTGGGTGGCTGATTGGGTGCTTGGCTTGGGTAAAGTAAAGAAGCCCCATTGTCACATCATGTCCATGTCCATATTCATATTTACTCAAGTTTATGGCTCGTTGTCGTCGTTGTCGTCTTCGTTGTGTTTGTTCTTGTCAGGGATAACTGTTGTTCTCGCCAGTTCTCTCTCCCTTCCCAGTTCCTTCTGTTGTCGTTGTTGTTTTTGTGTTGCCAACCACATAAAATATAACACTTCATTTGAACATATTCGCCAGGGCCCGCCCCTCATTTGTTAGCCCGTTCGTTGCTTTGTTTTGGCCGAAATGTCTTGAGCCGAATTCATGCGACGCCTACGATGCGACGACGACGACGACGACGACGACGATTACGACAGAGCACAACGGGCAGCTGCCACTGCCACTGCTGCTGTTGCTGTTGCTGCTGCGCACAGTGGGATACGTTGGTTAATTAACTGAGCTATTTCTTTTTAATCTTTATTAAGTAAGAAATTCGTACAGCTAATGAAGGCGAGATTTATATAATAAACAAGCCGAATCCCAAATCAATTAAGAAAGCATTGCAAAGCAGAAATTTATAAAATAAATAACTATTACAGAAATATTATACAATAGATATACGTTTTAAATAAACTATAAACTAAAGTTTGCAATAAATTGCTTCAGTTTAAAAGACTATTTCAGCTTTTTCTGTGTATGAACGTACGAGAAACTCAGAAAAAACAAGTGAGAAATCTTCAAAAAAGTGTGAAAATCTTTATCAGGTCATAAAGTTTGCTTTACTTGTAATTACAGGGTATACATATGAAATAATGCATAAATAAAACAATCCACGTGCTTTATCTAAAGCCAGCAACTAGTTTAAGTACATTATACACAATAGTTCTTACAGCATAGTCGCGTATACCCCATTTAACATGTACAATTATTACAGGGTATGCTTTGATTAATTGCTTAACATGCATAAGTCTTTTCAAAATGGCAATACAAAATAATAATTTAATATTTCTTGAATACATTTTTCATATTTCGTTTTATTTTTTTGTGCCTGCTCCCCCACGCGTTTCGACCACTGTGCGACGCTCTTGTTGTTAAGAAGGTCTTTCAGTTGAGTGGCAAAAAGGAAGGCAGAGTAGGGGAGGTCCGATTGTGGTCGACGGGTAGGCGTGTTTTGGGGGCTACAAACTACTCGCACTACTCGCTTCTTGGTCGTCTGTTTGTGTGCCACAGTCCCATAATTTATATGCTAAACATATTGCGCTTATATGGATTACAAAAATATACATATATTATATAATACACGATACATGCGCTTGGCTTTTGACGGGGTTAAAGAGACAGACAGGCAGAGATTTCGCATTTTGGCATGAGAGTTTCGTTCAGAAATATCGCCCCTCATATCGTCGGCTGTCAGAAACACAGTTCAGGCAAAGGTTTCTCAGGCTGTTGGTCTGTCTGCCTGTCTGTCTACAGTTGTATGATATGTGAAGAGCAAAAGTAAATGCGTTTTTTGGTTTTGTAATTGGCAGATTCTTTACAAAGAAACATGGTATATTTCGTTTTTTTAAATTATTTCAAGATCAAGCAATTGGGCAACGGAATCACTCTTTGTTCGAACTCAAAATTCCCAGAAATAATTCTACATCAAATTGGTCACAATTGATGTGTCAGATTTATATATTTTAAAATAAAGAATATAATTAATGAACTATCCTAACTCAATAAAAATTTGAGGAGTTTAGCATTAAATCTTTTTCATTTTTGGAATAGTTTAATTATTTGGGTTACTAAATTAACTTATAGGTTACTAATATTACCTGTAGGTTACTAGTATAACCTATAGGTTACTAATATTATCTATGGGCTAGGTTAATATAACCTATGGGTTATAGATATAGTGCATAATAGTTGAACCATAATTGACAATTTTTCAAGGTATAGAATTTTTATATACGAGTATATCTTCTTTTTTCATCTAAATTCCTGCCATTTTTATTTACTTTTCATTAACCCCGACTAAGAACCTTTATTTTATTTCTTTTATATTTTACTTTACAATTATAATTATAGGATGTATTACCTCCTCCCTTACTTTATTCTCTTCTTGTTTTATACCTTCCCGCTCTCGCTCTCTCTACCCCCTTTCATTCGCCTTAATTGTTCTGTTTAAGTCCCTCAACATTTCAGCTTGGCTGATCCTCCTTCTCGACTGATGCTCAACGAAGCGTAAAGTATTTCGCAGACAAGCTGTCACGGCGACCGTCACCGTGACTGAAAACAGTGACTCACAATGCAGTCACCAAAAGGGCGTAGGCAGAGGCATAAGGTCATATGATCATATGCATAAGGTCAAGGTCATACAAGGCTAAAACTCACCTGCGATGGAAATTGTGACGCGTTGTTGCTGTCGTTGTTGTTGTTGTTGCTGCAGCTGCCGTAAGACGACGCTGCGCTGCAACAACTACGCTGCTGCTGCTCGAATTGTTGTTGTTGTTGCTGTTGTTGGTGCGACACCAGAGCGGCAATTTCTGTAGTTTCTTCACATCGGGCGAGAGACCAACAATGCGCGTGGCAGCAGCGCTGGCACTCAACGGTGACGTCATATTGGCCAAATCGCTGGCATCCGTATCGGCATCGGCATCGATGTCAGCGTCGAGGCTTCGCAGCTGCTGCTGCTGTTGTTGTTGTTCGCTGCGCAGTCGACGCGTTATGCGACGCTGCGGCGACGACGGCGTTGGCTTTGCGTTGGGCAAGCGGCGACGCGAAAAACCGTTAGATGGCTGCAGTTGTTGTTGTTGCTGCTGATGTTGTTGCTGCTGATGTTGTGGCTGCTGCTGCTGCTGTTGCTGACCAGCAGCAACTGTTGCTGTGGTGCGAGGCGTTTTGGCAGCCCTCAATTTGATATCGCTTATGCATTGTGGGCGTGGCAGTTGACTGTTGTTGTTGCTGTTCCTATTGTTGTTGTTGCAACTAAAATTGTTGTTCAGCTTATGGCTGTTGTTGTTGTTGCTGATCGCTTGCCAATGCTGCAGTCGCATTTGCTGCTGTTGCTGCTCATGTTTGATGCTGTTCGACATTGTTGTTGTTGCTGCTGTCGTTGCACTTGTCGCTGTTGTGTTTGTTGCTGCTGTTGTTGTTGTGCCTCCATGATTCGGCGCCGCTCTTAGATCGTTTAGCATCACATCCAAATCGCTAGCCAGCGAGCTGAGCAGCTGCAAATATCAGAAAGAGAAATATTATAACTAACGAGAAAAACCTTATTCTTTTCACTTAAACATTGTGAAAACGACAATGGATTTTAGTGAAATTTTGTAAAATGCTTTTAAAGAATCCAAGAGACGACATCGCTTAATAAAATCTATATATTAACTTATATTCTCAGTTTAACATTGTAAAAACGACGATAGATATCTATGAAATTTGGTAGAATATCAGAGAGACGCTATAACTTCATAAAATCTATCAAAATCTATCTATCTATTTAAATTTCGCTGTTTGACATTTTTAAAACGACGACGAAATTCGGTAGAATGCTGTAAAAGAACAAAAGAGACAATATCACTTCATAAAATCTATCAAAATCAAGTGATTTGCAAGCAGATTAGTGTTTATTATAATTTGTGTTCTCCAGAAGTGATTTTACACAAATTAAACTCTTTATATGTTTGTCGATTTGATTTCTACGTGATTTGGTTTTTTAATGAGATACTTCTCAAAACCCAAATGAATTTTATGCAAACTTGTTTCCTTAATGTATTTGCAAAAACAATTCAGTAAAAATTTCAAATGGAATCGGTTTTCACAGTAACCCTAACTCCTCTAACTGAGTTCGCATAAACCCATCTTTTTTCCAATCATTATGATTGTAGAAATTTCTTGTGATTTCTCTGAACATTAAGTTGTATTGTTTTTCTTGCTTTCCCAAGCCCGCTTAATGTGCGCAATTTCATTTCTAATCGCAAGAAACAGAAGAAACTCTACGCCAAAATTGGCCAAAAGAAACTTAGAAACAAAGAAAACTCATCGAACGGTTTTGCTGGGAAATTGCACAAGCTATCAGAATCGATTTGTAATCGAGTTCCATGCAAATCTGTCAAGTTTCTGGGTTAATGAACGGATGTCTCGATCGACCGACTCAAACTTGACAGGGAGACTCAGACATCATCAGCTGACCATGAGAATGGCGCTGATATACCGTGTAACCCTAAGCGAAGTTAGAGCATAATCGAATGTACTATGGTAAAAGTAATCAGACATAAATCTCAGAATTATGTCGAAAGTTATATGAGTAAAAGTAAAATATGGCACACAATGACATACACGAATACTAAGCTATTAGTGTTCGATTAAAGTATTTGCACTTAATAAAATACGAAACAACTTTAAGAAACTTTAACCAGTTTATCTGACGCCGTATGGCCCATGTATATGACACTTTTGTTATTGTCAGACAAGACATATAACACACCTAACAAAAGTATTTCCACTAAATATGACGCAGTATAAATAAAGCCCAAACAATCTGACACCTCCTAGCACGTAGAGTATCCGCCCCACCTGCTTGCCATTTCCATGCCCGCTCGTCTGGCACAATGTGCCATAGGCCAGAGGAATTTCCTTTACAAAGAAACTGTCCCATCCCCCCTCGAACTGGTCTTGACTTCCGGCCGGTGGCGATGGCGATGCCACCGATCGTGTTGTGGCACGGCGGCGGAGGCCTTGACGAGCCTGACGATTAGTCGGGGGAACGCCTTAAAATAGTTATGCGACAGTTGATCGTGGCGAGACAAATAACGGGTTTTCTCTCTGGCCAGCACCAAAATGCAGTTGGGCTTGGGCGCGATTGCGATTGCGATTGCTGCTGGGGTTGGGGTCGGGGTCCCAAAAAAAAAGAGTTGCATGCAGCGTGTGCAATGTGCCATACTTAATGCCAAAATAAGTGTCTACGCGGGGCTACCTCAACAGCGACGTTGACGTCGTCGTCGACAGCAACAGCGACGTCGACGCAAACCGGCTCCCACGCTCTGTGCTAATTTGAGCTCAACTTATGTTTTCGTTGTTTTTTTTTTGTCTTCAGCTCGTTTAGTTTTGTTGTTGTTTTTATAAGTATTTCTGCCTTACACTACACCTCGCCCTCTTCCCCTGGCTCTCTCCCTCACTTGATATTTATAAATATTTTTACAGTTTTTGGCCTTTTTTCTGTGTTGTTTGTGTTGCCAGTTGTATGCAAATTTTTTGTATTCAAGTGGAAAAACGGCGACCGCGTTTTGTTGGAATGGAATCGCAAAGGCGACGCGCTGCTGCTGCTGCTGCAATTGAAGATCTCTTGGCGAGAAGGAGCAGGTCTTGACACGCCATGAATCAGCCAAAATATCAAACAAAAATATCAAGTTGCTATGTATATAGAAAGGTTTTGGCACACGCGATAAGAATCGATGTTATAGTGTTTTCAGATTCGTGGAATAGTTGAATAGATAAACCCAATATTAGTTATGATACCCCTGATTGAAGTCGTGTCTATTACGGTCTATAGAATACTTTCCCATTATACTTCTATGCTAGACGATTTATAGTTTATTTTTAGCTTTTTCAATTTCACTCTCCCTTTCTCTCTCTCTTACTTTCTCTCTCCCTCTTTCTCTCTCTCTGGCAATTTGCTAGGCTTCTTTGCGTGTCTGTAATTCACACACATGTTTCGACACCTGCTTTATGATGCACTTTGCAGTCGGGGACAAACTGCAACACATCACGCATACGCCTCATTGCACACTTAATGTGCAGTGTGCCCCAAGTGTGTTGTGTCGTTTCATGTACGCGCACTCAACTCAACAACAGCGCAATGCAAAGGAGAAAAAGGCCTTAAACACATGGATTAGCGTGTAATGTGCAACACATACACACACACACACGTATACGGACACACACACAGGGGCACACACATTATGCAGACGGACGGGCCAATTGAGCAATTGCCACAGCAAACAAATTCAAATTGAAAATGTGGGCCTTTGCTGCTTTCAGCGCAAAAGGCAAAAGAGAAACGCATACACAGACACACACACACACACACATACACATGCATGTATGAGTTGTGACTGAAAATGAGAAACAAAAACAAGTAAGAATTGCTGAAGTTGAAGTAGTAAGAAGATGTAGATACCCTTGCAAGAAACTTCTAAAATGATCTTGAAGTGAACTAAAGAAAACTAAAGAAACTGGAGAAAACATACATATATAGAAGTATACATGAATGTATATATGATATAAGTGAGAGGATGTCTTAACAATAAAGAAACTCCAATCAGAAAAGATTAATGTAACAATTGCATATATCCTTAAAATATCACAAAATCAAAAACTCAAAGATTTTGTCCTAAACATATTTAACTATAGTTTATCATAAAGAAATATTATCAACATCAACAAGATAATCCTACACAAATCTGAACTTTATTAGATAACTCTCGACTCCATAGCAGAATGAATATACCCCACAAGTGTAGCACATAATGACAGACAATCAGCGAGTTTCTTGTTTAAAGTACACACAGAAAACCAAACTTCAATTGGCTGCGACTGCAATTTCAATTTAGGAATCATAAAATAAAATAAAATAACAGAGTAATAAAAAAAACACACACACCAAATGCAAATGGAATAAAATAAATATTAATTTCGTGTATTTATTGTAAATTAAATTAAACGAGACTTTGACTACGGTTGGAGTTGGATGCAAAAAGAAGGGATATATATATATTGTATGTACATATGATATGATATGGGTTGGGTTATGATAGCTAAAAGAGAATAAAGTATGAGAGTTGATGTGAAATATGGTAAGGAATATATAAGTGTTTGGTTATATAGCAACACATATGGGATGATATGTGATAGGTGTATGGAATATTGTACGGTAAATGACATACGGTATAATATTCTATACATTAGATATATAAACACTTATACAATGTGCAGTACTACAATATAAGGGTAGAATGCATGACAGGGAATACTATATATGATATGGCAGGTGCTATGAAAGATGATATGTGAGTTAAATTGGAATATGACAGGGAATAAATGTATAAATGGTATATAGATGATTATAGATATATGTTATATGTGTTATATAAACCTATATGAATCTTTGATCGGATAGTATGACAGACATATCTGGCATACATATATGTATGTACTTATGTATGTATATATATCAACATCTATATGGATATTTGATAAACTGGACACTTACCGCGATGGCATCCATGACAGCATTAACCATTTTCCCTGCTGTTGTTGCTTGTTGTGTAGATTGTGTATTGTTGCTAAGCGTGTGTGTCTGTGTGTGTTTGTGTGTTCTTCTTGGTGTTGCTGTTGTTGTTTCCTCGTTTATGTTGCGCTTCTTATGATTTATTTGACAGTCATGCAAACATTTTGCACAATTTCAATTCGTTGTCGTCGTCGTCTTTTACTTCTACCGCTGCCTTCTCTGCTACCTTCCTCTCTTCTTCTCCTCAACTGCTGCTGTCTTTGCTTTAGCTTCGGTTACGGCTTCGGTTTCTGTTTCTGTTTCGGTTTCAGCGTCGCTTCCAACTTCGCGTCCTTTCGCGTCCCGCGCGCGTTTCTCAGCTTCGAATCTGTTGACATTTAATTAACGTGCTCGATTTGCTTATGCGGCAGGTGGGCAGTTCGTACAACCAACTCGCACACACACACACATACATGTGCATATGTATACATGAGATTGGAACGTGCTGGTTAGCTGTGGACAAAAGATTGACATCGAGTTAGTGCGGGGTTATAAGTAAAGTACGCGCATACATCAAGTTAGCTGAGAGTGGGAGTTGCAAGGGGGCGTGACAGGGGAGAAGGGAAACGAGTTGACAGCATAGCGAAAAAAAAACAGAACTTGATCTTCGACAGAACATTCAAAACTCACAAAATTGCAATATATGAAGAGATAGAAATCTTAAAAGAATGGGATAAACGGAAAAACAACTGATATGGGTCTCGATATAATAAAACTTGATCAGAATACTCAAGATATATTAAGCTTCTATATCGAGCAGTTTCATTAAGAAGACACTATATCTTCCGTCTGAACTCTATGATAGAATCACTTGGGCTTGAACAGATCATGTCATACAATTCAAAACATAATGACAGTCTACAAAGTACTACATCTTAACTTTACTAACAATCTTCTCCTAGTAATAATATACTATACTATAATCTACTCTAGATTATGCCATATATTAATACAGCTAATGCACTAAATGAATCTTCATACATCGTTTGGTATCTTCACTTAATCGAGCAACTCTTCTGCAAAAACAATACACCTTACAGGGTATAAGGAGCAACAACAATACAAATTCAAATCAGGCAACTTTATTACTTTCCACAGAGTTTCCCGCTGCAAGCGAATGAGGTGTAATCCAATTAATCACCACAACGAAAGAGACATCACACGGCGTGCGATACGTTGATTGAATATCGCTCTCTCTCTCTCTCTCCTACTTTATCTCACTTTATGTCTTGTCTCGTCCGTCTTATGCTTATTAAGTAGCATCTGTAGCATAGTCCATTACGGACTTTAACTATCGAAACAGAGGGAGATAGAAAGAGAGGGCAAGGGGAGGACCCTCGCAGACGGCAATAAAGCAAATAAAAAGTGAATGTATCTTACAGATACATTTGGCTCGTACTTTTAATTAAAAAACTGCCCGCCACACAGCCAGCTAACCGAGCAATTGCTCTGTCCAAACATTGGCGAGATGTTTGACGATGTCAGTACGGTTTTTTTTGTCTGTCTGTCAGTCTATCTGTCTGTCTGTGTGCCGGTCTATCTGTCTGTTCCAGCTGTCTGGCTCGTGTGTCCTAACCGCATTGCGCGACGCATGAAAATGAAAACTTGTTTCCACGTATTTTCCACAAATTTTCCGCATTTTATGCTCATTAATTACATTTTCATTTCCATTTGCATTTACATAACCATTTCACGTACTTATTTTTTCAGTATGTCTGTCTGCTTAATTCGTAATTCGTGGTTATTTTTCATTTATTTAAATACCCTGTAAATTGTGAAAAATCCCAAAACTATAAAGAAAAGGAATCAACATAAGTTGCGAGTATTAGCTGTAGAGAAACTCCAGATCTTTGAGTAGGAAGCTCAGTTCAAAGGAAATGTATAAGGTACTGGTTAAACGTATCTAAAGTTTGAGATTATATTATTATATATTATATTATATTATATTATATTATATTATATTATATATTACTTGTATTCTTATACTTATACAAAAATGTTATAAATATAAAAAGACTTCACTCAGTAGCGTATGTGTTCGTCTGTCATATTTCGTCTGTCATCTTTTGCCCTCTTATTGGCTTTTTTCTTTAAATTTCATTTGCGTTTTTTTCGTTTCTTTTGCTCATTTTTTTTTTTGGTTAACTGGCTCAGAAATGTAAGCAGCCTGTTCAAAATTCCTCACCAGTTGACGGAAGTTGAATTGCAAATTGAAGTGTCCAGCGATTTAACCGATTTGATAACTGACAAAAAAAAAACAATGTCAACAAACAACAACAACAATACAATCAATATAAAATAGCAACAACAAATTGAAATGCATTCGAACTACGCACGCTTTAAAGTCGGCCATCAAAATACAAATACAACATTATAAGATGGAAAGAAAAATAAAATGATATCAGGCAAATAAATAAAACACGAAACGCGTGAAAATACACACCGTGTACAAACGCGTCAAATCTGTTGACGTCGCAGTCGCAGTCACAGTCGCAGTCGCAGTCAGCGTCGCAGCTCATTACTCAAGCTTAAATGCATACGAAATGAGCTTGTGTCTGGGGAGTTTTATTTACTTTAGCTCCATTGTGTGGTATAAATTGTTTATTATATGATTTACACTCTCTGTCCCGAGTGTAGAGTGCTTGGAATTCCTCATTAGTCGCATTTGAGATCCGTAAGATCTTGTCTACATATACAAAATGATAATGAAACCCAAATTAAGTGCAAAGCATCTTTGTTTAGACAAGTATAGCAGGTGGAACAGTAGAATTTGAAACGGAGTGGTTAAAGACACCTTTGCTGGGTCCACTCTGCTGCAATGAGGTAGCTGAGAGATCAAAGAATCAATTTCAATAGGAGAATATTCATATGAAACAGTAGAAAGATTATTGTGGTCCTTACATGGTTGGTCAAGCTAGAACTAGTTGTGAATTATAAACGGAACTGAAAATTGGAGAGGTAACAGCCTACAGACTCATATTAAAGAGAGGAATACATACAGCACAACATGGAATAAAATAAAAAAACATTCTGCTGTAGTCATTATATAGTTTCCTATGTTAGAACCAGTTGTGAATTATAAACAATATGTAAAATTATAGTGATTTCTCTTTACAGTCATTCAATGAATAGGGGAATACATTCATAAGTAATAAACAGTGTATTTCGAAACAGAAAAAGTGTAGATTAATGGATGCTTACTTAAAATATATTAAGAAAGCCTAAGTAAAATATCAATAACTACGTTGAATACCAATCCAATAATATCAGATTTAGGTAGAGCAAAGAAACGATTGATAAAGATCAAACAGTTGAATCTGAAACAACGAAATGCCTAAACCAAAATCAAGTCCAAAGTTATGTCACAAGATATATGAACACAGTATAGAGTAGAGTCAATAGTAGCAGCTCAGTTTTAAATCGTAAATCGTTTACGAAATTTCGACACCCTGAGTCGAACTATTCAACCATGTTCGGCTCGACTTATGTCGTTCCTAAGCTCTCTAGACACCACGTAGAGCATCCATGCTTTGCTGTTGGCAGCGCTGCTAGCGTCGACGAGCTCCGTCGCTCGCAACTTGTTGATGCTTCTTGTTTATGTTTACCATTTTTTTTCTCTCTCTCTTTCTGCTTTTGGTCGGCTCATTAGCAAATGGCGACATATGAGACAACAACAACTATAACAATAACAATGCTCGTAACAACAACAACAACAAAGACGAAGGCGAGAGCAGCTGAGGAAACGATGTGAGGCGGCTACACTGAGATTTGTGCGAGGAGGCATGAAATTTCAGACAAAGCCAAAACTTCAAGTCAACTCAAGAAGGAAGAAAAGATTAGCTTTGATATGTCAAATGTTTTATACTCTTTAGTCTTCACTGATTATTCCTATTACTATTAAGAATGTTATAAAAGATAAAGTGATCCGGTTTTGATGAAATAAAGAATTATAGAAATTTCTGCTTAACTTGAATGGAAAGTTTACGTATGATATTTATAGTAGAGAAGATGCAATTTGATCATTTTATATATATATATATATAGATTCTACAGTGATATAGGTACTTTATAGGGATGATTCGTCCTGCTTTGACTACAGTAAGCATGTGTGACAACTGTGAGCTAGATAACTCTTTAGTTGATAGATTAGAGAGATCAAATAGAAGAAAAGACGGGCCAGTTCGACCCATCTGCATATACTGATCATGAATATATATGCATATACAATAGCATCACATATTTCTAGCCAATAATAATATACCCTCTGCAAGAGTATTCAAATAGAGACGAGCTCATTTGTTTATTCATATCTCTCGCATATTCATAACTACAGAGATCGGGTATTTTGGGTATTCAGGCGTTTGTTTTTATTTTCTTTGGATATTTGTGTTAAGGTAACAAGACGACGGGAGGCCCGAGGGGGCGCTGAGCGCGGGGCGTGGCGTGGAAATTGAAGTTAATTAAACGATATATTGGGCGATAAATTGGATGGCAGCATGTGCTCTACCGCATCCATGGGAGATCTACAGCTGCAGATGCAGATGCAGATGGCAATACATTGGCAGATACATATACAATTACAAATACAGATACAGTTGCAGATACAGATACAGTTGCAGATACAGATATGCCAAACAGCTGGCAACAGCTGACAGCTTGTCTTGAGGCACGGTTTGGATAGCAGATACAATCGCAGCCACAGTCGCATGCAAAGCGCAGTTTGCCCCCCTCTCTCTCTCGCTCCACCTCTTTCTCTGCCTGTCTCTCACTGCCTCTCTTTTTCTTCCCATCTCACTCTCTGTTGCTTATCTTTCGAACAGCCGCTGGTTTTCGCCTTTGTTTCTCGCTGTGTGTGTGATAAACTCGAGCTCGTTGATAAGCGCCGCCACACAGTGGCACGCAATCGTGCGCTGCCGACGCTGACGTTGACGTTGCCGTCGATCAAATAATTGAAGCTGAAGGTGGAATTGGAATTCTACGTCCGCATCTCGAGTGTCGCCAAGACGATCGCATTCTTCTTTCCTCAATTGATTCCTCAATATATCAATTGAAATGTGTTTTCCTCCACACACACACAAGCACATGATATATATTTATATACTATATATGTGCTATGGTATATATACATATATACAGTTATTGTTTCACTCTGATAAGCGTTGATTCGAAGCAATTGCGAATTGGGTCCTCCTTTTAATCAATTTGTGATATATCATATAATATTGTTCAATCATCATCATCATCATATCATATAATAATTTCGCGCACAATTGACAAGTGTCGATCGTATCTATTAGATACTTTGCCATATCTCTCTTTCTCTGTCTATATAGCAATGCAAATCGTTGTGCGCAAGGTCAGTTCATAGTTCCAATTGACTGACTCGCTAGAGATACTTTTGACACACTTTGGAGGCCCCGAAAAAAAAGAGAGAACTGGTATTTCACATTCCACACAGACAATATGGAAATCTATCTCTCAGATAGCACCGAGCTCATTATACCGTAACATGGCATTGCAAGCTGATACGAGTCGCTGCTGAAATTTATGACACCCATTGAATATTTGTTGTATATTCGCATAACTATTTCAAAGCTGTCAGTTTTGATAGTGTTCGATATGAATTAGACAAACTCAATGCAAACTTAAGGACAAACGAAACAAGTTATCAAGTTATCTAGATTTTCAAATCGATTCAATTTTTGAAAACTTCAAAAATTCAGAGATTTATATTTAAAGTGGGTTTACTCATAAAACACTCTATTTTTTCAACAGTTCCTAGCTGAAATTGATTATAATTAAGCTGAAGTTTAAAAACTTAACAAAATTAGCAAAACTTTAAATATAAAAGTTCTTGCAAATTCTTGAGATTCCCAATACTTTAGATAATAGTCTAGTTTAGATAAGTAATATCTGCAGGGAAACCACTTTAGTGCTGTTCAAGTTTGCATAGATAAGATACAGATGGAAGTATAGATACCAATTGGAAAGTAAAGGCAGAAGAAGCAGCTCAAAAACATTATATATGATATATGTACCTCCTATTAATCCAATCAGTAATCAGTCAAACCTAATCAGTATACGCTCAGTACATTTTTTGGTTCTTAATTCTTTATATACATATATATTTTCTGCAACAATCTATGCTATTGCCACGATGTCGCCGGGCTGCATAACTTTTGTGACCAAAATACGCGCAAAACTTTCCATTAAGCAGAGAATGCGGGGGAATAAGCAGGGAAAAGAACTTGTATCTCTATTAGGCCACACACAGAAGATGCAACTTTTACTTTCTGCAGAGACAGAAAGCGAGAGGCAGAGCGACTACTGGCAACGAGAAACAAACAAGCAACGACAAGAAGAAAAGAAGAGACAAGAGGAGGACAAGAGGGGGCATGAAGGGGCATAGAGGCAGCACGAGTAGGCAAGTGGTGGCAAGAGGAGGCAAGATGTGGCAAGTGGTGGCAAACGGAGGCAGAAGGAGGCAAGCGGAGGCTAAAGGAGGCAAGCGGAGGCAACAGGAGGAAATAGGAGCCAAGAAGAGGCAAGCGGAGGCAACAGGAGGCAAGAGTAGGCAGATGGTGGCAAGAAGAAGTGGAAAACTGGAGGCAAGCAGGCGCAGATACGCAGACACATGCAACAGACACATGCAACAGGGCAATATGACAATACAATGACGACAGTTTGCACGGACGCCAACGTAGCACTGAGAGAGACGGGGGCGTGGCTGTGGGGTAGGCGACATATTCGTACATATCAGCGAAGACAAACAAAAATGCATGAAAAAGCAAAGAAAAGATGAGGAAAAAAACACATCGCAGCAGCAGAAAAAGCAGCGCATGGCAACCCGGTGGAAGTGGCAACTAGACGAGGGCCCTGGGAAGGAGTCGCACGTTGTACCGGGAGTAGTCGGGAGTTGGAGTCGCCTTGTTTATGAATATGCGGGCATTGTGCGACGAACTGGGCCCAAAAGATACGCGCATGGACTGCAGATACAAAGCACAGATACAGATACACACACGCACACACACATGCACATACACAGCTACGCACAGTGTTTGAGAACTAAACAAGGAAATATTGACAAATAGATTAAAACTTATTAAGGCAGCAGCAGCAGCAGCAGCGACAGCAGCCGTGACAGCGACGCTGGCAGCGCAGTCGCTGCAAAAATGTCGCATGTCGCGTGGGGGCTGCCACAGTCTGTCGCTGTCTGACATGTTGCCCCTGCCTGTGGCTAGCGTGGTCGCTGCCGTGCAACACACACGTGCAACACAACCAGCTACAGATACAGATAGAACTCGAGATACAGATACAGCTACACGCACTGACAAGCACTGACGACGATGATGATCACGGGCAGGTTGAGGTAGGTCCGGTTGCCAATATTTATCATCAAATATGGTCGAAATCTATATTTAGACGCTGACGATCGATCGATCGTTCGTTCGTTCGAGCGCAGCGCATCGCATCGCGCTTCGCTTCGGTTCGATCGCTCTTCGGATCTGACCTCGAGACCGACTGGAACTGCGGCTTTCTATTGAAACAGTTGGCCACCAACAAGCGTAAACAGAGCGCGAGCTCTACTGATCTCCTTCTCCTCCTCCTCCTCCTTCTTCTCCTCTTTCTTCTGCCTTCATGCGTCGCCCACATGGCAATCGATCGAGCCAGCAATTTGATCATAGTCCACACATATTTGGCCAACAGCAGCAAAATATTTGCCACTTTATGTGATTCATATACAAAGTGGGTGTGAATGTGTGTGTGTGTGTGTGTGTGTGCGTGTGTAGATCACTGGCTAAGTTCCACAAAACGATCGATCGTACAAGTGTCTCAAACTATGCGAACTAGTTTAGCATATTGACTTACATAGCAATTGATCATCGCGCTAAGCACTTCGAGTCTCATCTGACACTTTTTGGACATTTCTAGAGTCCCACGGAGTGCGATCACATTCCAATTTTTCGCTTTACTTTTCCCATTAATTTACATTGATTTCAATGTATTTTTTTTTTTCTCGTTATTATTATTTGTTATTGTCAGATTGTTGTTCTCAGATAACTTTGTTATTATTTTCTCTACTCATTCTGTATTTTTTTGGGGGGTTTCTATGTAAGCAAAATTTGCTTATCGGCTGGCGATCAGTTAAAAAGACAGCTGCCGATCCCCAATGCGAAATACTCGTATAAAGCATAAATCAATTTCTTGATAGCACTTTTGAACTGGCATGGAATTAATAAAGCGGTTTTTGAGGGATTACGAGTTAAAAGATCACTGAAAACTTTCCACTAAAAGTTTAGATTGAAAATGAATTAAGAACATTATTAATCTAAGACTAGTGATCCTCATCCAGAATAATTTTATTTTATCGGGTCTGTGGCAACTTCCTTAATCTTTTTTCATCATTTTAATGTTTGAAGAGTATAAAAACGATTGAAAATAATGTGATTTACTATAGACAAGTGAGAATAGTTTGAACTTTTATTAAGTCACAATTTACAGATATATAACAATCTAATATTAATTAAATTTAGACTATGAGTATAGATAATAGGTTTTATTAATGCAGTATGCACAGATCTTTCCATATCTCTCAATATATACCCTGCACTAATGCTCCAAAATTCATAAAGAAAGTTCAAGATCATGTGTAGTAAATCTTCTCCAAGACAGAAGTAGTAGTATCTGCTTAAATACGATTATCGTACAGCACATAATAAATACATATACTTTCAAGTGGCATTATCACCCGGCACTATCTCTGAAGTAGCATTATCACTTGAGTCTAATTCAATGAAACTTCACACACTCCACACACACACACATACTGAGAATGATACTATTTACATAGTAAACTGGATAGTCACATCTGATATAGCATTATAATTTAGAAGATAATGTTGCCTAGTCCGGGTGCCATATGAGAAGCGAATCTCAATGCAAACACGCATACAAACGTGCTGTATATGTGTGTGTGTATACAGAACTCTGAGAAAATCCTACCTGAGTGACCACATGGGATCAAGTTGCTGATAAGAAGAACGTCGTCGCGTATCGTTGAGCTAATAAAGTGCGAGACGGTAAATTGCATGCGCAACAACAGCAAGAAGACCAAGAAGAATATGAAGAACAAGAAGAATAACCAACTAATGGATAGATAAACGAAAGCAGAAGACACAAAATAAATGCTGTATGTGAGGGCGATTAGAAGAGAGCAGTGGAGGGCGGGCGGTAGGGTGAGGGGTTAGTGGGATGAGGTAATAAAGATAGTTGGCTTATCTTGTATGCTCTACGAAGAGAGAACAATGTGAAATCCGAAATTAAGCAAAGGTATGCGAAGTTGAAAGACATGAGGTCGTCCGATAAGGCGATTCGCGAAAAAAGAATGAATACAGAGAATTACACAAATTACTTATCAAACGTTGTTTATCAATGAAATTTGTTGGCTCTGCTGCTGCTGCTGAGAAGGAAATGACAAAAACCTTAAGAATGCGAGAAAGAGTGAGAGAGAGGGAGGTGATTCTAGTCAAGTGTGTGAGAGTGAGTGGATGAGGGGGTGTGGGTGAGTGAGTGCGAAATGCCGCAGTGATTAGCAATTCGCTGTCAAAACGCATTGAAAGCGAAACAAAATAAAAACGAAATGGCAAGAGCAGCGCAGTAGCAGTACAGCAACAGCAGCAGCACAGCAACACTAACAACACTAGCAACAACAACAAGGCCAAGGAACAGTCGAAGGTGCAATGCACGCAACGAAATGCAGGAGAGCCCCAGCAAGGCATTGCGAGAGCGCCAGTGAGAGTAACTCTGAGAGAGCAAGAGAGTGAGAGAGAGCGCAGCGAGGATGGGCAAGAGAGCGCAGCATGTAAGTTCAAGTTGTGGGCGACGCGTTGTGCATTTTGCCGGCAAATTAGCAGCGACGCGAAGCTGGCGAATTGCGCACTGCGCCGTAAGCTGCGCTGCTACTGTTGCCGGCAGAGGATGAACTTGAACTTGCCGTTGTTGCTGCTACGTGGACAAAAGACGAAGGAGCCGCTGCTGCCAAATTTACCTTAACAATTTGCAATTAGCCCACGGTGGCTGTCGATGTCGCTGCGCAGCTTGCGTCGCTGTCGCCGTCGGCTGCTGCCTGCTCCAATTCAAATTGCACGCACTTTACACTTCACTTTGATTCGCTCCTATCGCGCACTTCACTTTGCGATGATCTTCGTTTTGTTGTTGTTGTTGCTTTAAACAATTAAATATGAATAATAATAAGAAATTAAAATACAACTTCAGCTGTATGTACATGTGTGTGTAATTATTTTATAGCGCGACACATTTAAAACAAAACGAAACAAAAAAAAGATCCAAACAAAAAAATATTATGTTGAAATGATTTTAAACCCTTTTTTACACACACACGCATGCATACACACACGCAGGCAGGCATACAATACTACTAATTACATAGTCTCTCAGATTAGCCAAAACATAATTACGTACTTTATCAAGTAAGCGTAATTAAATAGAATCGCCGTATGAATATTTCTCGCCTTTTCTATTTCGTTCGTTTCGCCGGGGAACTTGAACTCGCGACCGTTTCTTCTTCGCCGGGTGAGAGACAGAGACCGTGCGATCTTCGCGTTTGCAATTGCGCCAACAGACTAATCTTGCGACAGGGGGCAATCGCAATCGACAGCGACTATCGATAGCTCGAAGCGCTTTTGCGGTCAATCGATTGCTATCAAGTTTGTCATTCACCCCGAAGCGCATGCAACGTGTGTTTTCAATGTGCAACTGAAGTTGAAAACTTGAAAATATATATATTTAATCAAACATTTGTCTGCTTATTTTGTATGGGAGTTAACAATTGTATTTCATAGTTCATTTTTATTTCGCTTCTTCATGCTTTAAGCACCATTAGAGCTGCAGCAAACACAATACAATTGTTGGGTACAATATTTTTAAAAAGATATAATATAAATTAAATATTATTATATTATATATTACCATAAATATATGTAAAATATATAATTTACTTTTCAAAATTTACTTATCAAAATAATTTACATTACTAACCGCAGCAGTGGAAACACTTCAGTTCAGTACAAACGATCGTGGCACATATCGATAAGCAGCTTTTGACATTCACAGCGGGTACAAATGCCGCGTTAATTCAAAAATCAACTAAGCAAAGTGATAAGTTCTTTTGAAAAAGTCACACTTAAATAAATGTGTTAATTAATACTATTTACCTTGAATTTACTTATGCAAACAACAACTGGCATAATGCACGCTCTTGTTGTTTTAATTGTCACTTTCTTTTCGCCGGCCAAATGTGACAAATGCATAATTAAAACTCCCTCCACCCCCTCCCCCATGTCGTTGCAATCAGAGAAGATTCCACATTGATTACCTGGCAGCTTCCAAGTGCAGTGTCATCAAGAGGCGGAAGAGAAGCAGCTGCACGCAAGGTGGAGAGAGAGAGGGTCTGCTCTCGATTATGCAAGTGCCAAGTGCCGCCGTAGCATAGAAAGTTCGTTAGGCGTAATAAACAATTCACGTCGTAAACCAGATTTGTTTTTTTTCTCCCCCTCTCCCCCTTCTCTCTCTCTGACTGCTTCTGTTTCTGTTATTGTTTCTGCTTCTGCTTCTTCGGGTGTTGTTGTTGTTGTTGTTGCGCGGATTACGCACGATTGCTTTTAGTGGGTCAGCTCCATGCGATGACGGGTCGTTAAATCATTATCTGCTTTACTTTTCACTTTTTGCTAAAGACAAGTTTCAATTCCTTTTCTAGAATGAACTGCAGAATACCATGGAGAGTACGAGTATCTTATGTTCTTAAACGTGGGTTATCCTACCTGTATATAATGTTCTCTTATAAACATGTGTTCTTCGATTATAGAATGAACTTCACGATAAACCTCCTCATGGAGTATACAGTATATTTATATTCATAACATTGTTCATTCTCTAATAAGACCTTTTTATACATACATAATTTTCTCTTACTCTCACACATAGTAACCATTATTTCATAGCAATTTCATTAAAAATGATTACGCATTACAGCCGATTCATTTCGTATAATCGCAAAAACAATAAGCAACAATGCGTACAGTGAACTTTAACCGCGTTTATCGCCCGATTGCCGATTTGGAACTTAAATCGTGCCCTCGAACATGAAATTTTTTTTATCCGAGTCGAGGATTGCACCGCGTTCACTCAACTTGACGTGCCTATACTCCCCTCCCCTTACCCTTTCTCTACCATTCGGACAGTTGCGCTTCCGGAAATGTCTGCTAAGGCTCGACAGACACAGTCGCACACACACACACACACACACACACCTTCATACACACTTTAAGCTGCACCTCGAAAAGATCCCTCACTTTGCTGACTTGAGAAAAGAAATTAAAATTATTCTGATTCTCTTTTATGATTTTCAGTTTGGTTTTTTGGGTTTCGCAGCTTAATGAGGAGTCTACAGTGAAGACTATTGTGAAGGAACAAGTGCAGTTTCGAATTTGTGAACAGAAACTTTAAGCTTTGAGGATTGAAGTCAGTAAAAGATAAAATAATCATTAGAAGACTGAAATGTATGTAAATATATTGTATAAAATATAGATATATATATTCTTGTTCGACAAGCTAAACTAATTTCCATCTAATTTTGCCATATCTACAAATGTACAATCTGATATTATGCCTAACTACGCATATCTTTAAGCATTTTACAACACACACGATGGAACAAAAACCTATATATCAGATGTATAATATACTTAAAGCATATAGTAAATTAACCAAATGCAAATATATCTTTAATGGAATCAGTTTTAGATAGTTCCCCTTCTCGTCTTACCTTCTGTCGCCTTAGCCAATCTCCATCGTAAGCACACCCTTCTTTCTCAGGGATTTACTACGCTCTCCTTCTCTTCTATCTCTCTACCCTTCTTTGCTTCGCCTGCTCCATTGTGATTGCGCTGCTGCACTCGTCATTATATCGTGTCGTCGATCTCATTCGCAAATTATCTTTGTTTGCGAAATTGTAATTGTTTTTCATGCACAATTCAACAGCAACTCGAACGGCAACAACAACAACAATAACAGCAACGTCAAGTGGTTTTTGTAAAGCGTTAATGGTTTTTTTCAGTTTTATTTTTTTGTCGCTGTTTACTCTTGTGCGCTTTGTTCTGTCCCAGTAGCAAAAACAACATTGAACTATGCTGAGTGTGGAGGTAACACACAAGTAGCACTCCCACTCCCACCTGCCCACAGCTGCAACTGTCCCCTAACCTAACCTAGAAATAGTACTACTATATACTATTTAAGTAAATTGCTAGCTATCTTCACCTTTACATGGTTAACCCACAAAAACTGTTCAATTAGCAGTTCGACAGCACAAAAGCACAATATAAAAGCATAAAACAAAACACAAAGAGACTATATATGCAAATACCCATACCATATAATAAGCATACATATAATACCCGTGCCATATAATGTCGTATATAATACAATCGTCTTTCGTGACGTTTCTGTTTGCTGGGTTTTTGAATTTTCGAAACGCGACAAAAGTCATGTGAATGATTCGTGGAGGTCATGGGAAACAGTGTAGACGGTGGGGGGGAGGGGACAGTTCCCAGGCGCGTGGCTCTCTTATCTCTTTAAATTCGGAACTATTAAGTACATTATGCTCACTTAGGTGAAGGTTAAGGATAGAATAGGTTACTTTTATGCCTGGAAGAGACCCTAAGAAGGTGCAACTTGTTTTTGCTGCTAACTCATCCGATTCTCACACAATCTCAGTGAAATAAGGTTAAGTTAGTATCCTTATATACACTGTAATAATAATTTTATAGCAGGAATATGTTTTTAAAGCGTAAACATATGCTCAATTTGGAAGTTATTCAGGCAAATAAATGAACTTTCTGTTATAATGATAAACAACCTAGTTACTTACTGGTATTAGCAATATGATTGACAGGCTTCGATAGTATACAAGAGCTAGAGGATTATTATAGAATTATATAAAATAAAAGATGAAGTGTAGTATAGTATAGTATAGTATATATGTATGTGTTTATAAAGTAAATGGTCTCAATTACTGTTTTATATTCGTATAGTCAGTGACGCAAGGTTCCTTTTCATAGCATATCCTATTTACTCACTTCCTTAGGATATACTTCTCTTTTATCTCTATGGTTTACCCTTATAGGCTATCTCTCTCTCTCTCTCTTATCTACAAGGTTAATCATTATTTCTCTCTTCTCTCCTTTTATCTACAATATTCCACCTCCAAATTTGGCCAATTAGCTTAAGTTTTATATCGTTCGCTTTTCAGCCTCAGCCTCCTGGGAACTTGACCATCTTGGGCGCACCTGGGAGCAGAAAGTGAGAGACAACCACCCCCCTCCCTCCCATTCTCAACAGCGTACATAATTGCAGGTTTAATCGCACGGCAAGAACACCTACAAATCATATAGAGGCCTACCCGCCCACTTGTCGATGTAGCCTGCAGTTCATTGTGAGGCTAATGGAATTTTAACGTCAAATGTCGAAACAGCTACCCTCCCCACCCCCTGCTCCGCTGCTGCCTGTAATGGCAGCTACTCGCCAAATCCACATTGAATTAATGCGAATGTGGATGTGGATAAGGAGGCTGTGGCGCATGTTGCTAATGGGGCCAGAGGAGGGTGAGGAGGAGAAACAAGAGGGAGGAATAGATGGAGACGCGCGCGTCGCTGTCATCCTCGCGAACGCGAGCTAATCCAGTGGAAACATCATTTTGAGCACCTGTTTAATTGCGTTAATCACCGGGAGCAAACATTACCGACATCACCGGAGCTTAAAGTGCTTCACCTTATCACCGGAACTGGCCGTGGGGGAGGTTACGACCCTCACTTAGGTTGCGAGAGGAAACGGAAACAGCAGCATTGCAACTGTAGCGGAAGTGCTGAGAGGGATTCGCATTAGAATGTTAATTTGATGTGTCTTGCGAGCTGACGCAGCTGCCCCAAACTGGTGGTCATCATCTTGGGGAGGTCGTTAGCCCCATTAGACTTATGTCTATTAAATCGAATGGAACTAGGAGGAGCTTTACAAGTAACAGGTCACCAGGTAAAGCAGGCAGTCAATATAGAAATCGAAATAAAGCATATATAAATATGATATATATTCTTGTTCGATAGATCATATTATCTGATTAATGTTTGAATTATCTTCCTGGTTATATAGCTATGACTATGAAAACGATATCAATGACAGCATAAGCATGTTTTTATATATGTACATATATATATATTCATGATCAGTATCAAAAGGCAAGTGACTATATTTGCGTATATCGAATTTCGGAATTTACGTATAAAAAGTTGTATTATTTTTTAAAATAGCGCATATTTTTTTATAGCCTATCCTATATACACAGTTTCAATATATATACATAGAAATATGTATATATCGATTATATAATCATGACGCCTAAGCATTTATAGTAATAAGCTGACAGAGATGTCAGTCAAACGGACCTCTACAAAAACCCCGTCCGGTCACACAACTACAACAACAACAAAAGAACAACGAATTGAGGTTATGGCCGACAGATTCGTATTTAAGGTGCTATTGGTGGGCGACGCCAGCGTGGGCAAGACGAGTCTACTCCACCGTTTCACAGACAATCGTTATACGGCGAACTACAAATGCACAGTGGGCATCGATATGCGAATACGCACCCTGGAGGTATCCGGATGCCGAGTGATGTTGCACATTTGGGATACCGCAGGCGAGGAACGCTATCGATCCGTAATGAGCTCCTATTATCGTCGTGTGGTGGGCATCATCTTGGTCTATGACACAACACAGAGACGCAGCTACAACCACGTTGACTACTGGCTAAGTGAGATCAAGAAACATGGCGCCAGTGATGTGAAGGTCCTCCTGGTGGGCAGCAAATGCGATGCCTGCGAACAGCGTCAAGTGGCACACGAAACAGCAGCAACATTTGCCGAGCGCAAGGGTCTCATCTATGTGGAGGCCTCAGCCATTACGGGCTTCAATGTGGAGCATCTGTTCAGTAAACTGGCGGCTTGTCTCTACGAACGGTACTCGCAGCCTTCCCTGCTGCCCCCTGCTGTGGCACAGGTACCGCGCTACTGCATACGACTTGGCGGCAGTCGACAAAGCTCACGTCCCTGGCGATACTGTTGCTAAAGCCGTCCGGGTAATCCCCTCCTGATTTTGATTATTACCTCGCCAGAGAGGAAGTGAGGGAGAGAGGGAGTAAGGGAGAACGAGGAGGTAGCATATCCGCCTCCTCATCAGGCAATTGTCCGGTCTCAATTTGTTTGGGCTTAATTTGATGGCATCACATGACACGCCCAAGTCGTTAAAGCACTATATATGTATACGCATAATCAGCGCATAGCCCGCAACTTTCCCCACCTACTTACCCCCTCCCCTCCTCCCATCCAATGCCATTCACCACCAGACTTGACCAAGACCTTTTTCCTATATATATATCGACGTATTATTTAAGTTTCTTTTAGCTTTTCTCTTTTGCAACAAGTTTCCTTAGGAGTTCAATATTTTAAAATTTAGTTCTAAGAATAAAAAAATAACTATTTTTGTTACTTTACTTGGACAAACTTTCTATAACAATTTTCTTTTAGTTGAAATTCAAAATTGAAAAATAAATGGTATTGTATAAAACAAATAAACCGCAATCTAAAAAAAAAAAACCTTTAAATGCAAAATAGTTTTCTTCAGTTATGATATAGGATAGAACTGAATAGTTCTCTAAAAAAAAAAAAAAGATAACTTCGCGTAAGACTGGGAATTTTACAAAAATTATTCGAAATTGTCATTAGAGATGTATTGATATAGGAGAAATAGAAATACCGTTCCTAGTACCAAACTCATTTCGCGTATATTTTCACAAAAACTAACTAAACTAAACTAACTAAACGTTAATTAGGCTTCAAAAGCATCATTCCCATCACATTTCTTATTGAAATCAAGAAGAAATAAACAGTTTATAAATAGTTTTGAATTCTTTTGAAGTCTTCTAGAAAACATATTGTAAATACCCAAAAATAAGCTTACGATTATTAAATTATTGTATTATCTAACAGATACAAGTTTAAATTTAAGTTTAGAGAGGGTTCTGAATTCGGTTTCTATTTGAAAGGGGTGTTTACATCTCCTGTGACTTCTTGGCAAGTCAAGTAGAAACTGGCAACAAGTATCTTTAGTCTCCTAGTGAACATAAATGTCAAACCTAACGAATCTTATGTCTATTTTCAGGTATTGGTATCTTACAGATATAGAAAAAGTCTACTAAGTACAGATGTATTTAACGGGCAGTTTACTTGGGTGCTTCTGCTTTGCTGGTGAGTTCATCATCATCCTGTGGGCAATCGTTGTTCTTCGCCAGCTTTTCGTAGCGTGCAAAGATCTCCTTGAGACGTGGACGCAAATGTTGGCGCTGATGATCCATTGGCATCAAGCAGGCAGCAAAGCTCCAATTCTTAAGCACCAAACTGGTCGAGGAGGTGCTGAAATTGATGTCAGGTATGAAGTTCTCAGGTATAACAGCGCTGGCTGTAGCCTCCTGCAGCAATTGCTTTCTGATATCCGATGCGCTGGTGCTTCCTTCCTTCAGCTCACCACCCTCCTTGACATGCTGATAGATCTTCGACATGTGGTGGTAATATTTCTTTGTTAATTTACAGCGTCCCTTGGGATCGGTCATTTGTAAAAGACGTTGCTCACGCAGTGCGTGCTGCAGGCTAAGACGGCACTCGGTGACTGCAGAGAGAGAAAGAAAGGTGGGTTGGATGTAGTTATGGATACAGTAGATACCTTGCTACACTCACCTGTCGTATTCAGCTCCTTAGCCACCTGCACCCAGGCCTGCCTTTTTGTTATGGTATCCGCTTTGCCATAGGAGGCGGGATGACAGCGCAACATACGCGTTACTTGATACGACTCCAAGGTGGGCAAATTGGGCTCCGGTTTCGAGACAGTCTCCTGCAGGGGCTCCATCAAGGGCTCCAGGTGTGCAAGCAACTCCTGCCCATCAGCTGCTTCCTGCAGCGTGCAAATCAAAACAGATTCCGTCTGCTCATTCTCCTTTGCCTGCTGTTTCTCCTTTTTCTGCTCCACTTGCTCCTTTTCTTCCTGAAGCTCTTCATCCATCTTCTTCTGCTCCTTTTCTTGCTCCTTCTCCTTATTTACTACTTGCTTTTGTTTCTGCTCCTCCTGTCCTTTCTTTTTCTGTTTCTGTTCCTCCTGCATAATCTCTTTCTGGTGCTTCTCCCAGGGCGTCTTTGTTGTTATGAAATTGGGCTGTGCCCGGTTCGCCTTCTTCTCCGCTTGTTCCCTCTCCTTAACCTGCTCAATCTCCTTTTGCATCGCCTGCTCCTTCTCCGCTTGTTCCCTCTCCTTTACCTGCTCAATCTCCTTCTGCATCGCCTGCTCCTTCTCCGCTTGTTCCCTCTTCTTAACCTGCTCCTTCTCCCTCTGCATCGCCTGTTCCTTCTTCTCAGCTTGTTCCCTCTCCTTAACCTGCTCAATCTCCTTCTGCATCGCCTGCTCCTTCTTCACCACTTGTTCCCTTTCCTTAACCTTCTCCTCCTCCCTCTGCATCGCCTGTTCCTTCTTCTCCGCTTGTTCCCTCTCCTTAACCTGCTCAATCTCCTTCTGCATCGCCTGCTCCTTCTTCACCACTTGTTCCCTTTCCTTAACCTGCTCCTTCTCCCTCTGCATCGTCTGTTCCTTCTGCTCCTCCTCCGCCATCTCCCCCTGCTTATTCTCCTTCTTTATCTGCTTCTCCTCCTCTTCCAACTCCCATGGCGTAAGCTGCACGCACCTTTCAATCTGTACTGCACTGCTCTCGGACTGCATCAACCTCTCGTACATGTTGCAACGTCTCACCTGCGCCACAAACTTGTTGTGCACAATGTAATAATAGGGATCTAGTCGATGATAGCGCACATCGATCAGAAACTTGAGCTGCTGCAAGGCATGCCACCAGTGCTGTGGCCAGGGATTCTCCACACCCCGTTCCAGATCCTCCATGTACGTGCGGAAGGTGCACTTGAATAAGGACCAAATGTCTTGATGATTCACTGGAAAGAAGTAGGAAGAGTGGTAAGAAAGGTAGATAACGAGGCGGAGAAGAAGAAATGCAAGTGGGGGAGGAACAGGAGAGGGAGCAGGAGGCATAGTCGATTAGGAGAAGGAGTAGATGGAGTAAAAGAAGAAGAATGTTAATGAGAAGAAGGTGAACAAGGATAAGGAGAAATATAAGTAGAAGAAATAGGTAGAGTAGGAGGAGCAGGACTAAAAGGAATAGCTGGAACAGGAGTAAGTGCCACCAGGAGTAGGACTGAGTGAGGTATACTTGTTACCCTCTACTTACTGTGCGGAAAACGTTCCTGCGCCACACGCCAAACTTCCGCTCTCTCTTCTTTTGTATAGTGTCGTGGCGGTTGCAGAGGTCCAGGAGGATCATCCGGTTGTGGACGGCGCAGTTCCCAATAGAGATGCTCATAGCGCTGAAAGTGCTGCAACAGTTCCGGAATCTGTGGCTTCACCCAGTCATACTTGCGTGCACTCTCATTAAACTTGCTGAACAGATGTTGCGACTTCTCCCACACCTTCAGGTTGCTCCTCAACGGACACATCAGCTCCGTCAAGGGCGCAATCTGTGGCAAGACACTGAGGTTGCCAGCCAAATATGAAAACAGTGCACGGCAGACGTTTTCTAAATAAAGAAACAAGAGAGGTGGAGATAGATTAAGTGCCATAACACATCAGAGTATCCAATCCCCTCCTGCAACTCACCTGGCATGTTGTACTTCTTGGATATTTGTGGCCACAGTTCATCGATCTTGGCCTGCAGCGAGGCATCCTTGCTGTGCAGCTGCGGTATGGCCAGCACTTCCCTTACGAACAGGATCACTTGAGACATCTCCAGCACACTTGGCTGAAGCAATGATCCACCAGATATTCTCAGCTGCCTACCCGTTGCGTCATCTTCCAGAAATTCCACATTGATATCGAGTGCGGGCGACAACGGCAGAGGCTGGGGCAGTGTAGGCTGATTAGACTGCGGCAGTAACGTGGGCATGGGCAGTAACTTGAGCATGGGCAACAACATGGGCACTGCCGGTGCGACCTTTGGCTTGGACGGCGCTGTAGCTATAGTCGGGGATGGCTTCAGCATTGGCAGCATGCTGTTTACTACTGCTACTGCTCGTACTCCTCCTCCTGGGACTGCTTTTACTTTTACTACTCTTACGCCTTCCACTGCTTTTGTTCCTCCTGCACCGACTCCGGCGTTTGCTCCTACTACTTCTCCAAATCCAGCTCCTTCTGCTGCTCTTACTCCTGTCCCTCTTTCAGCACTTTTTCCAGCTGCTACTATTGCTTCTAATCCAGGTACTATTTTCGCTCCTCCTCCTGTGACTGCCGCTGTACTTCCCGCGCCTCCTACTGCATCTACTCCTGCCCCTACAGCAGTTACTACTTCTAGTCCACCACCTCTAGCGCTGTTCAGCGTTGGCGGCACTTGTTGCAAAGCACGAGGAACATTCGTCATTGGTTTCAAGATGGGCGGCTTGCTGAGCCTGCTCAATGAGCAGTTGGAGTATGCGGATATAGGTGCTGGCAAGAGTTTGGGCAAGACAGCGGGCGTCAAGGAAGGCAACTCTGCGCCGACAGCGTTGCTGTTGCTGTGTGGAACGGTACTGGTGAGGCTAGAGGCAATACTGGTGCAACTTGGCGGGCTGTCGGTTGTGCTGCCTCTGCTAGTGGTGCAGCTAATGGCGCTGCTAAGACTGCTAGTGGTGCAGCTGATGGCGCTGCTAAGACTGCTGGCTGTGCTGGATCTGCTGGCGGTGCTGGATCTGCTGGCGGTGCTGGGACAGCTGACTACGTTGGCAGTGATGTTGCTGCTGGTGCTGCAGGAGCCGCTTGTGCTGGTAGTCACGCTGGAGGTCTCCACAGCCATTCGTTTAGCCGGTAGCTGCGCAACATCTGTTGAGCTGCTGCTGGAGGCGTGGAGACGTTTCCGAGCGCGACTCTTTGGGCGTGCCGTCAGCACCTTGTAGAAGCCAGCGATGATCTTCTCGAAGAACCACTTGTCCTGCAACTGATAGCCAACTCGACGCATCTCGTGCAGTTCCAGGTAGAAGCTACGCAACACCAGCCAGGTAACCTCACAGCGCTGTGGACTCGCATTGATCTGTGTGGCCACACGTTGCCACAACTCAGCATAGCGTGGTGGCTTCTGCTTACTGTCCTTATACTCCTCAACCAGTTGTCCCAGTTCGGGCAACGTTATGAATACATTGATTAGTTGCATGACACTGCGAAAATTATCGATGGGATCGTGCCAAACATCCTGTAGATACAGCGACATTTTGCACACTGTATGCTCTTTCTTACGCAAATGTGGGGCGAGGAACTGGAGGGCAGGGCAAAGCGCACCGCCATGCAAGAGTTGCCATTCGTAGCGCGTCTGCAGTTGCAGCCAAATCTTCATTAGCTTCGTGGCCTGTTCGTGCAGCTCATTGGAGATGGCAACCCAGATGAGTCCACGATGGCGATAGTTGGCATAGCTGGGATGCTGGCTGTCGTAGAGATGTGGATATGGCTTTACTGCCTCGATGAGACGCTCTTGCTCAGCGCTAAGCTTGAACAGCTGCTCCTCAGTGTAGTCCGCATCTACATCGATTATCGCCGCAGGCTGTGGCGGCAGAATGGTTACATCGTCATTATCCTCTGGCTCCTCCTCCTCCTCTCGCAGCAGTGGCTGACGTGCCACATGTGGAAAGAGAAACAGCATATCCTCTTCGTGCACCATAGAAGGACGCTTCAGCTGCCGATTTTGCCGCTCTTGCTGCGACTTGCGGCGATAGATGCGCAAGCGTCGCACATGTTGCTGGTATCTGTAGCGCAGCTCGGCCCAGCTGTTCATGCACTGGCACAGCTGCAGCTTCAGCTCATCCGCAATGCTCTGCCAGACGCGCTCCTTGTGTGGATCGTCATTAAATTGCCAATGCCGGCGATTGTATAGCGCAGGTTGCTTTCGCACCAGACGAATGAGTTGACGTTCCTTCAGATATGTTTGGGCATCTGTTGAGTTCCACAGCCACTTGGCTTGCTGCTTGGCAGTGTAGCCGCCCAATGCTTCACTCTGCTCCAGGTCCGATAGCTCATCTAGAGCTGCCAACGCCGGCTGCACTTCTGATCAACAATTTGTTGTTGTTATTTACAGTGAATGTTTTGATTGAAGTTGTTCTGTGCGCCTTACCTCGTCTCTTCACTGGACTAAGTTCATTTTTAATGACAACAACCGGCACTAAAGGCTGTTCCATCTCAGGCTCCAGCTCCTCCATAAAGCACAAACGTCTTTAAATATTTGAATAGAATGTGAAAGCTGCGCAAAATGCGAATGCTAAATTAGACAATTTGGCGTTGCCACCTGGTGCAAATACACCTAAGCGGTATTTATGGTATTAACAGTGGAGTATTTATGGTATTAACAGTATTATTTGTAGCATTATATTTGTTTGCTTATGGCACTAATATGTATTTAATTTCTAATTTAATTTATTTATATTTAATTTTTAAATATTGTTCTGATAAATGCGATATGAGTTTTTTTAGTTATTAATGGATTATTTAGCGCGGGCCGACGCAAAGTGCTGTTCACCCATGAGAGAGCGCGTAGTTCTCCGGTGGGCTAAAAAAATACTGAAATGAAATAGCAGAGCATAGATGCATTTACTATGGCCACTACTCTGCTGAGTTTTTGAAAATCTTATTTTTCTATTCTGTGTACTGCCTAACAAACACACTGTGCGATAAAAGCATTCCGCAACAATATGCCTCTCACTCTCTCTAATAGCTGAGACCACTATTAAACGATCAGAGTAATAAGCTTATTTGCGCCTTGCTGTTAAATCAGCTGTGTTTGTTGACAATCTACTTTTAAAACTTTATAACAGCGGCAGCCTCGTGCTCGCTCGTGCGTTAACAGCAACTCCATTTTGCGTTAATGTTACCTTTACGTTCTGTCCGAAAGCTTACATTGTCAGAAGCGATTTGTTTACATATCTAAGCCTCATTAACATTCAATATCAAAATACATTTTATTTTATTTTTGGAATCAAATCTGTTTTCATTTCCACGGCCTAAACGAATGTCAGCCATTTGTCTTTGTATTAAACGTGTTCGTGTGTATGTGTGTGTGTGCGTGTGCTTTCTGTTTAATTTTGCGTCTGTTCACGCGTTTCAATTTCCATAGGTCAAACAATTGATTAAATAATGAGAACGTATAATTAAAGGAAAATTCAAAATACTCTGGTGTATATTTCAGGGCGTGTCGTCTGCTTGTCGCGTTAATCTATGTAAATTGATATTCGCCACATTGTTATTGGGTTTATCAATCAATGCCTCCCTTGACTCTTCATTCTACAATGTAATTGAGTTTGTACTTCTCGTGCCGCATACCGAGCAAAACAAACACAAAAAAATACCGTTACATTGTAAGTGCGCCGTGTATATGTGTGTGTGTGTGCGTGTGTTAACTTTTGGGCGGAGTACATGTACACACAAACATATGCACACGCGAATCTCTGTTGTGCCGAATCCTTTGCGCTGCTTCCGCATTGACATCGCCAGTGACGCGCTAGTGTGTGTCAGTGTTAGTGTCTGAGTGAGAGCACAGCAAATGAGAGCACAAGAGATACGACAAAGCTGGTCAGGCGAAGAAAGCGGGGAAATGTGACTGTGATATTACAACAACGGGAAATTCATTTAGCAAAATTTAAAAAAAAAAATTTATTTATTTGTACAGTGCGCTGCTCGAGACAGACAGACTGGACACTATATTTTAACGTGCACTGTCTGTGCACTGTCTCCCTCTCTCCCATTTGTCACGGGGACAACAACAAGTGATGAAAAATGCAAACCGCAGTCGTGAATAACAAAAAAATAACATAGATACATCCCTGTATGTGTACGTGTGAGTGAACGGTATGTACATATTTATGACAAATAACGTAAAACGCCCAGAGCGATAGCCATAAAGTGTTGTATACAAAAGACACCTACAGCAGCAACAAAAACAACAACAACAATAGGAGCAGCAGCAGACAGACAGGCAGCAAGACAGTGTTGCCAAGTGGCGTGAAGTGAGACAAAAAACGTAGTCGAATAAACGTAACGTCCTTGGTTAACGGAAAAATAGAAAGACACACCAGCAAACAAAAACGGCAAAACGGCGAAACGGCAAAGCGACGAAACTGGAACAGACGTAAAAAGAACAATAGAAAAAAGAGAAAAAGGTGTGCTGAGTACAACAAAATATGGGTAAGTGGGTTGTTTAAGTTTTGACAGATTTGCATATGCACGGCCAGCTATTTGTCTATATGTGTTTCTGTTTTTGTGTGTGGTGGGAGTGCAGGTGACAATGGCAGAAATTGACAGTTAAGAGAGAATGAGAGAGAGAGCGGGCGTGAGAGCGCGCGCAAGTGGTAAGTCCTGTTTTGAATCGGTTTTTCTTCTTCTCTTCTTCTTCTACTTGGCAGCGAGAGCCCTGGATTGTTATTGTGTGTGCGCGTGGAAGAAGAGTGGGGGAGGCGAAACAATGTAAGGACACACACAGGAAAGGAAAAATTGCATTTTTCCTGTTCGCCATTTAAGAATTTCTGTGCTTCGTTGTTGTGCAGCAGGCGCGGCGGTGTTCGTTTTATGCGCTAGTGCCTCTCTCTCTCTCTCTCGTTCGCCTGCTATATGTGCGAGTGTGTGTGTGCTGGGACATACCGTTAGTCAGTCAGCAGTTTTTGGGGCCCTCGGCAGTGAACTTTTTAGCGCCCGCCTGCCAGGAAGGGCCCCAAGCAGCCACAGAAATTCGCCGCTCTGCGTTATGTGACGACTGTGTGTGTTTGTGCGGGTGTGTGTGTGTGTGTGTGTCGACGCCCCTTTGCACAACAATATGAACGTTTAAGTTATTCAAACAAAGCCCATTGCAGCAACAGCGCCCACATCGCCCACAACAGCAGCCAGAACAGCAGCAACATCGGCAAGAACAACAGCAACAACAACATCAGCAGCAGCAGCACCTGAAGCTGGAGGCGGGGGAGCTGGTGGAGTTGCTGGAGCTGGTGGTAGTGGCTCTGCTGGTGGAATTGGCAACGACAGCAGCAACGGCATCGAAATGTTGAAGGCACTCTATGATTTTCAAGCGGTTTATCCCAAAACGATCAGTTTCGATGAGGGCGAATACTTTATATTATATCAAACATCCGCCCGACAACGAAACTGGTGGCAGGTGGTCAGCATGAAGGGCAACATTGGCTTTGTGCCATCCAATTACGTAATGAAGATTAAGGTAAGTAAACCACTGCAACCACCCACCAACCCTAACCCCCTGTGGGAATTAAAATTTAAATGAACCCTTTCCATTTACCCTTTTGTCAGGTGGAACATGACTTTCTCATTAGTTTCCTCAACTCATCAATTGAGTCGCTGGAGAAGTGCAGCGAGCCGGAAATCAATGGCATCATGTCCAAGGACGAGCTGTTGGACCGACTGCGCGAGAAGAAGCACACCATGGAGCGACTATATGCAGTAGGTGGCCCGGACAATTATCCTCTCGAGCTATTCTTAATCTCTCTCCCTCTTCCTCGCTCTCTCTCTCTCTCTTTGCAGGAGAGCTCGGAGCGCGACGGCGACTCATCGTTATCGTATTCCCAAAGCTATAGCGACAAGCAGCAATTAAGCGGCAGCCACAGCCACAGCCATTCAGCGCATCGTCACTCGCATTCGCATACGCATTCTCACCAGCTGCAGCAGCATCAGCAGCAGCAGCAGTTGCAACAGCAGCACAGTCCGCCGCCGCCTGCCTCACAGCGACTAGACATGAGTAAGAAGAGCATGTCCAGTCCCGCGGTGGGCGTAAGTGTTCCGCCTCATCATCACTCATCGTTGCCGGAATCGCCCAGCATGGGCAGCATGCAGTTGCCAAGCAGCAGCTGCACCATACAGACGCCTCAACAGCAGCAGCAACAGCCACTGCCAGCGCCTCCACTGGCGGCCAGCACATCATCATCATCTACAGCGGCAGCGTCAACACAGAAAGTCTCGACCTGCGTGTCGGATGTGGCGCAGGATAATAGCATCACATCGGAACCATCAGAGACAACAACGACCACAACAACGACCAGCGAAGATGTGGTGACCACATACAAAGAGACCAGCCAGCTGAGCGGAAGCAATGGCATCACAGCCCCACAAGCAGTCGGCGGCAATGGTAATGGCAATGGAGGAGCAGGAGTTGCAACTGCCTCTGCAACTGGTGGTGCTGGTAGTGGCACTGCAGCATCTGCTGCACACAAGCCACACAATGGCAGCGCTGCTGCATTGGCAGCTCCAGCATCGGCATCGTCTGGCGCTCAAGATGAGCAGCTTAGCCTCAGCCTAAGCTTGAGCCAGGGTGCGGACAGTGCGCCGGACAAGTCGGAGGCCAGCGACGATGGTGACTGCAATGGCTGTGGCAACAACAACAATGTGGCCAACAATAGCGCCGACAATAGTCAAGCACTGGAGGACGACAGCATCGAGAGTCCATCGATTTCTCATCGCTTGAGGGCTTCGGGAGCGACAGGACTGCCGGGCCTGGGGCTGGGCGCCGGCAGTAGCAGCGGCAATGGGCGTGGCCTGCTGAAGGTGGAATCATCGGATGTCTATCAGATAGTCGATGCACTGCGTCGCAATACGAATTTGAGTTTCGACTTGTCCTGCGAAGCATTGCGTGTGGTGCTCACCAGCTTGGAGGAGTTGTATAATGGAGCCATCAATCCCTATCTGGAGGCAGTTGCTGTTCACGTCACGGGCAAGGTGGCCACACCCAAGGAGCTGTTGGGCATTACGCACGACTCGAAGCGGCTGCAGTATCTGTTCGGTCAGCTGACAGACTGTAAGAACGATACAGAGCAACGCACCTGGATGCTTTACGAGGATGAGGAGGACATAATACAGTTCCTCGAGGAGCTTGTCGAGATACTGGTAAGAGTACAATACATAGGTGAATTTACAATAGTATGCATCCTCGTCTATCATTCTTTCTGGTCTTGTAGAACAACGCGGATGAGAACATCAGTTGCTACGAAATGTCCTGCGATCAGTATCAGATGTTCATCAACCTGGTGCAATACTATCAGATGGAGAGACGCTGGTCTATCAAACGCCTCCTGCTCAAGACTTTCACAGCTGCCTGTCACTTGGATCACATTATTGTGGACATTTTACTTACCTCGGTGCTGCCCCTGGAGATTGTAAGTGCTAATGAGCAAGAGCTGCCAGGTCTCAGTGTACTAATCTCTCTCTCTCGCTGTCGTCTCTTCCTGCCTAGGTGGAGGATATGAAGACACACTTCGCCAATCTGGATCGCTTCAAGCAGCTGGTGAAAATGCTAACTATTATATTTTCGTTGGGTCAGCCAATGCCAGTGAATCATCAGGGTAAGCAATGAGAATATATACACATATAATATATGCGTTTAAGGCATGGGAATCATGAGGGGTTAGGTACGAGGTTAAAATCATAAATCTGCAGAAATCTGAGTTAAACAATTATTTCATGAACTAGTTTCCTAGTGCAATAAGAGTCAGAACACCTTAAGGTAACTTTAGCACCCCTTTTCCGCTTCACACTTAAGTTATACAACACTGCTATTACAATACTTGTATACTTAAAAAAAAATATTGACACATTATACATAACTTTTTCACTATCAAGTTTGCCTTGCAACTTACTAGAGCGCCTTTTTCATTCGCCAGCAAATCTCGAGCGAGTTTAGACAAAAGGAATATATAAAACTCTACAAAAAAAAAAACCCTGCAAAAAAAACAAAGCAAATTTGAAATAAATTTTCTACTTGCAAATTTCGAAAACGTTCATAATTAACAATGTCGCGAAAGCCGTTTAGCAAGCCATCCTATTTGTTGGATGACTCTGACGCTAGTCCTGACGCTCCTCCACTGACTGACAAGGAGAAGCAGGATCTAGTGGACAAACAGCAGGAGATATTGCGTGCAAATAAAGAATTCGTTGCCACAATAGAGCCACCGAATCTGAGCGAAAGCGACTCCGATGACTATATGGACTCTGATTTCAATGAATAGATCAGAATAGAGATTACGCCAAGGCAGATACCAGCGACTGCTTCACACACGACTGTCGTACCACAAATGAATAAATTAAATAAAAGAAAACCCTGTTTTAATTCATATTGAACAGAATTCTTTTTCGTTTAATTTAATATATATACAGTTCACTGTGTTTCCCTAGTTAATACCAGACCTCATTTATTTGTAATTCAATTTATTAATTTCCTTTCCCATTTTGCAGACTATTTGGGCGTGCACTTCGCAAGCTTTCTCTTGGAGATTGTCGAGGGCAACAATCCAGAGCTACTGGTGGATATGGTCATTGCTCTGATACTTGCCTTCAATCAACAGTTTAGCGAACAATCTGTTAATGTGATCATCGAAGCAATGCAGAATCTACCCACGGCGAAGGTGTTCACCGAGAAACTTCTGCTGCTGCTCAATCGAGAGGGTAAGTTCAGTTTGACAACCAACTCGGCGCTGTCAAAAGGTGGCAGCACTCGTTATTTGTCAGTCTACAGCCTAGACACACACAGTCGATGAGGTAATATTATGATATGTCTGAAGTTTAATACGTACGAAAGATTCCCATCATCAAGGGGATTGCATTAGCCTGCAGTATGTAATCGAATTGGTGATCACTTTGGCTTGGCGCTTAATCTAAACACGCATAAATGGACTCCGTGGTTGTAATCCATTAAATAAGTACAGATTGATCTGTCTCTCAGTAGTATCACAATCGTCCAACGAAAGCTAATTATCGGTAACTTCTTCCAGATGATCCAACTCGCCTGCTTAAGCATCGCAATGAGCATATGAACACGGTACTGCGCATGTTTATCGACATCTTTAGTCACTCGGATACGGCTGGGATGTTCTACACAAACGACATCAAGGTGCTCATCGATATAGTTGTGCGTCAGCTGTCCGATCTGGATGCAGGCAGTGCAGTAAGTAGCAGTTAAGTAGCCATAGTAATTAGCTAACTAACTTCCTGTATACCTTAGCTACGTCCCTGCTATTTAGAGCTGTGTCGTCGTATATTGCGGAACACCAACTATCAGGAGCATCAGCATCGCAAGCATGATCTGATGAAAATCTTTACGCGCATCTTCTGCGAGGAAACCGAATGTAGTGCATCCGATCAGCAGCTGGTGCGCGAAATAGCCAACGAATTTCCCCAATTGTTTAAGGCATAAGACAGCAAATTCCAATTAAAACCAAAAATAACCAACAACAACAATGAGAAAAGAAAAGACAAGAGATACGAGACACTCCTATAATCGAAATAGAAACCAAAACAAAAAAGAAAATGAAACAAATATACAAGTATAAAGCGCGTTGCTAGTGAGGCCGACAAAGTGAGCCAAAAACAAAAACAAAAATACATAATTAAAATTTCAATTTTAAATTGTATAGCAAACGACTATATACCTATATAGTGTATAGTACATAGATATGCAATATATAACTCTCGGATAGCCTTAAATGAATGAGAGGTAGTGGAAATCAACTGCATTTCATATTTATTTAATTATAGTTACAATTATTGAACTATTGACGTAACTGACACACACACAAACACTTTCGTTGTGTATTTCTTATGGATATGAATTTGTTGTGCTTGTATGCAACCTCGTAAAGCCCACACATACACACATAAACACACTAGTTATGCTATAGTATATATATCATTATCATTATATTCAATTATACACTTTAGATATTTATATAGTCCCTAAGTCTGTGACTAAAGCCAAAGCAGTTGTTTGGGTTGAGTTTTGAATCTGTTTACGATTTTGAGTTTTTACCAAACATAACATACATTATATACAACTATATATACTGCGTATTTTTTAGAGATAAACAACAAATTTTACATCACTTTATATAGTTAATAAAAACGAAGCGTACGAGGCGACGAAATGAAGCAAAGCAAAAGAGAAAAGCAAGTAAAAAAAATTCCGAATTCGAAAGCAAAATTTAATATTTATAGTATGAGAAAAATGTTAACTGCAATCTACAATATAATATGAGAAATATTTAATCGAAGCGTGAGCGCAATATAATGTTAAATTTGTTTATATAATCTATGGAAAAGCAAAGCGAAAAAAAAATCGAAAACAAAATATGCAAAACTGTTAAAGCTCAGCCGCAGAAAAGCGGCATAAAACATCGAACAGAACAGATAATAGTTAAATTATACAAATTTGTTGAAAAATAATAAAAAAAAAAAAAACAACACACAGACACGCACACACATACACACTCTTTACTCTACTTCCCTCTGAAATCTGTCTATCTTAAGCTTTCCCTATCTCTCTCACTCACTATCTGTCTCTCTCGCGCTATCTAACTAACTATAATCCTGTGCAATGACAACTTTTGGATAAATGAAATTTTACATGTGTTTTAAAAGAAAAAAAAAGAAAATGTTTTTATTTATTTATAAGTCGTTTTTAATTGGAAAACAAAAACAAAACAACTTGACGAAACAGATATTAAGTTTATTGTTAAAGCAGAAGGAGAAGGAAATGTTGTTAAACGATACAAAATGGAAAGGGAAATTTTCAACACTAAACACAAAAACAGACACAGCGAGAACACAAAAATAAGGAAAACCCCCGAAAAAGAAAGCGCAACTAAAGCTAAACTAAAAGTTAAACTTAAACTACAACTATAATACAATTAATAAGCCGCACATTTAAATCAAATATACAATGATCATATTCAAGAAAACTAATTAACAAATTGTATTTTGTACTCTTTCGATTTAAAAAAAGCAATGCAATAACAATAATTAAAGAACAGCAACAATAATGACCACAACAACAAGAAAAGAAAACGAGTTAAAAGTGAAATTAGCAACAATTTTAAAACTTTGTTAACTTATTCCCCAATTTTGAAAACAAAAAACGCAAACTGCAATAAAAAGAACGAATCAAGAAGAAGGAATAACTTCAAGAAGGCATTGAGAATGTAATGAACAATGAAAGCGCAATAATTGTAAAGAGTAAAACGGTATAATAACATTTACGGAAATAAACAAATCAAATTTCAAACGGTTCTTTTATTCAATATTCAAGGGAAATTATTTTCAAGGCGATTAAGGGTTTTTATTTTGATTAAAGATTATGTTTTCGAGAATTTAAATTCCTTGAACGGATTATAATATATTTAGGAAATATATAATATGCTAAAGAATAGTATCATACCATATGATGGCTTTTAGATGTAGAGCTATATGTAGCTGGAGTTTTTATTCCATGATACGTTTTAGTCTAAGGTCGATTTCAGTTCCCATTCTGAACATGAATATATACCACTATATACATATGTAAAATCGGAAAAAATAAAACGTTTCAAGCAAATATCCCGATACAAACTGAGGAAATAGGAATTTCAACAATAAATTCTCTGAAAACAGCTTTACCCATTCTTCAGCTGTCCGAGAGAAACCTTTCTTAATGCTCTGCTTGGCTCTCAATCAGTTTGAGATCACGTTTCGTTCAGTTTCAATCCCACACATGAGAGTTAGTTTTCGAATTGGAAACACAAATCACCCAAACCCAAAAAAATAATTTTTACAATTTCACACAAGAGAGAGAAATAGAGAAGAAATCTTTTCTCCCCGCTGTAATTTTCTTTAACTTTTAAAAGATCACCCCAACTTAGCTTAGCACAATGCCGTCAGGAGTTCGTGGTCGTCGCCGGCGCATGGAGCCAACGCGAGCCGCACTTGGTGCCTGGGATGATCCGCGTGTGTCGCTGTTCGCCACTGTGCCGCAGGAGCCGCTCGCCGACATGCTCGATCGGCTGAAGGAGGTGCCAGTCACTGGTCGCGATCGTACCAAACAGATGGATGCCTGCCCGCTAACGGTGATCCAATCGGCGTCGACAAATCGCCTATACCGGGAAATTAAGTATCAGGTTGCACAGATTGCCGACGATCGCAATCGCAACTACAATCCGATCACGGAGCGCGAGCGTCAATCGGCACTGATCGCGAGCATGATGGCCGAGCATAATAGGCGCGAGTTTGCTGAGGCCATGCGTCGCAAGCAGCTGAGCACGAACGTGCAACGTATTCGGGATCTGCACATTGAGTTGGAGCGAGCCAAGACGTCGATCAGTGTGGCCAATCAACGCAGCGGGAACATGGCGAATCGCAACTCGGAGCGAGTGAACGAGATAAAGGAAGCGATCGAGGATCGCAAGCGGGCACAGCTAGAGAAGGAGGCCGAGCAACTGGCGCTGCACAAGAAGGCACACGACTTCAGTAATCAGCTGGTGGAGCAGATTCGTTCGCTGCAGTCGGCGCGGGCCAAGCAGGAGCAAACGGATCGCGAAGAGGGGCGACTGAAGCGGCACCGGGACGAACAGGCGTATGCGCAACATCTGCAGCAGGCCCTCGAGTGGCGTCACGAGAAGCGCAAACAGCTCAAACAGATGCTCGACGAGTTTGCCGAACTGCAGCGCCGCTTCCGCGACGAGCAGGAGGAAAGGGACAAGACGAAGCTAAAGCAGAACGTTATTGTGACGGAGGCGGTGGGTTCGGTGACCAGAGCTTTTCAGATCAAGAAGCAGCAGCAGGACATCGATGGCATCGAACGGCGACGCCTGATTGCCGCCCAGCTGGGCAAGGAGCTGTGCGATCTGAAGAGAAAGCAGGATGCACATGACAACATGTTGGCCGATATTTTGGCCTGTGAGCGTCAGGCGCGCGAGAAGAAGATCGCGCATATGGAAATAGAGAAGCGCGCCATGATCAAACAGCAGGTGGCCAGGGATCTGATACAGCAGCAAAAGGAGCAAAAGATACTGCAGGAACAGGAGCAGAAGATATACAATAAGTTGCCGTGCGATCCGACTAGTTTCATGCAGCGCCAATACCAACAAGCTGCGGCACATGAGGAAGCCTCGCGCAAGATCAATATGGAAAGGATCAAGGGCTTCACCATCGGTATGGGTAATATGAATCGTGCTGCTGCCATTGAGGAAGATCGACTCATTCGAAAGGCGCTGCACGACATGGAGGCCGACATGGATCGACGGATCGAAGAGGAACGTATGCGTTTGCTTAAGGAACAGCCACGGGAAATCATCGACGAGGTGCGTCCCTGCAAATTATCAAAGGCAGAGCGAAAAGCATTCAATTTGCCCAGATGTGGCCTGCATGACGAGGATGAACCGTTACATTAGACACCATTAGACGACGATGTTTAATGATGATAATGACGACGATGATGATGATTTTAGTTTTGTTTTTTTATTTCAATACGTTAAATGGATTTCGTGCATACAAAAAAAATACTATGACTGTGGCTCGCGCGATAAATTAAACAGGCAGACTTAATAAAAATATATTTGTTATCGAAATCAGCAGGAGTCACCACTTTATAGTTGGGTTACTAGCAAAAGCTGTTTGCTATAATCGCATCACTGTTGTTGCCTACTTTTCAGCAGTGAAATGGTACAAACGGGTTGGGTAAGCAGTGCACTGCTTGATCTGTTTGCATTCAATTTATAAAAAGCTAAAACTTGCTAAAAATAGCTAAATTGGCAGGAAAGCAAACTAGATAATCGATTGATTTAAATTGAAATAATACTTATCTTTTAAAAGTTTAATAATTTTTGCAACTTTGTAAACAGCTAGATTTTATGGTAAAAAAGGAAAAATCACAAAATTATATATTTCGCTTTTGGCGTTTTCTTGATTCTCTTTTATTCATCAATTCAATAACTATTTGTAGCAGTACATATAGTATATATTTGATAACTCTGATATTTTGCCTAACTTCTATGTACATACATACAAAAAATAGTTTTAGTTTAGTCACAGCTTGCTCTGCAGCTCTCCTGGCTGCTTTTACCTCCAAACACACAAAAAATATGTATAGATAGATTCCAGAAATGAAGTTCCTGAAATGACGCCTTCGAATTCGCCTTTACTTGGACTTGACTCTGGGCTTGATCTTACTGACTAATAAATGCATTTGCCTCCGGTACGTTTCCAAAATATACTTATTTTTTCCGTTTCTTTTTTTTTTCTTAATTTTTTTTTTCAAGTTTTTTTTTTTTTCTCTTAGCTCCTGAACTTAGACTTTGGCTAGGAAATTAGTTTAGATTTTTGTTAAGGTTTTGTCTGCTTTCTTTTTTGGGTTTCTCTGTTTTTGTTTCTGTTATCTCTTTCTTGGAAGTAAAAGCGTGCAAAAGGCGTGTTCCAACAACATAAATTGCTTTCTCTGGATTGTTCTGAACTGTACTGAATACACATATAAAATATATACAACAAAAAAGAAAAAAGACTGACATAAATAAATAGAAATAGAAGTTAATTAGTGAACTGTGGTAGTGTGTATGGTGTATATAGTAACTATATAGCATGGGTGTGCAGCCCGACCCTTAACCTACTTGTTTTGTTTATAACTATATATACCTATATATAACATATAGGGTGTATAACTGTAGTATTTGCCAGTGCGCTGCGGCACTCGCTTTAAATGCAACAAACAAAAATTCGAGCACATTTTCGACCCACTCCTTGCTATACTTCTTCTCCTCATCCACATCCTCCTATTGCTGCTGCTTCTTATGACTAATACTAATGCACAACTGTGGTTCAGGCTGTGCGGGTGAGGAGGGAGGTGGCTAAATATAGCATAGCTTAGTCGATCACCACTGCCCAGGGATGATCCACTTTGCCGTATTGAATGTCCGTTAGCGTTTCGCGTAGCAGCTCATGCACGGGCTTCTCCTGCTCCATGGTGGGTATATACAGATCCTGTCCCATATAGTTGATGCGATTGATGGGGCTAACAACGCAGGCGGTGCCGGTGCCGAAGAGTTCGAGCAACTGTAGAAAGTGAGAATAAGAATAAAGATCAAGAAGAAAGGGGGAAACTTCAGTGCTCTACTTACGCGTCCCTGGTTGAGCAGCTCGGCGATCTGTGGCATGGTGAACGTTGCCTCGCGCACCTTGAACTTGCCCCACTGGCGTGTCATGGCCAATATGGAGTCGCGTGTGATGCCGGGCAGAATGAGACCATTCAGTGGTGGCGTGATCAGTTCTTGTTCTACGGTTGAGAGAAAGAAAGAGAGAGAGAGAGAAAGAGACGAAAAGAAATTAGCCTCATAAAGCCTTCTAGAAAGATCATGCAGTCTGTCACTCACCTCCTTGATCGTTCACATAGAACATAAAGATGTTCATGGTGCCCACCTCAGTGAGCTGATGATCTTCGCCATAGAGCCAGAGCACCTGCTGCAGGCCACGTGCCGCTGCCTCCTTTTGTACATTGATCGTGGGTGCGTAGTTTGAGCCCATTTTGCGATTGCCCACACCGCCTGGCCAGGCACGTATGTGACTGGGATCGGCCAGCAGGGAGACAGCGCCATTGCTGCCAGTCTTAAAGTAACTGCCCACAGGGCTGAGGATTGAGTAGAGCAGAGCCGAATCGGAGGAGGCAACACCCAACGTAGGCTGCAGACGAACAGAGAACAAAAAAGCAGAACATTGTTAGTTGAAGATCACTAATGGGGAATCCCTTCCAGTGTTACTCACATCGATGCCAATTAACGTGGGACGAATGTAAAGGCTGGCGGCTTCTGTGTGTGGCACCCACTCGGAGTCGATGGATAGCAGACGGGACAGGCACTGTACGAACTCCTTGCCCTCGAATGTGGGCAGGCCGGAACGCTGAGCGGCAAGGTTCATGCGGGCCATGTTCATGTCCGGCCGGAAGATGCGAATTTTGCCGTCCACACCGCGATACGCCTTCATGCCCTCGAAGAGCTGTAAGTGGAAGGAGAAAATAGAGTTTAATTGGAGCTGAAGTAAGAAGGGGCAGGCAGGTGAAGAGGGAGAGGTTGAAGTTAGGAGTAGCAATGGGAATAAACGCTGAATGAAGATTGGGGTAGGTTTTAGGGGGATCTAAATGAGGATTAAAATGAAGTTTGCGAAAGGGAGGTAAACGAATTAAGAAGAGAAGCCTAGGGACAGAAGAGGAGCATAGGGACAGTTTGGAATCTAAGGATTCAGTAAGAAGATTTCAAAAAAGATTGTAGATATTGAGATATCAAGCTAAACATTTTCAAACAATTCTCAAATCGTATAAACTTTCAATTCCCGGTTGCGATGAGAGTGAAACGAGATAAGAAGAACATGAAATGAGACAACAAAAATGCAATAAAACACTTTCTAAATCGCAGATCAGACTGATAAGGTCAGTGAGATCGAGAGCGACACGTGCAATGTCTGCTTAGATAATCAGATCAGATAACAGTATAATAAGAATCTCAAACTCACCTCGACGGCATAATGCAAGACCTTAGCGGCGGGATGCATGACTAGATTCTCCAGCGGCGTTATCTCTGGCTTCTGCCAGCCACCCAAGTTCTTGTGATAGTAGATCTTGAGCATGTGATCGGTGAAGAGTTTGCCAAAGCCCAGTTCCTCATCGTTATCCGGTTTCGGCTGTAGCTGTTGCGGCGTCGCCAGTCGCACTGACAACTGTGATGCCTTGAATAGATGTCCCAGATTCTTGTCATGCTTGATCGGTTCCGGTGCGTGTGTGTACTGTGTGTTAACCGATGCACTGATCTCAAAATCGGCTGGGGCGGAGGTCTTAGGCTGCTGCTGCTGTGCGGTCTTCAAGGATTGATTGCTGCACAATCGTATCGATTGCTCAATGAAGCGAATCAAACGATGCTGGTTACGGAAAATATCCTGCAATGAAGAAAAAGAAGTAGGTCAGTTATAGTGGGTTTATTTCATGATATAGAGAAGATCTGTCGAGAAAGACAGGCTCTGCAGCTTCTTCTAGATTGAAGAACTAAAAAAAGTTCTGGCTAGAATACCAAATTATCTTCTATATCTTCTATAACATCTTGTACACTTGTTAATATCTCACATTAATTAAATTGATGTCTCCCCCCATATAGACATATAGTCGACTATCGACGCGTAATCGCGATCGACTTGGCCCCCCTCGAACCCAATGCCGAAGCATTTGCATTTGCCAAGACGACACTCGATACCATACACGTTATACGATGCCTATAGGCTATACCCAGATACCTATACATATAATACATAGTGCCAGTAGGCTGTCGTTCAACAACCTTAGACTCTAGGCCTCTCTCAGCGCTTCTCAAAGTTACGCCAATTTATTTGCTGGGAATTATACATGATTCCAGACTATACAGATAATACAACACAACCTTAACTAATTCCAGGCATTAGCATCTCATTAACGGGATCACGGCGTACGTCAGCGATTTCAATTTCAATTAGCTAACGACATAACGACGCGATTAAAGGTACTATTGGCCAGAGATTAGAGATGGTAAATGTGTATGTAAAAGAAGAATTATACAATATGCTTGCCTGAGACTCCTTTAGCTTTCTTTCAACTGTTTTCTTTCCACACCTCTTGCAAAAACTAGCGGCGTCATCGTTGTTATGAGATCGAGGTATCAATTTCATTATTTTTTTGTTTTTAATTAATTTGTTATAAAACGCGCAAATCAATGGGAAAATAATAACAAGAGTCAGCATTAAGTTAGATGATGAAATAACCTAGAGCGGTGTCTTCATGCCGGAAAACCAAATATCAAAAACACTTCGAAAAATACTGAAAAACCTGAGAAACTACGCATACGCATTGCATCAGCCAAAACTGAAGCAAAAAGCGAATAACAAATCGAAAACCAAAACTAGTTCAAGCACAAAACTCAAAAAACAAAAACAAAAACAACAAATAAAAAGCCTATGCGACTGTGTCTGTGTGTGTGTGACCCTAGACGGAGACGCAGTGTCTGCAACGCCAGTATATACCACATATAACAGATCATATCAAAGTGTATGTCAAAGTGGCTGTCAGTTAGGGTTATCATTAACCAAAAATTCCGGAGATAAGCTTGACAAAGACTGCAATAAAATCTTTATTTATTCTTTCATCAAAAAAATAAATACAATTTATAAATAAAACACATGAAACTATTTTTAAGCACCTGATAAAAGAACGCGTATGTCGCTATAGAGAGATTATTTCTGAACTTATGTTGGGGAAATCTGTAAGATCACTGCGCATTGCGCTTATGTTGCTAAGGTGTCTTTTCAGATTGGCAAAATTCAATTCCGAAACAAAATAAAATAAAAGTACTGGAGCAATTAAAGTAAGTACAGGAACAGTAGGATCGCGCATCATAGTGAGAAGATTTTGTTTACACAGTATGGTGTAGCAGATTAAATGGTATAATATTAACACTCACTTACTAATAGGTTAGTTAGGTATAGTTATTTAAATGGTTAGGCTACCTTAGAAAAGTTTAATTAGGTAAATATAGCATAGGTTCTACGTAGAGATACTTAGAGTATCTGCTAATAGGTAAGTTAGGTATATATATAGTCCTACACATAGATGGTTAGGGTATCTGCTAATAGGTTCGTTAGAGTATCTGCTAGTCACACACATAGCGTCGACTGATAAACACCTGACAGTCTGTTGCCAACTTTAGTCGAATTCCCCTACAGATTTCTTTTGTTTCTTGCCCATTTTGAATTGATATTTGCATTTGTCTGGTATTTCTTACAGGTTTTTTTGGCATTCCTATTATATTTTCTCGTTGTTATCAGCCGCCAAATTTACTCGAATGGTTTTTGATTAAAAAAAATAAGCTTGGAAATAGTGAAAAAGATTACAAACCTTAGCGTTAATTGCCATTTTGGTCGTCATATTGAAGCAGACAGTTTTGAGAAGCGTCTGGCACTTTTCCGGCACGCACTAACTACAACAGATATGTGTACAGACACAGATACAGATATCTATATATGTATTTTATATATATATAAATATATATAAAATGATTATTTTTCCGATTTCTTTTCGCACGTTTCGCACTTATCACCAAAAATAGTTTGAAAGTTATTGGGCAGGAAAAAAAAAGAATTGAACTGAAAGAGGTTCGGGTTAACGCTCTCTTCGGGGGTTTCTTGCTAAGTAGTTCTGATTCTGGTTTTCGGGAATTTTGATTTCGCTTCGTTTTTGAGTTGGTTTTACTGCTTTGCTTTTGGTCTACTTCGCGTGTACGTCTGGACAGTACAGAGTCTCTGCAAGAACTGAGCTCCTGCCGCAGTGTGCGCCCCTATCTATAGCCAGCGCAGTCGACGACGACGCTGACGTCGGCTTCGCTCACTCGTGTGTTCGGTATGATTCGGTTCGCTCGTTTACCGTTTCGCGAGGGAGACAACTTAAGTTAAGGGAGCCGAAGCTGGCAGGGGGAGAGCAGTACGCGGCACACACATAACGAAACCGACATCGGGAACGGGAACGAGCCGGCGCGGGCGGCTCAACGCGCCTACCATGTACTGTTTGTTGTTGCTTTTTTTTTCGGCAGACCACACGACTAAGTAACGAAACGACGATCGAGCGATCGGCCGATCTCAACCGATCAAGCTGAGCAACCCAAAAAATTCTTTTGCCGTCAACGAACTTGCTATACCCAGCAAGGCATACAGTAGGCAGCGGGTAGTTACAACGATGTCTTATCAATGCTCCGTTAGGCATAAGGTACTGTAGTAAGGTACATATATTAGAGATAGTTCCCCATTGACTCTTGTACCGATCGATTCCTGTGCATCCGGTTATGATAAAGAATCACAGTTTTCTTTGCCACCGCTCTGATTATATGAATTTCCTGTAAGAACACCATATCTGCCCGTTCGACTGGTTGCTCTAATTGAATTCCAACTTGTTTTTCGGTTTCAACTTTTTTTTTTCTCTTTTGCCAAAATCAGGCAAAAATTATTTTAAACGTTGTTTTGTTCTACACTTTTTGTGTTTTCTTTATTTCTTTATTCTTTATTTTTTTTGAAGAAATTCTCTTTGAGTTAAAAGCTTTTTGCTCTCTTTGGTTGAAGGGCGCGGGGCATTCTTTGTTATTGCGTTCTGTGTGTACTTTTCCATTAGAACGCAGTCCTGAAGTGCAAGCATAACGTTGATATCTCTATACCAGATATATACATACATATATGTAGATATAGTATGTGCGTAGATAGTTTAAATTCCAAAACCTGTGACTAAATTCGATAGATAACAAAATGAGTCAACGATTTCATAGGGGATCTTAAGGGAGATGGTCTCAATTATGAACAGATCCTTTTATTGACGTGATTCTACATGTTTTAACAATTAGCTTATCTGCTGTATGAGAATATATGTATATGTATATATTTGCGCCAGTTATAACTGCAAGTCATAATGCCCTCAGATTAAAAAGGGAATGACAAATTATATAGACAAATCATGCGAGGAAAATTTTGAGAAGATGTAAAATGTTTTTAACATGAATGATCGTGCTTTACACACGTATTGTCTTCGTATTCTGCAGAGCGCAGTCTTCAATCTTCAGTCTTCAGTCCTGCAATCTTCAATCTGCAGACTTTAATCTGCAGTCTTCAATCTGCAATCTTCAATCTGCAGACTTTGATCTGAAGTCTTCAATCTACAGACTTGGATATGCAGTTTTCAATCTGCAGTTTTTAATCTGCAGTCTTCAATCTGCAGTCTTTAAACTCCAGTCTTCAATCTGCAGTCTTCAATCTGCAGTCTTTAATTTGCAGTCTTCAACTTGCAGTCTTTAATTTACAGTCTTCAATCTGCAGTCTTCCATGTTTCGACTTCAATCTTCGGTCTACAATCTGCAGTCTTTAATCTGCAGTCTTCAATCATCAGTCTTCAGTCTACAGTCTTCAATCTGCAGTCTTCCATCTTTCGTCTTCAATCTGCAGTCTTCCATCTTCCGTCTTCAATCTTCGGTCAACAATCTGTAGTCTTCAATCTGCAGTTTAAAAACTGTAGTCCTCAGTCTTCAGTTTGCAGTTTTCAATCTTCCGTCTTCAATCTTTGGTTTTGGATAAGAACATCTCAGCCAAGTCAAGCTACCTGACAGTTACATTCATCCGGCATAATATATTTTATGGCCAGTGTTTGTTCTGCGATTTCTGTACAGTTTTTTCTTGTTTTTCATTTCGTTTTTGGTATATTTATATTTGTTTTTTCCTGTTTATCATTGGCATAGGGAAAGCGGGGTAAAACACTCTCTTATCTCGTTTGGCACCTGGACAACATGATGCGCACATTTCGCTCGGCGCTTCTTGTTTTTTTTTCCTGGCGCGGTAAGTTGAGTATATTGTTTTCTACACATTTCCCGCTGATAAGTTGAGTGTGTGTGCGTGTGTGTGTGTATGCAATTCCCTGCAACATTTCCAGGGAATCCTTCCCCCTTCCCATTGCGACTCCTCCGCAGCGTCTAGGCTGATGCAACAGCGTATCAGTCTTGCGACGATCAGGAAGCGATGCACTGATGTAACTGCGCTCTCACTCTCCCTCTCTCTCTCTCTCTGAGGAACGTAAGCAAGAGAACATGGTATTACATCGTCTCTCTTTCTTTCTATGTGCGTCTCTCTCACGGAACTAGTTGATAAACAAACGTGGCTCCTCTTGCTTCTCCTGCTGCTGCAGCTTATCGCGATCACGCGATGCAACCCACACACACACATACAGCTAGCTCTATGTGTGTGTGTGTGTTGTGTGTGTGTGTGTGTCTGTGCCAATGTCAACGCACTGGCAAAGGCGTAAGCGAGTCAATGAATGAGCTACGTTGTAACACACTCAACAAGTGTCGTGGTGTGTTGTACTCAGCTGTGGTGAGTTTGTCTGTGTGTGAGTGTGTTGTATTTCTGGCTCCTTAGTGGGTCAGTGTTCTGTGCGCTTGCGTGACCTTCAGCCAGCCAACGGCGAGAGCGTGTCAAGGATTAGTGAGTGGCGGCCCTGCTTGGTCATCTTGGAAAACAAGCTTATAAATCTTTCTTGATAATCGTATGAACAAAATAACAAATAAAAAGCACAAGACCTTTTCCCTCTGTTACTCAAATGATAGTGCTAATCACCTGACCCCGCCCACCTCCCCGTCCCTCCCACACACCTGCCCCGCCCACATTGCGGTTCCCTTTTTGGTTTCTTTTGTGCGCCTGGTTACAACTGTTTTTATTATACATAGATTGTTTGTGAAATTAACTACCTGACGTGCATCGCGTACATCTCAAGTCCTGAGATGTACCATATTTTGCAGTATTTATTTAGTATTTTTAGCACGGTTTATAGCATGTGTTGTGTAATTTTACAAAACATTGGACCGTCTCTTGCTAGAATACGTAAAGGAAATACGTATTTATAGAGTAGATAACGAAAAGTGATTATCATGCATAGATTAATGCGTAAATCTCTGGAACTATCCGAGCTACAGTGATGAAATTTGGAGAGAAGACAGCTGCATGCTCTAGACACAGACTGTGTAGATAATATATCGTATATAGATAATATATATTAAACTTTTGCCCCAAGTGGTAGAGGTCGTCGTTCTCTGGAACTATCTAAGCGACAGTCATGAAATTTGACAGAAGGAGAGCTCAAGGTTCCACACACAGACTGCTTATTATAGTACTAAGGTAGTTCCTTATTTCGTGTAAGATCATAATGTTTATAGGTAGATCTCTGGAACTATATAAGCAACGGTCAAGAAATTTGACAGGAAGACAGCTCAAGGTTCCACACACAGACTGCTTATTGTAGTATTAAGATAGTTCACCTATTTCGTGTAAGATCATAATGTTTACATGTAGATCTCTGGTAGTATCTAAGCGACAGTCAAGAAATTTGGCAGGAGGAGAGCTGAAGGTTCTATACACAGACTGCTTGTTGTAGTATTAAGGTAGTTCACCTACTAAAGTTACTGACCGTAACATTCCCTAAACAAGTTCTAAATACTGGCACAACAAACTGAATATCATATGATATTTATGTTATTCATAACTGAGAGCCCCGAGTGCTGTAACCCATTCGTTCAAATTAAATCAAGGTCCGAGTAAACACAACAATTAACGGCAAAGACGATGCAGATGCAGACGGAGCTGGAGGGCAGTGTGGACACGTGGAGGGGTGTAAAGTGTCTTTAGATTGCGAATTGCAATTGGTAAACAACAGATGTGTGACAGATACAAATACCATAGATATGTGTATATACTACCTATGCTATATGTAGGGTATATTATTGTGTATGACAAGTACGAGCGAACGTTCTCAATTTCTTCAGACTGTGCTCAAGTGGGAAGTGACAGCGAGTGGCTCGCATTGGTTTTTCACCAGGTTGGGGACGCTAGGAGGGGGGATAGCTATATCTGATATGCTGTTATTGTTGAGAATATGCGCAATTGTTGTTGTTTTGTTGTCAAGTTGATAAATGACGCGCATAACTAGAAATGTGCCAAAGGCAGCTCAACCCGATTGTCTCTCTGTGTGTGTGTGTGTGACTGTCAGTCTGTCTATGTGCAGGGGGTGTGTTTGTGCAGGGTATACGCAATGGTATTTGTGGGCGTGTATCTATCAATATCAGGTTACATAAAGACAAACTACTCATGCCCAACAGCAGATCTAGACTAGAATCAAATTATGCTACTTCTGAGCAAGAACAACAAGTGTTCTCGGTGTGTGGAGGCTTGTAAGTGTGCGAGTGGGTGTGTATATGTATGTGAGTGTGTCTATGTATATGAGCATGCATGTGTGTGTGTGTGCTTTGGAGGCCCGTTCTCTAGCAGCAGGCCCACTTTTCTGTTGCGCACCTCACGCGTCGTATGCGCAATGCGAGAACTATATTCTGACTCAATTGTTGTTGTTGTTGCGCATCCCGAGTTGTTATTGTTATTGCTATAGTTATTATTATTATTGTGGCTTGTTTTGCTGGTTGTCTTCACCTTGATAACCGAACCGCGTCATCGGGCACGCTGTCAACTAATCTTAACAGGCCTAGGCCCCCCCGCAACCAACGTCCATGGCCAAAGCGAACTAGCCCCTCTGCTCTGCCTCCCCGCCCCTGGACTAAAGCCCTTCCTGATATAAATTCATTTATTTTTTAATGGCTTTTCTTGTGTAAATATTATTGTAAAATTTAATCAGCATATTTATCAAGTTGTTGTTAAGCATTTACAAACTGTAACTAGAGCAGCAATTGTGATCCAAGCTTGTGAACTGTGTCAGTGTGATCCCTGACCTAACTGTGAGCATGACGCACACATCCGGCTATGTGAATCCCCAGCGGGGAGATTGATGTAGAAAGATGTGTACAGAAATAAACAGGCGATATTATCGATCGATGACATTGATCACTTTGGGTTCAATTCATTGGAACTAGAACTTCTTCTAATGAACACAAAAAATACCATATAAACTATATATGACTATGTATGTTTTGTATGTCGAGGTAATGTCGCCGATGCCACAGCGGATGCAAATGCGATGGCAATGGAGCGGGGGCCAAAGGGTTTTGTTGCGACGTAATCAAAGTGTTTTTCACACAAATTAATCGAGTGGATTTTCCTTGGCTTAGTGATGGCAACGTGTCACGTAGTACTAGAAGGAAACTATCGGGGGAAATGGATATGTAAAGGGTCTCTCTTGCTTAGAGGTGGGGGTTAAGATCATCGAGAAGGACATAGCACAATGAAGAGAAGAATACTAGAGGGTGGAACCTGTGCGTGGGGTTACACTACAAAGATCAACTGGTAGTACCTTCCAGAGAAAGATAAAGTGAGAGAGAGAGAAGGGAGGAAATTTAGTAGACTTTACGATAGACTTTCTTTAAACTTATTCTACTGCTATTCTTCTTCAATAACCTTCAATAAATAACCCATAGATGTTTCTCTTGTCTGTATAGTTTATATACAAATCATCCCATCTCTTCTCGCTCTAATCTTTGGCAAAACTTTCGATTTCTTTCTTTTATTGTGCTCATGTTTTGACCCCCAAGTTTCGGTGCTGCATTTGCGTCAACACACGAAAACACACCCCCAACTTGTGCGAGAATCTCTGGCCACGTTTGTTTGCGCATTCTTTTAACGCGGATCGAAAAAGAGAGGAATAAAATAATACATAATACATCTATCAACGGAGGACGGGGGTACTTAAAGGTTTCCGGGCTTGGGAATAACCGATATTGACTGGGCAAATAGATGTGCTCGTTCATCAGGTGCAGATAAAGAGGCATAGAGAAACCGAAAAAAAAACAGATACTATATATACATACATACATTTTTATACATATATTTTGGTAGATAAGTAAACAACTATCGAGCACATGACACACGATCGCGATCGGGATTCGGCTTCCTTTGCCGTCGTTGTCGTCTTCTTCTTCATTTTTTTATCGAAGCCATTAATTCCAGCCCACCACCTGACATAGTGACGCAGTGCGCACAGTAAATGAGGTTAAATTCGACTGATCAGTCGTGCTGGTGCGATAACCGTTCTTGCAAGTCATGCGAATGATCCCACAACGAATCTAATTCTAAATATATACATATAAGAGGGAATTTTGTTAACGTCAAATAAAATTTTAACTCCTAGTTTTAAAGAACTTGATTGAAATTATAAGTAAAGAGCAGATTCATGCATCATTCATCCTATTTTAATGCATCGTTAAGATAAACAATACTCCCATCGTTTTAGAAAGTGAAAGTGAAAGAAAGGGAAAGGAAGACTACATATTAGTCAAATAAGTTAACGTTGGTTGATGTGTACGTGTACAGATTGAGGTGAAACAAATACAATAATAGCGTGAGTTAGTTACGGCTAGTAAATAATAAATTAAGAATGACATTTTACCGCTTGCGTCCACCAACAAACATTTTGTTACTTGTCTACGGGGTGTAGAATATGTTCAGTCCTAGAATTAAGAAACAGGATTGAGTTTTAGCTTTACCTACAGTCTTAAGTGGAGCCAAACAGATCTAATCGATCAACGATCCCACATAGTGTTTCTTTTCTAGAGTTTTGACTGTATTTACAGCAAGTCTTCCTCTATTTCTGCATATTTCTATATAGTATAGAGTAAATATATTTGTCTGGCACTTTTTATGATACCTAAAAATCGTGGGCGTTATGTGATTTATTTGCTTACGCGTGCTACGTATGTTTTATATAGTATACAATATATTTTGCTAGGTTTTTCTCTTTGCCTGCTCATCTCTCGATGGAATGGAGAAATCTCTGGCTGTTTCTGTTTCTAAAAAGTGCTCTCAAGGCCGCACGGCCCTGTGCTTTTCATTTTTTCATGTTCACTGTCGTGCTTTGGCTTTGGCATTCAAAAATAGATCCACAAGGCGCCAAAAGAGCAAAGAAAGAGGGCGAGGGAGGAGGAGAAGATGGGGAAGAACTCTTCTTTGTCTGTTTACCAGCTGCGGCGACTATCTCTCTAATTGATATCTGCAAACTGCCAAAAAGAAAAGAAAACAACAAAAACAACAACTGCTCTTATGATATTTACTGTTATGGAAAACATTCAAGGTTAATAAAAAACAAAGAAATATTCGAAAAATCCGATAATATGCGCCGATCAGGCAGCTAACCTATCTTTAGCGTCGCTGTCGCCGTCTTCAAGTGACGTATTATAACCGGTTTTTATGATCCCACTTTCGGGTTTTACGAGCTTTTTATGACAATTTTAATGAGTATCGCGTTCGAATCACGTGTGAATTGCCCTAACAAATCAAAGGCCCAAAAACTGCATACGGTACTATATACTGTAAGCTCTATATCGCTTCTGGCTTACACAACCTACAGTCGCATGCAAATCTTATGCACATAAATACATGAAGCACACACGTACATACAAACAAAGACATACAATGTGTATGTGTGTGCGTGAGGTAACTTCTTATTTTGCAAAAACTGAACGACACGTGTCTTGCTCGCCGGCGTATGGTACTATAAATTTATTTTCTGGCCATCATTATGTGTGGGATACACTACATGGTATGTGTATGAACCAAAGTGAATTGATTTATTATGTTGACTTCAGCAATTAGTGTGCTCAAATGCTCCGTAGATATTTTGCGATCACTTAATAATATATCGATAAATACTTTGAGTATTATTTATTATGCATAATTTTAGCGAGTGTGTTCAGTTATGCATATTGTATTTTAATATTTAAACACTAAAATGTCAATTTTACTTACTGCGTGACTTGCAAAAATAGTCCTGGTAGCGCCTTTAGAAACATTTCCCTATCGATAACATTACATCTATGTTAAATTACAGTGCAGGCGCAAATAGTTGGAACACAACAGAAAGGGTATTTGTTAGTTGAGCAGTGTAATTGTATTTATTGCTGAAATAGCAACACACACACAGACATCTTGCTGTTGCGCGTGGCACCAGAGCCCTACAAAAACAAAAAAGAAACAGTTCCATAAAAAATCTGCCAACAAAGTCAATCTGTCACGGCAACAAGTATGTATGTACAGTATATATACCACGCACACATATATCGCATATGTACACACAAGTGTCCGATTTAAATGCCGCTCATATTTATGCATGCCTGCGTGTATGTGTGTGTCCGTGTGTGTTCGATACCTGTTCGCTGCTGTAAAATATTCTGCTCTTTGTCCCAGCTTTTCGCGTGTGTCGCTCTCTTCGGCTGCTGCTGCTGTCCCCCCCTTCACCGTGCACCGCCACCCACCGATTTCACGCTCTTTGCTTAACGCGTTTTCCTTATTCAGATACTTTGTGTATTTTGTTTTTGTTATTGTTTTTTATGTTCATTTTATCACACTGTGCGAGCGCCACAACAGACGAGCCCACCACAAAATTGGCCAATCCGCGCGCGCCATTTGCAGCGAGCGCGCCCTCGTTTACGAATGAGTGAGAGAAGGAGGGTGGAAAGTGGGAGCTGGATGGCGGGAGGCATCTTGTAAATAAACGCATTTGATTTTTTTATTTACTCGCCGATCGGTCAATGGCAAAGCTCACAACAACAACAATATAAACCGCAACGCGCGTCACTTACAAAGCGCGAAAACAAGTTGGAATTTTGTTTATTTTAGGTTAGGTTACACTTACATTGTCGATAATCGATAGTGTCAAAATATACTGACAAAAGTTGTAATTGTCATTAATATTGAATAATCGATATCGTAACATATCGTATCGGTTACGTCTGCGATGTTTATACACATTTAGTTTTTAGCTGGTTTCATGTTTAATTCTAGCGAGAGTATTTATATTTTCAGCTGATATTATTTAGATTTCAGCTTGCATTATGTACATATAGTATGTATATGTGAACGATATATATTGATGAGTGTGTATATATCAGTTCGAATTATGTTGCAATCATCCCAATTGGCTAAGTTCGTTAATTTTTTTGTGGCGATTTCAAGTTTTGGTTGCTAACTCACTTCACGTTCTCTCCTTCTTCTTCTTTCCAGCCGGTCCCAAAAATAACTTAAGAAAAGGAAATTAGACTTTTGAAACCGGTTTGCTATCGCCATACCCGGCTCGATCGGCTGGATCGCTCGAAATTGCCACTTTGTTTGCTATGCAAAAATCTCGAGAAACCCGAATTCGAATCCAGTCAAAAATGCGAAACTCATCAGACAGAGACAATATGCATATCTATGTTTATATATAAAGCATGCCATATGTATGATTATTATGTATGTGATTTTGTAGACTTGTGTTGAAAATTGATATATATGCAAAGCATTCGCAGATCGCAGCGGACGATGTTTGTTGGCACCTGTTGCCAGGCTCCAAGTGGGCTCCGAGTGAGCAAGCTACCGTTTACACTCGCTAAAAAGAACCTTCTAGAAAATTTCACTTGTTTTTGAATTACATATGGTATGGTTATTCAAACTTATTGATAGTATATCAATAAGAATTGTATATATATATATATACATATGTTAGTTCGAGTTTGCCAGCGGGCACTGTGCTTGGTGCCTCGTCAATTATATGTTATCTCTCCTATCTCCTCTCTAGGCTATCAAGGTCGGCATAAAAAAATACTGCAGCATTTTTATTATGATAGATTTTTTTTATATTTTTCTGCTCGTTCGCGATTCCTTGTCTTTTTTTGTTTTTGTTTTCCAGCAATTTTTCATTATCAATGTCAAGTTGGCGAACTGAAAGTGGAAGTGATAAGAAGAGCTCCTTTTTTCAGTCGGACCCCCCGGAGCTGAGATGGTGATAGCTTATTTTTCATTAATGGATATGAAATGTCTATATACGAACGTGCAAGCATGTAGCAGTCACACAAATACACACGCATACACATTAAATTTATGCCCGTGTCTTGTTGCCGTTATCAGAGCGACCGTCTTATCAGCGAGGGGGAGGGGTGACGGCTGGATGGGTTTCTGATTTATATTTAACTGCGGCAATTTAAAAACTCAATTATTTGTAGGTAGCAACCGTTAGGCGTGGCACAGCGCAACGTAGTGTGGTGTGGCGTGTTGCTGCCTTCTCATCTTCGTATCTCCGTATCAATCTTCATACCGCGTTATCAGCGGCTACTGTCTTCCGTTATCAGGCGGCAGGAGGGAAGCGTGCGCTGCTTCATCTGCGTCATTCCCATCATTGTCATTCATATGTACACACACAGATGTGCGTGCGTGCGTACGTTTTGGCATTAGTATGCAAATAAATACATATATACGTCTGCACGTAACGTAAATAAACTGAAGTCAGTACGCAGTTCCCCCTGGTTACGTTCATACGTTGCGTGTGCACTAAGAAGAACAGGAAAGTAACGTGAGCAAAAACAAACAACAGAGTGCATCGTGATTAGGCACGCGCAGTAGGTAGCTATCGATTGCTTCAATTTAAATTTAAGTCGCTATCGATAAAGGATGTGAAAGGGAAATTTCAATCGTAGAGGGAAATTTAAATAAAACACGGGTAATTGGAATCTTTAAAAGTTCGCATAAAAACGAATTGTTGCAAATGGGGACAGTAATTCGAAATTGCTACGGTCGTTGTACGCAAAAATCCTTCACAGATTCGCCGGTGCTGTGCCGGGGAAAAACCGGTTGCAACACCGTTGCAAGTTGTGTGCTGCCTCGAAATTTTCTCAAAAAATTGCATCAGACGTACCGCTTAATTGCATTTAATGACATTGTGTCCAACCAGTTTGCTGCCTTTGAGGTATTGAGTATTTTATGATGGATTGCTGTCACGCAGAACAAGTTGCAAGTTGCAACAGCTGCAGTAACGGCAGCACAAATCAAATAATGGTGGCATTGCACAAGGTTGTCGTAGTGTATAGTGTTGTGTCGTGTCTAACACTACACAGCAGTTATCTCCTTCTACCGCAACCATAATTTAAATCAAACAAACATTTTAAATTGATACCTTATATAATGTCACCATGCGCCACCAATTACATCTTTGGTTAGACTTAAAAATTCTACATTGGCGCATACTGGGAAAGCTCGTTCTCGTTTGTACAATATTATTATAAAAGTATTTAAAAAAATATGTGTGTCTATCTATGTATTTCTTATATACTAAAATAAGTTAATTCGCTATAGCTGGCTTAAGCTTGGTGCTCGACGTTGTCGTTGAGGTTGCAATCGGCAGATGTGATGGAGAATGCTTCACCTTCGAGGTGAATACATCGTATCCTAGACTGATTACGTTGTCATAGAAGATACGGTAATGCGTGGGTATCCAATAGAAATTGATGAACTGTGCCACCGGCCAGACAGTCCATTCTGCTGCGTACAGCTTCCAGGCCTTCTCCTTGATCTCCTCCCACACCTCGTGTGGCTGCTTCTTTTCCAGAATGCCGAGGGTCACAAAGAATGCCGAAATGTAGACGGGCGAACAGATCAGCTGATCGAGCACAATCTTCTTGGCCACCACACGCATACTCCGGCCTGGTAAATGCTTGTCTAGCATCTGATACCAATAGTGGCATATAATGCCGACAGCGACGCCACTGGTGGCCATGTGACTGGTTCGTGTGGCGCAATATTTATCAATCTCACCATTGTACAGCTCCAGCTGTTGCTCCAAGATGTCACCGACAGAGCTCAGCGACAGCGAGATGCCCACATTAGTGAAGAGTAGAAACTTATTACTGAATGCCGTTCCATGCCATTCCCGCAGCTTACTCAGTGGCCCAGAGCCTGCTCCGGCACCGACACTGGCCGCCGCGGTTGCTGCTCTGCCTCGTGACCCGGCAGGTCCCGTCGAACCGGTTGATGCCTCACGCCGCAAGCCACCCTTGCCCAGTGAGAGCAGCCTTCGGATTTTACGACGCAGGATGTGCATATTGTTGTTCTTGGTGGTGGTGATTGAGTTAGGATTTCTGAGATGGATTGGGCTTTGGAATTTGCTTGGGTTATGCGGCGGCCTCACTGGGTACAATGAAAATCTTGCATGATTTCCGTACCTTGGTTACCATTCTGTATTTTTTTGGATCAAAATGAAAAGAAAGAACTAAGCTTTTATCAGAGTTTACAAAAATCTTTTACACGTAATTACTGAATGTATTAAAAAACCAATTGAGATAAAATTTAAAATTTCTCACCACGCAACGATTGCTGGTTTCACAAGCAAAAACAACAACAGCAACTATCACGTGTACGAACAGCTGAGACCAGGGTCTCTCAACATGGCTCTGCCGTCGATTGCATAAATAATCGATTGGAGGTTGATAAACTTAAAAAATACGTATTTCCATTTATAAAAGAGAAAAATGCAATTGTTAAATATATTATTAGTAATTTTATTATAAAACTGTTGCCAATAATTTATTTGTTTTTGTAAGTAAACTAAACGAGCAATAAAGAGTTATCTAATTTCAAAAGCAAACCGTCAAAAAACACAGCTGAGTAGCAGTGTAACCATGTCATTCATCTTGTACCGAAACTTGGTCATACTGTTCACTTCAGCTGGTCGGTTGTATGTAAAATGATCACTTATCGGAGGCTATATCTCTAAAACTAAGCTGAAAATGGGAAATATGACAGAACATTTTCGTCTTATTTTGTCGAGTTTTATAAGGATTAATCGTCAATAGTGCCAAACAATACCGTGGAAACAGTTTAAATCGATATAACCGAGCAAAGTCGATAGCAGCAATCGTACTCGTGTCCACTTGTTATCGAGTGGCAATCCACAAATTTTGCAGTGCCAGTGTTTCCAGTGACAGGTACACCAATGCCAGAGTATTGCCAATTGATGTAGACGAATTTGCTGTGCGTTGCCAAGTGGAGTGTATCAGCAGCAATATCAGCAGGTTTCAGACGCCAACGTCAACGTCGCTTTCACCACAAATCGCACGCTGCCCCCGCACACTCAAACAACAGGGCACAGCACAAAAGATACACATAGAACAATAGCAGAGCAAGAACAAGAACAAGCACAAGCGGGGATAACAAGGGGAAACTACTTGCGATGCAACAGAACACTGCCAGCAATCCGTTTTCGGTGGCTGCCTATGGCGACCGACCGCAGATGGGTCTGGATGTGGAATTTGGTTCAGATCCCGCAAGTGGAGCGGCATTCTTTCAGAGCGATGGCCGGAAGCATGATGATCTCAAGCAGATGTTGGACAGCAATAAGGATGGCCTCAAGCTGGAGGCGATGAAGCGCATCATTGGCATGATTGCGAGAGGACGAGATGCCAGCGATTTGTTTCCGGCTGTGGTCAAGAATGTTGTCTCCAAAAATATCGAGGTGAAGAAACTTGTGTATGTCTATTTGGTGCGCTATGCCGAGGAGCAGCAGGATTTAGCCCTGCTCTCCATATCCACATTCCAACGGGCCCTCAAGGATCCTAATCAATTGATACGCGCCTCTGCGTTGCGCGTTCTCTCTTCCATACGGGTCAACATGATTGTGCCCATTGTGATGCTGGCAATCCGTGACAGCGCTGCGGACCTCAGTCCTTATGTGCGCAAGACGGCGGCGCATGCCATTCCCAAGCTGTATTCACTGGACGCTGATCAAAAGGACGAACTGGTGACGGTGATTGAGAAACTGCTGTCGGATCGCACCACACTTGTGGTTGGTTCCGCTGTCATGGCATTTGACGAGGTAAGGGATCAATTCAGATTTGAGACGCCATTGCTGTTTCAACTGACTTTATCTCCTTCGCCAGGTTTGTCCCGAACGTGTGGATCTCATCCACAAGAACTATCGCAAGCTGTGCAATCTGCTGGTGGATGTGGACGAATGGGGTCAGGTGATTATCATCAATATGCTGACACGGTATGCACGCACACAGTTCGTCGATCCCAATGGGGACGAGGATCTGACCAATATGGATGGACTCGATGGCGAAGCACCGGAGAACGAGCGTTTCTATGATGAATCTTCCAACTCGAGCAGCGACGAGGGCGGTGACAAGCAGCCAAGCAGCAGCGGGAACAATAACATCAATAATAATGACAACGATAATAGTCGAGGCAGTGGAGGAGGTAGCTACCACATCGATTTGGATCACCGCCTGCTGCTGCGCCAGACGAAACCATTGCTGCAGTCACGCAATGCATCTGTGGTGATGGCTGTGGCCCAACTCTATCATCATGTGGCGCCACGCAATGAGGTGCAACTGATTGCCAAGGCACTGATTCGTCTGCTGCGCTCACACAAGGAGGTGCAGAGCGTGGTGCTCAACTGCATTGCATCGATGTCGTCGCGACGCAAAGGCATCTTTGAGCCGCATCTGAAATCGTTCTTTGTACGCACCAGCGACCCCACTCACCTAAAGCTACTCAAGCTGGACATACTTACCAATCTAGCATCTGCGTCCAGTATTTCATTAATCTTACGCGAATTCCAGACCTACATCTCGAGCAACGATCGGCCCTTTGTGGCAGCCACCATACAGGCCATTGGACGTTGTGCGGCCAGCATTAAAGCGGTCTCCGAGACTTGCCTTAGTGGTCTAGTGCATCTGCTGTCCAATCACGATGGTGAGTGAGGTGGCACGGGGATAATCAGTTGCATATTAATTACATTTATTTCTCCTGTCTTGCAGAGCATGTGGTGGCCGAGAGTGTGGTGGTCATTAAGAAGCTGCTGCAGAGCAAAGCAGCTGAGCACTATGAGATCATCACCCAAATGGCCAAGCTGATCGATTACATCAATGTTGCTGCGGCAAGGGCTGCAATTATTTGGCTTATCGGGGAATACAACGAGAAGGTGCCACTCATTGCACCCGATGTGCTGCGCAAGATGGCCAAATCATTTGTGGACGAACAGGATGTGGTCAAGCTGCAGGTGCTCAATCTGGGTGTCAAGCTGTATCTAACGAATCCACAGCAAACATCGCTGCTGTGTCAGTATGTGTTCACGCTGGCGCGCTACGATACCAACTATGACGTACGCGATCGCGCGCGTTTCTTGCGTCAGTTCATCTTCCCGGCGAACGGCGAGAATAGCGTGCTCTCTCAGCATGCCAGGCAGGTGTTTTTGGCCTCCAAGCCGGTGCCAGTGCCGGAGAGCAAGTACCGGGACAGCAATGCGTATCAGTTGGGATCGTTGTCGCATTATCTGAACATGCCTGCCACGGGTTACAAGGAGTTGCCCGCATTCCCAGTGGTTGCCCCAGACTCGAGTGTTCGCAACATTGCTGGGTATATGCAGGAGAAGTTGCCCGGCGAGAGTCCGGGACGTGGCAAGTCGTCGTCATCATCTGCTGCTGCTGGTGCAGCTGGCGCTGGTGGTGCTGGCAAGGAGCAGCGCGAGAAGGGCTTCCTATCCGAATCGGAGAAATCGTCTGCCTACTCCGAGTCCAGTGGCAGCAGCAGCGATAGCAGTGGCTCCAGCAGTGACAGTTCGTCGGGCAGCGAGAGCGAAGATGATGATGAAGACGAGGTCGACAAGGATGTGAAGAATGATCAAGGAAAAGTGGAGCAAGGCAAAGCACAAAAGAAGACAGCAAAGGTGGCCATTGTGCCGCCTGTTGCCAGCACCAAGCAACCGGCTGCTGCTGCCACTGCTGCAGCAGTGTCTGCTGTGGGCAACAGCAACAACAACAATAATAACAACGCTCAGGCAAAAGCAGCAGCGGATTCAGGCACCTCTGACAGCGGCGAGTCCTCGTTCAGTAGTGGCAGTGGCAGCGGTAGCAGCGGCAGTGGCAGCGACTCTGGCAGCGGTGAATCGGGCAGCGAAAGCGATGAGGAGCCGAAGACGAAGCTGAAGGAGGCGGTGGCAACGACGACGACGATGGCGGAGCAAAAGCCAAAGCACAAGCAGAAGCATCAGCAACAGCCCGCTGCAAAGCCGACCAAGAGCAATTTGGATTTGCTGCTCGATCTGGATGACATACCGCCCATTGGGCCAGTGATGACGCCTTCGCTGGGTGGATTCCTAACGCCAGGTGAGCTGGAAGTTTGTGACGAGGGAGCGGGGATTACTCGCAATGCACTGGATTAATCCAAATTTAAATAGCAGAAGAACCATTGTTGGAAAAGAGAGAGGGACAGAAAGAGAACTAGAAAGTGGTAGAGAAATAGATAGAGATAAAGTGAGAGAAAGATGTATGTATTAATACTTGTTTTCATATGAATTTATTAAAGATTAATCTTCTTAGGAGCTTTCATGTGTTTTTTTAGAACAGCTCCTTAGTTAGAAAATACAAAGAGGGGAGAAAACGGAAGAGTAAAGTAAAGTAAAGGATTTATTTCCATTTGAATTGTGGAGCTATGTTCAAATTAATCAGAGATGGAGGTGGATAGAGTATCCATAACTTAAGAATATTAACTTAACCTGCAGTTGAAGGAGCTTTCAATACCTTTACTAATGTCATCTTCCTTTCTAGGCATTCCCATGATGCCCGGACAGGTGGCATTGCAGCCACAGCAAGCGCACAATCGCATCGAGCTCGTGGGACCGTCGCACACAGAGCACAAGCACAAGGAGCTGCTCAACAAGGTCACGGGTCACGGGTTGCAGTTGTCGTATCGCTTCACCCGTGCACCGCATCTCTACTCGTCGGCAATGTGCTCCATTGAGCTGCAGTTCCAGAATCGCAGCGAACAGGAGCTCAACAGCATTCGCATGGGACAGCAACAGTTGCCGTCGGGCATGCAACTCAGCGAATTTGCCCCAATTGCCCAACTACAGCCACAGCAAGTGGCCAGCGGCATCTTGGGCGTGGACTTTAATGATACCACACATGCCATTGATTTCGAGCTAATCTCCAGTGGCGGCATATCACGGGTGCAGCTCAAGCCACCGGTGGGTGAACTGGTGCGTGCTGTGCAGATCGGGGAGAGTTGCCATCGCGAGGAGCGTTCCAAGTTGCGTGGCATGAACGAGCATCAGTGCGAGTTGCGTGGCGTGCAACGTGAGTTGCTCGATGTGACGGCACTCAAGCAGAAGATCTACGAGTGCATCAATGTGGCGCATACGTTCAGCTCCACAACGGGTCAATTGCATTGCTTTGCCGGGCAGACGCTCAGCTCGAAGAGTCTCGTCCTGCTCACATTGCAATGGCAGACAGATGATGCCCTCACCCTGCTGGTCAACTGTGAGAAAATGGTCATCGGTTCGATGGTGCTCAACGAGCTGCGAAATGCACTTCAGCTAAGCTTCTCCATCTAAGGAGGGAACTGCGAACTGGCAGACACACACAAGCCCCACATACATACATACATACAACAACGTCTTTAGCTATAAGTAAGCAGAATAGGAAGAAGAGATTTGAGGAAAATAGTTTGTTATATTATTGTATTGATGATGATGATCTTGCTGTGTGTTAAAATCGAAAAAATTGAATCTTAAGAGCATGACATGGTTTCCATGGCCCACGCTACCTACGCAAAGAACAAAACGAATATGAATATGAATATGAATACCACAATATATATATGTATCGATAGGGCGCTCAGAACTATCGTATTTCTCGTGTACTATCGTACTGGAGAAAAAGAATAAAAGAAAAAACAAATAGCATAACATATATCATTGATTGTTATCTCCATGTGGCAACGATACCAAACGATAGTACTGACGATAGTTGAGCACCCTTTCCATATTATAGTTATAAAAAACAAAATGCGATTCCAAACCTCGAGTAAAGTAAAGAGAGTAAAGAAAATTCCCCCATTTAATCAATGTTGTTGCCTATGAGAATGAAATATTATTGTAATCCGATGGTGTGTGTGTGTGTGTGTGAGAACGTGTTTGATTGTATGTGTGTGTGTGTTTGCGTCTATATATATTTGTATTTGTACTATAACTAATCATGACGTAACTGTGTAAAGTGTTTTTGATGTTGTAACTCTGTTGCCTTTATGCTCTATGCGGCCTTTTCTCAAATCGTAGCAAAATCAGAACAAAAACAAAAACATACAATACGCATATACATATAGATATATAGATTATATATATATATACATATGTATAGATTGTGCAGCATTTGAACTGGGGGGCTGGCAACAGAACTAATTATCGAAATGTTAACCGAATTGTTGCCTAATTTACATTCGCATGACAAGAGCGATGACAAAACCGAAATATATACTTTATTTATCAATATATATGTACGTATTATTTATCCTTTTTATATATACATACACACATATATACCATGTGTATACATAATTCGATAAATGTGCATTTTTTGCCTTGTATCACATAGAAAAACTTTAAAGCTTACGCAATAATTTCCATAATTTTTTTTCGTTTTTCATTTATTTGCCTAGCAAACTTAGGAGTCGCAATCCGATGTATAAAGAATATATATACATGTATACCATATATATGTATATAGAGAAAATGAATCGAAAGACTATTGAATACCAGCCAGTTAGCACTTGAACCTTTGACGGAGCTTAGCTCCAATCGAGTAAAACATAAAAAAATAAAAACAAAATAAACCTAAATCGAAAAAAAGAAGAAATTTTACATTTGCCAGGCACACATTACAAGATACTATATAATATATATACGTATACATATATGTATCTACACAGTGCATATATCTAACTCTAAAGCTAATCCGTGTTTCCTACGCCAACTTTATGAGCTCCCCCAATTTCGAGGCATTTTCTTTGCGCTTTTAATGGAAAAAACTTAAGAGATTCGAAAGTTATAATAACAACAAATTGAATGTTATCCATGTTTACATGAATCTTTTTTATATATGGTATATCTTACTATTTATATATGGTAAATCAAGTTTCTGAAATCTCAACTAAAAACAAAAACTATGACAAATCGACGAACAATAAAACTATTGGTCCGAATTATGCGCAATTATTGTTAATCGGAATGAGAAAAAACCTAATGCAAATCAACATTATTATATTATATTATATTTATTGTATGCTTTTTAAACCTATGCCAGATGAACTCAAAACCTATTGAAATAAACGCAATGTTTAAAAAAAAAATTTTTTAATTGGACAACTTATTGGGAATTATAAGAATATATTTAGTTTTGATTCTCTTCGATCTTAAGTTGAATTTTTTCAGAATTCAGTTTTATATTCCCAAAACTATATGCCATATATCTTTTGATTAGTTTTATTATTTGCAAATCTCTCTGCACATTTGCTGTCTTTCTTCTGTCCCCAAACAAATGAAATAAAAGATTCTTGTTTAGTTTTGAATTATCTTGTTTATTCACGCTTGTTCTGGTTGGTTGCTTGCTCTGCTTTCTTCTTTTGGACATACACACAAGAAGCCAGCAGCAGTCGCAATTCTTCGTCAACACACAATCTTCCACATTTTCAATCTTATATCTCACCGCACCGCCTCAGAGTGTGAGGTTATGTTCGGTACCATAGCCTGACTACTACTGCTGCTGGCATTTTTGAAAGAGACATTACATGCGGTTACATTCTACTTATTGTGGGACTTCTCACTTTAAAGATTGCTAAGGTTAGGTTAAGGTTTAGGTTAAGGTTAACCGGTGAACATAGGATGTCTAAAGAGGGCATGGCACACATACGTACACAGTTAGGCAGGTAGTACATACACAAATACATACATATATATTTATTTCGATGCCAACACAGCCGTTAAATATTTGTTTAGCTTTTTCGCGTCTGCTTGGATGCTCGCTCCTTTCTTTGTGGGGTAATTTTTTTTTATTTCGCTAAGTTTTTTGTGTTTTTTTGTTTGCTGAATCTGCACAATTAAAAAGCTCAATTTTTTTTCATACTTATAATATAAACCATTAAGTTTTCTTTTTTTTTTTTTGTAGTTAGCTAGGTTAGTTTTGTCGACTTGGTTGGTTAGGTTGCATTTGTTTGAGGTTAAGTTTAACGGTTGAAATAGGAAATAGCCATGAAAGTGAGTGTGAGTGAGAGAGCTACGAAAGAATAGGTGGAATGTGTGAAGAGAGACTGCTTTGCCGACTGCTTGTCCAGTTTAAGCACGGATGGCGTTAGGATACAGTTACGATGATAATAATGATAATATAGGTTAGTATGTATTGTATGTATGCACACAAATGTATGTGTATATGAGCAATGCGTAATACGGGACATAAGAGTAAGTCATATATAGCAAGTATGCGTGTATGGCGATGATTATTTGCGTTGACAGACATTGCGTTCTTTTCTCTTCGTTCAGTTTTCATATAGTATAATCGTATAATATAATCCGACACGGCTTGCGACTTAATTTCATATAAAACTAGTTTGTTTTTTAGTATATATTTTCATGTATGTATGTATATGCAGGTATTTTATATATATATATGTATATATAGTATGTTGTGTATATATATAGATTCATATATATTTTTTTTATGTTATATGTATGTCTAGGGATGATTTTCAATCACTTATTGTTACGTACGGTGTTTTGTATAACATGCTTTGCTTGGACTGACTGAATCATCTTTTATCAATAACACGTAAAGCATATTTTCTGTGTGTCTGTGTATGTGTGTGGGTGTCAGCAACGCCCAGAAAATCGTACCCCTTTTGAAACTCTCTTTCTCAATGTACGGACGGAGTGCCAAATATACCTAACCTGACCTCACAGCTTGGATGAATTTGCGAAACTATCGAGGAGACTATCGCGAAATGATATCGGTAATCGATCATAAATCTATCTCTATTTACGGTTACTCATAATTTACGCGATAGCCTCAACGATAGTTACAGCAGTAGAGCAAGACAGACAGAACAAGAGCGTGTGAGTGAGTGAGTGAAAGAGAGAGAGAGAGAGAGAGGGCTTTATCTCGTTCGATTTGCTCTGGCTTGCAGTTGACTGTGTATGTGTTTGTATGAGTGTGTGCTTATCCATCTTCATGTTAAAGTTAATGTCAAGATGAAGAAACTAATAGATCAATGTTTGACAATGCTCGGCTATTAAGATCTTAAAGGTTTAAAGACTCTCAGCCCACTAACTATGTTAATCGTTCTAAGGTAGTAGTCTGTGGGTAAGAATGTGCCGAACAGTAACTCAATTAACCAGAACTTTAACATGAACATGGACAACTCCACTAAAGTTGAAAATTTGATTTGATTTCCTTTCTTACATATTTTTTTTTTTTTTTTTTTTATTTTTCATATAGTATATGCATGTATGTAGTATGTGGGTTATTATGTTGCATGTATTGTTTGCATGTGTGTTTGCAGTATGTGTAAATCTTTCTTTGTAAGCGCGGGGGGAGGCGGATTGATGTAGTTTTGATTACGCCATTATTATTCAGTTATGTGTTTGTTTGTATATAGAGAGACAATTCACATATGCATTATGTATGCAGTTGTTGTTGTTTTTTGTTGTTGTTGTAGTTGCTCCTGTGTTCCTGTTGTTGTTGTTGTGTTAGCTATGGCCTTGCTAGCCTAGTGGCTGTTGATTTAGAGTGGGTTCTTCTTTAGTATTTGTTTTATTAGTGTCTAAGGCCGGCAAATCCTTAAATCATCATAGCATGTGCTTAAAGTTTCTTATACCAATATAGATAGTGTTCACCATCCTCGACCATTAGCTCATCCACACCTAGGAATTGCATAGTAGAGCTTAGAAAGTGGAGACCATATTTAAGTCGAAGATGGAACTTACCAACAGGCGCAATAAGCTGATTCCCGGGTGTATTGTTTGGATCGGGCAACTCGGGTAGTCGATAGAGCAGCCAGTAATGGTATCTGGCGAGCAAGACAAGAGAGAATATTAGAGAGATAAAGAGACAGTGAAGTGAGGTTTCTTTAATTCATTCTGGGTTATCATAGGCTTACCCTCGAGGCTCTTCCTTTTTGCCATATAGCGTGTGCACGTAGTGTCCGTTGGGCCATTCTCGGGCCTCGAAAATGAATCTGAATGAAAGGGCAAAGTTTTTTAATAAATTATATATATGATAAATATATATGTATGTCGGAGAAATTAGCTTGGAGCATAACTTCAAGGGTTTTTCTGCGATCTTGAGTCTCCTTCTAAAAAACCGCACTACCATTCATTGGCCCTTTGCTAGTACCTTGTTAAGTCTAATTCCCTTGGAACTGTTTTAACACTCTCACAACCCTGAAAAGGCCACTAAGCGAGTCTATCGATAACTGCACTATCGAGCACTGAACTATCGATAGCCTCGCTATCAATAACTGCTAGAGAGGGACCTTCAGGTACAAAGGACCGACTTTGGTCGCAGTAACGCACCTCTTTCTCTATTGGGAGACTCCCTTTTAATAATAACAAATCATAAACTATAGTTTAACTATCGATAAATGCCCGCAGCTTACCTTGGATCCATTTCAGCTGCCTGTGTCATGGCCTTAAAGAAACTCGTGTTCTTGGGCGAGACAAGGGACAGCGAGAAGGCCTCGGTGACATTGGATCCCACCCACAGAGTGTAGGTATACGAGATGTTCTTGGCGTCCGATTCCTCGGCCGAAGAGCTCAGACCGAATGGCAGCGCCAGTTTGGGTTCCCCATTCTCTGCAACGCACAACAACAAGAACAACAAAGGATTACAGAGAGATTGCGGAATGGAAAAGAATGGAATCAAAAGGATCAACATACCCGTAGGATCACTGCTTTCGCGTATGACATGATCGCATTGCAAGGCGCGCACGGCGCCCAATCCCTTCCAGCCGAGCGCAAGAATAATGTCCGCTGTAAGGCCCACACCGATATCGGGTTCCTGGCCATCCTGAAGGGGCTCCTCACTCCAGCCGCCATCGCCACGTTGACGGCTGAGTATGTAACGTGAGGCGGCCGTACGATTCCATGGACCGGCTGGATCATATTCAAGATCCTGCAGTGCTTGCATGGCCAACGCTGTGCTGCGCAGCGAACCGAAGCTGCCGCGCTGATCCTGCAGACTGGCCAGGCCACGTGCCGGACGGCGGACAAAGTGCTGCAGATGCCGATGCCGATGATCGGTGACAATGCAGCGCAGCGCCAGGATGACCATCGCAATGGCGTCGACACTCTGATCTGTCACGCCGCTGGCAATGTCCAGGAGTCGCCGGATCTGACGCTTGCGTACATGCGCCGCAGAGCTGCACGCAGACAATGTGGTCAACGCGAACTCAATATCCTGGGCGGGCTCATGATGCTGCAGCGTTGCAACCAGATCGTGTCCATGAAAATGCTTTGGGTCCTTGCATAGCGAGCCCAGCGCCAGCACATAGCGCGCCAGCTTATCGAGATTCAGCGGTTTGGGCAGCGTATGATGGCGATCCAACATGGCCAGGATTTCAATCTCCATCTCCTTGACAGACAACGTATCCTCCAGTTCCTGTATGACCAGCATATGCGCATCGGCACTATCGTTGGGATCCCTGCCACCGGACAGTTCCTTGGCCAGTATGACTACGTGGGTATCATTGCCCCAGCCATAGTCCGAGGCACGTTTCTCTTTCAACCAGTCCAGGGCATGCAAGATTGCCTCCTGCTCTGCCTTGGTGGGACTTGCAGAACCAATTATCTCATGCGGCAGACCAGCACCCATTGGCGCTGCAGTGCCTCCTGCTGCTGCTGCTGCTTCGCTGCCATTGCCAGCGACGGCTGTGGCGCCCTCTTGCGGTTGCAGCTGTAGTTGCTCAATGGCTGCGAGTGTTGCTGATGCACCGTTGCTTGTTGCTGTTGTTGTTGTTGTAGTCGTTGTCGATGTTGCTGCTGTTGCGGCTGTTGCAGTTGTTGTGCTGTTACTGTTGATGTTCTTGTTGTAGCTATTGTTGTTGTAGCTCTGCTCGTAGCTGGCATCGTTGTTGTTGTTGCTATTGTTGTTGCTGTTGCTGCTGCTGCTGAAGTTGTTGTTGTTGTGACCGCTGCTGGCGGTCAGGTTGTCATTGTCATTGTTGTTGTTGGCCGACGGCGGCGCCGTTGTGCTTGAGCTGTAGCTAACGGCGCCAACGTCGGCTGCAAACACCAGCGTCGAATTCTCAGTCAGCGCCAGCGGCGGCAGCGTCAGGCAACCGACGATAATCAGCAACAGCAGCGGCAGTGAGAGCATCCTTGTTGCTGTTGTTGTTCCTGTTGTTGTTGTACTTGTTATTATGGTTTTGCTGCTCAGTCAACTGGAAGAGAGGGCGAAAGACGAAAGTCACTGGCTGGCAATAATCGCGAGGGCGCAGCTGAAGCAGCGGCAGAGTCAGTGGCAGCGGCAGAGCAAGCAGGCGTTGCCTTGAACTGAATTTGCTGCACACACACACACATATACACATACACAGGGAGAGAGAGAAACACCTTCGTGACAGTGACACGGCACGTACACGTAAATGCAATTGCATATTACATTTTGCTAACGTCATTTATCGATAATTAAGGTACACATGATCGATATGCCGCCACTCTCCACTACAGTGTATGCCTGTATTTGTGTGTGTGTACTGCCCAACCCACTGTCAATTAGTCATAGAAGAGAGCAAAGCGACACAGCAAAACACCGAAAGTCCTTGTGACTGCCCCTCTATTTTGCCTCTCTCTGCCGCGTTCTTCTTCTCTGCCTGCTTTTCCCCCTTTTCTGCGTGTGTGTGTGTATGTCATGCAAGCAACAATAAAACTTAATTAAGTGCCTGCAAGTGTGTTACATAATACAATAAACAAAGTAAAAAAAAAATATTAAATCATATTAAAGGCAAAGAGGACGGCAACAGAGGCAGCGACTGCGACGGCAACGGCGACAGAGCCTGCTGCCAGAAAGTTTACAATAACATTGACAGCAACTGACGCCAACTGCGGCTGCGGCTGCTGCGGCTACTGTTGTGCACGCTGTTGTTGTTGTGGCTGCTGCTCTCATAATTAACTGCACTTTTTTAAATACGCTCTCTCGCTCTCTCTCGCGACACTTGCTCAACTTTAACTTTATTATGCTTCACGTACCTGCGTTGTCTTCTCACTCTCTGTCTTTCTTACTCTCTGCCTCTTACACTCCTCTCTGTTAATGCTCTCTCACTAGTGTCTCTGTTGTTGTTATTGCTCCTCCTGTTCCTTCTGCTCGTGCTGCGGCGGCGGCGACGTCAACGTTGTCTTTGTTGTTGCTGTTATTGTTACTGTTGTTGTTGTCTTGTCTTGTTACTGCTGATGTCTATTGATTTTTTGTATGCCCAGCGAGGCTCCAAAAAGGACTAGGCGACTAGGCGACGTTTGTTTAACTGCGCTCAAATATTCTGCCTGCTGCTGCTACTGCTCTGCTACTGCACACTCACAAAGGCAAACACGCACGCACACACACAGTGACAGAGACGCGGCACAAGAACAAACACGTTCGCACAATCAATAAATTATGAATGACTAATTTTAGTTGCTTGTGTGTGTTGTTGTTGTGTTTTATGTAATCACTCACAGTAAAATAGTAGTAGAATTGGTAGTAGTGTTGGTAGTAGTATGTAAGTAGTAGTGTTGGTAATGCTAATAGGGGTTCTCTAATTTGGTAAATACTAAGTGAATGCAGGCAGAGCCAGGAGGAACTGCGGGGGCTAATAACGGTCTGAAGTAACGGCACTTTGTGTTGCTGGCAGCATTTCAGCCGCTTGCACGCACACACTGACACGCACACACACACAGGGGCACGGACACGAGCACTGACTCACACAGCTGTTTGCTGCTAACGTAACGGTAAGGAAGCTGCGCTGCTGCGTTGTGGGTGCTGCTGTTGTTGCAGTTAGTTAGTTAGTAACAACAGTTGTTGTTGTTGTTGCAGTTGCTGAAGTTTTCGTTGCTTCCTCTTTCGATGTTGTTGTTGTTGTGGGAGCTTATTGCTGACATTGCAGTGTTATTCTTCTAGTTGTTTCTATACTTTTTTTCTCTGTCGCTCTCCTTTGTTATTGTTGTAGTTGTTGCTGCTTCTGCTGCACTCGCAATTGCTTAATCAAAAGTTGTTGTGGCGGTTGCCGCGTCCGCTCTCGACTGAGTTACTGAGTGTCGCTCCTGGCGCTGCACGCACGGCAGCTTAAGGAAGCAGAGCAATAGCAGCGCACATGTCCTGGTGGTGGCGGTGCGTACGTGTGTATGCGTGCAGCGCTGCCACCATGCCACGGTTAGTTGGTCATGCGCAGGATATGTTGACAGTCTGGCAGCTCCACGCCATGCAGCTAGTAAGACCGTTAACCTTTTTGCCTTAGGGTTTGTGTATGTGCTGACACTGCCGTCTAGTTAGGCCACGTTCGTTAAGTAAATGGATGTCCTGAAAATCTGGCAGCACTACTCCACAAATTAGTAAGAGTGTGAACCTTTTTGCCCTAGGGGTTGTGTCTATGCTGACAGTTATCCCAGTCAAGCCACGTTCGTTAAGTGAGTGTTCGTTGAGGTTGTACACCTTCCTAAGGGTTGTCAACTCAATTGTAGTTTTCTTGATTATCGTTAAATATCAATTACCACACCCCCCGCCTCCACAAACGACCATCCCACATCTCTAGCATTTTGTCCTACTGCACTTTGACCAGCCAGCTGCCAACGCCGCCGTCGTCGCCCGGCATTGAAATTCGATATAGTTTAGCGTTGTCCGCAAAAGCCGACAAAAAATATATATATAACAAAAACAAAAATGCCGCCAAACCGACGCGACGTGGACTTGCTGCCAGTTGTTGTTGTTGTTGTTATTGTTGTTGCTGGTGATTCCTGCTCGCCGATTGCCTACGATCGTTTACGGGCAGAGCAATTAAAAGAACAAGCAGCGGCGGGTATCGTTTACCGCAGCCAATGATGACGACGCCGACAGCGACGCGAACGTCGACAGCGACAGTGACTGAAATCTGAAATCTATATGGCGAAACAATGAGGGAAGGCAGGCACAGGCAGCAGCAGCAGGCGAGGAAGGTCGCGTCTTGGTTGCCCATTGTGCAGTTATGACAGCAGTCCCCCCGGCATAACACACTCTGAAAGAGAGGCAAGTGGGAAGAGGGGGATCGGGGGGCGTGACAGCGGGCAACTTCAAAGCGGTGACGAAGCTTTTGTGCGCAGATCCTGAGACGGCTACAGCTGCAGGACGACGCACAGCAAGAGCGAGTTGAATGCACCTTGCGGCCGGTTCTGATAGTGCCTCTACTCCTGCTTCAGTCTCTGTCTCAGCTCATGTCCCTGTCTTACCTCCTACTCCTGCTTCTACTCCTACTCCATCCTCTACTTGGGCTTAATACGCACAATTTAAGACAGCAATCAGCGACAATCGGCGACAATTATCCTTGTAATCCTAGACAACTCTTTGGTGCCGCCTAAGCCGGGGCTACTTAGCTTCTCAACTTGATGCCGCTATCTAAAGCGGAGCTGGCAGAGAGAGAGAGACAGGCAGACAGAGAGTGGAAGAGAAGCAGTGTGAGGGAGGAAGCCGAGGTAGGCAGCTACCTTGATCCTTGATCCTTGTCTTGAGGGCAATTGTCGATTGTTTGTGTGTTTCCCTTCGCTGCTCAAAAGGATGCGCCGTGGGTGCTGAGCAGCCTCTTCTCTTATCCTGTCTGTCTTCAGATCCTTCACTCGCGATATCCTGCGTAATATTTGGCAACCCAATTATCTGCCTGCCCTCTCCCTCTCCCTCTTCCCTGCCTGCGCTTGTTTGTTTAGCTGGTGAAACTATTTATTCAAGCCTTGAGCACAGGATCCTGGCCTGGACAATAGGCGCATACAGCCTTGAGCTATTATCCTCCACCTCCTTCTCCTCTCCAGCTCCGATCACGTTTTGCATTCCCCGACCAGTTTTCCCTTTTGCGCAATTGTCTGCATGAGAGAGAGGGAGAGACGCCGCGTTGCTCAGGGCGCAGCAGATGATGATGATGATGAGCCTGATTAGATGCCTGATAAAAAACATGGCATAATAGAAAACACCAAACAAAACAAAAGCGAAACCAAAGCGAAGCCAAGCAAAACGAAATGAAACGAATTCAGTGAGAGAGAAAGAATTGAAATGAATCCAATCGAAATAGAAACGTAACGAAAACAATGCGAAATAAACAATCGAAAAAGTGCAGCGAGGCAGCTGAATATGTGTGCGAGTGTGTGTGTGTGTATGTGTGTGTGAGAATGATCAGCATAAGGACGAGTGCGGAGTGAGAGGTAGCTAACAAAAATTGAGATTACAAAGCATTAAACACGAAAGCTGCTTGAAAGTTTAGAAGCGGACGTAAAAGCTTTGAATTGAGAGAATACAACAACATTGAGGTTATGTGTAGCTGAAAATTCTAAAATTCTATTATTATTTGCACTTGCTTTATATTTATAAGTAACTAGTGAAACATTTAAGTGTTAAAGCTGTTTGAAAGCTTGAGCAAAATATAGAGAGAGATAGAGACAGAAATAGTTATGTGTAGCTGAAATTAAATGTGGAAATTCTATTATTTTCACTTGCTTAACATTTATCAGTTACTAGAATAACATTTAAGTGTTAAAGCTGCTTGAAAGCAAATTATATATATATATAGAGAGAGATAGAGAAGAGAGTGCTGTCGATAAAGTTAATTAGGTTATGTGTAGATGAAAACTCTTTTGACATTTGGTTATTTTCATTTAAATTGTTTTGCTGCCTCTAAACTTTTTTTGGCAAATGTTAAAGCTCTTTGAAAGCCTGAAATCAGATAAAAACTTTGACGAGAGAAATTTGTATCATTTTCATTTGCTTTCTATTAATGTTTATCAAGTAATAAACTTTGTATTAGTTTAAAACATCACTATAAAAATATTTGCACAATATAATTAGACTATTTTTTTGGCTATTTTCAATGATCGCATGGTATTTAAAAGTTCATTATATGCAGATATATTTATTATTTCTTTTTTTAGCGTTAACCACAAAAGGTTTAGGAAATTTTAATATAAAAATGAAAGTGAAATAAATATAATGAAGATAGATAGGAAATTGGAAATATTTTAAAAAGTTACTCAATTTGTTTTTCTAAATTTAAAATATTAAAATTTCGAATTTAAAAATCTTTACGAATAGGTTTCAATCTCTTTTAAGTAGTAAGTTAACTCTAGTAAAGCTTCAATGAATGAAAATGTGCATTTATTTTATTATTTCTTTCATTATTTACGTTCTTTCTTATTCTAGATTGAGGGAACTTAAATTGGATATAGAAAACTGCAAGTTGTGTGTCGCCCTTTTCTGTAGAAATCCCCCATGCAATTTTAACATACAAATATTACAACCATCCGACTGCCAATTTCAGAATTACATCCCCCATTCAGTTTGCTCCCCTTCTCGTTTACATTGTCAGCTTAATTTGAAATAAAGTTTGCCAGTTGTTTATCATATTTCGCATATGTCACATGCATTTCTGACGCTTTCCCTTTGGAAAGTTCTCTCGTAGTTGGTTGAATGTTGGAATTTTTATATAACTCGAGACTTTGCACTTTTCCGCTTGTCATCGACGGGTTGTGATGGGTCTTGACTCCCTTTGTGCTTTGCATTCCTGGCAAACAGGAGAATCGAGAAAGGGCGAAAGTGAAGGCGAAGCGGGATGGGATGAGTGAAATGGCAAATGGCCGCAAATCAACAAATAAAGAAGCGAAGGCAAATAAACAGATACAAAATGGAATGTCAAAGAGAGCAAGGACACGGGGGCTAGAGGGGGTGGAGGTAGGAGACTTATATAGATGCCTTAGCTGAGGCAGAGCCATGTGGCACGAGAAATGTGTGTGGAGTAAAGCAAGAGCGGGCAAAGTGCGCACAACAACAACACGCAACATGCAACACCTAAAAGCACGGGGCAGACAGAGAGACAGAGGGACAGAGGGACATAGGGACTTGGCCAGCACTGTATAGGACTGGCTAGGATTGCCTAGGACCGTAGCCAGGACACATGGTGCCAAATGCTCGTTCCAGCAAGCTATCGCTGCCAAGCAAAGTGAACTCTGTGAAGCCAAATGAAGCAGCAGCACAAGGGTAGCTACCCCCCTCTACGCCTTTCAACCACCCTGCCACCCTGCAGCCATGCCTGTGCTGCGTGCGTGTGTGTGTGTGTGTGTGTAGAGGGGGAGTGGGTAGGGCTGCTCGTCGGGTTGGTCGCGAGCTCGCTTAAGGGAGGGTTCGCGAAAGGCAAAGTAAAGCGCTATAAGAGCAAATATGGCTGCCAACACCCGAATCCGACACGTAAAGTGACGCGTTAGCTGCGTTGCCATGACAACCCTGGCTACGTAGCCCTGTGTCTGCTATCGTCTACGGCTTCAACCGCCGCCGCCGTTGATGAAAAATGGTCGCAAAAACTTTTGGCGCCGCTTTTTTTTCCTCCTTTTTCTTCTTTTTCTTCATTTTCCTTATTTTTTTTACGGATTTGTCGTTCGCTCGTAAATAAAGTTGCCCGACGCACAGGGACAAGGACAGCTAGACAGACGGACAGTTCAGGGAGCGGTGCCCTGATAGGGGGAGGGGGGTAGGGGACAGTGTTGGGTCGAACAAACGTAGTCCGTAGCGAGAGGCTTTATCTATCGGTCAGCAAAGTGGATACATCATTGGCTCTCGCATTTAATGAGATTTTTCTTCCCTCTTTTGCGCTGATGCCTTTCCCCTTGCTGTTTCCCTTCTCGATTTCTCGCTTTTTTCTTCGTTTTCTATTTCTTTGCTTCTTTTTTTCATTACTTTGCTATCTCTTTTACTTTCTCGCTCTTTTTCTGTCACTTGCACTCGCCATCTCTGTCTCTTTATCTCTCCCTGTGTTGACTGTCAGACGATTTTTTAAAGCCCTCAGCCCCAATGCGACAGGTGAGCGAGAGTCGGTTTTCCTTCATTTGTGCGCTTGAGAAGCGCATAGAGAGGCAGCGGAGAATGTTCAACATTGATTAGTACTTGATATTGACAGAGTTAATGTCGCACTGTCATTACTTTCTCCCGCATTTTTAACACATTTTTAACCTTGAATAATATTCGAGGAATATGTGTGCATACATATGTTATGTATATATTGTAGGTTATGTATATTATATAGTGTTGATTTAAGCCATTCTCTTTAATGTCAAATTATACGAAGTTTAAATAGGAATATGTTTTCTTATCAGGCATCAACATCTTTTGCAGCAATTGAATAATTTAGTTTGGAAAAAGATTTTATAATTTGATTGGGAGTCATGAGAAATTAGTAGCCCCAACAAATTATTTCTTAAATAACTTCTCAGTAAATAAATAACAATAAATTATTTCTTGTTCGGAACCAAATTTTGAAAATTATTTGGGTGGTGATTATTATGAACAATGTAGCATTATAATTAGGCTTGAAATTTGATTATTATTCTTTTATTGGGGTGAAAGAGGTTATATACTAATTCTACAACTTGATCTGAGCTCAATAATATGATATATTGTCACAAAATATGCTAGTTCCAGCTTATATACTCTCTGAGTTCTAAGTCTTCATACGGACAAACTGACAAACGGAGAAAAAGACAGACTGACATGGCTATATCGACTCTGCTGTTGATATTGTTCAAGAATATATATCCTTTTTAGGATTTTCCTAGTACATATGTTATTTACATTTTCTACTGTCAACAAATTGATTTTAAAATAGTTACCAAAATAAACTGTTGAAAAAAAAACAAACATGTATCATATGCTATATAATACCTGAAAAACTATAATATTATAAATAATACTTTAAATTTATTGGAAAAAAGGAAAATTATCATCTCTGTTATTTCATATCTCTCCTTCTCTCTTTCTCTACCCTTGTCCCTCTCTTTCATCAAAGATATTTATTCATCTGGTATGGATTTTAAATTGCAGTAGGCCGTAGATATTTGTCAATATTTTGTACAGTTACTGAAAAAGCAAATAAAGCTTTAGATGATTTATTTATTTTCATAAAATAATGTAAGTGAAGTTATTTGTTTCTATTTACTTATCTCGAAGAATTCAATCTATGTTATATGAATTCAGTAGTCTGGCATCATCTACTCGAATGTTGGGAAAATTCCAACTTCTCTCTCATTCATTCACTCGCATTGCAGTGAATCTATGCAACATGCAACTCGTTTCCATTTGAATCGATGTTATGCCGAAGTTTCTAGGTGAGTAACTTACTAACTATCATATATGTGTGTTGATGGCATCGGCATTCGGTGCCAAAGGAACCTCATTAATTGTGTAAATCGAAGAAGGCCAGTTAAATGATTTTCAAATGCAAAATTAGTGAGAAATGCGATTTCCTAATGTAGTTAATTATATATAATACATGTGTGTGTGTGTGTGTTTCCGACTCCGTGCTTTAAATAATTCCGTTGGGAATATACATAAACATATGTTTAATTTCATCCTTGCCCTGTCTCACTAACTTCAGTTTCATTGCATTGTTAAATGGTTTCTGTTTTATTGGGTAGATTAACAACACATGCCACGCCCATTGCTTATTAGTTGCAACGAGTGCCGATTTTAACAGTAACTGAACGAACATCCCCCCCCCCAACTAAGCTCCTTCTGCAACCCCGTGTTGCATTTGCAATTGTTGCCTCAGCTGGAAGAGACTTCTTCTTCTTCTACTTTTCTCTTGCCCCAAACAGGATAATCAGCATCGCATTTGACTTTTCTGCTTCGTTGATTTGGTTTTAATAAAGTGCAAAGGGGCGGATGGGAGGGGGGGGGTGCTGTAAGTGGTAGAAGGTGTAGGTACAGGTAGGGGGCGTGGCAACAGCAAGGTGCAGCAAGCAGAAATCTTTTGTTTAGCGTCACTCGAGGAAATGGGCACGTCGAGGACACGAGTGTGGACATGTTTTGCGCAGGGGGAGGGGGAGGTAGGGGAGCGGGGATGGGGGGAGAGACAAGAAGCAGTTGTAGACGACACAGCGCGGCACAGCAACACACACGCACACACACTCTCTCAGATGTTTGCGGTGAATGCCTGTGACAGTCGACAACCGCAGTTCGCCATATTGGCACATGTCCCTTCAAAGGACATGCTCACATACACACACAACCATACACCCACACACACACATGTACAACCACACACATACACCCCCTGCAAGCGCTGCAGTTGTTGTAATTATGCGGCTTGGCAGACACACAAAGTGAGGAAGAGAGAGAAAAAAGTTGCGACGCCTTTCCTAAGGTCGCAAAAGAAATGCACTACCGCATGCATGTAGAGGTCTCTTCATATATATTTGGTTAGATATTTCTTGCTTAGTTACACACATATACAGAAATACATTAATTACAGTATATAATATAACACACGGTATTAGATGTAGTAAGTACTGCGGTACCCTTCCTGGCAGTACCTTATAAAGTTATCAACAGTCTACGATGCTGTAAAAAATGTTAAAAAAGAACTGAACTAGATGCTGGTACTGAACTGAGCTGTCTCACACATAAGTCTATTCCACTATTCTTCTATTCTCCTATCTTCAGTGCGAAGAAATCAAGGCACCTTTTCCGGTAGGGTATGTTGAGTAGAATGCAGTAGAGCAAGGAAGAAAGAAAGCAAAATAACAACATGCCTAAAAGCCAGTCGTAAGTGAAGGCAATACACACACACTCACAGAGACACTCTCGCACACACTACCATACACACACATACACAGACACCCTATTTTGCACGCATACTCTCTCACTCTCATCTACTTGACAGTTATTAAGCTAACGACGTTGCAAAAGCTTTTTGTTATCAACATCGTGACATGCAACAACACCGAAACAGCAACAGCAACAACAACAACATGCAGATAAAACGTGCTTGTTGCCATATTGCTCTCTGTCTCTCTCTCTCTCCCTATTTCTGTCTCTCTAAACTCATCATCGTCTTTTGTGCTATCATTATCCTCATCATCGTGGGTTCTTCTCTGGGCGTTGTTTGCTCAGCTGCTTGACTGCAACACAATTGCGAGTTGTGGAGACCCACAACGTTCCACACACCACCCTCCCCTCCCCCTCGCTTCAACCCTATACTCTTCTCTCGCTCGACTACTTCTGCGATTCTTCTCATGACTTCGCTTTGTGTCCAATCTAATCAAAGTTTGCAGTCGTTCCTCGTAGTTGGGGAACGCAGATCAATGAAAATTCGGAACCATTTCGCTACTCCATAGATGTCAACTACGATTCGGAATCGGGCAAGGAAACTAATTAAGCACACATTGTAGGGCTTCTGGTTCTCGTTCGTCACTTTTGTTGTGCTGAAGAAGCCTCATTTGATGGGATTCGCTGAATGTGATGACACTTTTGGAGCATTTTCGAGATTTGACATTGAAGTTTTTGAAATGATTACAATGGTAGATATATGGAAGTTGTGTATAATAGAAAGATATTCAATATAACTATCTGTCACTAAACTAGGGATCAATCACAAACCAAGATATATACGATCAGAGCGAGAGCTTCATCTTATATATATTTTAAATATTTCCAACAATATTTCGAATATTTCGAAGAAAGAACAAATATATAATATTTTTTGCATGTTTTCGTTGGAATTAGCGTGTAGTTCCCCCCATTCAATCTGTATACAATTGCCTGCAGTACCCTCACTTTCAGTTGCCACGCCCCCGCCATCATGCCCCCTCTTTTTGCAGCTCCATTTGCGACCCTTGTCACATGCCTTGTGCGACCCTTTGGCGCTGCGTTTTTTAATTACGCATATTGCGGCAAGGCTGAAAGAGCAGCGTAAAAATGCCTCAACAGCTCAGGGACCCTTACCCGGTACCGCACTCACTCACTCACACACACCTCACGCCCCATGATACCCTCTTTGCACCCATACCCGGCTGCGTCTGGCACTCGAGTCGTGCAAATCCAAACGGAAATATGCGCAAATTAAGCCGTTTGTTATTTACGGAAATTATAAAACGCGTCAAGTGCGCGCCCAAGTCGCAGCCAATTCAACCCTGTGGCACCCTCTTGCCCCAGCCCTACTCTCTTCACATTACTGTTGCGCAACCCTTGGCTCAAAAATGGCGACGACGACGACAAAACAAAATACAAAACGGCAAATTCAGCCTCGTTCGCCTCGAAAGTCAAATCCAAAATGCAGCTACCTCTACCTCCAGCACTACACTAGCACCCTTGCCGCGCCCCGTTGCGCCTAAAAGGCAACTGGTGGCACAGTCAATGCAAGAAAATGTCATGAATGCGATTTGCTTAGCTCGGGATTGCAGGTGTAGTAGCTGGGGTAGGGAGGGGGGAGGGGGGAGTAGGCTGGCTGGGAGAAGGAGGGTAGCAGTACCTTTCAGTCTGCCACTTGAATGCATGTGAATGACTGTGACTGTTTGGAGAGACTCCCTAGCTCGTATAGCTGGCTAAGATGGCTGCCAGGCCAAAGCACTCGGCGTGTACTTAAACGGTAATGCAGCGCCATGCAATTTTTACAAGCTTCAATACCTAGGTAAGGCCCCCAGCACCCTCCTGCCCATCCCCCCCATCAGCTCCTGGACTACCTCCCTTTGCTTGTGTTTGACTTGCATTTAGCACAGCCAACGACGACGTCGACGACGACGACATCATCGAAAGCCGACGTTGATGATGAAGATGCGAATGCGAATGAGGATGATGATGCTGATGTTGTATGAAGAGAGGAAGAGAGAGAGAGAGGTGGGAAAGCACCAGCCGGCCCAGACACGGCCCATTTCATCATATTTGCTGCGACATGGCAAGCTGACAACGCTACCAACTGCCCAGTTGGACTTATTAGCGTTGGGTGTCAAAGAAAACTGAATGGGAATCTATTTTAACTAAGAAAAACCTATTTTTACTAAGAAACCTCTTGCGAAGCACAAAATTAATCTAAGAAAATATTCTTTACTAAAATTAACCTATTTTGACTGAGATAAACCTATTTTTACTAAGAGAAACCTCTTTCGAACCACAAAATTAATCTAAGAAAATATTCTTTACTAAAATTAACCTATTTTGACTGAGATAAACCTATTTTTACTAAGAGAAACCTCTTTCGAACCACAAAATTAATCTAAGAAAATATTCTTTACTAAAATTAACCTATTTTGACTGAGATAAACCTATTTTTACTAAGATAAACCTTTTTTAAATACACCTAGTTTTACTTAGATCAACCTTTTTAACCAAGATAAACCTATTTCGAAGTAAAAAATTGCTCTATGAAAATATTCATGACTGAGATAAACTTATTTTGACTACGATAGGGCTGAATTGAAGCTCTATATGGACTATAGGTATCACTAATTGATCTAGGGAAAAATTCCATTATCACAATAATTTGGTGAAGAGCTTATATTCTTTATAGAGAAAAAACTGGTCTAGGTTTTCTATACGGGCTTTTATTTCTGTGTTGCTCTACTTTGTTACTTCATTAGTTCTTCTTCACCAAATTCTTTTCAAACCTATGAACACTATATCTAGTTTGCATTGTATGTTGCTTCAAAATTACAATGTTTTATATTTCATTTTTTGTATCATGTTCTTCCTTTCAGTTTCTCTATTTCTCACTACACTCACATTTCATCTGCATCTCAGCTGCCTGGGACATGTTTGGTCCCACTGGGCAATCGGTTTGGGCTCTTGCTGTTGTATCTTTGGCTTGCCGCATGCAAATGCCACGTTGATTTGATTTTGCCAATAAAGTAAGCTGTCACAGTCAGCACTTTTGTGAACTGCCCCTGCTTCCCCCCTGGCTCCCTGCCTCTCCAGTCTGGCTTGCATTTGCTTTTGTTGTGGAGCCTTCCCGCAGCCCACCCCACTGTCGCCGTGACTGATCCGCTGGCAGTTGCCCATTGTTGACTTCCGGCAGCGTCTGATTATGCCGCAATTTTCTAAGTGCTACAGCGACCTGCCCTGCCCTCTTGTGTCCCCCGTCCCCCTGCCTTCCCTGGCAAAGCCGGCAATATTTCTATTTAAGGTCCAGTTACATGTGGAGGTACCGGTGCAGGGGCAGTGGCAGTGGCAGGGACAGGGACAGGACACCTGAATGGGGGGCACAGTTCCATGGGCTGTTGTGCTATTTGAGTGTCACTAATTGGGCGTTGCCAAAAGTTGCGAATAGTTTGTTTGCTCTGCGCCAGTTTGGCAACCAGAAGGATTAGGGTACAGGGTCTCATTATGCCAGGGATAAATGGGAGTTGGAGGTCCCCCCAGTACTCTCGTATAATTCAAAGCGAAACCCTTGAGACAAAACCAAATTGAGAGCAGTTGCAAAAATTGCCATTAAATGTTCATTTTATTTTTGGGTATTCGAGTAAAAGAAGTTTACGAGTTGCTTGCTAATTTATTTGAGGTTAGGTTATTATAACAATGATATATATACAATACAAATACCAACATGTACTATATATATATGATATTCCTGTCGGACAGGATTGGAGGTGTAGTATGTTAGTTACAGTTTCTTCGATATTACATACTATATAATATATTTTATAGCATCTTCGATTGAAGTTTTATAGCATATGGTATACATTTCATACATTCATTCTTTGCAAATCGGTCAAGAGACTTCCGAGTTCTGTGCACGTTATAGCATATGCTATACATATTTTGTTGCATCATCGATTGAAGTTTTATAGCAAATGATATACCGTTACTTATTACTTGCAAATCGATGAAGAGATTTTTGAGTTCTGTGTACGTTTTCCATTCTTTTCTCATGTTTATAGCATTAAACTCATGACATATTTTATAGCATCTTCTCGTCAGGGGATTTTTAATTTCACTTTTGTCATTTTTATAGCATAGTATATATACAATATAATATTATAGCAAATTTGATAAAATATTTAACTTTAAGATACCATATCATGTTTACTTTTGAGATAACCAATTGTAAGTATAAAAGATCAATAAACTCTCGAGTTGAAATGAATATACCAATTTATAGAAATATTTTATATATATAATAACCAATTGATAGACCTATTTTTTTGGTTATAATTTATATATACAATAAGCAATTGATAGACATATTTTCTTGCTTATAATCTCTTATGCATAAGCTTCTTCTTCGAAAAATTTTGTCATTTAAAAGATCAAAGTGAATACTCAAGTGATATTCATATGAATTGAGTAACTCACGAAATGCAAGTGATTTGCACACGATTTAAAGGCACCCATGAGTAACTGGAGGAGTTGAATAAACCTGCTGCTGGTCAATTAGCTCCATGATGCCCCCCGGGGAGGCACCAAGTTGCCAGCAAAAGGGCAAAATGTGGCTCAATTATCGACGCCAGCGTTCACTTGAATTAACCGCACACATACAGAGGCATGCATGTGTGAGTGTGTGTGTAGTGTGTGTGTTGGGTGTATTATTAATTGGCGTCCTGCCTGGGCATGTTTGGAGCCAGTTTGGCGCCGTTAACAAAGTGCGGCAGGAAATGCGCTCAAATATTCATGAGGCTCTTTTAAATTTGTCTTAAGCACCGGAAATACACACACACACACACACACACACATGCAAAAACAAGCAGAAGCATGTGTGTGCCTGTCCGAGTGAGCATGCAATATGTATGAATCAAGTCGGTACAGTCAGCACTCGCATTGTTAGTCTGTGTGTGTGTGTGTCGCCTTTTTGCGCCTAGTTGACGAGACACTCTCTGCTCTGCCACGACCCCAACACCCCCACATACCCCTCTCCCCGCTCCCCACCCCCCCGGTCTGCCTGCTGTCGCTGTGGACATCTTGGCAATTTCTTCGACTGTCACTTGCACTCGACGTGCTGCGTCGTCCGGGGAATCCTGCGTCCTTTGTCCCCCAGGATTTATCGTAGCTCGCTGTGTGTGCAAATGTAAATTAAACGTCTCATTTCCGTTATGGCGCAACGGCGACGACGTGCCACGACCCACCACCAGCAGAGGCAGCAGCATCACCATCAGCAACGCCACCACTGGCCGTCGGCAGGCGAACAACCACCGAAATGTTGTTGTTGTTGCTGCCAGGGAAGGCAATTTGCCCGTGTGTCCGTGTCAACCATTCGTCAGGCGAGGCGAGACGAGTCCCTCGGCTCGACTTTGATATCCTTGCAGCAACAGCAGCCGTTGCTGTTGTTGTTCTTATTGTTGTGTCTGTGTGTGTGTCTGTGTGTATGTGAGTGTTGTCGTCACCCAAGCGAACCCACGACTCGCCGCCGTCAGGCTCAGCAACAGCAACAGCCTCCGCCGTCAGCCTCAGCATTGCCCACGCCCCTCGCTCTCCTTGCCTTGACAGCCATCCCGCCCCCAAAACCGACAACCGCCTCCGGATGTTAGTTATTAAATTGAAGAATTTGCGCCCCGTATTCTCCTATATAAGGTATATATAGAGAGTATGTATTATGTACGCCTGTTTGGTTCGAGTGTTTTGAGTGCTGTTTGCGTCATTCTGCGTGAATTTTTGCTCTCTAATTAGAACGCCTTTCATATTTGCGCTTTATAAACACTCACACACACACATATTTATATATATATGTATATACATATATTTATATTTGTATATGTATAGCTGTGTTACTTGGGAACACCGTGTGGAAGTGTTGTCGTCCTCGACCGTTGATTGAACTCGCTTGATGTTGATATGACAGAGATTGATAGATGTGACAGAAAGGCAAACAGACATATCATACCATACCATACTTTAGCATGTATTTACCTAGATATATTGAAAGTGGAAAAGGGTTTTAAGTGCTCTTCTGAGCATATGCAGTGCCTTTTGATGAAAACTTTTTAATACTATTTCGATTTTACTTTGATTATAACCTAACTTATTTAATATGCTAGAGTTCAGCTCGTCACTTTGACTTTTAAGTAAAATATCATGTTGTTCTTAAAGGGAATGGGATCTTAAGTAAAGTTTGTTTTGCCGGCGGAAGAACTTTCTAATAGAATGATGGAACGATATAATACGGATGAAGTTTATATGATATGAATTTCCAGTTAAAATATAGATAATAAAATATGATTAGTTTATAGATATGAGAATAAATGGATATAGATGGTATTAAATGATTTCATAAAAACAATATATATAATAACTTGCATGCTATATTATAATTTCATTAGATCTATAAAGGAAGTTTGCAGAGTTTTGATAATTTTATTTAAATGAGAGAATGTATGTTCAGGTTGTAAGATTAGAATTACGATTAATTATGGAATACGTATAGAACTGATATGATAAGATTTTACAATATAATCTCTTCTTCTCTTGTTCTTCTTAATCAATCGTTTTTTTTATTTCAGGCTCAAGTTAAGTGTTACAATCTGAAGACCAATTATGTTTCCTTCGATTTGAATTGTTCGTTGAAGTAAGTGACACAAGTTGATCATGAGAGGTTTTTTTCGGACTTAATTTTATGTTTGTTCGACTTTGTGGCATATTAACGCTTTGCAGCACATACTAACTTTCCACAGTGTGTCTCTTTCTTGCCATTTCTAGCTCTTTCTCACTCCTCACCTCACGGCATTGCATATTTGGCCCATTGTCTTATGCTCTCGTATCTTTCTTTCTGCATTCGCCCTGCATACACTTTTTTAAAATGGCGGAATTTTTGCATTACAAGAGCTGGGTGGGGGGGCAGCGACGGGGAAATCCTTTGCACAAACAGCACAAAACAAAAGCAGTCAACAATATGCAGAGCCTTCTTCTCATGCCACCATTCTCCCACTATCCCAACCCATCCCATCCCATCTCGCTCTCTTTCGCACCCTACTCTCAGTCGCAATCGCATCGCCAACGAGTGAGCTGTGTCAAACGCCCCCAAAAACCATTTTTTTTATGTTGGTTCTACACTTTCCCCAAGGGTATTCAAACTTTTGAGGTTATTATGATTTATATATATGTATATGTAGAAAATATTAAATATAATATGAGTTTTTGTCATATATTGTAGTTTCTTCTGCTAAAACTAAAAGGAACTATCCTTAATTCCATCTTAATAAATTTAGGATATTTTAGGGATAGTTCCTTCTTGATCCTTACCAGACATTTGTTATCTATGCTCAGTATATAATGTATGCCTTAGCTATTTTGGTCTATATATAGTACTGCATATACTGTATTGTTACTGTATAAAATACAATGTTTATTCTATAAAAATTTCGATAGTTCTTTACCAGAGATTATATATTTATCTTCAGCAGATAATCCAGATAGTGTATCATATTTTCGGCACACATCAAAACATCATTTTACTTACTGCATCCTTTGTTTTTATTTCGCTCTGCGCTACAAACATTGAAAAGATTGTCGGAGCGAGAGAAAGAACCGAGTGCCGAGGAGGAGCTAACGAAAGAAATGAGGACAAAGGGGCTGTTGTGGGGAAAGTGTAAGAGGGAATGAGAGAGTGGGAAACTAAGGGGAGATGGGGAGAAGAAAGTCGGTAGCTGCGACACTGGCAGTTAATTAAAATCGCTCACTTGTCCTGGAAAAGCATAAAAGAAAAAAACAAAAAGATACAAAATGAAAAAAAAACCAAATGGAAAAGCAACAAACGAAACACAGCGAAATATCTTAAGAAATGACAAATGTTCCCTCTTAATTTCTATATATGCGCACAGACTTTGCCTTGGGGCAGATTTCTGCTCTACCATATGTTGAGGCTGCTATCATCCACGTGCCAACTACCTTCTACACCTCTCCTTCTCTATCGATGCGAACACTGAGTGTAGAGCACATATTCTATCTGAGATTATTGCATGTAGAGAGTTGTCTATGTTATATCTAACATATAATACAATATCTATGATTTTTAGCATTTTCAACGAATTATGATAATTCCTGAATTTCACTTCTTTACCCATAAGACCAATACAGTGTTGGCGACATACCGACATACATACTATGATTACTATAATTCCTGAACTTTACTTAAAATTTTATATATGTTTATGTTGAATCTATATCTTCTGTTTCTTTTAAAATATTTATAATAAAAATATGACTCCGTTATGTGAGACTTTTTTTGAAATAAGAGAGAGCCCTAAATTTACTATCCCTTGAACATTTATGAGATTATTACATGAATAGAAAAAAGTGTGCTCGACTGTAATATACCCGTTACCCACTTGAGCAAAATGATTATTTAAATATATATAACTTACATTTATAGCGTATTTTATGTTGCATACTTGAGCGAGCAATTTGGAAATCAGTAACTCTTAAAACTATTTCTTAAACAACTTCTATATTGGTTATGCGATCGGAACCAAATTTTCAGGAATCATTCGGATGTTGATGGTTATTGTGTTGACTAAAAAAGAGCTGTCCTGGATTGAAAATAAGTTTGTAATTAGGTTTTTAGTTATTTACGCGGGCGGAAAGGGGTGTGGTCTAATTCTAATACTTGATCTGTGTGCAAATTATAGTCTCCGAGATCTGAGCTGACTGTTGACACATGGTTATAATATCCTTCTTTAAAAAATATTCCTTCCCAACTTCCACTAAAGTGTTCATTTGACAAGGCTCCCATAGCTCAAATGGTATATCGTTTAATTTCCATATGCACTCATCATCATGTAGAGTATCTAAAAAGTAGAAAGAAAAAACTTTTCAAATCGAAAAAAAGATGTTTATAAATTGATTTTCAATGCAATTTCAAGTACAAATCAGCGCCTAACATGACCAGAAATCAATAAATATCGTTCAGTAATACGCATAACTCCTGTAATTCCCTCTCGATGCTAATCGTTTTGTTGTTTTTCGAGCTGCGGCAACAACTCGGCGCAAATCGCGAGCTCATTAACGCGCTTCAAGTTGCCAATCGAAAACAATACCAAAAAAAAAAAAAAACGAACCTGAATCAGAATCTAGAAGTACCGGAAAATGTGTAAAAAGTAAAGGGGCTGCAGGAGAGGGGGAAGGGGAAGAGAGGCCTTTAGAAATGACGGTAAATGACGTTCCGTCAACGAGTCTGTCGACTAATTAACAGGCATAAATTATGCTCAAGTGTATTACGGCAACACCCAACACGGGGTACCCTTCTCTGCCTCTGCCTCTGCCTGTGCTGAAGGACTCGCTAGGCAGATGCGGATGCGAATGCGGATGCGAATATTGCATTGGGCATATGTGTGCAATTTCCAGAACGGTTTTTGCCTCGCCGAATCGAGTTGAGAGAGTAACAGAAATCGACACTTGAGTGGGCTCAAATGGCTGGAGTACGAGGGAGAAGGAGGGGTGTAGAGTATAGAGCGTGGGGGGTGAGGGGTGTGTGGTGCGGGGCATGTGAACTGCGCGCAGTGGGTTCAGTTTCAGTAGCGTATCCATTTCATTAAAAGTCAAAAGCCGCCTGTGCCGCCCTTCAACCTGATGCGGGTGGGTGCGGTGGCAAGCAGAGGAGAGGAAGAAGTGGGAGAGGGGGGGAGGCGTGCAGGGTTGGGCTACACGTGTCACGCTGACGCTTTTTTGTTGCGGACTGCCGTGCAGAGGCGTGGGCACGGAAAGGGACAGGGGGAGGGAAGCGGGGGGGTGGCATTTCATCAGGGTTGCCAGCATTTGGCATAATGGCGGCTTGGCTGGCACTTCACTTTAACGTTTTGTTGTTCCTGTTGTTGTTGCTGCTGTTGTTGTTGTTGTTGCTGCTGTTGTTGCTGCTGCTTCTGTTTATTAATATATAATTCACATTTCAACCCTGAAAGCTCAACAAGAGCAGCGAGCGAGGCAGAAGAACAACCCTATGTACAGTTGCGCCCAGACCTGCCACCTCCCTGCCAACCCCACCTCCCCCTCCCCCTCCCACTCCTTTGCCACTGTTGATGGTGCTGAAGATGCGGACGCGTACTGCGGACTGCGAGTGGAGGACGATGGCGATGGCGATGGCGACACAACGAACGTGTTATTTACCAAACACTCGACTCTGGGCACATAACACATAGACGAGGTGGAACGAGAACGTGAACAAGGACGAGCACGAGCACATGGAGGAGGACATGGATGTGAAGGGGAGTTCACCGCCTCCTCTCGCTGTTCTGCTCTGTTTCTGCTCTTCTCTTCTTTGCTTTGCTGTATCATCCTGTTACATAGACAGATACCAAGGCAGTTCAACTGTCTCTGTGTTCTGTTCTCTTCTGCTTCGCCTTTCGTTCCTCTACTTTTCTGTTGTCCTTCTGTCCTTGTGTTCTATTGTCGCTTTATCGCTTTATCAGTGGCTCCAACGTTGTCCATTGCCAGCTGGAGGCACAGTGGGGTAAGTGTATTAGCCAAGTAGAGTGCAGATATCCCTAAGAATGATTGATTTATAACTTCAAGTTGTGTTTTTTTTGCTTCTAGGTTACTCTTAAGTGTCTAGTATAAATAGAGTTCTCTAAAGTTTAAGTTTATTTCTTTTTAGATAATACTAATATATACATATATATATATATATATACATATATTGTATTTGTAGTTTGGTTTTGATTTAGTTTTTTTTAGATAATACTAATATATATATTGTATTTGTATTTTGGTTGTAATTCGACCTTGTATATCTATTGTACACCCTACTCCCCATTCAGTCTAAGGATAAGTTATGTTAAGGTGTGATCTTAGTTTACAATGATCCCTGCAACCCTGTGAGGATTCTCATTGGTTTCTTACTCAGCTTCATTAACTGCTTAACTGCTAAAATATATATATTTATTATATTTCCTTTTTGGCTATTTCTTTTCTATAGCTTTCTTGATATTCTTTTCTGTGTATCTTTGTAGTGAGTTTCTGTTTATCTCTGTTCTTGTAGATGTCAATGAAATTCTCTCCATCTCCATCATAATCTCATATATTTGTTTGTCTTTTAGTATTATAAGAAAATTGTTAAAACATTGTATTTCATTTTTCTTTATAACTACTATTTGTGCTTATACATACTAGTTCTTCTTCTAGTTCTTTTTTTTGTTATTGGTCTTTTTATTAATATTTAAATACAATATATTGATTTTCTTATCATTTTTGTGTGATTTCTTTATTTCTTTATATTTCATTATATTCATGTTTCTCTTTTTATTTTTCTTTCTATTTACATTTTTTTTTTAATTCTAGTTCCATATTATATTTCTATCATATTCATTTCTATGTATAATTCATAATCAATTATCTTTTTTATACTTTGTCTCTCTCATTAATTTCTTCTTATATTCTCTCTCTTTCATTCACTATATTATCAATCTTCTCTTTTATTGTGTTTTTTTTTTTTCATTTCTATCATTTCATTTTTGTACTTGTACTTTGTACTGGTTGTTTCTTAAATTTTGCTACTTTCCAACACTCACTCAGATATGTACTTTGCCCCACTGTGCAACAGCATATTGCGTTTCTTCTGGTCTTTGGTTTGGCCTCTTCGCCTATTCCTGGTGTGATTAGCCAAAGCATCATACCAAGAGTATATAAATTCTAATGAATACAACAAAAACAACAACAACATTTGGGTGTATATAGCACAACAACAACAAGAGAGCAACAACAACAGCAAAGAAGATGGGCCGAGCAGAAAAAGGTGAAGCTGTCAAAGAACAAAATTGTTCTTTTTATTATATTTTTTTTGGAATTTCCTTGGCCAGTGGAGGTACAGGGCGAGAGACAGAGAGATGTATATAGAGAGAAAGAGAGTGAAAAAGAGAAGCACACATACATTCATTTTGTGTTGTTGTTTCGAGGATTTTCTGCTATCATATTCAAGTTTTTTCAACACACACACACACACAATGACAACGCCCTCTTACAAAGGTGAAGCGAGGGCGGAGAGTGGAGCAAGCAGAGGGGAAGGAAGGGATGGTTGGATTTGGAGAGCACACGCCAAATGTGTCGCTGTCACTCGACGGTTTCGCATCCTCTGCAAGTGTGCGGATGTGTGTATGTGTGTGTGTGTGTGTGTGTGGGTGCTCTTGAAAAACATGCGCCGAGTCTGCTGAATCTTTTTGTGTAAATAGATTACAAACGACAAAACATTTTACGTGCCTTTGCCCCGCGCTTATTGCGCGCCACGAGGCGACGCAGGCCAAAAGGGACTCCCAAAAGAAGCTGAAAAGGAACGTGAAGTGGCAGCAGAAGCAGCAGCAACAGCACACCCATGTCCTCCTGACTACAGGCTCAGACAGAGACACTCCACACACCGACACACACATACACACATATATCTTGTCTTTGTGTGCCTGCTGTCATACAGCACAACGCCCCGGGGCGTGGCAGCAATATACGCCTGCCCACTGCAACAGCTCCGGCTACGGCTTCGTCTTCGTCACCAGCTTCTGCTCCAACCTCAGCCCTGGCTCCATCTCAAGCTTCGGCTCCACTCTGTACTGTCACAGCAAACGGCACGAAATTGCGTTGTGGCAGCTTCCACATCGAACTGGTGTCCGGAGAGGAAGAGAGATGACAGTCGAGCTCGGAGCGAAACTTTTATCATTAAAGTTTAAGGAAATATAAAATTTATATATATATACTATAATTTAATATATATATATGTGTGTGAATATCGTATGTTGAATATCTTACGTTCCAGAAGTTGGTAAAATATGTCAGTTTTCGAGAAAAAATATAATATAGATATATATAAATATACATTCTTATACATATAGTATATGTATTACACCTAAAGTATCAGGGATATCAAAATTAACAGACTGTAAAATACAAGCAAATTAAATAAAGATCACAAATATTAAATATAGCAGTAAAGTATACATATTGAGGATACTATAATCCATACATACATAAGATACTATATACGAGTACGTTAACATATGATGCATAAATTAATAATTTTGTGAACAAATAAAAATAAAGTTAGTTTTTGTTATTGTGATATATAGAATTTATGTTCAAGATACACCCAGATTTAAGGGACGGCCAAACATGTCCAGTTTGACTCGTCTGTTGATCTTGATTAAGAATATATGTATATACTTTATAAGGTTGAAAATTTCATCAATGTTAGCACTGAAATAATTACAAATATAATAATAAAGCTATAGCTATGTTATGTATATATCTTTGTGACCACCGAATGAAGAAGTCATCTCCAAGCATACAATACAATATTATATATACTCATATATGCCCGATCAGCATCAACAGTCTAGACAATATGTCTTTCTGGTTTGCCCATTTGAACACCTAGAATTTAAGGACTACAAATACTAAGGCTAACAAATATGGAGGCAATATGTCAATATGTCATATAATTGCAAGCAGATCAAGTATGTTTTTGAATTTAGCCACGCCCCCTGTCGCCCACGAATAGCAAGCGTGATTTACAAGCGAGCATGTTCATTTTTGTTGTAAGTGTCAATTTAAATAACTAGAGATGATAATTAAGAATGTTAAGAAAGCTGTAAACCGCAATCATGAAATTTAAGTATAATAGATTAATCGGTTAAGTTTTGAGTATGTTAAAGGTAAACTTAACCTAAGACACCATTCGATAAGTTGCAAGTTACGATTTTATCTTTACATTTGAAAAATGTCAGTTAGAACAAAGATTTTATAATTTTGAGCGTATCTATGGCCGACCTTTTGCTATATGTTATGCAAGTTCAAGTCGCAACCAATTATTTGTCGCAGTACTTGACTTATTCCTTTGGCAGTGTCCTCTCGATTTGAAGGGAGTCTTCGAAGCGTGCTCTTGTTACTTAAGTACGAATGTTTATTGTGCATCCCACCTGAATGATGACATATGTGACAAGACTTGAGCATTACAGACGTGAGGGAAAATAGAGACAATAGAGATGGGACAGCGATGGGAGACAAGAGAGAGAGGGGCAGAGGCAGAGGCAAGGAGTGCACAGTGTTTGTTAAATATGCATCGTTTCAAGGTGTTATGAGATTAATTACTTATATTAATCAAGTTCAATTGAAAGTCAACCCTAAATTCACGCGTGACACGCAGTTGGTTAGACAAATCACGCTGCCATCTCTGCGCAGTTGCTTCAAATCCAACTTAAATCGAAGATACTCTCATCATATTGTTTATTTTGTTGCTATTGTTACTGTGCCATGTGTGTGCCAGTGTGTGTGTGTGTGTGAGTATTTGTTGTGCACACTCGTGAGTGGCACCCTGGCACGCTGAGCAAATGTTTCTGTCGAGCAGCTTTGCCACACATTGCGCTCGGGGTGCAGGCACAAAAAGTGTTTGCTTCCTTGAGGCTCATTCAGGACATCCGCTTCGAATCGTTGTTGTTCGCCAGTTGTTGCTGTTGTTGCTGCTGCTTGAAAGCTCTAGACAGGATGCTGATGCTGTATGTGTTGTGTGTGTGTGTGTGTGAGTGTGTAGTTTTCGTTCTGCCTACTTCGGGGTTGTTGCTCGCCAAAGGGGGATGGCCGCAATTGCCTAACATCGACTGTCCTCAGCTCTGACCCTGTCTTCCCTTCTCTTTACCTCTCCCTCCAGCCCTCCCTTCATACTACCTCCACCCCTCTCTCCTGCCTGTTCCACTGCAGAGCTTAGCACTTTTTATTGTGCGCTTTATTGATAAAAGGACGCGCCCTGCACACTTCGCATATCGATTTCAAGAGCCATTGCCATCGTCCCTCCCCCTTTGCCATACGCCTGCCCTCTCCTCCGCTCCCCCTCTACGACCTCATCATTATCCTCGAATGTTTTCATTATTTTTCCACTTGGCTCAACTCCTTGTCTGTTCGAATGCCGTCAATGGACGACGACATGTTTATAATGCGCGTCGAGAGTCCAAGAGAGGGTGAACTGTCGTCGTGGTGGGTACTGCATGTGTGTAACGGGGTGTTTGAGGTGTGGGGTGTCATGTCATGGGGTTGGTGTATTTGTTGTGGGCTGCATCTGGTGGTTGCTTGTCAGCACCATTTTGATCCAACTCCTGGGAATTGGCCCAAGCTTGCTCTGCTGCTGCTACCGATGATGAATTGCCTCTCGTAATCGCGCCATATCCATGACAGCCTCCTCCCCTCATGCCGTGGCATGTGGCAGCATTTGATTAAAAGCGCTGCAAAATTAATTTTGTGCTTAGTGCGTGGCAAGAAGAGATCTCTGGGCAGACGGGAGGGGGTGCTCTGCTCTCGGGGTGTGAGGCGTTGAAATTGTCGCAGCAATCCGCGCCGGGGTTTGCCCGACGGCGTTGGGCATTACTTGAGCGCTAAACGTTGTTCATTGTGCCAGGGGTGAATTAATTAGGGCGGCTCACAACCTTATCCACTTCCAGCTAGCCCCCCTCCCCCCTCCGGCCCCCTCATGGCTTAGAAGTTGACAAAGATGTCCGCCATTTTGGCATTTGTTTGGCTTGCGGAATGTTTTCGGGGGCAGCAGCAGGTTTTTTCTTCTTTTCTTTCTCTCTCTCTCTCTCTCTCTCTTACTCCCTTTTCTGTCGCTCTCTGTGAAGTGGCGCCGTTGCTGCTCAAGCAACGTAATTAAAAATGCTTTGCATACAAAGTGAAATCCAGCCCCCTCTTGCCCCCCCTTTCCATGTCCAGGCAACACTTGGCATCCAGAGTTGCCAGCGAGCTGAGCTCATCGAACTCGCCGCACTTCGACAATTTGTGCATTTTAATTAAGGGTCCAGTCGCAAAACCGCAAAACTCTTGGCCCTCCTACCTCCCCCCCCCGCCCTTCTCCCTTCCTCACCTTGTTCAGTTGACATTTCTTAGGGTCCCTCCTACCGCCACACCCCCTTTGATTTTGACCTGCCCCCGTCGTCGTTTCTCGCTCCTCATTAGCGTCGGCTTCTCATAATTTTGGATTCGAGTGGCACTTGCAGTGTGGATGGATGGATGGATGGGGGCGTGCTCCACTCCCACATTTATGTACAACATGGCTGCCACTCTCAGTCTGCTTGCCACGCCTCCAAGTCTGCTTGCCCGCCTCCTACGCCTCTTGCTGGCGCTGTTCGGGCTTCATTTATGCCAATTTTTGCAAACTAATTGGCTGCTGTTGACATCTTTTTTTGCTCGCTGGATCAGAGGCGCCTTCCCCCATTCTTCCCCCTCGAAAGGACATTCTGCATAGAGAGAGTTTTGCACACAGATTGATGGCAGAGGCGGCTGGGCGAGCGTTCTCCTGCGCCTTCTCCTTCTTCTCCTGCTCCACCTCCTCCTCCTCCTCTTCCTCCTCCTCGTGCACTTGCAGGCAGAGCCGGCGACAGGGCTCCACTAAAAGCACTCAGCAATGAAATTAGTGCACGCTGCTGCACTTGGCTTTTTGCACAGCTAGCCTTCCTTCCTCCTTCCCTGCTCCTCAACCCTGCCACTGCTTCCACTTATTCTAGCCCACACAGTGGCGCTGTCAAGCGCAGGTTGAGGGGATACCGTTGAAGAAAGCGAGTGTGAGAAGGAGAAGAAGAGAGTAACAGAGAGTGTCTGGCAGGTTGAAGGAACTGATTGATAGCTTAGAGCACGTATTAAGAGAGAATTGTAGAGCTGAAGAAACATCGATGTCTGCCGAGACTTTTCATATGAAACATCTATGTTTATCGATGTAACAACGATGTTTCTCCAGCTCTACAGAAAACGTTTATCAAGACAAGGTTGTATATTCTTTAAAATAAATTAAAATCTTTCAAAGATTTGAACAGTACAGCTGAATTTTGAATGCACGTAGATCTTTAAGGATTCAGAGCTTGGGAATAGACATTTTTGGAGCCGAAGACATCGCTCAAATACCGTATAATGTGTGTTCTCCCAAATATATTATTATTAATATATTATGATGCCCTTGCAAGGAGTTTACAACGCACCTTAGCAGACATCACCGACCCCATAAAGTATATATATTCTGAATCAGCATCAGCAGAGGAATCGAACTAGCCCTGTTCATCTCTCCGTTTGTCCGTGTATCCGTCTGTCCGTCTGTTACAACGCAAACTAGTCTCTCAATTTGGGAGCTTAATGAAACTTGGCATACATTTTTTCTTTTTGCTGCACGCTGTAAATAAGTCGAAACGAAAGGATCGGACTGATATATCGTATAGCTGCCATACTAACTATCGGCCAATTTTTATTATTTGTTGTACCAAATTTACTAAATCGGAATACTTTTATTATATATAATATGCATATCAAATTTCATCAAAATCGGAACACTAACATATAGCTGTCATAGGATCAATCACCCCTTTTTGTATAAAGAAATAACTGAACTATCAGTACCAATTAAAGTGAGATATAAAGTATTGAATAAACACAATACCATTCAATTCTAAACCATTATATATAACTAGTATTGTAACTATCAGAGAAGCAAAGAACCTGCAAAAGTATAAAATTTATTATAGTTGCAGCTCGTTTCATTTGTTTCCTATAGAAAGTGCCTTGAAAAATTATTTTTCCTCTTTTCCATCAATATTTAATATTTATGTATATAAATATTTCCCGTTACTATCTTCCTTGCTCCGTTTCAATTACCATCTCAATACATATCCCTTTACAATTATGACTCGCTACGCCTCTGTGCTCTGGCCAGCAAGTTTTTTTTAGCATTTCAGCTAATAAATCTCGTAAATGCAATAAATGTAAAAGTTGCATCATAAAAACTGCAGCCAAAGAGGGAGTGAGACAGCGACAGGGACAGAGCAAGAGAAGAGGAGAGGGAGAGAGACAGGGAGCATCATGCTGCGGGGGACTTATTCGATGGGGATTCTGGCAACAAGCTGCTAATTGCGAAGCGTTGCGTTCGATGTGCTTAAAATCTCAACAAATATTTGCATATTTTTACCAATAATGAACCAACAACTGTCACTCAAAGTTTATATCATAGTATTTAGAGCTGATTGCTGGGGAATTTTAGTTACCATAAACGGGTTAAAGCGGCCGTAAAAAACTTACTCGGCAAAAGTTGTGAAGCCCACGGCGAGATTGGTGAAAACATGGAAAATGTTTCACAATACGCGCGGAGTCAATAATGCTGAACAATGCGAGAGTGTGTGTGTGTGTGTGTGTGTGGCAGGTATAGGTGGCAACGTTGCACAGCCAGCCGTCACTGGCACCGGCAACACCGGCACCACCGCCACCGGTCGTGGCCCCACGTTGCCCAATCAATTTTTGATGGACGTGCGAAAATTTATGGTGAAAAATATATTTGACTATGCACAATGAACCCGCGAGTTGGTAAATTGTGCAAAAGCTACGGAGCACCGATTCGACCAACATCCATGTCCACTAGTGTGGCTAGCCCCAGCTACGCAGCCCCGCAGTACCCCCTTGACGTCCCTTACCCTTGGCAACTTCTCCTGGACTGTGCTAAGCCAACGCTTGCCCCAAAGTTGGGGTCGCTATACAAAATGTACTATATATATTTTTATGCACATGAACAACACGACAACAACAACAACAAGAGTGAAACACAATACATTTATATTGTTGTGTATTATTTTTATTTGTTGCGTATTTATGACGCTAGGGGGCGTTGCTGTGTTGGCCATTGCTTGATACATTTGATACCCGCCCACAATGAAGTGCAAAAATATTGAAGTATTTTCAGTCGATGTGGAAGTATATGTTGGTATTTCTATATATGCACAGTATGTGCACAATATATCACTTTCTTAGTATATGTATTGTCAGTATATATAGTCTATGTACAGTTGTGTTCAAAATAAAAACACTGCCCGGCAAGATTTAGTTCCAATCATATTCATTTATGCGCTGATTTAATGAAAATGTTTGTCCTTTATTGTCCTATCTGATCGAAGTATATAATATGTCGCCTTTATATGCTATTGATATAAGACAATATATAGTATATAGTATGATATAAGGCTACTATAGTGAACTAATCATCACTGAAATTGCAGATATGTTTGAAAGTTACTATACTAGTTATTATAATTATAGTACTATTGCTATAACTATAATTATTAAATGTAATCTATGAAAGTCCGGAAATTTATAAGATATTTTAGGTAATATTTATTCAAGGACTCAGATTGTATGCTATTGTATCTATTGTACTTTAACTTCGTGTTAAAAGAAACTTCCTGAGTATTCATATTAATATAATAAATGTATTATATATTGTATAATATATGGATATAATATATATTGTATAATGTATTTATTGTATATTCTATAATATACATGTTCATAGAACGACAATAGATAGGCCAGATCAATATGAATTAAATTCCAAATTAGATTGTGTGTTAACCTTTGATATTTCAATTTTATACCATCTTATTCTAAGAAGATTCCACCTGTGTTAATGTGGAAAGTTTATAGATATATATGTATATTTTATATTTACAATACCAATGTTGTTGCAAGTTAGGGTGTCCAAAAAGTCGGGTTTTTTGGGCCAGTTGCTGTTGTTGTTGCCGCTCTATGAAGCGTTTTAAAGTGCTTCCAGGCAATTTGCCGATAAACAATCGCTGAAATAACCAACATGAAATATTTAAAAAGTACTCAAATAGCCTAGCACACACCCCCCTCTCTTCCCCTCTGTCTCTATGCTGCTCTCTCTCTCTCCCTCTCTCTCGCACTCTCCGTTGGCGGTTCGCGTTGGTGTTGCTGCCGCTTCGTTACCTCTTGCGGCGCGTTTGATTTGATTTATTTGGAATTTGCATTTTTGGCGCCATCCGCAGTTGCCGGGTAACCCCCTCATCTACCCTTCAACAGTCCCGACCCCCTTTTAGAATTTGGTAGCTCGTTGCAACTTGCATTTTTAAACATGTTGCATACTTTTGTGCGTTGCGAGGCATGAAGCGAATGCGAGTGCAGGCGAGTGGGGCAACGCTCTTTAGCCCCCGAACATTTCGATTACTTCCCACTAATTCCCGCCAACTGACTGTGACTGACTCCACTCGAGAATCGTTCAGCTCGAAGGGATAACTCACTGGCCAAGTGAAGTGGAACTTCCCAAAGAATTCTCCTTCACATTCCCCATGAAGCGAGGTGTGTTTTCAACGCGCGAATTAACGAAAGTTCGCAAATTTTAAGAAGCTCTTCGACCCTGCAACAGTCTGTGTGTCATAATGGCAGATAATACATCATTGTGAAGGTGTTCTTCATGGGATTATCGGTATTTATCTGCCAATACAGCAGATTGATGGGTATAAGTATGGAAAAGTATGGCAAAGTATTGTGCCAAATTGTATTTATATAAAATCATATATTATATTATTGGAATAAAAGTAATATTATACAAGATATTTACTATAAACTTGTTATATAATACATGTTTCAAAGTAAAGTATAGCATTGAATAGAAATGTATAGTAGTATATAGAAGTAAAGTATAGCAAATTATATAGTATAGTATAGAATAATATAACAGAATATGGCATAGTATAGCTTAGTATAGCAGAGTATAGCATACTATGGCTTAGTATAGAGTAGTATAGTATAGTATAGAATTGTATAGCATAGTATACCATATTTTATCTGAATAGTATAGCAGAGCACAGCATAGTATATCATAGTACAGCACAGTATAGAAGATTGTATAATATTGTATTGTATAGTAGAGTATAGTATAGTATATTATAGTAAAGTATAGTACATTACAGCCGAGTGTAGCATAGAAAAGCAAAGTAAAGCTTAAGAGAGTATAGCGAAGTATAGCAAATATACCATACAAATTTCTTTATGTAGTATATAGTATAATATATGTATCGTATCGTATATACATACAAAGTATAATGCTGCTATATAGTAATAGTATTTCTTATAACTCTCAAAATACTTTAAATACTAAACTAAAGTAACGAGTTTGTTCATACCATACCATCAAAATAGTGTTAAGTTCCATACTTTCTTTTCTCTATATAGCTGTTCTTATTTATCTCTACCTTTACCTTAGCTTTTTTTGCAAAGTTTATTTGAGACAGAAATAAATAAGATCAAGCAACCTCGATATCTCTCTTGCATTTCCATTTGATTCCATTCGATTCTGTTGACCCCCTTCATCACGAATTCCCTTCTCGAATATATTTGGAATATTCATTTATTTTCACATTTTCTGCCCAGTCGAATGCGAAGAAATAATTTGTACTAATCGAAGCAGAGCTTTACGTAGTATTTGCAGTTTGAATTAGATTTCGAAATTCCGAATATATCGCAAAACGAGTAAAATGCGCCACTCAAACGAAAATTGGGCGTCAATAGAGAGAACTGAAATAGAACTATAAAATATACAAGTTATGAAATATTTTCACAGCAGGGCAGGAGAAGAAGGACGGGGGAGGGGAGTGAGGTTAGAGGTCTGACAGGGGCAACAGAGGCGTCGCTACCGTTTTTGGTTTCAGAAATTTCTGGCCATGAAAATTGCATCGAGTCGGATTTGGTTATTAGAATTCCATCGAATTGGATTTGAAATTGAAATATTTAACACATTCGTGGCGGGGACTGGGCGAGAAGAAGGGGAGTGTGGGGGGGGGAAGTGGATGCATCCGCAGCAGGACATGAATCCCTGTTGAATTGAATATGAATATGAATATGAGTAGAGCGTATCAATTGAGCATCTCTGTCTCCCTTCCTATCTGGCTCTCTGCCTCCCCCTCTTCCTCTATCTCTCTCTTTCCGACTATGCAATTTTAATGGGCCGCCAGAGTAATTGTAGCTGACCCACTGTGCGAGTGAAATGTTATTTTTCTATTTATTTTCTGTGGAAAAGAAAAGCGCTTTCACTTTCCTGATCCGGTTACGCAACGGCGGTATCTTGCCTGCACCCAGCGCTGGCCCTACGACCGTACGTAGGTATTCTCCTCTCGTATTCTCCTATTCTCATATTCGCAATCACATTCGTCCTGGCAGTCCTTCCTCCTCACAGCTGACTGGGCAAACAAATTGCGCAATCAGGCGCAAATAACAAAAAGCAGAAAATGTAATGAAAGCAAAGCAACAGCAGAAGGAAATGAAACGAAAGGAAAGCAAAACGCGTGCAGCCCTTAGATCATATCGCATCAACATCATCATCACAGCAGCATCATCATCGTCATCATCAATGCCCAACGGGCCCCTCAAATATCTGACCAACTTGGGCTGCCCTGATGCGCAGCTAACGGGAAACTGATAAAAGTATTTCAATTAGTGTCAGGAAATAGGCACACACACACGCAGGCACGCACACACAGAGGCACACTGGCACACACAGGATGAAATAAATGATGAATCTTTGAATAATTTGCAAGTGTGCAATGCGTTAAATGTATTTGCCAGTATATTATGTACACATACATACTCAGTGTGTGTGTGCCAGTGTGTGTGTCTGTGTGTGTGTGTGCATGCTCGAATGCCTTTTTTTCACCCTCAGGCGACAACGCCAACGCCAAAGCCAAAACAACAACAATGGCTGCCGCTGAAGCTGAAGCTGACGACGGTTGACACGAGACGAGCCAAATTAAACAAGAAGAGCAAGAAGAAGAAGAAGAAGTAGAAAAGCAAAGCAAAACACACACACGTGTAGTGTGTATATGTATGTGTTTGTGTGTGCATTACATCATCGTCGTATCAGTCGCATGGGCAGTGGGCGTTGGGCGTGCCACGCGCTGCCATTTTATTAGAAAACGCCATGTAAAACGACAGACGACAGCAGAGGCGGAGGCAGGGATAGGGGCAGGGACAGAGGCGGGGACGAAGGCAGAGACGGAGGCAGGGACAGAGACAAATTCACCATTTTGTCACGACTGTCACACACACACACACACACTGAGGATAACATGCAGTCAACAATGTGTGGGCAAACAAACAGCAGCAGCAGCAGAGCAGCAGCAGCAACAACTACCGTAATAGCTACAACAACAAAAACACCAACAGCTGCTGCTGCTGCCTCCTCTCTCGCTGTTTTGGTGGTGACAAAATCTAAACGCGCTGCGACGTCAACGTCAACGACGCGTCGCACAAAACTCACCACAGCAGCGACTGCGGCAGCGACAGCGACGCAGTGTCATCAGCAGCAGCGACGTTGTGCGCTCTCTCACTCTCACTCATATGCGCTCTCTCGTGTGCCAAGAAAACAACCCCCGCTCTCTCTCTCGTGTGTGTGTGTGAGAGACGGAGAGTGCCGGCACCGGCACTTGGCCAATGCTGACACATGTGACCGTTAGGCAGCGCAGCCAACGTCGACGCAGCAGTAGCAGATTGAGTGATAGCGCGATCGGCGCGTATAGATCGTGAGTTAAATCGAGGTTAGGATGCTCTCGCCAACAAGAACAAACAACAACAGCAACTAGACATTGTTTGTCGCGTTGAACAACCCTGTCGTTGAGTCGCAAACAACCCTTAACAGCGCTGACAACAACAACAAGAACAGAAACAACAAGAGGAACAACAACAACAGCAAGAGGAACAGCGACAACAGCCCCTTTTTGCTGCCTTTTCTTTTTTTGTTCTTCGCAAGACGCGCGTTGCGCACGCTACGCAACAGATGGCGCCTCAAGGCATTGTCGCTGTTGTCGCCAATTGCGCATAGATGGCGCCACAAGCAGCTGCATATGAATTGAGGCATTTAATCATTCAGTCGAGCGATTTGTCGCTACAAAACGAATAAAAACCGTTGAGCGACTTATGCAGCTTGACGAAGTGGGGATGAGGGGGTGAGGGGGAGAGAAATATCAGAAGGACCATTGTGGCCAGTCGCAGGAAAGGCGCATAAATTTTACTTCATGGCAGGGCAGCTGAGGCATTCTGTGTGTGTGTGAGGGAGTCTGTGTGTGTGAGGTATTCTGTGTGTGTGTTTGTGTGTATGTGTTTGTGTGTATGTGTTTGTGTGTGTGCGAGGGGCAACACAGCACAACAAACAGCTGGCGGTCATATTTTCCAGTCAACAAGGCAACAACAAACAAAACAAGGCACGAAACGGAGCCACTACACACATGTCCCACGCCCCACGCCCACGCCCCACGTCCTGATACCCATGCACCTCCTTCCCTACCCTCCTGGGCAGGCGCCTCTCATGCTCCATTTCTCGATCCCTGAGCTCCAACGCTGCCAACCCACGCAGTTTTGGCTGAAGCTGATGCTGCCTGGTGCTGCTGCTGTTCCTGTTGGCTTTTAAGCAGAAAATCATACAAACAAAACCGCCAGCTGTGCCAGGCCATGCACACACACACACACACACACACACACAGGCACACACAGGCACACTCACACACTGCTGCACACTCACTCGGGCACTTCCATCTCTCTGTGCGTCGCTCAACTTTGCCTCTGTTTATTAGACTGACCCAAAATGGAGCCCCGTGTATGTGAGATGAACTATTCGGTTTACCCTTGAAAGGCAACTTTCTGCCGAGGGGAAGGATGGGAGAAGGAGGGTCGTTGTAAAAGTTGAGTGAGTTGTGTTTTTGATAATTTCTTAAAAATATTTATGGGGCAGCGCTTTAATTATGTTTTCTTGTGCAATGTTTTAGTTAAGTTTTTGCTGTTATCGCTAAGTTATCGATTAGTAATCGATAGTGGAAGTTGAGTAAAAACTTTAAATATATTTTCTTGCAATGTTTTGTGCTTATGTCGTACTTATCGAAAGTTTACTTGTGTTGTGTTGTTTACTGTTGTTATCGATGAGTAGTCGACCGTGACTGTGTAACAAATTGTTTTTAACGATTGAAAACTGTACTTATTGCTTTGACAACTCGATAACTTATCGATAGCTGTACTTATTAAAGATCTGGGTGTATTTTTGATACAAATAGAGTAGGACATATTCGATAACATAATCGATTATGTTGCACAGCTGTCAAGATTATCGATGACTACTCGAATCTAACTTGAATTGATAAAAAATTGTTTTCAACAATTTTATCGATTGTTATCGAACATTAAAAATGACTTTGCTTAGAGATACGTTTAGTTTATCTCTTCTCTCTCATTCTTTATATCTTTCTCTAATTCTCTGTCTTTCTCCATCTCCTTCTCTATTTATCTCCATTTCATTCTCTGTCTCCTGCTCTTTAAATCTTTTTCTATCTCCTTCCATACATCTTTCTCTCTCTCTCTCTCTACATTTCTTTTCTTCTCTCTCTTTTTCTCTCTCCGCAAGCACAGACGACACACTTATTAGCCAATTGCATTTCCACAATCCTTTTTGGCAGGCTCAACCAAAATGGCTGACTACATTTTCTCAGCCAGCTCTCTCTCTCTCCCCCTCTCTCTCTATCTATCTCCTCCTTTAGGCAATCCCCTCCCCCCACTCTATGCCAACTCGATGAACGATGCCCTTTGGGTCTGCTAGCGTTGGCTACACTCAATTTTCACAGGCGACACAGCCTGATTGTATGTGTGTGTTGTGTGTGTGTGTGTTGCGTGTGTATATATGTGTGTTGTGTATGTGTTGCGTGTGTATGTGTGTGTGTATACAGTTCATAGCCAAAAGTTATGGATTCAACTTTTGGCCAATTTAATTTTCTCGCCTGAAACGGCTACAGAGCGCAACGTCAACAGCCTCACGTTGACCAACCCCCACTCTACCCTCGAGCCAAGCCAAGCTGACCTGCAGCCCCTTCAGCCTCCCTCGACCCCCTCTGCTGATGTGCGTATGTGTGTGTGTGCATTGTGACGACTCAGACCCAGAGAGAGAGTCGTTGCTGGTTCAGGTTCAGGTTCAGATCCGGCGACCTGGCGCCCGCATTCACAGATGATTTAGTCGATGCCAAAGGGCAGAGGGGATCAAGGAAGGGGGATGGTGAGGGAGGGGGGGGGGGGTAGGCTGTGGCAGGACATGGGCGCATTCAGTGTGGACACATTGTGCCCCATTAGTTTCTACGCCAGCAACAGCAGGCAAATTTGCATGATTTTGCATGGTGTGCGTTGTTGTTGCTGTTGTTGTAATAAGAAATGCTTTATGCACGCACTTCCAGTCTGTACCTCCCTTCACTCCCTGCCCATGCCACTGCCCCTGCTCCTGTCCCTGTCATGTCCTGTTATGTCCTGCCCTGCGAGAGTGACCAGTTTTCCGGCCCATTTAATTTTGTACTCGCATCAAGCCCGCACTTTTTATGCACAACATTTCTTTCTTTCTCTTGTGGAACTACCCCGGAGGGTATCATCTGTTATGTCGAGCGACTTGTAACGACTCTTTTCTAGACCATATTTGATATATTTACAAACTATTGTTGTTTTTTCGACAAGTTTGAGGAGTAAACTAATGAAATTAGGTAAACATGTTCAGTTTTATTAATTGAATCGAGTAAGTGAAGATATAACTTATTATACGTGTGCGATAAAAAGATAATAGTTTTCAATATGAGAGAGTTTTCAATTGAGCTATTATATTATGCAAAAGAATTGCTGGCAAACACTTGACAAGCTTCGGTTATGATAAAGATAAGAACAATATAGGTTTGCTAACTTGAGAATCTTTTTTGATGACTAGTTCACTAAGAAGATATATGTAGATAGTTGACTGCATGTATACTATAAAGGGTTAATACTTCTTACAAGCTTCATTTGTGACAGTGTCATATCATCACAAAATCCAAGCCACATGCAGGGTATTCTGTATTCGATCTACCACTTCCAGTTTGTGTGTTTCATCTCTTTTTGGCACTTTGATTTTTGCGGCCTTTGCAGCAACGAAGCAATTCGATGATGGTCTAATAAAATTATCCATATTTTATGGACATATATATATATATATATGTATATGCATATATTCTCTTTTTTGTGGGCTTTGCTAGACAGGGTGGCTTGTGGGCTGGCAAGAGAACTCCAGACAACTCCAACAACCAACATAAGGAATTCGCAATCCAATATGAACATTTTAATCAGTTGCTCGAAATGTGCTAACAAATTGCATATGCCACACTTTGCAAAACCGATGCTAACATCTCAGATGATTTTTATCTTTGATTATTTATTTCAAATTTGTTTGCTGGTTTTATATTTCCCATTTCGAGTGCAATCCAGAGAGTTCTATTGGGAGTTAAGCTGGCAAACATTTCTAGATACATATGTTGTCTTTATTTGTGGTTAACATATATCTGAACATGAGGATAACCGGATATAAAATGCCTTAAGAACTAGAGCATTGGCGTTATCATATAGTAAAATTTTACAAATAAGTTGTACGAACTATGCTCATCAAACAGGACCTTTGAAGACCTACAACTATTTTAAAGTGCTGCAGTACTTTGTATTTAACATATTCAATTTAGTTTTCCATTTAAATGCGGAGCAACTAACTGAATTAAATATTACAAAGCATATTTTAGGCAAATTAGTATGCATCATCATAATTAATGTAGTGTCCTGCGGGGTGGGGAGTGCAGAAGGGAGGGAGTTAGGTGTCAGAAGGTCCTCTGCTGTTTGCCCCAAAAGGGTTGTCAAGTTGCGCACCTAAGTAGCGCCCACATAATTCCGACATGTTGCAAAATGGTACTAACCCTTTTTAATGGCTAAAGAATGCGGCGAATTGTGGGGCAAGGCAGGATAGGGCTTGGGGCAGGGGCAGCAGAGGCGGCAAACTTGTAAGCAGAGTGAAAAGAATAAAAAGATGGGGCAAGCCAGCAACAGCAGCTATTTTCAAGTTGAACTTTTACACACATCCACACACACTCACACACACAAACACAGTTGGCATCGCTGCTGCGTGTGTGTGTGTGCACTCAAGTGGGGCAGCTTCATCTTCAGCTGGCGCCGCTGTTGCAGCAACTTGAGGCGAACTTGCAGCAGCAAAAAAGCTTTGAAAGAATGCCGACAACAGGCGTGTGTGTGTGGGGTGTGTATGTGAGAGGGTGTGTGTGTTTTGTTTGGTTTTGTTAAGCTTAATTTGTTCACTTGCTTTGATGTGTCGACTGAGTGCGGGTGACGTTGCTAAGGGGGGGGTAGGGCCAGTGGCAGAGGGTGCTGCCCTCTGCCCGTTTATATATGTGGGGCATGCCGCACTGACTGAAGGATGTCTTTTGCCCGCTTTGCGCCTTTCTTGCAATAATCGAGCACGACGAGCACCACTTGGCTTTCTCCTTGGCAGTTCCTCCTCGAGTTCATCTCGTGCCGCTCCTGCTCTGCTGCGTCCGGCTCGCCAGGTGTGAAACATTATGCCATTTATTGCATGAAGCTGCCTCTCGAGTGCCTCACTCAAGTGTGTGTGTGTGTGTGCGAGTGTGTGTGTCCGACTGTCTCTTCTCTGTCTCACTCACAGTCTCTACCTCTCTCGAGTGTGTCAACTTGTGCTTTGTGTCCTCTAAACTGTTGCCCAACTTGGGGCGATTAGCAACCGCTTTCGATATGCGATAATACAATAAAAAGTTTCGCAACTTTTTTAACTATTTCAACTGTCACCTTTGCTGCAGAGGGAGGGGCAGGGGACAGCTCAGTGATAAATCAATTATGAAACCATAAAAAACAAAGTTAAGTGTTGGATATGAGTTGACAGAGATTTTATGATGAGATTAGGCATGTGTGAAGGTATTTAGAGACGGTTTTAGACTACTTTGGTTTATCGATTATTTGAGTAAGTATATCTGTAGATATTTATGTATGTTTTTCTCTTGATATGTATTAAAAGCTGCAATTAAAGTTATGTAGTGCAAATTAAGAAGATTAGAAATGTGAAAAGGTCTCAAGAGCACGCTCTGTAGTGTAGATGGTGTTAGGTACTTTGGTGTATCGATTAATCAATTCTACGTCTATCGACAAATATTTGTATATGTACATATGTTGAAGACTTCAGTTTAGTAGTAGAAATAACGGAGTTGAATAGGTCATTTTGGATGTGGATAGGTCTTTTAGGAACGACCTATAGTGTAGATGGTTTTAGGAACTTTGGCAGTAGAATTTGGGTAGATTAGGAATATGAAAAGGTCTTAAGGGCACGTTCTTTAGTGATGGCGTTGATGTATCTGTAGATATTTGAATAAGTGTGTTTGTTGAAGAATTAAGTAGATCTTTAGGAAACAACATCTAGTGTAGATGGTTTTAGATACTTTGGCATGGGAAGTACCTATTCAATTCTACATTTATCTGCACATAATTAGTTGCTTATAGATGAATATGTATGTATGTTGAAGACCTAGTTTAGTAGTAGGAATTAGAGAGTTAGAAATATGAAAAGTTTTTAGGGGAACGGTTTTTAGTGCAGATGGTGTTAGGTTCTTCGGTACCTATATCGAGTATTCAATTCTACATCAAAATTCACGAAGATTTGAAATAACACTAGGCAACTTTTGCCACGCTTTGTGCGCTGCTTGATTACAATGACTTTGTTTTGATTCAATTTATGTGCTACGTGTGGCAAGTTGAGTTATTGAAAATTGTCTAGATTGACCTGGAACTGGGTTGGGAACAACAACTCCAGGGTTTCTCGGAAGCAGCGCGAGCACAATTAACCAGTCGATTGTCTGAGTTCTATTCTCTGAGAGGGGGCACTTGTTGTCACGATCCTCGCTCACACCTTCCCCTCTCCCTCTCTCTCTCTCTCTGGCAGGCTGCGCGTGTCGGCGACCCTCGTCTAGGTTACGTGTTGATGGTGTGAACGGCGACAATGCTTGGCGCCGATAAGATCGGATAGGAATGCTCCAACTCATTGAGAGACACCCCTTTCCAGTTGTAGTTATGATTATATGGAAAACAATCTGTAGTCAGATTCGTATTCATTCATAAAATTCGTGTAGAACTGATTTGTATGCAGAGAGTCGTGCAGCATTCCCTGAAATGCAATTGTATACCGTGTAAGGGAGTGGCAGTGGGGTAGGCACGACTTCAACTGGTGATGTTATATATAAAGTATATTTTACTACATTTGTAACTATAATAAACCAATTAGCCTCCTGGAACTCGGCAACTAGCCTTGGTGCAGCTATGAAATTTGGTTTGTAGATACCCTCTAAAGTATAACCTCAAAATATATGCAAACTGCCTTACTTATTGCCCGCTACAGCAAGGTATAAGCACGTCCTGCACGCTGCTCCTTATTGCCACAGCAATTTTCTTCACTGTCAGCAATTTGCAAGGTTCTTGTCGTTGTCCGGCTCACTGCAGCAGCAGCAGCAATTGCAACTGCAACTGCCGCCCGCTGCCCCGCCCCCATTTTATGAAGTGTCACATGAAATTTTGTAATTTTCTTATCCGAAATTCGTTGTCACTCGGCCAAGCCGACGGCCGTTTAAAGTGTCACGCGCCGCAACTGACAGAGGCAAAGTCAGTGGCAGGAAGGCAGTCGCGGGGGGCAAGGGGGAAAGTGGGTTGTGGTGTAGTGGCAAGTGGGGCAATTGTCGATTTGTCAGCCATTGGCAGGCACAAGTGTAATTTGGCTATTATGGAAATTGCACGCGGCATTGCCAACAGCAGCAGCAGCAACAGCAGCAACTCGCGCTGCCACAGCGGCAGCATGGCAACGCCGCAACAGCAATTTATGCTGCCACACACTTGGGGGCCAACTTATGGCGCATAAATATCGAGTGGCCAACGCCAACATAATTAATTTCAATTGACTAAACTACAATAGCAACAGCAGCAACAGTAAAGGCAGTAACAACAGCAACAGCAAAGGCAGCAACAGCAATTGCAGCAGCAGCAAAGGCCGTAACAACAACAGCAGCAATAGCAGCAGTACTGCAGCAGCAGTAACAGCAATAACAACAACAGCAGTAGCAGCAACAGCAGCAACTTCTGCAGCAGCAACAACAGCAACTACTGCAACAACAGCAGCAACAACTTGCGCCCAATTTCAGTTGGCGTTAGGTTTATTTAGACAATATGTTCAATAAAACTTTAACCAACACACACACGCACACACACACATATACAGGGCGTCGCTTAAACAGCTGCCGCTGCAAGTTTATGTGTGCGCAGGACGTGCCACACAAACACACACACACACACAGCAGCAGCAACTGCTGCAACTGACCCGCCAACATTGTGTAAAGCGAAGATTTATGCGACTTTGCCCCAAAAACTCTCGCTGTCACTCGCTGTGCCACACAAGCAGTAGAGAGGGAGGGGGAGGGATGGTGCAGGGGGTGTGTAGAATTGTGTGCGGGACTGTACTTCCGCTGTACCTTCTGGCCATGTGTGCGATGAGAGGTAGAAGTGGGAGGGGCAGGCAGAGCTTTGGCTTTGGGCTGCTGCAATTTGCATAGAAAGTGTCGCCACAAATTTTGCATACACTCAACGTATGTGGCATGTGTGTGTGCGTATGTGTGTTTGTGTGTGCTTTGCTTGGAGGCGGCTTTGTTAGTGGTCCAACCTTTTCTTAATTTGCTGTGAAACTATTGCCAGCTAAGCGTGGCAAGGGGCAGCGTGGCAATGCTTTCGGCCATCAGAGCTCGCTGGCTGGCTGGCCAAGTTAAATAGCCAGAAATTGTGCAACTTCCGGCTAAAAGCAGACGCCGCTGGCCGTTTGTCAGCCACGTTTTGCATTAATTAAGCCGAGCAAACAGCACAGTGGTGGGGAGGTGGTGGGTACTTAGGGGGAGACAGGATTAAAGCAGCTGTTGTAGAACTTATGAGACCGCAACAGAAGGCGACAAAATGCCAGAAGGAATTGGCTAAAGTTGGCTAGAAAGAAAAGGTGGAGGGGGTGGTTGGGAGGAGAATGCTTTAGAGGAGGGGCATAATTGTTCAGATTATGATGGTTATATAGTGAACCACAAATTTTAGATTAGGTTAGAATTATTATGTTACTAATTTCTTCAATATTCAAGATTTAGTCATGTTTTCTTTAAACAATTTTCTTTTTATTGCTGTTCAAACTGATTGATTCATCACACTTCTGGATTTTTCAGGATTTATATGTGATTTCACCTATATAAATATATATTCAACATTCTATAGTTTTGGTTAGAAACTCTCCCTATTTTCTTTTCGTTTTCTCATATTTATTTAGTAACAATAATTTAGATTATTTCGAGTATATTTTTGTTCAGAATTCTTTTCCAAAAACATCTTGGGTTTATAATATATATTTAAGAGAGCTATATATGTATATCTATATATGTATATGTAATATTTCTATTATATATTTCCATATATTTGACATATTTTTCATGTTCTTGGCTACAATACTCAAAAAGTTTCTTGATTTTCTAACTTATATCAAACAATCACTTTCATTCTCCATTAATTCAGTAGACTTAAGCGGAATCTTGAAATTATTCCGAGTATGTTATCATTTATTACATATAAACGTACTTATGCTACGTTCTGATCTATTATTTACACGCCTTCTCAATGATTCGTATGCATAGCACGAACCTAACCTCAAAATGCGCATAGATAAACGACACCTGTGCGAGGGTCTGCGGTACAGTCTCGCACACAGTTCGCGCAGAGCTTTGTGGTCTGAAGCTATTTTGTCAATTACATAACCTCAAAAGCAGCGTCGTTGCCTGGTTAACAATCCTGAGAAGGGGCTACACAAAGGAGGGGTGACATGGAGTAGGGCAGGGAACGGGGGAGGAGGGTGGGTAAGGTCTTTCTTTGGTTTCGTGTCTTGGGCTGCCAAATGGCTGAGGACACACAACAAACTGCAAACTTAAACACTTAATCTTTTCATTTAATGTTAATTTGTTTGTTTTTATCGACATATTTTTTGTAAGGGCGTGTGGGCGGGTAGGGGGTGGCTCTCCGGGGATGGTGAAAAAGAGGGGGAGAAATGGAAAATGCCGTTAAATGCGCGGCGCTTGTTACGACAACAAACTCATTTCACGTTATGACAAATTGCTGCCAATCAACATAATTCAGCGGCAAGCTAAGAAAGTGGCAAGCAGCTGGGCGGGGCAGGGCGGAGGGGGCGGCAAGAAGCCACACACAGTGAGACAGAGAGAGAGAGAGAGATAGAGGGAGAGTGAGAGGGAGAGCATGAGCGAGAGAGATAGCTAAGTTGTGTGGTGACACGCCTACGAAGCCTCAATACGCCTAGGCCTGTGCCTGATTAAAAGTCGCCAAAAAGAAATGGCCGTGCAGTCATGATAACTTGGCCTTTTTCTGGCTAACAATTCGCAAAGTTGCAGTGTAGCTGAGGATTAGCTATATCACTGAGAGATCTCTTTATTTTTTAGTTTATGCATGATTGGTTTAAATAAACCTACTTCCTTTTGGCGGTATTTTCGCTATTTTCAGAGGTAAATCAACTGAATTCAAGTATAATTATTCGATTTCTGTACATATTAATTATATCTGGCTTTGCTGTTAATAAACCTTTTATTTTATGGCGGTAAACCCGCTATATTTAGCGATAAGTCAACCAATTTAGCGGCAAACCAAACATTTTTTTTATATTTCTATTTCTTTTTATGTTATTACAATAATTATTGATAAGTTGCTTTAAAGCAAGCAAGACAAAGAGATAAAAAAGTTAAAAATGGCTAAATGTCCAACTCACTGCTTTCTAGCATGGCAGTATCAGTGTTTTTTTGTGCTGTGATGGAGGGAGAAAAGGCGAGAGGAGTGTGGAGGTTCGCTGGGTTGGCAGCCTTTTTTTTGGCGCTTTTTGACAAATGTCATGCCTCGCTGGCGCGCTGCTCACTTTAACGCTCATTGCTATTGCCACGCCCACTCATCAGTGCATAGCGTAGGCTGAGGAGCAGGGGGAAGACGCAGGAAACGGGAGCAGAGGCGCAGAGGAGGGAAGGAGCGTGGGCGACGGCAGAGCCGCCATAACAAATTGTTAGGCTATGACCTCGAAAACATTTGCCAGTTGCAAGTTGTCTTCGTGACGCAGAAGGAGAAGGTGAGAGAGTGAGAGAGAGAGAGAGATGGAGAGGAGGAGCAGAAACAGAAGGAGGTAGGGTAAGCGGCTTCGATACAGCAACTTCAAACTTGTCCTGCAGTTTTTCTCAGCTTGTTTGTAGGTGTAGGCAGCACCCTCAACGGTTGCTTGCCCCTCCTGCTCCACTCCTCCCTCTCCTTTTTCCGTCTTCCACGTGCCATACTTTGGTTATTATTTTCCTTTTTCTTCAACTTTTTTCGCCATGTTCTTCGGGGCTACTCGTCGTTTTGGCTTTCATGTGATAATTGCGGCGCATGAATTACAATTAATTCGTGACGATTCGTGCAAGAGCTTTGCGCCCAGGTAGACAGATAGACAGACAGGTGGTAGAGGTAGGTGGGCAACAGCGACAGCTACAGACAGACAATAGTACAGTAGAAAGGGAGAGGGGAGGGAAGAGGGGAATCTAGGGGCTGGCAGTGACAGAGGCAAATGCTTCGACGTCCGCGTGTCGTTAGCAGCGCCTGTTTATTATTCCGTTAATTCTCTCAACCCCCAAACGCCCCCCACTCCAGCTCTAACCCTAGTACCTTCCCCCCGGTACTTCATTCCCTTGCCTTGCCTGTGCTGCCAGGCAAACTGGCAACTCTTTCGGTTATTGTGGCTACGCGACATGCAACGCGGCGGTGACATCGCCAAAAACCAAAGCCAGAAGCCTCAGCGTAACCAGCTACCTCCAAAGGGGGTCGGGTTGCGGGGTGTAGGAGTGCATTGGGGTAGGGGGTAAGCGAGTGTAAGCAAAACACGCACACTCCTCGAACGCCAATCAACTGAATTTTAATGGGGCTGCCTGCGGAGTGGCAAGGAGGGGAAGGAGGTGGGCTTGAAGACGCCATTGAAGATCAGTTTTATGTTGATAAAGACTCTCTACATAATGCAGAAGAAGATCTTGCAATATATTGTTAAATATACTCAATAAAATACAGCAGAAGGTCTACCAATCCTCTCTTTCTTTCTCGATCTATCTCTACCTATCTCTGTTTATCTCTAACTCCTTCCGTTTTCTTGACTATTTCTTGTTCTCTTCTGACAGCTAAGCTCATCCTCCTGTCAACTCTAACTCTCTTCCAAGGCAGACAAATGCGCAATGTCCCAGGCACACTGGGCACAGCAGGTGCTCGCTTCTTTCTCTTCTTCACTCCCCTTCCTCCATTTTGTGGGTGACAAAATACCCCGATAATTGCTGGCAAATGAGCCACCTCCAACAGTTCTGCCTTTGCTTCCCATTGTAATGACTTTAACTTGATTAAGTGATGCCAAGACGCCGCTGTCAGTCCAAGAAAAACTTATTCGAATAGAAAATCCTGTGGTTTCACCCGACAAATCCAATATAACACCAACTTCATCCCATCTCAGTTGCGCCCAAAGCAACCGCAAATGCGTCGACCCTCCTCTCCTTCTGCGCTGCACAGCGAAACGAACTCCAACTGTGTGGGGTAGCTGCGATAATTTGGGTGCTGCAGTCACCGCGGGAAATGTAATAATACATCCGAAAATCAGTTGTTATTATTGTTAAGCGTAAACGATACCGCCAGAGTCCATTCATCTGTCTGCCTGTCCGCCGGAACTCCGCACGCACTTTGGCGGCATAATCACAGTAATCATAAGCCAGTCAGGCAGAGTCAGTACGGCCGGAGGGTTGCTTATGCCGAGCCGTCACTCCAACTCCATCTCCATCCATCTATATCCATTTCCATATCTATATCCATATCCATATCAACCCCCCTGTTTGCTTTTGCGCTGACTCGTTGGAAATGTTTTGTGCAATTGCGGCTCATAAAATCACAGCGGGTTAGCGTCTGGCGCGATCGAGAAACCAAAACCAAACTCACACACACACACACACGCACACCCAATACTGATTCCGATTCCGACTCCCTGAGCTCGACTCTTACTGCCCCAAGAAACTTGGCAATTTGAATCAATTCGCATGAAAGCGATGACAACAGCAATAAAATTCGCTGTGCGAATAATGCACCCACCCAGCCCAGCCAGGCCCAGCACAGTGGGACGGGAGATGCGGTAGCCAGGAGAAAGAGAGAGCGAGTGAAAGAGAGACAGGAGTTATGCCGGAAGGAGTTAACACAGAATCGGAACAGAGAACAACGGGATATCCCTATGAAATGCTAATTGGGTGCGAAATATTCTTCAGACTCACACACTAAGCTCTGAGCCCTAACCTCGTCGGCTTGCTTTATGCCTTATGGATAGGGTTGATTTGCGGGCCAGGAGAAGAGGTTTTCTATTACCGAAAGTAGAACACTTTTTTTCTATATAAAATCTTATGGAAATATGCTTCTGTTGATCTAATTTTATTCAGTTTTAACAAAGTTTATTGAGTTCCTTAATTATACATAGTTTACATTGATGCGGACCGTGGAATTTGGAACTTATTGTTTGATTTGAATAGCACTGTATATAAATTATATATTATAATACAATATATTATATTATATTACATACAATAGGTAGACAATAAAATGACAGACAGATGCACAGAAGTTCTAGTATATATTCCAGAAGCCAACCTTTTGAAATCGGTTATTTATGTATACAGATCAAGAATAAATAATGTATATATATATATATATATATAATCCATATATATATATATATATATATATTTATATATATATATATTATGTATAGCCACATATGAAGTTTAATGCACAAAACACAAAATTTAAGTTGCCAATAGACTGACAGATTGATGCACAGATGAGGTACAGAACTCTATGAAATCGGTCATATATGCATACTAATCATGAATATATAATTTATGCACTGAAAGACGTTTGCTTCTAAACAAAATGAATAACAACTGTGATAACGGTTAGAGTTAGAGAGTTACCTAGAGAAAACAAAAGCAGATAGCAAAGTTGTCTATAATTTCTCTACGGACTATATCTACTGGAAAGATAGACCGATATAGTGCAACCTTGGCATCTACAAAATAAAGTTCACCAGGCTAAATTCTGTTCAAGGTTCAGCATAAGTATATCGAATATGTTCAACTAAAGCCTAATCCGACACTCTTAACAGTCAAAATTGCATAATGCAAATAAATTACAATAATTTGCTGGTAGGCCTCTCTGCTCTCCATCCCACCTCCCCCTCCTCATAAAGTATCGTACTGACTTGAGAGCTTGTTGCAAATGATCTAAGCTTGCGTCCATATCGTATTGTTTTTCATCATCCTTGGGGGCACAGGATGCTGTTACAGTCTGACGTGCATGGAGAGTACGTAATGAAGTACGGAGAGTGGGGTACACTAAAAACCGTAGATCCCTTTGCTGGACACACACACAGACATACACACACACAGAGAGAGATAGAGGCACAGGCATGCACAGACATGTCATGGCGGCACCGCCTTCGTGTCTGGAGCTCTGCTAGTCGAAGGGGCACGTAATCCATTTGTTGTTTGCATGTCCATCTCTGGGTAACCCAAGCCCGGTTAGAAGGACCACGTTATGTGTGCATTGGACACAACTCAATTGGTTGAATTCTATGCCCAGACTTCTGTGTGTGTCTGTGTGTATGTGTGTGTGTGTGTTGTGTATGCTCACATTTCAATGCTCTGTTAATGATGAGAGACCACGGAACGAGTTAGCTGCCATTCTGCCAAATTCTGTTGCTGCCACAGCCAGTTGTCAGTTGTTGTTGTGTGCAACTGACGCACATTGCAGCAACTCTGATGTGATGAGGACGAGGCGCCGACACAGCCAGCCTGCCTTCCTGCCTGCCCTCTCTGTGTGTGTGTATTTGCGTGTTTGTGTGGTAGGAGTGGTCGTGCCTGGACACATTTCCGCTGCAGTTGCTTTTGGCCCCCAAAACGAGAACGAGAACGAGACATTCGAGAGGACGACTTGCAATTTGAGCGCTCGCATGGCATATTAATGGGCCTCGCCAACTGACCAACTCCATCCGCCTGGCACTGTTAGGGGTACAGCGGGCAGCTGGAGAGTTGCCTGGAGGGAGGACCTGAGGTAGGAGTCACAACGTGGGCGTGGACGTGCGTGTATCCAAGTTCGTTGTCTCCTTTCCCTTCTCTATCTTCATCGATGCTGCGCTGCTGTTGCCGCCATTTAGTTCATTAGAGCAAAAATGTTGTGATGCTGCACATAAACAAGCTGGTGGTGGTGGAGGGGGGGAGTAGGGTTAGTAGGGGGAGTGTGCCTGGGATTGGATGTGCTTGCGATTTTGGGGTTGGTTCTGCTGTCACTTAGCTCGAATCTTCCCCAAACTGTTTCAACTACTTCACTACGCATTTACGTGATTAATCAGTTGGCCACGTGTGCAACTATTCGTGTGTGTATGCCTGCGAGTTTGTGTGTGTGTGTGTGTGCGTGCGTGTGTCTGCGCTGCCTTGTGGGTGCAGAGCATATGCTCCTAAGTCATGCAAAGCGCTCGAAACGCTATAATTGCCCAACGACATTCATGAATTGAGAGTGGAAAATGCACTCGAAACTGCGTGTACGAGCAGCAAGCCACATGCCACATGCCACTTGCCACTTGCCACATGCTGCATGAGGTGAATACTTTTTATATCCAGCCAAAACGAGTATGATAGACTAGGGAAAGACTTTCAATCTAAAACACTAAGAAGTTCACAGTGTCTTTCCTTCAGCAGAGAAATGGAACTGTCTTTAGTAAAAATTAATGTTACGATGTGATAAATAAATATGATAAATATACGAGGGTCGTTTGATAAGTCCGTGACTTTTTGAATAAAATATATTTTTTTCGTCAAAGAAGCGTTTTATTTCTCAACATAATCTCCTTTTAGCTCTATACATTTAGTCCAGCGTTTTTCCAATTTTTTTATTCCTTCCAAATAATAGGTTTTCTCAAGGCCCTCAAAATAGTCGTTTGTTTCTGTGATGACCTCTTCATTTGACCCGAATCTCTTACCGCCGAGCCATTTCTTCATGTTTGGAAACAAAAAATAGTCACAGGGGGCTAAATCTGGAGAATATGCTGGATAGGGTAGCAGTTCGTAGCCCAATTTATGAAATTTTGCCATGCTGACTACACACGTGTGCACCCGTGCATTGTCCTGATGGAACAGCACTTTTTTTTCGCCAAATGCGGTCGTTTCTGCTTCAAATCAATATCGAATCTGTCCAAAAGCTCTGAATAATATTCGCCGGTGATCGTTTTACCCTTTTCAAGGTAATCGATGTGAATGATACCTTGTGCATCCCAAAAAACTGTGGCCATGACCTTGTTGGCCGACAGACCCACCTTGGCCTTCTTTGGTGCACGTTCACCCGGAGAAACCCACTGTCTTGATTGTTCTTTGGTCTCTGGTGTGGTGTGGTGGATCCATGTTTCGTCTACGGTAACGAAACGGCGCAAAAATTCGTTTGGATTGCGGTTGAACATCGCCAAACACTCCTTTGAAATGGTCACACGGTTGCGCTTATGGTCGTGTGTGAGCAATCGCGGCACCCATCGCGCGGAAAGCTTTTTCATGTCCAAATATTCATGTAAAATGTGATGTACCCGTTCAGTTGAGATGCCTACAGCCTCAGCTACCTCACGCACTTTCATTCTCCGATCATCCAATATCATTCCATGGATTTTGTCGACGATTTCTGGCATGACGACCTCTTTTGGGCGACCTGAACGTTCGGCATCACTTGTACTGGTACGACCACAACGGAACTCAGTAAACCATTTCTTAACCATTGAAATTGATGGTGCAGAGTCCCCATAATATTTATCAAGTCTTTCCTTGGTTTCGGTGATGGATTTTTCACGCAAAAAATAATGCTTAATTAGCACACGAAATTCACTTTTTTCCATTTTCGTTAAAATTCACGAGATCGTCTGCTTTCAATGCCTATAAAACGCAAACTAAGAAACGCAGCTTTCTCAAAATTTTACAGTCAGCTGTTAATCGATAACTGCTGACAGGAGCAGTGTTGTATTTAGAGCAGGTGCGCGGCAAATACAAAAAGTCACGGACTTATCAAACGACCCTCGTACCTCAAAAGATGAAGAAAGCATTTATATTGGGTATAAGGCAATCTCCTTTAAGAACTTCACATCTATCGAAGTTACCTCAAGAAAGTTACTTTAAGTTCTTCTCAAATAAATTCTTGGAACTTGGCAACTAATATTGCTTGTGTTGTAAAATTTATCATATAGATTCCTCAACAGCTCATTTCTTGTGTGGTACATATGGCGACAGAACTTCCAAGCAACTCAAAACTCAACTCATATAAAACAAACTTTGTTTGATGCAATTTTGTTTTGTTTATCGCATCTTTCTTGGCTTATATTTTGAAAAGGTTTAGTTAATGGTGATATAGAATATAGTGCAGGGTCTTCCGACATCTGAAGTTATCTTAATGCCTTATCTTGGGGAACATACTGAATAGTATGTAAGAAAGAAATTGTATCTCTCTTTATATTTTTAGTATTTTTATGTCTTTTAAATATCTTTCTCTCTGTCTATGATATGTATATCTTATTATGAAAATACAAACTATCTGTCTATAGGTTGGTATACTAAATAAATATTCCAGATCAAGCCTTTTAAGCAAACTCTTGTGTCTGCATCCACCACAAAGTTAAGATCTTCTCAATCAACTGTTGGCATACTATATACATATTCCAGATCAAGCCTTTCAGGCAATCTCCTCCAGCTGCTACCTTCCACAAAGTTAAGATCTTCTCGATCAACTGTTGATCTTTATACCTCGCAGTATATGGTATATACATATGTATGTTGAATATATGTATGCCTGACTTGATTTGTATATCTTTCTCTTTCTCCTCCCTCTCTCTCCCTCCCTCTCTTCCCCTCTCTCACTCTCTTCTTTAGCTTCTTCTTCCCTCTAATTATCGCATTGTAAGCTGCAAACAAAGCATTGAGTCGTATTCAAATGTTTTGCGACTTCTCTTTTTTTTTGTCAACTGATCCACGCTTTGACTTTGCTCTCGCATTGTTTGTTTGCTGTCTGTCTGTCCCCTCTGTCTGTCCGACTGGGTCGACTTATCAAGTTGACACCAAACAACTGCAGAAATTCCAAACAATTTCAATTTCAATTCAATTTGAATGGGCCGCAACTCTGGCAACTGTTTCGATGCGATTCAGAACTTCGAACTCGATTCGATTTCGAACTGCAACAGTAGGAGGGGGCATTGTGCAGATACATACATATGTGTGTGTGTGTGTGTTCGTTTCGTGTGGCAAATTATAGTCGGGCCAACTGACATAACCGCAGCTCGTTGCAGCCACATAACACGCTGTACAACGTGCAGCGTGCAGCGTGTGAAAGAGGTGTGCAGTGTCAGGTGCGGCTGCATTGAAGATCAGCGCAGCTTGGCTGTCTTCTCCTATCTCTCTCTCCCTCTCTCTCTCGCTCTCTCTGAACTCTGACATGGAGCAAGGTGAGGCAAGGCCAGCGAAGCATTTAACCAAAGTAATTTTCCCATTAGAGGCAACACTTTCGGGGCCGCTTACGGGGCGCATAAAACAACACGTTGCTGTCTACCGCAAAATGTTGCATGCCTCGCCGTCACTCCTGCCTCGCCTCGTCGCGTCGCATCGATCGCCGATCAAGCGCAACATTTGCCTAGACTTCGCAAAGTGCCCCGCTTTGTCTGGCTCTCCCTCTCTCTCTCTCTCCCTCCCTCTCTCTCTCCCTCCCTCTCTCTCTTCTCTGGTCAGTTGTTGTTGTTGTTGCTGCTGGACAGCTAATTGATCGGTTCCAAATGGTCGATCGCACGTAACGTAACGGCCGCATATGCGATCGCTGCGCGCGAAATATAGACGAAGACGACATTCGGCTATGCGATCGTATCACTCGATAAGCCATTGACTCTGCCCCTGAAAGGGCATTAAAAAGGTAGCCCGACCAGACCTGTATCCCAGCCGTGTACCCTCATCCACATCCACATCCTCACCCTCACCTTGACCCTCCCTAACTCATTGAGGCGTCACTCGAGTGCGATCGCTCGTTCAGTTTGATCGGTCAGAGCTGAGTTTCGCACAGGGGTTCGAGATCTTCTGTGCCTTGCTCGATGTGCAGCTAATTTTCTAAGCAGATACAATCGCTACCATGAAATAGATCACTGATCGCAGGTCTCGATCACTTTTGCTGATCTTCTCTGCTATAATTAATGCCGCCTCTTCAATGCTCTACTCCAAAGGGATCGCTTGAGGTGATGTGCATCCAATGCAGAAAGATAACTTGATCATTGGAATATTCGGTCTGATACTCTCTCTTTTGCTCTCTCAGATTCTATACTTGGGATTTCTTAAAGATCAGCAGAGCTGTTTGAGCCGATCTTTAAGAGCATCTGCTGCAGATATTCGTAGTCTTATAAAGTTTAAAGCATATTTAGTAGAATCTGTTCCTATACACTCTTTCGCATTCTTTTGTTTACAGCTTTTCAATATATTCTCTGTAGAATTCTTCACATAAACTAACTTCTTTTCTCTTTAATCAATTATTCCTCTTGTTCCACACCTTCCTTGCCCCCCTTCCTCGCCTTCATTAGAAAATTGTGCTGCGAATATTGAAAACGCATTAGGTTGATAGCTTTATTCCAATACCCCGAGATGGTCACCCTTGAGAACAATCTACCCTCAACAACAACTAATATGACACGACAATCAACAAGCGCAGAAGGCAACTCAATCGACAAGGACCAAACCCCCGTCCAGAAGACCTTCTCTCTCCTCTGGCAACTACTGCACCCATTACTCTATTATACCCTCCTCGCCACCCCCTTTCCCCTATGGTACTTGCATGCACTACACCCCTGAGTCGGACTGGCCTTTTTGCCTTTTGGCAAATCGTTGTAATTTACGAAATTGACACTCAAAAGATTCCCAGTATCCGGACGAGGCGCAACCCCAGCAATTAAACGACAGTCCCATATGGACCTGGACATTGCTGCGATGTCTGCGTGTGAGTGCGGGTGTGTGTGCGGGTGTGTGTGCGAGTGAGAGTGCGAGTCTAAGTGAAGGCAGCACAATTTGTCACACGATAACGTAAAAAGTGCCAATTGCAGTCGGGGTCGGGTCTGCTGCACTGCTGGTCAGCAAGGCAGGCAGTGTGTGTGTGTGTGAGGGGTCAACGCGTTGTCACAGCGGGGTCAGGGGTCAGCTGTGCTTGTGCAAATTAAATAAACTCTAATGTCTTTAATTTGTTTGAGTTGTTGTGTGCGCTTCCCCCCCTTGCACCCTGCAGCGGATGCAGTGAAGTGTGCGAGTCGCCAAGTCGCGACGACGCCTTCGATACCCATTTCGATAACCGATTGCACATGCCGAATTCGGGAATTTCCGAATTCCAACTACAATTCCAATTCCGATTCCGAGTACGTCGCATGTCGTCGCTGACGCTGCCCATAAATTTCGTATTAAATTGAGTGTTAAATGCTGGACGCAGGCAGCACCAGCAGCAGCAGCTCGCGTTGCCAACCGACGCGACGCCCCATCCCACATACTCCCCTCCCCATACCTACCTCCTCCTCCTCCTCCTACCCCCTCTTCTGCAACTCCTCTGACGACGAGTGTCGTCAGACCCCTCGCAACAAATGCGCCCAATGTGCAACCGTGCGCGTAGTTCCTTGTGACATCTCCGCTCCCCTCTCCTTCCTACCTCCGCCTCTCTCCCCTCTGCTGGCCACAATTCGTCAGTTGTAGCCAATTTATTATGCCCAATTCTTAACCGTTGTTCTCGTCGTTCTCTTTATTGCCCCGTTTTCGTCTTGCTTTACTCCACTCATTCTTCTTCTCTGGCACAGTTCGAGCTCGGCTTGGAAATCAATAAGTTCCATATGTTTGTGGGCTATACGCATACATCTCATTAGACATCTATCAAAGTAAGGTTCTTAAAGAGACGCAAGCAAAAAGTGTAGATGCAGCCAAAGGAGAGATTGAGAGAGACTGATAGAGAGGTGGACATACATACTTACCTGGCGTATATGTTTTAATATTCTGCATTAAATCTGGAAAAATATGCAAAGTATTACTGAGTATCCATTATGTTGAGCCTTTCAAATATCTCTTACATAATTACAATCGAGAGTTCTCATGAAAATATTTTATTGTAAAGCTCAAATTCCAATTTAAAATATTTTTCAAACATTCACAGAAGAGCAGAGAAGAAACCCCAAAGGATTTCATAAAAAATGCATTTTAACAATTGAATTAAATATGAATAATACACGTAGGTGTGGCCTGCACGAGCTGCACAACTAGCAGACACCCTGTTGCAGTTAAGTATTACAGATAAGGAAGGTAGTTGAGTGTGCTCGACTTGGATATACCCACTGCCCAAAGCTTTAATTGTTTAGCTAGGGAAATGATTTCTTTGTTTGTTACGCAATCGTAATGAAATTTACAAAACACATTTGAATGGTGATATTTATTATACACACCAAAATTTATTGTATTAGCATTCAAATTAAGCGTGCTTTTCGTTTTTTTCTATTTACGTGGGCAGAAAAGGGCATGGGTATGCAAGGTATGCTAACATCAATTTTATCTAAGTAGAATAAGAATAGCTCTTGTCGCTAAATTTGATAATCATATCTTTTATAGTTACTGAGTTTAAAGTGGTCATACAGACGGTTAATTGACGAACTTAGAAGTATAGGGCAGTTGCAATCGATGCAGTAGACTCTGCTTGCTCCAAAAATAGTATTAACTCATCTGTAACTATAGTCACTGCTCCTTCATCACTATATACCCTTCTATAGAATGGTAAGGTATAGGTACCTGATTCGCTTAAGGTATAGGTACCTTATACGCCTAAGGTACCTATGCCATTTGCCTTGATCATGTGCTGAGCAACCTGCTCTAGCATATAGAGACATCTTCATTTCAGGCTGCAGCTCCAATGCCAACTGCAATTCCACTTTCAATTCCAAGTTCAATTCCGACTTCAATTCCACTTCCAATTTGAGCATCCATCTCAATTGCCCGACTTGGTCAATGCGCCAGAGTGCGCGACATTTCGCAGTCGCAATTGGCGATTGCTGACGACACCCAATAAACACCATCCAATTACATGTTGTGCGTATGTCTCTCTCTGTGTGTGTGTGTGTGTGTGCAAGTTGGCAACAATCAACGGAGGTTAAAGCTGACGAAATACCACAGACAAAGGCTGCACCCTGGTAATTTCCCACAAAAGTATTTGAATGTCGTGTAAAGTGTTAAATTGTTTTAAATCTTTTTTTTTCCTTCCATTTTATTTGCCGCTGTTGTTGTCACAGTTGTTGTTGTTGTTGTTGTTGTGGCTACTGTGCCCGGTGTTCGGGTCAATACAGTCACATAAATCCCAGCGAAGCTGTGGTAATTTGAATAAAATATGCACAAACTGAGAGAGAGAGAGAGTGTGTGTGAGAGGGGGAAAGGAAGCTCCGATACGATACGACGTTGGGGTTAGGCAGTGCCACAGCCAGAGGCAACGGTATAGGCGCTAGAGGGGAGTGGGCTGACAGGTAACACTGGCATTGGCACTGCCACTGGTACTGGCACTGGCTATCGAGGCTCGCCAGGTACACTCGCTGCGCAGGCAGCTGCTTCAAAAGCGGCCGCCTTCGGGTGTCGATTGGAATTTTAAACGGAGCAGACCAGATAAACTTCTCCTCCTTCTCCCGCAGCTTTTGCACGCTTTCAGCAGCACAAACTCCTCTTCCTCCAGCTCCAGTTCCTTATCCAACTCCTACTCATCTCTCTTCTCTCCTCATCCTACTCCTACTCATCTCTCTCTCATTCTTTCGCTTGTCTCCTTTTCCTCCGCGCCCAACTCTTTTTCATTGTGTTGAAGTTTCTTTGTTTTGTCTGAGGGAATTTGAAAGGAAACCGAAAAGTGCTACTTAGTATATTATAACGATGTCAAACTGTTATACGCTGAGATTGTAAATAGTAAGTACAGGTATTCCCCAGCCTAAGAGAGTATGATTATCCCGATGATCATTTGACAATGTCACTAACTAGTATCATATAGGTATGACATGTACCTTTTAGTATCTTTCTTATGTTGGAATAGACTGACATGATAGTTATAATAGCATAGGTTACATCTAATAGATATCATATTTAATAGTTTATTATAGAGTTTTAAACGATAGTTTTCAAATATTGTCGGTAACGATAGTATATATATACGATAGTTATAATGTAATATCTAGTAGTTATTATATCTTACAGATCATAAGTAAGTAGAAACTGTATGATACGATCGTTTTCAGTTACTATTGGTATCGATAGTATGTATAATACGATAGGAATAATATGATGTCTAGTAGTTATCATTATCTCACAGTTCAATATAATACAGACACTGTTGTATACGATAGTTTTTAGTTACTATCGGTAACGATAGTATGTATATACGATAGCTATAATATGATGTCTAGCAGTTATCATTACCTCCCAGTTCATTATTATGCAGAAATTGTTGTATACGATAGTTTTTAGTTACTATCGGTAACGATAGTATGTATATACGATAGCTATAATATGATATCTAGCAGTTATCATTATCTCACAGTTCATTATCATACAAAAATTGTTTTATACGATAGTTTGCAGTCACTATCGCTTTACCGATTTGTAGCATAGTAGGGCTAGAATAATAAAGTGATTACTCTTTCTGCAATTTCCCCAGAACTGCGCAAGCGACTTCTTTGGCTTTCATATCATATCCCAAAGTTTTACAGGGTATCTGTAAGTCGTATTCTAGCAAGCCACTAACAATTTATGTACTTAAGATTTACCATGGATTGATTTGCCCTATTCAAATTGAGAGAGGGGACTTTACGACCTGCTCTGGATCGAGAGTATTCCAGTTAAGCATCTTCTTCTGCATCTACGTCTCTCTCTCTCTCTCTATCCCTCTCGCTCTGCATCTCTCTTCCCCCTTCCCCATCTCCTTGCAACGTCTGCAGCAACTATTTGCGTCTTCGCAATTGACACGAAAATCGCTGTGGAAAAAGGCAAATCAATCAAAGTGACAACAACCTCGCTAGACAGGTGCAAACGAACATGGCTGGCGAGCAGCAGGGGGGGGGGGCGGAGTACAGTTTGGCGATAGACTGTAGTATAGTGAGAGAGATGGGGGAAGGGGAAGGGGGGGTTAAATTGTGCCATTTGCTGTGGCAGCCGCAAAATGTCAACTGGCTTTGCATATGGAAATTGGATAATGACAACTGACCCGTTCGTTCTGCTTGTGCTATGTGAAAGGGGGAGTGCGAGGCAGGTGCACACAGCAGGTGCCTGGAGAGGGAAGAGGGGGGAGGAAGGGGCAGACGACGGAGTAATTTGCCATGAAATGGATGCCAATGCAATCGATGAGGGGCAACATCGAACGAATGCCAAATGAAAGCGGAGGCCTGCAGCTGCTTAATAAGTAAAGCGAACAGTGGCACAAGGGGGCAGGAGGGGTGTGTAGGCAGCAGGGGGTGAGGGGAAAGTAGGGGCCACTGTAGCGGGTGCAGCATGTGTGGCACAATGCCACACCGAAAGCACCGCATTATTTTTGAGTGGAGCCGCTTTTGTGGCGAGCCACCAAAATTGACCGCTAACTGATTTTCAAATTTGCGCCCACAACAGAGCAACAACAACAACAACAACCAGAGCAGGCGACAGAGGCGTGGCACCTCCACTTGCATAAGGGGGACCGCACCTACGCAGCTCGTTACAGCTGAATGCTGATGACGGCGGGAAGGGGGGAGAGGGTGCTATCGACGCTGGGATTGCAATTGGAATTGGAATTGAGTCTGCGCTTTTTGGTAACTCGACTTCCGGGCAATGCAGTGCCGGAGTTGTCAAGGGGGAGGAGAGGGGGGGGTGGGTAGATAGCAGGGAGGGGAAGAGGGCTCGTTGTGGCAGCCACTGTGGCAGCTACAAAAGCAATTTAATCGAGCATGAATTTTGGTTAAACTTGTAAAGCAACGCCTACACAGAGGCGTGGTTGGTAGAGGGGGGGCAGTGGAGGAGGGTTGCCAGGGGGGGGGGTCAGCATTTGCCGGATGTAGGGAATTTTAATTTGTCGCGTCGTTTAAACGCGACCGGCGCTGCTGGCGACAGGCCATGGCCGGGCCCAAAATACCATAAGGGGAGAGGGGGGCAGTAGGCTGGCAGAGGCGTAGGCAGTTGTTTAGTAAAGGAGGGGCAGAAGGAGGGGGGTAGGGTAACCCTTTAACGCCATCAGTCGGCGTCAGCGCATTCAATGAAGCGTTGCATTTGCGTTTGGGTTACCCGCACACACACACGCACACTCACACACACACACACTGAAATTGTCGCATGCCACGCCCACACGCCCCCTCGTTGCTGCTGCTGCTTTCGATTTCGATTTTTTGGCAGCGTTTTTGGGTTTTCAATCGTTTTTGGGTGGTTTTCATTAGGCCGCTTTGTCTGTCTGTCTCCCTCTCTTTATCTCTCTCTCTTCCTCACACACACACTATCTCTGCCTGTCATCTGTCTCCCTCTGCCTCCCCCCCTCATTACTCTCCGCCTCTGTCCATGGCACATTATTTATGGTCGCGCATTTGCATTTTGATGGCTAACCCCTTCTTGGCAGCCCCCTCACCCCTTCTCACTCGCTGTCTCCGCCACTGCATCTTCACCCTTAACCCTTTGTGTGCCCACACACACACACACACACACACACGTACAGGTGTGCGTGTGTGCGTGCAGCGTTTTTATGACCAGTGTAACCGAAAAATTGAAAACAAATTTCCACGTATTGATGGTCGCTGTTTAGGGGCAGCCAGGCAGGCGGGGAACAAGGGGACGAGGGGGGGCGGAGCTGGGACCGGCAGTGTGTGCTGTTTTTGTTTTCTTTTTTGTTTCTCTCAGTCGTTCTTTGCTGGTTGCGCATGAGAAGATAATCGTAAAAAAGGGAAATTGCGCTTATAAAATGATCAAAAGCGCGCACCACACGACAGCTTCGAGTCGAGAGGGAAATGCAAATTGTGCCTGCTCTCTCCCTGTCCCCCTCTACCATTGTATGTAAGTGTGTGTGTGTGTAAGAGTTGTTGCTGTAATTGGTGTGCCTGTGTTGTTGTAGCTGCTGCTGTTTAGGTTGATTAGGCCGCGAGGTGCTGACAGACGCAGCTTTTTGACTTTTCGATTTGCTTTTTTTATGGCGTCACATCAAGTTGTGTTGTTGTTGCTGTTGCTGCTGTTGTTGTACCTTATGTTGCTGTTGCTGCTGTTGTTGTCATAAAAAGTCAGCAGGCCCGTTTGCACCTGCCGTTGTCGTTGTCGTCCTCGTGGGGAAGCTGAAACTGCCCGCAGTTCCTGATTAGCATAAGTCGGGAATGCATTAAACCCAAGGGACAATAAAAAGTATCCTCTCTCTTTTTGGGGTCTCTTCCCCAATTGCTTTCTCTTTTCCTCTTTGTATACCGCCTCGATTTGTGCAATTCGATCATTGGTATTATACCAATTACGATGATCATGCAAAGTGTCTTGTAAGTGACTCAAGAAACAGTGAAGATTGCAGACTGCAAATAGGAATATATATATTAATATATATATATATATATTATATAAAGTATGGTATGGTACCATTAAGATGCATATATCTTTAGTATATATATAAAGTATGTGTTATATATGTCTATATATATGTATGTGATAATCCAAGAAAGTTACTTCAAACCAGAATGAAAAGCTTCTTTCGACATGCCAAATGTTTTGTACCTTTGCAAGGTTTTATTTCCTCCTATCGTTCCTACACTACTTATATATAGTGCTGCGGAATTGAATAATAATACTTCAATTACTATCTAACTTTGATAGGCACTGTTAAGTTAATATATATTAAAAACCATGCTGGTCTTCATAAAAAAGCACCCATTTTGGTCGATTGTTCCTATGACAGCTATATGTTCTGTGGGTCTGACTCTTTTGAAATTATATATACATATTATGTATATAGAAGAATTCCGCTGTAGTCAGCGGATAGTTGGTATGACAGCTATGCAATATATCGGTCCAATCCGGCTCGTTCCGACCTATTTTCAATTACCTATTAACCATCTATTAACCAGATGGACGGCCAGACAGACGGATGTACAGACGGACTGACAGATGGACGGACAGACAGATAAATGGACAAACAGACAGACAGACAAACGGACAAATAGACAGATGGACAGAGAGACAGACAGACGGACAGATGGACAGCAGACGGACATACAGACAGACTTGCCTAGATCAACTCTCCTGTTGATGCTGATTCTAAATACATACTCTTATAAGGTTGGAGATGCCTTCTAAGGTGCGTTGCAAACTTCTGTTCAAAATTAATATACCCTATGCAAAGGAATAATGAATATATCTTTCGTAAATATTTGTCTTATATATGTCTATATACTGATGTCTTTATGTATTTCATATGTATATTATGGACAATCTAAACATCAGAAGATATTTATAGTTAAGCTGTAAACTTTCAAGAAACTTACAAAAGGAAGCAACACATAGATTTAAATATGCACTTTATCACACACTAAACATAGTATATATAGTATGCCATAGTGCTCCGACTTGTGACTTCAGAATATACGATCATAACCTGCAATAAATTGGGTTAACTTGTTTCGTATATCATAAATTTGGAATGCAAATACAAAGATCTCATTGCGAGTTGCTGTCAACAATTTTGGCCTCTTTTTTGTTCACAAATCAAATTACAAAACTGTCTCGAGTGGGAGGGGGAGAGTGGGTGGGCAAGGAGGTAGGGTGTGCAGCGTGTGGCATGTGGCAAGTGGGAGGTTGGGGGTTGGGTGTTAAGGGCAACCTCGTCGTTGACAAGTTGAGCATTTTAATTGCCACCGTGCGGCCGCTTAAGTTAAATGTCAACAACAACAGCAACAACAATAATAACAACAACAATAATAACAACAACAGCAACAACAATAGCAACAACAAGGAGCTGCACTAGCAACAACATTTGTCACATAGCGAACTGTCTGTCAAGCTGCAACCCTTTTCCAATAGGCCACGTGGACTATGGTAAAGGGTAAGTGGATGGAGGAGGGAGGGGGGGAGTGTAACGGAAGGGAAGTGCGCAGTGCACGCAAAGAGTCAACTTCCTGTGCGTATCCACAGAATGCGCTAATAAAATATGCATAACAAACTTGAGCCAAGTAAGCCTCCCGTCCCCCCACCCCTTCACCCCATTCACTACCCCTCTTCCTCGCCTTCGCTCTGTTCCTGCACCATGAGGCAACTGTCGCACGCAATGCGCTACGCACCATTGTGAAAGGGTTAAAAATCGAAAGTATGAAAACAATTTTCCTCGATATGTCTGCATGTTGTTGTTGCCGTTCTGCCTCTTGTTGCTGTTGTTGTTCCCCTTGTTGTTGTTGTTCTCCTTGTTGTTGTTATTTCCCTTGTTGTTGCTGTTGCTCGTGTTGTCGTTGCTGTGTTAAATTGTCGGTCGTTGTCGCTGTCGCTGCGACTGTGACTTCTCTAACCCGTAAAACTATTATTATGATCATTATACTTCCCCCTCATCCCCTTCTTCTTCCTCCCCCTGCACCTCCACCCCTTCAACGACTCAATGACACCGCAACTCTGGCACCGCCCCCAAAAAACCGCGACTTACGTAGCTATGACTTACCACGGCGCCCTCTCTCTCTCTCCTTCGCCCCCTCTTGCCCTATTGCTGTCCCTGCCCCACCTACACTGGAACTTGCCGCACGCACTTTGTGCTCCTGTCACAGCTGGTTCTCTCTTATAAATGTTTTGGCAATAAAACGCAAGTTATGATAATGCACATTGACAGGCAGCAACTTGTCACAGCGACATGTCATGACATGCTGAAATTTTCAATTGATGACTAGCCGCGATATTATAATGGGCGATTTGTTGTCGTTGTTGTTGTTGTTCTTGTTCCATTTCATCGTCAACTTTGACAACGCACCACATCAAGTTGTCGCCGCACTTGGGCTTCACATGATAACCTATACTCATACCACATGCCACACGTTGCAGTGAAATGTAACAAGCTATATATGAATAAGGAAAGACTTGAGATGCAGTAGATATAGAAAAGATATAGATATACTCAGATAGACTTGGATATATGTACATATAGAAGAAATTGAATCAATATACTTGTATATATAGAAGATAATTAGAGAATATGCTTGAATATGTAGAAGATAATGATTGAATATACTTGAATATACATGTGTTTAATGGTAGAGAAAGAGAGAGAGAGAGAGTATCAGAGGATATAGAAGACAGATTGAAACGTTGATGCTGTAGAAGTATGTGAAACATATACCAGAACATGTTATTATTCTTTTAAAGGATAATTACTATGACTGTATAACTGCCTGCATAAAGTATGCTTTATATATACATATATATATATAATATACAGTAAATATCGTCCTAGGGGGGTTTTTTATAGGAAAGCACATGCTAAATGTGAATGGGGTAGGTGAGGAGAGACCTGAGAAGAAATACTTAGATACAAAAAGAGGAGCATAAAAGTAATGTGGATTAATATACGAATGAGAGTGTGAGCCAGAGAGTAAATACTAAGTTTACAGAGTATACAGAGTTTATATGTATAAACTTATTCTGTAAATCTTATCATGCCTTAGAGCCCTTAGGACTAAGTGAGAAAGAATGGAGAAACAGCAGATACAATTAGAATATGCCAAAATAGTGAAATGAAGCAGTGAGTTCCGAGATGGTTAAGAGCAAAGAGAGAGTAAAGAGAGAGCTAAGACTCCATTACAAAAGCAACAATGCAATTTTGTTAGCCAGATTTGTTCTCCAACTAATCGCCTAAGCGCTCATCTCCTAGGTTAACTGCAACAAACCCCCGTCCCTTGCTCTAACTACTTCACCCGTTCTGTTTCACTTCCTGCCCCTCTTGGCATGGTAAACAGCACCATAATTCATCCAACAAATAGCTCAGCCGCATTTACAAATAGCCCAATCGAGCGTGGGAGGACGGTGGAGAGAGAGAGAGAGGGAGATGGGGAGGAGGGAGAGTAACCAAGTGTTGTCAACATCGCCATAACCCTTCATCGAGCATCGGGTAGCCGCCGTGCCGCTTTGTGGAACTTGGTGGTGACACTGGCGACAGCGAGGACAATTAATAATCCGTAATTTATGCTGTGCATTCAGTTCCCATTTGACTTTCGGGCCAAAACACTCAAACTTATTGACAGAACTCAATGGAAAAAAGGGTTACGGGTTGAGGGGTCACATTTATTGCTGCACTTCAGCTCTCTTTCGGGCCTTGCTAGTGAAGCGTTACAATTTATAACCCGAAAGGCAAAAGGCGTCTCCAGTCGAGTGTAACCAACTCTATTTGAACAGCTTTGGAGCCGTCATACTCCGGGCATACGGACATACGGGCTCCGATCGGACTCGATTCCGTTGCGGGTTAAGTCTTTCAATTACCAAACCCAAAAAATTAGCTCTATCGTTGGCCAATCGCCTAGCCGGGCCGCCTTTGCCTTTGGCTAATCCTGCCTGTATATCCTGCAATGGGTTTCGTGCCGCATTCAATTAGGAACTGCGATGTTACTGATACACGGAGAGAGGTTAACGCTTGGCTTAGTCGAGGGTTAAACCGCGCCAACAGCGATAATCGTCGAGCGTTTAATCCTCATCGACCCCTTACGTGGTACCTGACCGATACCTCAGCCCCTTGGGGAGATTATAAACTTTGTTCTTATTGAATTAGAGGTTACACCTACCGATTTCGGGAACTATCATATCAGTCGGGATTATCGTAAGCTTGTTTCGTATTGCCTGGTTTCCTTTTATTATTTCAATCTAATTTCTTTTTTAATACATTGATAATGCGCTGTCCAAATTTCAATTGATTCGGATCACTATATTATATATATATATGCCATATACCATACCATACCATTTATAACAATTATTCCATTATATTATTGCTTGCTTGAAGTATCTTATTCGCTTTCAAGATACCTGAACCTCACTAAATCAACATTTGATTCATGTTGCACTTAATAAACAACCAAAGTTCCATGCTGGTCCTATAACTATATCCTATAGAAAGAATCACAATTAAATTCTTCGTGTTCCCACATATATTCATGTTCTTGCCAGATTAACCCTATTGAAACTGAGTAATGTTGTATATATATTAATGTTTTATATATTATATACATATATATGTATATTTATATGTACATAGTTGCCATAGGAACAATCGGTGAAGCTGTAATGATATAAAACCTGCGATATGTCGAAGGTAAACTGTCTTCCTCGTTTCCCTTTTGTTTCGTCATGTATTGTACAAAGCTATAGCTAAAGGTTATGCAACACATACTTTATCCCGTCGGAGGGGAGTCAAGGGTCAGATGGGCGTGGCACTGGCAACTTAATTATGACACGGGCTTGTTTGCTCGGCTTTATTTGCGCACTTTTATTGCGCGTCGACACAAAGGTCGCGATGCGATTGACGGCAATGTGATTGCTCATTTGTGCAAATACTTTGTGACTCGCAGAAAGATATATCATATATTGTAGGATATATATATACGATATATATATATACACATATGTATGTACTTATGCCCTTTGTTGGCTGGTTTGTTTGACAGCTGCGTTCCATTTGACAGTTGCAAAAAAAGGAAAAATATGTAAACAAATGCGAATAAAGGGAATCACAAATAATACAATAAAATGAAACACACTGATATCTTGTTGCATGTATGTTGTTGTTGTTGTTGTTTTTGTATTTGTTTATCATTTTTAGTAATAATTTTTATTTAATTTCCTTTGTTTTGTTGTTGTTTAATTAATTTTAATATAATTGCAGTGACATGAGGTGTTGTTGCTTCATCGTTAAATTTATATTATTTATGTATATAATATATATATATTTAAATATACATATATATGTATATATATATATAGATGTATATATGTGTATATATACTGTATATTGTATACATATATGCATATATAATGCTTGCTGATTTCCATTTCATTTTGTTGTTCTTCTTCTTGTTTGTTTGTCGTTTGTTTCTTGTTTTGTTTTTTGTTTTTGTTTTTGTCGTGTCTCGTTTTGCATTCGCATCTCTTTTTTAAATTTAATTAACTATAATTAATATTGCTTTTGCGTATAATTCATTCAAAAAACAGCTAAACAAACAAAAAAAAAATCAATTATATATATATATTTTTATGTATGTATGTATGTGTGTATGTATATAGTAGTGGGTATATAAGTTATATCATCGGTTATAAGGAAAAAACAAACTGCGCGCTACAAAATCTTTGCTCATTAAAATATTTCTTTCTCTCTTCTTCTTGCGTCTTTCCTTCTGCATTTCTATTCTGGTTTATTTTCTGCTAATGACAGAGTGCTAGGGAGGGGGCGTAACTCAGGGGGGGAGGGGTCCAAACTGCGTCTTTGTCGCTCTAAACTTATGCGAGGAACATGCGTTGAATGCCTTTCAATATTTCACTTAGATCGAACAAAAAAAAAATTGTATTGTTTACATATATAGAGATATACATATGCCTTATGTGGTACATGTGCATATGTTTATAGGGTTCATCGTATATACGTCTTTAAATTAAAACACACACAATAATACTAAGTAGCTATTCCGAGTCTGTGCTAAAGAATTATACGTATTCATATGTATGTTATAAGTATGTAAAAAAAGGTTCTTTGTTCTTTGGTTTTAGAACTTAAAAATAAAAAAAAAATCTACGAAAAGTAAAATAAAATAAAAGTAAAAGTAAGAGCTGTTTTTCTGTATCGTTTACATGCGAGTGTGTGTGTTGTGTGTGTGAGTGGGTGGGTGGGCTTGGTTGTGCGTGCCATCAAGTGCTGCTAGAGAGGGGAATACGTGAAGAAGACTATTGCTAGCTGGCAAATTACTATCACAAGACAGTATGTTATCGATATTACAACGACCTTGCGATCTTGCGATAGGACAGTATGTTGTCAATAGTACAACGACCTATACTATCGTAAGACAGCATGTTTTCGAAAGTTTTACGGCATATACTATCGCTAGACAGTATGTTATCGATAGATTAACGACCTATACCATTGACAGACAGTATAGTTTCGGTTGGTTAGGATCCAAACTATCGAAAGACAGTATGTTTTCGATACTTTAACAACCTATACCATCGCCAGACAGAATGCTATCGATAGTATGACAACCAACATTATTTTTAACATTCTCTCGATTGCTAGATCAGCCATCTCTCGAATAACTATCGAATGTGTGAGCAGACGATAGTTTTAATTTGCTTCCCCTTCCTATTCAACGTATTGTGCGTGGCTATGGGAGACTGTGGGGGGTGTGGCAGGTGATTATGTTGTTGTTGTTGTTGCTGTTGTGTCTCGAAAAGAACAAATTATCATAAATTATGCAGTTGATGGATTCAAACGGTGAACGGTACACGGTACTTAAGAACTACATAAATTAGTTTAATTATAGTTAATGCTTTCGCTTTACGCATTTTGTTTGTGTTGGTTTTTTTTATATCGATTTTCATTGCATTTTTTATTCCATTTATTTGTGGTTTTTTTTTATTTGTATATATTTTCTTTTTTTTGTTGTATTTTTGCATTTTTCTTATATCATTCAATTTACGATTACTAAAAAAAAAAATCCATCCTATGACTAAGAAAAAAATTACGTTTTTTGCTTATTTTCTTGTTGCTGTTGTCGGGTGTCTTCCACATTTTCTTTAGCTGTTGTTGTTGTTTGTTAAAGGATACATTGTATTTAGATTTACATCTATGTATATATAAATTTGAGTGTGTATGTGTGTGTGTGTGGTGGGGGAGGGGTGTACGGGTTTAGGCGCCATCTTTGATGTTGCTAATTTGTTTCAATCAATATCAATATATATCGATATATATCGTATAATAATATAAATTTGTCAGCGCTTCTCTCTTAACTGATCATCTGAAATATATATGTTTATATGTGTGTCTGTGTGTATGAGTGTGTGGGGGAGGGTGTGTGTGAGTGTGTAACATACATATAAAGTTATGCGTGGACTTAAGTGCTAAAGGGGGATGCAAAGGATAACGCAAAAAGGTTCAACTAATTGCAAGAGCACTGGGCAACGTTTAAGGAAACGGATACATCTCTCTATCTCTTCTTTCTTCCCATACCTTCCTTTCTCTCTCTCTCTCTCTGTCGCTCTGTCTTTAAACTAGGTTCAAAAGCTGGCGGGCCGTGCGCATCACAAAACATTTACAGGCTATGCTAGGTTAGGGTTACGCTTACATCGAGTCACAAAAAAAAAAACGAATTCTATACGCAAAAGCGACCCGCAACGTCTCTAGGCTCTAGGGGGAGAAGGGTATTACGAGTGTGTGAGTGAGTGTGTGTGTATATGTGTGTGTCTTTGTGGGGATTATGCTACACGCTATATGCCTATATTTCTCTGTATATATATATATATATATAAATACATATATAATGGGTATATCGATCGCTGGCGCTATTTACAGTCGAAACAGTCAACTGCCGCCGGTGGCCAGGGCCGGAGCACGGGCCCATGTCGCACGCTAAAGCTGCTGCAGCTGCACCGTTTGCGGTCAGACATCGACATCCAGATCAATGACTGAGCTGCGATCGTGCTCATCCTCATCATCCTCCTCCAGGCCGCCCTCATCGCAATCATCGGAGCGGCCGTCCAGTAATTGTCACTGATCCGTTGCGGCAGCCACATGATGCCCATGGTGCGACTGTTGTTGCTGCTGCTGTTGCTGCTGCTGCTGCTGATGCTGCTGGTGCGGATGTCCATGCGTGTGCTGTGGATGCTGTGGATGCCCATGATGCGCCTGTGTGTGATGCCCCATCTGGGCAGCATCCTCCGACAACAGCGCGGCTGCTGCTGCTGCCGCTGCCGCCGCCGCTGCTGCTGCTGCGCTGCCATTGTGCTGCACCTCCAGCCCGTTGACCATCTTCTCCATGCTCTTCAGCTCCGACGGCGAGTGCTGCGCCTGCCGCTTGAGCAGTGACGGCGGCGTTGTCGGCGACATTGATATGGGCCGCGTGGGTGGTGAATGCGACGAGGCACGCGGTCGTGGACTCGAGCTCAGGCTGCGTGGTCCACTATCCAGGCCCATGCCGCCGCCACCACCACCGCCGCTGGTTGCCAGCAGATTGGGTGGAGCTGCTGCATCGGCGCTGCCATTACCGCCGCCACTGCGATTTGCATTGGAACCGGGCGTGACTGCATCGAAGGCGGAGCCCAGGCTGCCCGGCAAGCTGTAGGGCGAGAAGCGATGACTCTTGAGTCCCTGCAGCGGCGACACGGGCGTGTGTCCAGCGGCCGCATAGGCGTGTCCAAAGAGTGCCGGATGCTGGGCGGCCAGTGCCAGTTGCGCATTGAAGAGCAGCCCGGGATTGAGGCCAGCGGGATTCATGGCCGCGGCCGCTGCCGGATTGTGCAGCAGTCCGAGATGCGGCGGCGGATAAAGTCCGTGCGGATAGAGGTAAGGCAACAGATGCGGCGACGGGTGAATCGGTGGTCCCACTGAGATGTTTGGCGACGGATAGCTGCCCGCTGCATTGAGCCCGGCTGCTGCGGCCGCCGCTGCAGCGGCAGCACCACCACCGCCGCCACCGCCAACACCCTCCTTGGGACTGCCTGTCGAGGTGGGGCGAAAGGCACCGCCGGTGCTGCCGCCGACGCTCTCCGAGCAGCTCGAGTCGCTGCCGTCGCGCTCCACATCGTCCGCCTGCAGACGGCGACGCAGTGCTTCCTCCGCGTTGGCCGCAGCCGCATGCTCGCCGGCGCCAGCGCCAGCCAAGTGATTGAACCAGGCAGCGAGTGCTGCTAAACGAACGGGAGATGATGCAGCGAGTAGTGAGTAGCGGTTAACGAGTTCCAAACAATGAGTAACGAGTGACGAGTAGCAAGTCACGAATTAGAAGTAACGAGTAGCGAGTGGCGAGTAACATATGACGAGTATGAAGTCACGAGTAGCAAGTAGAGTGTAGCGAGTGACGAGTGGCGAGTAGAAAGTAGCGAGTTACGAGTAACAGGTAGTGTTTGAGTAGGTTCCACAGGACAAGCCGCAAGTAGCGAGTAATAAGTAGCGAGTGACGAATAGCGAGTAGCATGTGACGAGAAGAGATTCACAAAATGAGCCGCAAGTAGCGTGTAACATGTAACGAGAAGAACAGAAACAAAACAAATCCAAAGTTAGTCAATCAATTTATAATCGATCTCTTGCAAGATCATATTCCACGCCACATGCATGGAGAAGTCTCCCACTTACCCGAGTGCTGATGCGCATGCATCTGTTGCAGCGAGTGACTCAACGGCAACAGTGGACTCTGCGGCGGTCCTACGACATCCAGTAGCTTATCCTCATCGTCCTGCTGATTATCGAGCAGTGCGGCCGCATGCGCCGGATGCAGATGCGGAGGTCTCCCGGCGTGCCCCAAATGCAGCGGCGCCCGCGAGCTGCTCACGTGCGTCGGATTCAGTTTGTCCGAATCGGACCCTCGATTGGACATCAGCGCCTGCCTGTAACAACAGTTGGGCGAGAGACAAGAAACAAATTAGAGCATACAGTTGGGCTAGTTGGGTGCTAATTGTGTGATTGATTGAGTGCTTGAATGAATACCCCTTTTAGAAAAATACCTGGCATGCCTGGACGTTAATTACCGCTGGGCATATTTGATGGCATTACACGAAATACGCTTCAACATATTTCCACAGCATATCAAAGTTATTTCTCTTTGCATCTATCTTTTATTGCAAATCCGCTCGAATACTATTGAAAATACCATCAAAATCAACGTAAAGTCCTGCACTGCACGGAATATCCTCACAGCCCTGCGCCAGGCGGGGCTTTTCGCGCTGTTTATTTTCGCATGAGGCTTTTGGGATCTAGTCGGGCGAGTGGGAGTGCGAGTGGGAGTGGCAGGACTTGCATAATATTTTCGCTAACTGGAATATCTGTTAAATGATAAAACGACGCTCGCAGCGTATACCCCACCATGAGGGGGAAGCAGGAGGAGGGAGCAGGGATCAAGAGAGTACGGTGGCCCGTTACAAGCGGAACCTTAATTGAAATGTAACAATGGCAGGCGGAAACAGGCGGCAGTTTGTGTCTGGGCCGACAATGAAATTGAAAAATAATTCAAAACACGTTAGTGTAATTTAGTGTCTGCACTGTCCGTAATACACCCCGTACTAGCCCTTCGCTCCCCTGCCACACCCCTCTCTGTCCGGCATTAGCCTGGCTATACGTTCGTATTTGGTACGTTTGCTTTTTTGTTGTTCACACATCAAAGCGGCGCTGGCAGCGTCAGCCCGTGCTCGCCAAATTGGGCAATTTACTGGCACACACACACACACACGTACTCACACACGTACACACACTCGCACCGTGCCGTGTGTGTATCATTATCACAGCAACCACAGCCGGAACCACCCATAGACAGTGGCTCGCATAGCTGGCGCATTTGCGCCACGGGCGTCTTCTTTTACACTTAACTGTTTTTCCACCTATGTGTGTGTGTGTGGGTGTGTGTGCGTGGGTGTGCCGACCTGCCTGTCTGTGTCTGTGTGTGTGTGTGCCTAATTTAATAGCAAATCAATTTGTGCTAATCCTGGCAGCGTTTCTAGCCCACCCACTTAACAACACTGCGAGCCAGCGAGGCGCCCAAATTGGGGCGCAGAAAAAAAAGGGAGAACATGCTGCAAATTTTCTATTTGATGTGTGTGTGTGAGTCTTGGTATTAGTGCTGCTTAAGTCAGTCAATGATCTAAAGGAAGATGGAAGTCTCCACTGGAGATAAATCAACTCAAAGTTTTATCGATAAATAGTTATGAGCTGAAAAAAGTCTCTACTAGAGCTAAATAAACTAAAAATTGTATCGATAAATAGTTATGAGCTGAATAAAGACTCTTGCAAAGACTGAAACCTCAGAAAGTTATGAAAAATGTACAACAAGCAAAAGGTAAGGTGCTAATAGGGATAGTAACTAACAGTAAACTGTTATCGAAATTTAACAGAGTGAAGAAGGAAAGTCTCTACATAAGAAATAAACCTCAAAGAGATGCCAATAAAGAACTGTTCACAGAAGGTAGTCTTCCGTCTACTACCCCAACTATTTCCTACATATCATAACCTCAAAGCTTATCGATAAAACAGCAAAGGCAGTAGAAAGAGTCTGCTAATTAATTCGACAACTTCCCTTGATTATATCAACATTTTTTACATTCAATTAGCTGACTACTAAAACATTTTCTTCATTTTCGAGTGCCCCACTCACCCCACCTGGCGTCCAAGTCACCTGCCTGTCGCTGTTCCGCTCCTGTTTCTCACATGTAACTCGGCCATAAATTGCAACACTCACACAAAAGGCAACTAAGACGATTATCTTGGCCTTTGTCTGCTGCAGCAGGGGTGCTGGAAGGGGGAAGGGCTGGTAGGGGGAGTTGCTGTAGCTGTTGGGGGCGTTGCGAGGGTCGACTTAACAATTTGCTTTAGTTGAGAAATTGCGCGTTTGTCTGCGTTGCTCTGTAATTTTTGAATTACGCCAAAATGTGCAGCTTAAGCTGGGTAAAACACCAACACATACACACACTCTCACAAATACACAGTCACACAGACAGAGAGAGCACAGTGAACACACACAAACAACAAGGGAAATTAACAGCGTAAACCGAAATTGAGAAAAAGTGCGCCAATTGTCAACTGACGCCTGCGGCTGTTTGAGTTCGAAACAGAAAGAGAGAGAGAGGCAGAGAGAGAGAGAGAATAAGAAAGGAAGGGAAGCGGACTGAGTTCAAGTAGAAAAGCATTTCAATTGCGCAACGAGCTGCTCGAGCTGCTGTTAAAACGTTTTCACTTTAGATTTCCGCTTTGCCTTGGTGCCGCGGGCCATGGGCGAAACTGGGCACAAAGGCGTCGCGAAAAGGGGTAGAAGGGGGTAAGCTGTGGCTCTAGAGAGATGAATATCATTCCGGCGGAAGTAGCGGCAATGGGTGGCCAGGCAAAGGGCAGGGGGATGGGTGCTGCAACTGGCATAGTTGCCACCAATTAGCGGCGCTCGCTGTGCGGCAACACCCAAGCGAATGTCGTCATGGCATTGTTGCCACCACAGTCGCCGTCACAGCTCTTGTTGTTGTTGCAATTGTTATTGTTATTATTATTATTATTATTATTATTGTTGTTGCTGTTGCTGTTGTGCTTGTGTTGCTAATGAAGCAGCAGCAGCAGCAGGAGGAGCAACAAAAAAGGGTTAACCACAAAAGCAAGTTGAGCTGCTTAAATGTTTGTCACAGTCACAAAGCAGCACAGACTGGACCAGGGGGGGCCCAGTGCCTGGAAGGGGGGGAAGGGGGTTTGAAATGCAAACAAAAGTCGATGCGAAGAGTTCAACTAAGTCGCACTAATTGCCTAGGATTTTCGCCCAGCGTATGAAAAGTTGTTGGCTAAGCGCTTTAGCGGTTTTCTGGCTCATCAAAACGTCGTAGCATACTTTACAGCGTTGCCGCCTAAAATACCTAATTGTGCACACACGCACACACACAGACAGGCCTTGCCCCTGCCCCTGTTCCTGCTCCTACAGACTGACTGACATGGCGCTGTCACAGCAATGACCAGTCAATTTTCACCGACTATGACTTGCAAAAAGGCAGTGACAGGCAGGCAAGCAGGCAGGAAGGCACTGACAGCCGCACAGTGGGACGAACAGTGGGATTTTGCGGCATGGTCTAATGCCAATCAAGGCACTGTAATCAGTTTTACAACAACTCAACGGGAGGCCTCAACTTAAATTGAAAAAAGAAAGAAAATGAAAATGTAAAGAAACGAAAAGCAAAGCAAACCGAGCTCAAGACTGATGAAGACATGCTGCTGTCTGTCACACACACATAGAGGCACACACACACACATGCAGAGAGTGAAAATTGATTTGTAACGTTTAACTAGCCTTAAATGTCATTCATCATTATGCTAAGTCAGTCACAGTTCCAGTCCCAGTCCCAGTCAGTTTGCCCTGGTCTCGAGCGTGTGGCCGGAAACCGGAACCACTCCAAGCATGTGCCAGGCTCCCCCTGCTCCCCCCATCCCTTCCATTTGTTTGTTGACTTTTTGGTTATCCTTCAAAAACAATTGCAAAAAGTCAAAAGCATTTGCCTGACCAGACCAAGCGCAGGAGGAGGAGACTCGTTTGGTCAACAGGAAATTGAAATCAATCCATCAATATGGATTACAACAAGCACAGCAGGGGCGGCACAGCAGCAGGCAGAGAGAGAATGGGGGGTAGCTGTGGGCGCACTACCAAGGTGCCAGTCATCATCATCAACAACAACAACAGCAGCAACAACAACGACAAGAACATGAAGCAGCAACATCATTTGTTGACTTTGTGGCCACTTTGACTGGCAGTCACTGAACAGCTTCTGTTCCGCCTACTGCCCCTCCCCCTGGGCCATCACTTTGCTTTGTATGACTTGCAATTTGACAAGCTGCAGGCTAATTAGTTCCGCACAGATTTGACAAAAATTAATGTCTCTACTAATCAAGCTGCAGATACAGATACAGATACAGATACAGATAGAGATACAAATGAGCTTGGCAAAAGATATAGATACAAAATAGAAAAGCTGAAGATACAGCTGAAAGCTAGACAAATGACCCTTGTCCAGTGAGTCACCAAGGCTCGCTCCTCGCCCTCCCCTCCCTCTCTATCCCTCTGAAGTGCAGTCAAAAGTGCTGATTAGTTTGCTCAAAAAAAGAAGGAAAGGAGGTTCGTTGATTGTGTTGAATTGGATTCGGAACTGTTGGAGCGATAGGTCAATAGCTCTTAATGCCGTGTAATGCTGTCCTCTTGAAGAGGGCAAGTAGGTAAAAGAGGGAAAGGGGGATTGATTTTTATAAGCTTATTTAGAAACAGTGAAGTCTGTTTAAGAGCACTACTAAAGTGTTGTTATGCTGCTTTGGGGAAAGATTTTACTAAGATCGTAAAGTAAGTAAGGCTTAGGAAATGCTAAGGATTGAGGAGGAGGGACAGAAAGTACAAGCACGGGTTCTCTTCATATAAATAAATAATAAATATGAACTATCTGAACTTAAGATTGTATGAAGCACTACTGAAAGCACCAATTAACAAGTATAGTACAAAGAAGTGATGTGCTTAGGTTGTTATAACCAACTCTACCCTATCAAATGAACATTGTATTCATATAAAGGCACCTTCTTTAACAGAACCCTGTTTGCATATGAAGAATGACCAAGCGATGCTTTCTATCTATATCTATCCATATATTATATTGTGTACCATCCCCCTCCCTCCCCTCTAAACTCTAGTGATACTCACTTCTTCTCCCGTTTGCCAGCACCAGTATCACGAAAGCCCTTCGCAAAGGGATTGTTGTCGATTTTCAGTTGAGTTATCTGCAAGAGAAAGTTATCGATATATATTATTTATGATATGGACCAGGCACTTTGCTGACTGGGCACTTACCTTCTCGTTTTGATATGCAGTCACGGCGATAAACTCCGTCTCCTTGAACACGTACGTGCGAAACGTGGAGTAGGGTAGCTTCAAGATATCGTTGGCTCGCACCAAATGAAAGCGCGGCTGATATTTATGCATTGAGTTCAGTATTGTCTGCAGAGTGGACATGCGAGAGAGAGAGAGGGAGAAAGAGGTTGAAGGGAGAGAGAGAGAAAGAGAACAAGATTAGTTAGCTTGGCATGCAAAATGCAATGGGAGCAACAAAAAAAACGGCACAAAGTATTCCGTCTGGCGGCAGTAACTTGACAAAACTTGACAGCCCCCAAACAGAGGCACACACAAACACACCCTTACACACACACACACTGACAAGTCTAGAGCTCAACGATAGTCGCAACTTATTGCAAATAGTTGGCTGGAGCCAAAAACGCGGCGACATTCCTGACGGCGACCACCCACCAAAGTGCACGAGCCAGAGACAGGAAAACGAGCGAAAGAGAGATAGATAGATCAAGCGAAAGAGAGCAGACTAGAGGTAACCAACGAGTGAGTGAGAGAGCAAGCGAGCTTGTCGCGTTTTGTCATAAAATATGAATTTGTCTGCAGCAACGCGAGAGCGAGACCCCCCAAGCAACGTCGTCGTCGTCGTCGTCTGTTGCAGAAGGAACACCTTTTTAATTACCATAACTCGTCGAATCGACTTCGATTAAACGACGACGACAACCGCAGCGAAACCTCAGCGAAACTAGAAGAGAACGCAGGGCAGGGCAGGGGAGGCCAGGGCCTGTAGCAGGGCCTGACGGGGCTGGGCTGGTTAGGTCTGGTCTGGGACAGACACGGTCTAGGCCGTTTCTCCTAGGCCTGACCAGCTACAGCTTGTTTTTTCGGTATTGCTGGTGGTTGTTGTTGCTGCTGTTGCTGCTGCGTGTGGACCTCACATGCTGCTGTCGCTATTGCCGCCGCCTTAGCTGCCTTTGCTTCGCCATTTTGTTCATGTAATTTTGAAAACAAGCCGCGACTTTTGTCTGCTCTAAGCCAGGCTTGTTGCTGCTGCTGCTGCTGCTGCTGATGGCGACAACAGCAACACAGCCTGGTCTAGTCGAATCGGGTCTGTAGCGTGAGTTTCTTGTATCTCAGCGCTTGATTCGCACGCCCTCGACCCGAGACCACCAATGGCGTCGGCAGTCGCACGAAGGTGTGACTAATAAGCTGGTTGCAGTTGCAGTTGTTGCTGTTGTTGCTAATGTTGCAGATGTTGCAGATGTTGCTTTGGTTGCCCACTTGACCACAGACGCGTCTCACATGCGGGCAGTGAGTGTAATAACTGAGTGAATGCAATTAAATGAATAAAGAATGAACTCGAGATGAAAGGTAGAGCCAGAGCGTCTATAAGGTAGCAACGAGAAGAGCGAGTAACTCTGAAATTCAAACGAGTGGGCTGTGAACGAGTGATGTTTAAGGCAATTAGGGCGGTAAAGGGAAAGAATAAGTGAGGTTACAAGAAGAAGTGAGGTTAGGGGCACAAGTGAGGTTATAGAAAAAGGTGAGGTTAGGTCAACAAGTCAGAATAGGGAACGAACATGGTTGTAGGCAACGTGTAAGATAAGGTTGACGAGTGTGGTTAGGCTAACGTGTGAGTTTGAAACAAGGTGTAAGGTTATGTTACATGTCTAGGTACCTTACTTGGTAGGCAGATACCATGCAACTGTGTACAGTCAGCATTTTTAATCACAGAAATGCAACGAGTAAATATCACTAACGAGTGCGACAAAGAAAGAAGTGAGGTTATGGTACCAAGTGAAGTTAGGGAACGAAGAAGGTAGCAGAGTGAGTTTGAAACAAGGAGCAAGATTATGTTACATGTCTAGGTACCTTACTATGTAGGTGGAGCACAAGCCATGCAACTGTGTACTGTCAGCATCTTTAATCGCACAACAGCAACGAGTAGATTTCACCAACGAGTGCGCTTTACAGCCATAAAAACGAGCACTGGCTCGTACTGAGTCTTCAAAATAAAGGCTTCACCACGAATGAGGCCTCTTCGCACCCATCGAATTACAGACTCACACTCACTAGCTCATTAGGCTCGTTACTCGCTGTAAATGTGCGCGGCATCGCATTAACCCATTGAGTACACGTGAGCCATGGGACAATGCAACACAGCGCAGCGCAGCACACAGGCTGCAAAGCTGCAAATAATGATTAATTGCCACAAGCCGCCATTTTCGAGAGTAGCAAAGAGCAACAGAGGCAGCAGGAGGAGGGAGTGGGAGCAGAAGAGAGGGTGCAGGCGGAACATTGTAGGGGACAGCGAAATCTGTCTGGCGCTGCGTTTATCGTCGTCTGACACGGCCGATTTGGGGCGCCTGTAAAAGGCGAACACTTTATTGCCGCTCATCAATCAAATTGGCGACGAGCAGCAGCAGCAGCAACAGCAGAGGTAGACGGCAGCAGGAGGTGGAGTAGGAGGAGGCAACACGGCGTTGCGGCTTAGTCCATAAATCGGCAGGCAAAACGCGTTCGTCGTCGTCGTCTACTTAAAATGTCATTTGCTAATTTGCTTTAAATTTATTGACACATAAATTCATTTAGGCCACTGCAACAGCAGCAACATCAGCAACAGCAGCAGCAACAGCAACAGCAGCAACGATTATCGTAATCATCAAGTGAATTACTCGACGCAACTCGACTCGTTATGGATTCTCGGTGTTTTTGCATTTAGCATTTTTTGCATGTGTCTAGAATTTATTGATAAAACAATTTGCATTATTACGCGCAATTTTATTCAATTTTTCTCTGCTTTTAGTTTTTCTTTTCCACTCGCAATGGGCGTGGCAATTGCCAGAGGCGCAAAATTGTCATTTAAAATGTCGTTCGTCGACGAGTTTGAATTGCGATTTAAATGAAAATAACCGTGAAGATAGCCATAAGCACAACAACAACAACAATAACAGCAACAGCGTATATTTGTATATGATGTGCATGCACATGCATGCCTGTCTGTGTTGCTGCTGCTGTTGTTGCTGTTGCTGCTGCATTTCAGCTTTTCAAATGGGCATAAACAAGTCTAATTAGACATGAAGTGCGATTACACGGACGCCACGCAGTCGACGCTGTGTTGTCGTCACTCAACAAGCAACAAATCAGCAGCAGCAGCAGCAGCAACAACAATAACAACAACAACAGCGGCAATTGTTGCAGCTGCTGTTGCTGCTGCCGTTGTTGTGATTTTGTACGCTGATTGAATTGATTGACAAGCTGTGCAGCTCGCTGGCTTTGTCTCTCCCTGTCTTTCGCTCTTTATCTCTCTCTGTATCTTTTTCTGTCTCTCTCTCTATCTTTTTCTGTCTCTTTCTCTCTATCTCTGCCTCCCTCTCGCTCTCTGTCTCTGCCTCTAATGCAATTATGCGTCAAATATTGTCTAGATTTTTCGTATATGATTGCTGCCGCAATCGGGCGCAACTAATGCAAAAATTCAGCAACACAGCAACAGCAACTGTTGCTGCTGCATTGCTGCACGTTTCTAGTCATCCAACTGCGCTGCAAGTGCTGCGCGCGCCACTCTCCAATCCAATCCATGGGCCACTTAATCACTCTATATATATTGACCAAGTGACAAACTGATTGAGCCCCGCCGGCAGCCACGACCAAAAAAGGCAGCAGCAATTTTGGTGCTGCTGCTGTTGCTGCTGTTGCAGTTGCTGCTGTCACTGTTGCTGTTGCTGCGGGGCTGCGTGCAGTTGCCTTGGGGCCGCATCTTTCACGCTAGTCATGTTGTCCCGATACCTGCCACCGCCCCCGCAGCCAACCCCCTTTTTCCTTCCCCTGCTCTTTCTCTCTCTCTCTCTCTGATTGCCGCCCCTCCTTTTCGCAGTGACACGTTTGTTTTGGACTTTTGCGTGTTGATTGCTAAAGGCGAAGTTGCTGTTGCTGTTGCTGCATTTGCTGTTCCTGCTGTTGTTGTTGCTGCTGTTGCTGTTGTTGTTGCTGTTGCGATTGCTGTCGCTGTTGCTGTTGCACACTCATTGTTGGCATATTATCACATAATTTAACTGATGATGGCACCACAACAGTTGCTGTTGCTGCGCGTGTTGCTGCTGTTGTTGTTGTTGCTGGCTTGTTTGCTCAGTGTTGTGTGATTGCTGTCGTCGGCTTGTTGTTGCTGCTGCACTCGCTGTCGCTTGTCTGTCCGCCAGTCCGTCCTGGTGCTGGCGTGCTGCTTAATTGAATGATCACTCACACTTTGATTTGGCATGTTTTGTTCACATGCAACTGGCAACCGGCAACTGGCAACCGACAACCATCGACAACACCAACAGCAACTGCAACGCGACGATCGCTAACGGTTATCGACAGTTGCATCGACTGAACTCTTAACTTACACTTCGATATCTCCACTAGATCGTGAGTGAATGCCAGCAACAACAACAGCAGCAACAACTCTAACAACAACAGCAGCAACAACTCTAACAACAACAGCAGCAACAGCTTTAAATTACAGCTACTTGCCAGACTCGTCAAATGGTGTGAGGGAGAGGGGGTGCTGCAATGTACGGCATGTAAATCGCAGCAAATGCTTATCGAACTATCGATTGCAGTTGCCAAAGTGTTCAAGGGCAACTGCGCTAGACTAAGTGCAATTTAGCAAGTTTACTCGACTCTTAATGTTTAAGAAATCGATTAAATCGTTATCGTTATACAATCGATTACTAGTTTAAAGCCCTTTGCTATCATTCTGTCCAAAATAAAGTCGTATATGAAATAATTATCTACCTCCTGCTTTCGATTTACATTTCTCGATAGTTGATTGTGGTTTCACGTGACTAAATGCTAAACATTGTTATCGATATGCAATCGATAACTAGTTTAAAACCCATTACTTCATTCTATGCAAACTGTAGTTGAATCTCAATTAATGATCTATCTCCTGCTTTCGGTTTACAATTCTCGATTGCCGATTGTCGCTCGCCCGTTGCCAGTTATTGCCCTGCTCAATTAGGCAACACTGGCAGCAACCGGGCAGGGGGCAACGGGAGGCAGCTACCCAAACCATTTTCGGCTACCTGTTGACCAATTATGGACATAATTGAAGGCGCCGACAACGTTGTCGTTCGCGTCGTTCGCCTCCTCGTCGTCATCGTCGTTGTAGTTGTCGTCGATGTCGATAGCGATGACGATGTCGTTCGCTGAAGATGGGATGCACTCTGACTAAGCGCTGCCGGGAAAGATGTTTATTCTCGCCTTCCCCCTCTCTCTCTCTCTCTCTCTTCCTCATGCTGTTTCTTAATTTCTTTATGAAGCTGTCGCTGTATTGTCTTAAGCTGCTTTCTGAAAGCCAAATCGATATGCATATTGAGCGATCTATACCATAAATATCGACACGAAAACGCGGCTCGAAACATGTCTTAATTAAGCCAGCAGGTCAGCAAGGGATGGAGACAGGAGAAGGGGCCTGAAAGGCGTGACCCACCATGCAGTCAGTTGAGTTTTACACACACACCGACACACACAGCGAGCTATATAGATTTACATATTGTTGTATATACATTTGTATAATCGGTAAATTATGCATAATTTTATGGCCGAAACGAAGGCGAAAAGACAAAAGATACAAAATACGAGCGGTAGTTGAGAGGTGTATGCCGGTTCTCAAGCTGCCACCCAAGAGTAGATTCTACAGTTCGATCGACTCACTGATCTTGCATAGAGGTTGCCCTATCGAAAGGTAGCAGTGCCATCTCTAGTGGAATATGTTAGAAATCTACAGTGGGAGATTCATTATTGACTGTCTGTCTTAGTTCCATCTACAGATCGTGATTCAATATCAATAATCTGCTCTCAATCAATAGTTCTCTCCATGTTCCTGCCTCCTGTCGTGCTTCGTGTTACAATAAACTGCCATCTCTAGTGGTGCATTAGATAAATCTACACTTGCAGATTCATTGTCATCTAACTGTCTTTGCCTCGTGTTGTCATCTCTAGTAGGATGCTAGAGTAGTCTGCAGTGCACTCTGTCTCATTCTATGTTCAGGTCCGTGTATCTGGCTATCGATAGTTGCCACCCCCAGTCGTGCTGCGTGCAACACGTTGCCATCTCTAGTGCGTTCCCTGAGAAGTCTCTCACGCAGCTGATTGAGCATTTTCATTTAAATAACGTCAAAATTTATTTACAATTTATAACAATTCTTGTGCGGCTCAGGTGCTGCTGCTGTGTTGCTGCTGTAGCTGCTGCTGCTGCTGTGTTGCTGGTATCTTTTGGTGGTCGTCATCGATTGAACGGAAAATGTTAATTAAATGGATTTACATTTTAATGACAACACGAAGCGGGGCAGCAGCAGCGCAACTGATTGAGATACAAGCGAGGCCCAGTGAAAGAGAGTTACTGTTGCTGCTGGTGCTGTTACCTGTTGCTGCTGTGGTTGCTGCTGCTGTGGCCGCCACACAAGTAACACAGTTGCAGCACAGTCACTGCCTCTTGAAGCTGTCTCTCTGTCTGGCAGCCAATTGCAAATTTGCTAAACAAAATGGGCGGCAACAAATGGTTGCCCATGGCAAGGGGGCAGAGGTAGGTAGGGGCGGGGCAAAGGCAGAGGCAGCCAGACAAAATCGAAGCTAATGATGCCTGCGCCAGGCTGCTGCGACTGCGCAGCCTTTGATTTTGCTCTTGCTTTTGCCTTTGCTTTTGTGTTGTATGCAAATTTGACGCAGACGCAGTCACGTACCGTAGGCCCCCCTATGTGTTCCCTTGCCACACCCCCATGTCTGCGGGCTGCCCCTAGCCAGCGCGTCACAGTCGATTGGGCAAAACAAAATGCTACGATTTGAATTTTGCATTGCGTTGCGGTTCGCTGAAGCGCTCAAGTGAAGCCACTGAGCCGAGTGAGCAAAAGCGCAACAAATCGATAACGATGACGATGACGATGACTGCGCATGATTGATCGAATGAGTTTGTTGTGCTTAGCATATGACATAGATATGCACTGGTGTGCCTTACATTGACAATGAGAGTTATGGATATCGATAGCATATATCGATAAGTTATCGGTAAACGACAATACGCTTTACAGTTTGATACACAACAGGCTGCGTTTAGCTCTGCATACTCATATGCCCTGAATCGATTAAGTTATCGATAACGTAACAAATCGATAACAGACATCGATACGTAATCGATTAGCAAAAATGCGCTTTACAGTTTGAAAGGCAACTCCACTGCAGCCACACACTGCGTGTGGCACTGCCAACTCATTAGCCCTGCATCGATTAACTTTATCGATAACGCATAAACAATAAGTCGCAACGATAATTTGCACAATTATTTATGCTTTTCACTGGCAACAAAACCCACTCATAATGGCATAAATATCGATACACATTTATCGCCGGCACGCAAACCAAAGGCGTCATAAATAATGAACACCCCACCCTCTTGCCCCTTTCCCTTCCTATCCTCACTCCCCCTCGCTCCGCTCCTGACACAACTCAGCTCGGCTTACAAATGAGCGCAGTTAGTTATGGCCATCCTGTCATAGATAAACGAGGAGCGGCTAATGGCGAGCGGCGGCTACTGCGGCAGCTTCTGGTGACCAACCCCCTCTCCACGCCTTCCCACTACCACTCCCCCTCCTGCCATGCACTGCTATCGCGGCCGCCCTCTCTGGGGGCTATCAGCAAATGACAAATATTTCAAATGATTTCAACACTTTGCCGACAGAGCGCAAGCGAGAGCGCGGAGGCGACTCCACCTCGCCGAGGCACGCGGATGATTTGCGTTTTATTGCAGCTAATAAATTGAATGGCGACCCACCGCGTTGCAACTTGCAACTGGCAACTGGCAACAGCGGCGGCGGCGGCGCTGCCCAAAGTCAACTATTTCGCATTGACTATTTGTTGCGATAAGTCGGAGGTGCCTCTGGCTGGCACTCTCTCTCTCTCTGTCTCTCTCTCTATGTCTGCCTGTCTCCCTCTGTCGTGCGCTGTGTTGCATGCCACATGCAACTTGGCGGCGCGCATGCGTGTGTGCATTTCAATGCAACACTGATAAAGGTGTTCAACGCTCGATGACATTAGCACCAGCCAAATGCCGCATGCCTCATGCCCTGTCTCCTCCTACTCCCTTCTTGCCTCATGCCGCAATCAACTTGCCCGCAGATCGTAGCCCGCAGTTGCCGTCGTTGTTTCTGTTGTCGTTTTGCCATATTTGTCGGCACCTTTTGTTCTTCTTTATTAAAAAGGCGAATAATCATAATAAAGAACCAACAACGTGCGTTGTTGTTGCTCTTCTTGTTGCTGTTGTTGTTGCTGATGCTGTTGTTGTCGTCCATTTAGCCACTGAGTTTTGGATGAGCAGCCCCGCCAAGCGAGTTTTGTAGCCGCTCTTCAGCTTCGACTTCAACTTCGGCTTCGGCTTTGGCTTTGCCTTTGGCTTTTCTGTTTTCAGTTTGTCAGTTTTCGGTTTGGGTTTGGGTTTGGGTTCGGGTAGCAGCAACAGCAACAGCAGCTCGTTCGGTAGCCGCTAGACTTGGACATTAATCGATAACACTTGAGTATTTTTTCATGTTTTGCAGGCGAGCCATTAAGCGATTGTCCACCAACAGTTGTTGCTCTTGCTGTTTGTTGTTGTTGCTGTATATTTAGGCAAATAAACGTGTGTTTGAATGTGTTGCTGTGTTGCGCTACTTGCGTTGGGCCCAACTTGCTCTAGTTCTCGCCTTGATGAGCACAAACGATCGACGATATTGGAAATGCCAGCGATGTAATTTGTTTCTACAAATTCAAGGCATAGGTACTCATTGAGCTAAGCTAGTTGGTGATAACAGTCCGAACTAATGCAACGAGCTGGAGTTGGATCTGACCCCTCAGCTTTACTTCAGTTTAGTTACTTTATGTTGAAGATGTTTCCTAACCACAAAAGAATCAAAGTAAAAGAATCAAGGAGCTGCTCAAGGAGCCTAACTACTTTTCATGGAGCCTAACTATTTGCTGTTAAGATCTTATCAGCAAGATCATATCATAATCATCTCAATATAATCAAAATCACTTCTAATACATTAGACAATCGACTTGCTCAAGTTAAGTTCCTCTTCCCTCTTTTCCTCTACATTTTCGTAGCGCATCTAGCTGTTGTGCTGGCCCAAAATTCGCCACATTTTGGGCTGTTCTCGCTGCTTCCTCTTCCTGCTTGATAATGTCACACTGAGAGCCGCAGTTGCAGGCGCCTCTCTCCCCTTCTTCTCCTCCTGCCAGTCACCTTTCCTTTACCTTTCCCATATTCCAATTCCTGTTGGCAATCCAGTTTCGAAGCTGCTCGCCTGCTTAATGAAATTCAACTTAAAGCGTTAATGATGATACGAACGTAGCGGCGTCTCTTGCCGCGATATCAACTTCTTTCCCCCCCACATACCACTCTTCCCCTCGCACAGGAGCATTCGGCAAATCCGAATGCCCGATGTCGGACTGCGCCTGTTTATAGTCAACACTCGGCAATTACTAAAAGACAAATTTATTTGCACGCATGCATATGATGCGGGCACCGACTTGGGTTCGGACTGGGACTGGGACGGGGTTTGGGACTGGGACTGGGTCTGGCCCTGGGGTCTGTGCCTGTGCCTGGGACTTGGGTACGTTTGCGAACTTGGCTTTTTGTTGAGTTCTGTCTGTTTCAAGGGGCTGCTACTGTGTTGCTGCGCTGTCGCCGGCGACATGGACAAGTGTTAAGCATAATGCAGACACACTTAGCGTCGACTTCAAGAGTGAGAGAGGGAGAGAGAAAGGGCAGAGAGGGAGGGGTACCTTAATTGAAGTGCGGTCGCGTCGCCTCATTGGCGTTAAGTGTCGATAAATTAAGTATACGCAATGTGCGTCCCATGCCTTAGTTAAGAGAGTACACAAAGAGCTTCAGCAAAGCGCGTCTTCTACTTCTCTCTCTCTCTCTCTTTCTCTATCTCTCCCCCTCTCACACGCATTGTGCATGTGGATTATCTGTTGATCTGTAAATCTGCTACTGGGCTAGAGCATTTCGGTTTGCTTTGCTTTTTATGAATGACACTCGTCGTCGCCGTCGTCGTCGTCGTCGTTGTGAGTCGTTGAGAAATGTGAAAGGCGCATCTTGGTGCGCATAAATTGCTGATAATTTACAGCATATAAAAATCAACACAAAACATTTTATGTTAATGAAAATAAAAGTGGATCTCACCGGGGCCACCAGGTGAAAGCCCCCATCCATGGTAGATCGCCATCATCATCATCTGCATCATCAACAGCATCATCAACCGAACAGTAGCTCGGCCGCACAGGCAGGCTCTCTTCTTCTGTGGAGGTAACCCCAACCCTCGGTACCCTCGCACAATTAATGAGCGACGCCAAGCAACTAATGAGCGCAATTTATATTGAGCATCACAATAGAGACGAACCCTAAACGAACCGAACCCAAAACGATCCAGAGAGAGAAAGAAAAAGAGAGAGAGAGCGAGAGTCTGTCGGGGGATTTGGCAGGTTTTTCATTTTGGGAAGTTGTTGACCCTTCATTGGGCTGGACGATGAGATGCTGTTGATAAAGCAGATCAAGTGAACTGATTTGATACCATTTCAGGCTAAACGGGTTCTGGGAGAAAGCCAAATTCATTTCCTTAAAGGCTCATCTTGCACTCAAATTTGAATCAGCAGTTTTCAAGGCGTTTTTCAATCATTTTCGAAAGTCAAAAGGGGCGTTCATTACACTTCTCATGTAAATTGCTTAAATAAAGCTTGTATTGAAGCTTTAAGAGCTTTGTGCAGCTTTTATGCTAGCAAAACGTTTTAAACAGCTTTCTGTGCTATCTGTTTTAATGTGCGCAAGTTTAGATCGACTTAACAGAAGATTAGCCGAAGCTTAAAGCTGTTTTAACGAGTCTTGAGCATTTTTTGCTCTTTAACATTCTAGGCTTAGCTTAAGCTAAATTTAAAGCTCTTAGAAGACTAGCTGCACCCAGTTTCAGCCTCTGCTAAGCCTCTTAAACGCTGCTCTTACTCGCTTCACGCCTCATTTCTCGCAGCTTATCACGCCCATTTGGCCACGATCACGATCATCTAAGTGGAGTGTCCGTCTGGGTGTGTGTATGTGTGTTCGTGTCTTACTAAATGCGAGTGCGTGTTTTGAAGGTAGCCGCTATCTTATCGTCGCGTAAGTAGTCCGCACAGTGGGTCCAGCGAGTGGGTCGTCACACCATTAACTTTGTTTTATAACTTCATTTCGGGGGCAGCATCCGTCAGGGAACAAATCGACACTTGTTTAATATTTAAATTTCAATTTTGATTATCGTTTGTTGTTGCCCTGGCTTCCTATATATGCATAGATATAATTTAATGAATGAAACGGACTGTGGACAGCGTGTGTCTGTGTCTCTGTGGGTAACTAAAGCGGAGCCCCAAAGACGTGACCACCACACGCTGCGAGAGGTCTGATTTTTTAATGGCTGAGACGGAGACTGGAACTCGGACTGGATCGGGAACGGGAAGAAGGGGGCGGGGACTGTGGCTAGGCCGGATAAGCCGCAGCAGCTCTGCTCGCTTCTATTTAAGTTCTTTGCTTAATTAACGAAAGGAAAAGGCAAAGCGTAGCGAAGAATGGGACATAAAAATTAATTAGCAGACCAAAAAAAGAAGAGAGACCGAGACAGGGAGGTAGAAATAGTAATATGAAATCAAATGCAACATTTAACGGTGCTCGGGAGGGCAGGGGTGTGGCTAGCTCGACACTTGTATGCAGTAGGCGCCCAACGTGGGCTGCAAATTAGGCGACAACTGCGAGTACAAAATGCAGCTCAGCAGCTACGTGGGGTCCCATTTCAATTTCGTATTCGACTTTGAATTCATTCATCAATTTACGTGCCTAAGCGTCCTCTCTCCTACCCCCTTCTCCACCTCGTGCCCCACTCTTGTTGTTTTGTGTATGCTGTGTGCTCATAATTAAGTGTAAATTTATGTAAATTTGTGCGCAGTGTCTTCCCCACGCCCCCAAAATTAGACGGGCCATGGGGTTTACCTGTTGATTGCTTTTTCGTTGATTGAGGAAATTGTCGTCGGTCGCATCGGATCGGATGGGATCGGATCGGGTCGGGTGGGTCGCTCGATCGCTTGTTTGGTCTTTCAGTGTTTCAGTCTTTCGGTCTTTCGTTTTTCGTTCCAAATTGGCAGCTAATCAGTGGGCTAAATGCAACGGAAATATCAAAATGTCTGTGCCATATATAGAGACAGAGCTACAGAGCTGTTTCCCTCTCTCTCTCTCTCTGTCCTTTCGTTTTTCCAGTGTAGCCCACAATTTCCGTGCGCTATGCTAATGAGACAGACGATTTAGGTGGCCCAAAAGAAAGTCGCATTCGAATTCGAATTCAAAGTCGTATTCGAATTCGAATTCAAGTTCGAGTTACAAGCATTAATTTATAACGTGGCTGGTGGCAACAGCTTCCAGCTTGAAGCTTCGGCCTCGACTATCTCCCCCCACCCCCACCAGCTCTCGCAGCCCCTTTTTCCCGCTGCAGTTGCTCATCAAAGCCATAAAAATGTGCGTTAATAACATTGCCGCCAAAGTAAAGTTGGCAATAAAATGGCAGATTCATGTGACGATGACGACGGCGATGGCGACAGCGACGGCGCTGCTACCGACGCGTTTGGTGGGAAATACGACCCTGGCTATAAGGCTATAAGTATAGCTGCAACAGCGACGGCGACGCTGCCTGCAACTTGCAACGCATTAAAATTTACGTGCCATAAATTTCCACACAAGGCTGTGCGGCTGCCACCGCTGCTGCTTCCACTGCTGTTGCTGTGGCTGTTGCTGCTTTTGTAGATTCGCATTTATGCGTTTAATGATAAAGAAGAACGCGAACGACCTGCACAGCCGTCTCTATCTCCCTCTCACTTGCAACCATTGGCGACCCTCTCTCTCTCTCTCTGCGTAGCGTGCTGCCAGCGGTAGCCTAAGTGCCGCATTGCGTTTCTTTTCTTCTCCACTTGTTGTGCTCTTTGGGGTGCTACCCCTAGCGGCCACACAGGCTCGCACTGACTGACTGCACCACTGCGGTGGGTCCCCGCCGGGGCTTTGGGCTGCTCTGGCTATAAATGTTGTGCGGATCGGATCAAGAGAAGTCGAAAGAGTAGGAGAGAGAGAGACGAAGCGAAAAAAGAGAAGGTTTGCGCTATAAAGGCGACATTGCAACGAGCTGTGGCGCCCAATGTGAGACGCACTCATTAAGGTAGCTGCCAAATTGAGAAATCTAGAGGGTACTCATACCAGTACCAGAAGGAGATAGGAACCCACCGAACGCACCTTGCTGAACCTAAAGCCAAATTTTCCAGACGTAATTTTAAGTTTTAAATGAATCTCTTAGCCAGATAGCATAGGTACATGCAAGACCGACCTATTGCTGCACCCTATTCCAACAGCAAAGCTACTGGTATGAGTTCCTGAAGCTTAAAAGGTAGCAACCTAGCCTAAACTCTGAGCCAGTTGTATCTATCAGGTTCTGGTATTGCTGACACCCTTTCCCAGTCCCCATGTTGCCAATCGTAAAGAGGTTTCCATTTTAAGATTTGTGATCATACCGAACTAAGATCTTAAGGCTTAAAGAGCAATCATAAGTGACCTATTCCTGCACAGTATTCTAAAGAGCTGGTATCTGGTTCTGAACTGAAGAAGGTTTCAAAGTAAACAAAATTGTGAACTAACTGTATGTATGTATTGCTAACATCTTTTTCCTGTCCCCGATCCCCATTTGTAAGGCAGTTTCCACTTTAATATGTGTAAACCTCGACCATACCAAACATAGATCAAAAAGACCTATTTCTGCATAGTAAAAAGTGGTTCAATTTTAATATTTGTGAGTCTAGAACACAGCTAATTGAGATCTTAAGCTTATAAGCAACATCTATGAGTTTCTTCTTCCATTTTCAATATGCTACCCTCTCCAAAAGACCTTTATATCTGCACAACATTCTAAACTTGAAGGTACTGCGAAAGGTCTCGCGTATTTGTTGAAATTTACATAAGTCTAATTGAAATTCGCAGGCCAAACTGTGTGCTGAGAACTTGCGACACACACACACACACACACACACACACTGAGAGAGGTATACAGACATGGCCACACAATTAGGTACGGCCTTGGCGGATTGTAGCCAAGTTATTTCGGCTGATCGTCGATTTGGCCGCCGCTTAAGCCTAATTAACAAGTCTCGCATAGTATGCCAAATGCGTCAAATGCGCACGCGCAGCAGCCAGTTGCAACAACAACTGGCAACTGGCAAACTGGCAACTTGCAACAGCAACAACTGCGATGAGAAAGGCGATTGCTGCCACACAATTGGCGTCGATTTGGCCGCAACGCTGGCGACGGCGGCAGCGGCGGCACGCACTTCATGCAAAGCAGCCTCGAACAGGACAGCATCGCAAAGGACAAGCAGCAGAGACACAGAGAGAGAGAGGAGATAGGGAGACGGTGAGGCAGAGCAGGCGGCTTAGCCGGCGCCTGTTTGCGTTGCTGTTGTTGTTGTTGTCGTTCGTCGGCGGCTGCGGCGCGTTCGCTTGAAGATGAATGTGTGTCGTTGTCGCTTGTCGTCGCCGGCTGCTGCTGCTGCTTGTGTTGCTGTTGCACGTTGCACGTTGCCAGCTTGTCAGCTCGTGTATTTTGTATGTAATTGGCTTGGCTCTTAATAGATGGGGCACATGGGGCACTCGCACTGCCACTGCCACTGCCACTGGCACTGGCGGCGTCACCTGTCGCCTACTGTGCAGCCGCGCAGCTCGTAGTTTACTTTCGGCTGCCACAGCAGCAACAACAACAACAACAACATGCAACACCGAGTACAAGCGGCAACCGGACTCAATCCCCCTTTACCATACCCCATCCCCCTTTGGCTCCAGCATCGGCATCGGCATCGGCGCAACCAAAAAGCCAAAGACATTTGCAAATCTTTTGTTTCTCATGTCCGATCATTTCTCATATAGGCGAGCAGGCGACGACAAGCAGACAGAGAGCCCAAAGATCCCCAGATCCAAGACGACAAAGGCATACCGCAGGCGCCAGGCCCAAATACAGCTAAGAGGGGGGCGGCAAGGGGCAAGCGACGAGGGCAGGCAGCGAGACAACGACGTGGCCACCATCGGCCAACGGCCACGCAAAACGAGCTCACAAAACGAGCTGGCGAGGCAACTGCCAGCCAGGGGGCAAGGAGGGAGGGGGAAGGCATTCAGAGAAACGACGACGCACGAGCTCAGTGTGTGTGTGTGTGTGTGTGTTTGTGAGCGCCAGCAGGAGCTGCAGGATGTGGTCACCGTCGTCGTCGTCGTCGTCGTCGTGGCATTGTCTTGCCTCGCTCGAGCGACATTCAAATCTTAACTCGAAATCAAGCGAACGAACGCCAGCGCCAAACAAATTCGAGCTGCCAAAATAATAAGCAGCACCCTCCCCCTCCACCCTGCCACTGCCCCTTCACGCCCTGGTAGTGCTGCTGCTGCTGCTGCAAGACCCTCCTGAGTGGGCAGCCAGAGAGACAAATGCGTCGTTGTTGTGAAGGTCGCCCGGCTAACGCCAGTTCCCTTTTGCACTCGCTCTGCCCATCTCTTCCCCTCTCCTGCATCTGCCTCTCTGCTGCTGCTGCTGCTGTGCTGCCATAAAATTTTTGAAGGGGCAGGGGCAACTGTGGCACGGCTGCAGATAAGAAATTTTTGCTGAAAACTCGTGCGCGCTCACACAAAAAGGAAGCGACAACAACAAGCAAAGTTTGTGGAAGAAGTCGCAGACGACCGGTTTCATCTATAGCGAATAAACCTATACATACATATATACATATATACATATAAATATATATAAATACTTATATATATGTCTGTGTGTGTCTGTACATATTGATGACGACGATTTTTTGGCGACCGCCTGCCTGCATAAAATTTGTTTGCCAAGAAGCATGAGAAACAGCAAGGGGCAGCAACAACAGAATCAGCAGGCAGCAGACAGAGAAGAGAGAGAGAGAGAGAGAGGGGGGGGGAAGAGGCAAAGAGGGGGGACAGTTGAAGAGTCCCATACAAATTGGCTTAGGACGTCGGTGGCGTCGGTAGCGCTGGCGCATTTTAGATGCCTATCAGTAAATAGAACACAAATGAAATTCATCGATAGAAATCGAAATCGCAGCTGCAGCAACAACAACAACAACAACAACAATGGGGGGCGGTTGGCCAAATCAAAGGGTAAAGCAGCAACAGCAACAACAACATGGTAAGGGAGCACGTTGTCTGCGCTTGTTGCTGCTGCTGATGTTGCTGTTGTCGCTGTGGCAACCATGTGATGGAGTACACATGTTGCCGTGCACTTCTCGACGACACGACGACAACGACAACAACAACAACAACATGACCATGGGGCGGCCAATGGCGGCAGCCAATGCTGGGGCTGACCTTTTGCCCCTTCCTCTCTCCCCCTCTTCCCTTCCGCTGCAACTGCTTCTTACTCTTCTTGGCTCAAAATTACAACCAATGCAACACTTTGAGGCACCGCACACCACCCGGTAGTGCACGTTAAGCCAACCACCTATCAGCACTGCGCTTTGACATCATCCTCAGTCAGCCTACCCCCTGCCCCCTGCCTTTCCCCCCCTGCTCTGCCCTGTCTTTGTCGCCGTCGTGAGCAGCGGGTGGCCACAATGGCCGCCAGCAGTTAGTTGACTAACTGATAGGTAGCACCGCCAGCGACCCTTGCTATGAGCGGTACAGCAGCAGCAGCTTGAGCTTGGCAAGCTGTCTGTAAGCTTGTTACTTCGCACTCTCAATGAGTGGGAGCTTTGAAGGAGCTTTTTTTCGAGAAAAGTACGCAACATGATGAAGAATGAAATCAAATCAAGAAGCAAAAAATTAAATTAAAGCATCCTTTAAAGGAAAAGCTTCAAACGAAAGCTTGACCTTTTAAGTAATGAGTTAAAGCAATAACTAGGAATTTTTAGGAACTAGGAACTTTCATCAATTGATGTTCGAGTTGTTGAATATTGTTTATACTTCTAGTAAAACTTTAATCAAAAGCTCTCTTTTTAAACCTGGAATAGATCTCATGGCATACACATACATAATACATAATGTAAGTAATGTATTGCCATATGTATTTATATGCATATGTATTCAATTTCTAAATCAGTCCGAATCCATTCCATTTCCCTCTCTTCCAACACAAACCCTTCCCAGTAGCCCCCTTAAACTGTTTGATTAGCTCGATTAATCCCTAATTTAGCCTCTGGTTCTGCTGGGTCTCTTCGCTTGATTTCCTTTCCCAGTCTTCTGTGTGGGCTGTGGATATTCCTTTGGCTGTTGTTCTTGTTGTTGTTCAAGTAGCTCACGACTTTTGTCAATTAATCAATAACAATAGAAATCTCTGGCCGTTGGCGACATGCGAGTACGAGTCGTATCGAGGAATGGAATAAAAACAAATCCAAAGCAAAAGCAACGGGGGCAACACACACGCACACAAACACACACACACACTCGAGAAGAGCCTAATCCCCCCTAATGACAATGGGTTGATGTTGATGCTGCTGCTGAGGCTGATGATGATGACAAAATGCCAAACAACGGGCCACAGCCACAGCTGCCTGGAGGTCTGCGGGCACCCTACTGTCGACAGGTCTCTCGATTTAAAAGAAGCTGGTGTAGGGGGCAGGCAAAAGGGGAAGGGGGAGGAGAGAGAAGGGAACAAAAAAGGTCAAGTGGAGGCTCTCGGAGCTGAGCCTGCTTGTCCGTAGCTCATTCTCACATCATTAATTACAAAATTATTGGGTTTTTGCTGGTGCTGCTGTGTGCCCACACACACACACACACACGCACACGTTACACAGGTGTATGTCTGTGTAAACGTACAACTGTCCACGCATAGCCGCAGGAACTGTAACAAGACCTAAGACAACGACTAAAAATCCCCCACAAAAACAAAAGAAGAAAACAAAAATATATAAAAAAAATACTAAAGACAAACGAAAAAGCAAAATGTTAATTTTCAAATCTTCGTGGGAACTGAAATTAGTAGTTAACACACACACATTCACACATACGCAGCGTTGCGTAGGACTTTGGATATACCCTGTACGGCAAGCGAAAGGGTCAAAGACTAGACTGAGACAAACAGAGAGAGAGAGGAAGCAAATGGAAGCGATAATTTTTGAATTTAATTGAAATTATTATACTCTATATTCATACGACACTATTTTATGCCATACTATACTCTACTATACTAATATTTGCTCAACTCAGCTCTGGCACAAGCTTCAGTCCCCAAATTTGGTGTGCAGCTTCTACTAATCTTTAGAGAACCTTATATAGCCATTCCACTTAGTTCAGCTGCTTAGTTCTTGAGTTACAGCTCAAAGTATATAAAGTATATAGTATTACTGGCAGAAAATGTGGACTAGATAAGCTTTAAGGCTAAATCTAACCGCATTTCGACCTCAAGTTGGCCAAGAATGCTCAAAATTAAAAAATTTCTATATTATTTATCATTTGTTTTTTTAGATTTAATATTGTATATAGGCAAAATGTATTATTATACCTAAAGTTAACTGCGTACAGGGTATCTCACTAGTTCAGCCACGCAGTACTGCTTGCTTTTGCTTCTTCACTCTTCAATCTGTGAATCTTGTAGCTTGGGCCTGCGGGCGGCCTACAGATATTAGCATTGTTGATTATCTAGATGCTCCCAAAACGAATAAGAGACAGAGACAGAGAGAGAGAGAGAGAGAGAGGGGAAAAGGGGCATATTGCATGTTAATTACGCAGCGCACGCTCCTCGATAGCAGGCAGGCGTATACTCTTTCCAACGTTTCTGCAATAATTGGAGCCCAATCTGAGTCACGGCGATGATTGACTGCTGCTGCCCCGTCTCGACTCTCTCAGACATCTTTGGGGCAATTAAACGATTTCTTATGTGTGTGTGTGCATGTGTGTGTGTGTGTGTGTGTGGAGCAGATGCCATGATTAATATGTTTTTGAGTAGTTCTTGGCTGCAGGCCACACTCAGCAGAAGTTAACAAGCCTCCTCAGCCCGAGTCGCGTCTTCAGCTGTTCCCTCTCTGCACTCCTCACTCTCTTCCGTCTACAGTGCCGTCTTCAGTTGGGTTACCTCGACTTTGTCTTGGCCAGTTGACAAATTGTCTGTAAATGGCTGCCAGACAAAACTGGAACACACGCACTGCGCCTACAGGCAGAAGAGAGACAGGTGGGGGAGAGGGAAGGAGGAGACAACACGATTAGAGAGTGGGAGAGAGAGAGACGAATCGATCAAGTTGACTTCAAATTGATGGCTAACGATTTCATAAGTTTGCTTTAGCTCATTATCTGCCACGAAAAGCAAAACAAAAGCTCCCGTTGAACACGCAGCAAGTTTGAATGCATCATTAGGGGGCATGAGATGTGGCAGGGGGAGACGGCGAGAGACCTATGACAGAGCACAAACCTAAGACCTTTAGGGAGATGAGGCATATTAGCTAGGCAGCGCTCTGCCTGCTAAGCAGCTGCAGATGTTGCCCCAAGTTGTGGCAAGTTGCTCAGTTTGCTTCATTCGATCAGTCAAGCTTATCCCTGCTAATTCAGAGCTCAATGCAGGGTGACACCTGTGCGAGAGGGGGAACAGGCACTCAATAGCGGACAGGGAGAGCGGGGATCATAATGGCAATCGCATTGGGGCAAATGGCAATCCTATTAAGTCAAGGCGCAGCTTTAAGAAATCCAATTAAAAACGAACAGCGCCGACAAAAAATGCGAATGCCAAATACAAATTGCAAGTGGCAGCAGCAGGCGGAGGGGGGACAGCAGGAGTGGCTTCATCTATAGAGCTAGAGATGAAGCTGGAGTTGGAGATGGAGTTGGAGATGGAGCTGGAGCTGGTGCTGCAGCTGTGTGGAGCCGGTGGTGGCCGTGACAATAAGCATAATGGCTGGCATGATGGGACTTCAGTTTCAGTAGCTGAATCTCAGCATAATAATACGTTAATAATGACTGAATGACTGCCTGAATGAGAGAGTGTATGACTGCCAGAACGAGTGAGTGTATGGGTGAATGGGTGTGTGAGCGAGACAACGAATGGGTGAATGAATGTGCCTGGTGACGCGGCTGAAGAGCGCGAAACACTCGAAAGACATTAGCGCACTTGAACATGCAGCAGCAGCAGCAGGGTCGAGACCCCGGGCAACGGGGTGAACCTTAGTCGGGCAAGCAGTGCGGAGGGATGGGGAGGAGGTGGTGCATAGAGGCAGCGAGGAGGTGCAGCAGAATAAGCGGAAATGCGACTGGCACTTATTGAACGGAAGTGTTTTATTTCGCCAAATGTGCGAGAGCCTAATGAGCAGAGAGAGAGGGAGGGAGGTAGGAAGAGTGTTGGAGAAAGAGGGAGCAAAAGTGGGGAAGAGAGAGGGAGAGTGGGATAGAGGCAGTAAGGATCATAGAGGAAGAGGTAGAGGCAGCCAGGCTGCGCCTATTGATTGACTGCGAAGCTTTCGGGTGTTTGTCAAGTGGCTGCCTCGCACACACACACACACAGGCACACACACACAGGGATACACTCACGTAGCACAGTAAACCCTGGCTGTGCAGTTGCGATGCCACAGCAGCCTCTCTCTCTCTCTCTTTCTCTGTCAATTTGCATGCGGCGCACAACGCGCAAATGAGCTGAATAAATTAAGACAAAGCGAAGCGCACAAAATACGTTCAACTTGAAGCTGCAGCGCCAGATCAAGTGGAAGAGGGACACAAAGAGAGAAGAGAGAGAGAGAGGAGGCAGATAGAGACAGCAACAGAGAGAGAGAGAGAGAGAGGGCACAAGGCTGACGATGGCCGCTTGACAAAAGACACTTCAGGCTGGAAGCGCAGCGAACAGAGCAAAAAAAAGGAATGCAAAAATGAAATAAAAGTTAAACATAAATAAAGATGACGAAGCTTGCCAAGACAGACAGACTGCAAGAGAGAGAGAGAGAGAGGGAGACTCGGCTCTGGCAGAGCGAGAGTGAGCGAGAGGGAGCGAGAAGGCGCCTGAGTGCAGTCATGGCTGGGCACAATGGCGGAAATGTGTGAACGAGGGCAGAAAAGGCGTCGCTCTCCCTAGCCCAACTCACTGCCGTCCCGTGTGTGTGTGTGTGCGAGTGTGAGTGTGTATAATTAGCACAAAAGTGCGAGCATGTGTGAGAGTGAGTGAGCGTGTGCGAGAGTGAGTGGGATGCACAGAGAGAGCAAGCGTTAATACCTGGCGCGTTTTAAAACGCACACAAAACGCGCCCAAAAAACGCGCCTTGTCGCCTGAACAATTAACCCGCTGCTGTGGCAAATTGTCGTCGTCTTGAGTGCATTTTAATCGCTCACCCATTCACAGCAACAACAACAGCAGCAACAACAGCAACACCAACAACAACAACAACAACAACAGCAACAGGAGCGACAACAACATTCATAAATATACAAAATAGTTAAACGTAACAGCGCAAGGGAAGACGCTGTTGCCAGCCAGGGAGGGGGAAGGGTAGAGTAGGGGCGGGGGCAACCAAGGGTTAATTGCTAACCCACTTTATGCAGTGGTTCGTTCTGTGCCTCAATTGCGCTCGCTTAATTACAAATAGCTTATAAACCACATACGTTGTAAGACTGTGTGTACTCGTATGTGTAAGTATAAACACAATAAACGCAGCCACGCCCCTTCGTTCCGTAACCTTCCCCACACCCGTACCTCCACGGTACACCCGCAAATGTTGACCCCACAACGCCGTTGCCCTTCAGCACAAATTGCTTTATAATCGTCATCAATAAATGAAGCCGTTGGGTCATTAGGTCCCTCGATAGACAAACAACCAGGCAGACAGACAGACTGTATATCGTATATTGTATATCGTATAAATATAGTATGTATATATTTACCTAGATTATACAAATTGAGTTATCAACATGTTTTGTTTCAGCTCTTTCTCACTGGGGAATTTGCATAAGTTTTGGGGGAACATATATCGAAGGTTAATCGATTAAAATATGACACAATAATTGAATTGATCAATTGGAAATATATAACATATATATATCACTCATTCTACAAATCTTTTATTTATATATTACACATTCTATAGTTGGCGCGACAACTATATCACATTGAAACCACAATCACATTTCCAGCTACAACTTTATTTCTATCGCCAGACTAATTGAGCTGTATATCGATTACAAGCTGTTGATTTACAAGCAATTTATCGACAAAGAAAAAATACAAAATACGATATAAAAAATTTTCATTTTTATTTCATTTTTTTATTTCAATATACTAATCGTATTTTCATCCCTCTCGGCATAACGATTGCCATCAGTGCGACGGTACAAAATCGAACAGTTTACAATCTATAACCTTTGGCTTTGTGCGATTCTAATCGGCTTACTTACTTACATATGTATGTCGTAATACCCACTGAGGGGATTATAACAGAGGCAAAAGTTGTAAACTTGTATGATTTCCACACTTGATCTACCGCAAAGCAAATGCGAAGAGTAAGTTTCTTATGAAGGCACACAGAGCTCGGCAGTCCAACTGAACTGGCCTCTCCATAGAGCTAGGAATATGAAAATTGCCATAGATGATACTGCTGGGCATGGCTAGCAAATGAACTCAATTCAGTTGGAATTGAAATAATATAGAATCGGAATATATATATATGAAATATTATATAAGGGTAAATGAAACTGGGAGGTCTATCTCTCACTTATTTGCCTATTTCAAGTGTTTATAATGCACATGCCCGCCTCTACTGCTTGTTCAATAAGAATTGTGCCCCGGGCAAGGTAGTGAGAGCTCGGCAGTCCAAGTGAACTCGACTCTTCATAGAGCTAGGAATATGAAATTTGCCATAGATGCTTCTACTGGGCATAGCTAGTAAATGAATTCAGTTCAGTTGGAATCGAGTATATATTGTATATACAATATATACGAGAGTCTTAAAGTCTGTTCTTCTCTGTCTCTCTCTTCTCACCTATATGACAGTTTCAAGTGTTTATACTTCATATGCCCGCCACTAATGCTCATGTGGAGGAGGACAGGGGAAAGGGGCTTGGGGCAGGGATGCGATTTCATTGGAAATCAATGGCTGGCATAGTACGTGTCACAAATTATTAATAATTCTATAATAAAAAGTATAATTTCAATTTTATAATGAGACGCGTGTTGAAATGCCTGCAAGGGTTAGACGCGCTCAGATCCTGTGGCAGCACAAGAGTTTGTCTGTGTGCGTGTGTGCGTGTATGTGTGTGTGTATATGTCTGTGTATGTTGTGTATATGTTTATGCATTTCTCAGATATTTTTCATTTCATAAATCATCGAAAAATGAAGTTGCCGACGCAGACGCATACTAATTTTTTTTTTGGGACTGCTGTTGCTGTAGTTGCTGTTGTTGTTGTTGCTTTTTTGGTGGTTGGCCACGTTGCGCCCATTTTGTGGCTGTTGGCAGCAGCAGCAGCAGCAGCGCTGCGTGCGAGTGCCGGGCGCAGGGGCAGTGGCAGGGGCAGGGGTAGCTGGCGCCAGGCGTGTGCAACTGTAGCGCCAGTTGCGCGTTGCATGCGGCCGCGTCGCCAGTCGCGTTGCTGTTGCTGCTGTTGTTGTTGGTAGTTAAATTTTTGTTGGTTTTCCAACGTGACGCCTGTCAGCTGCCAGCCAAGTTAAGCAGCCCGGAGACGGACACGGACAGAGCTGAAGACAGCGCCACGACCTCATAGTCGGAGGCAGGGCCGAGTCAGTGTTTCTTCTGGCCATGGCCAAGACAGAGAGAGAGAGAGAGACAATTAAATGCCTAATTTTGTATGCCCCGTGCCCCCGCTACCCGGCACCCTCGAGGCCTCGACCTTACCCGCTCCCGTTCCCGTTCCCATTCCCATTCCCACTCCCGTTGCGTTTGTTTTTCCAAATAATTCATTAATATTTCTGTTTTCATTTCTTGTTTTCCTTCGGTAATTATGACGAGCAGCCTGAGTTGCATGTGCAATGTGCCCCCTGCCCCCTCCCTGCTTGCTGTTTCCGCGATAACTCGAGAAATGCTCAAGCGAATTACATGAAATTTGGCAAGTGCAATTAGCACTAACAATTGACTTAGCATCCCGGATTTCAGAGAATTCTGTGCAACCCTGGTCGAGTTATACAATTATTATTTCGCATAGGTCGATGTAATAAATCCAACAAAAGTGTTGGACTAACTAATCGCGGCCATTAAGGCGTCAGGCGTTATGCAAATGTTGTAGCTTCAATGATGATGGGAATATGCATTGTATATAGAACGGGAATCTAAAACAACAACACACACAGTGAGTGAGTGAGAATGAGAAATGAGAAATGAATTAGTTATTGTTAGTTTTGTTTCAACGTCGTTTTTCCACTGCACTGCACAACAAAAGGAGGGCAACTCTGGCACTATGTCGAGCAGGTAGCTATTCTATCTATTCAGATCGCTCTCCCCCTACTCCTCCCTGCTCCGCCCCTGAGTTCGAGCCGACAGCGACGACGTGTGTCTGTCTATAAGGCGCGAGTTTCAACAATAATTGTTCGCTTTGTTGTTGTACCGTTATTGATAGCTGTAAGTAAGTTATCCGATTACCAGATACTACGTAGTTTAAGAAAGATTTGAGCTCTTCTATAATACGAGTTCAATGAGACTATATTCTTGTTTTAGCAAAAAAGCAATTCGAATTTGTCAGAGTTCTCAATAAGAACCTGTCCTGCAAATTTCAACTCTCTAACCCACAAAGATCCTGAGTTCAATTAGATCAAATGCCTTGTTCCTTCTATATTTGGCAAAAACCGAATCAGAATTTGTAAAGGTTCTCAATAAGAGTCTGTCCTGTAAATTTCATCTCCATAACCCCCATAGAACCCGAGTTCACTGAGTCTATGTACTCAATATACATTCTAATTTAAGTTCTCTAGTTGTGCTATGCCAATACATGTGCTACGCGAGGGTATGGGGTTCTTTTTTTGTTCGCTGTCGACGCTTGTCTGCGTTGCGTTGGCAGCGCAGTCGACGCTGACAGCGCAAATTAATTTAATTAATTATCGCTAATAGTTTCGTATTCTCCATATGCACTTGTAATCGGGTTTCATTGTGTTCCTGTTGTCGGCAAACTTAATTACACACAATAAAGTTGTAGCTGTGACTGCAGTCGTTGTTCTTGTTGTTGTTGCTGCTATTGTTTATGCATAAACATATTTATTAACAACTTTATGGAGAACAATAACGAGATATGAACTCGACTGAACTGAACTGAACTCAAATGAAATTGGAATGAAATGATTGACGCATTGTTTGATACATTGTTGCCCATTTGCCATGTGACACGCAAAAATCATGTCACAAATACAACAACAGCAATAGCAACAGCAACAGCAATAGCAGCAACTATAGTTGTAGTGACAACTACAGCAACAACACAAATTATCAGCTATGGCAACGCGCAAAGCTTTTCTTAATGAGGCAACACACAATTTGCGTGACGTTTGCAACAAACTAACGAAACAGCAACATTGTTGTTGCTGCTGCTCTTGTTGTTGCTGCTGTTGTTGTCGTTGCTGCTGTTGTGGCACCTGCCAAACGGCAAACGCATTTGACATTTGTCAGTCAATAAAAGTGTCGCATTAGTTGCAGCACTGAAGAGGGGTAAAGGGGAGTGTATGAGGACTGTGAGGAAGGTGAGATAACTGTCTGACTTGTAACTACAGCAAAGCTTAACTTAAGGGAAGGGAGAAGGGGAAGAGGGGTTTTAAAGCATTTTCGAGAATGAAAGAGAGAGAGAGAGAATGGGAGAGGAAGCTTCTCCTAGCTACTCCATTGCGCAACATGCCTTGAAAGGCACCTATTTAGGGTGACCATAAGGAGTAAAGAAACAAACTAAGAGAAAGAGAGACAGAGATAGGAAGCTTCTCTTGAACTCCTACTCTGTCCAGCATGTTTATATTGCAATGGCACCTAATAAGGGTGACCATACGAAAGAAACTAAGAGAGAGAGAGAGAGACAGTGAGGAAGCTGCACTTAAATCCTCTTCTTAGGGTGACCATACGGAGTAACCACTAACACTAGTGAAAGCTCGACTGCCCTAGTGCCTGCCTTGTCATGTGCAAATTTGCTGAGAACTGACTGAAGAGTTTCACATTTTGTTATTTTTTTTTGAAACGGAAACGAGACATTTGACTCTAGAGAAGATTTCAAATAACTTTGCTAGCCTCAAATCAGATAAGCCTCGGCGTATGCCAATATAAACGAAGCAGTAGCCTGACTGGGAGAGAAGTAAGGGTGAAGGGGGGTTCAACTGATTAGCTTTTAGGCGCCAGTTGGGAAAGATCGCAGGGAAGATAGCCCCAAAAACAAAAGATGCTCTGAGTGCGGAGTACGAACGGAAGTCTGTGTACGCCCCTGTTATCGCTGTGCAGATAACGAAGAGCGAGAGAGAGAGTGGGAGAGAGAGAGAGCGAAAGACAACAGCTGCGAGAGAGCATGCAGTGCAAGTGAGATGGCGCCATTAAGTCAAACAAAGCCAACGACGAATGAACAAATATCTCGAATTCAAATAGAAACAAAAGCAAATACAAACAAAGCAAGAAGATGAGAAGAAGATGGAGAGGGAGAGGAAGAGACGGGAGAGGGGAAGATTTGTAGACACCAAAGTAAATGTAAATGCAATCAGAAATGTTCGAAATGAGAAGCCGAAAAAGCGAATAAATGAATGGAAGAAGAGCCCCAAATGCGGTAGCATATTTGAGGTGTTTAACTGTCACCTAAGACTTAAGTAGTCAGCGATAATGCCCCGAACCGAACCGAACCGAGCTACGGCAGCCAGCGAGACCAAGACCGACCACGACAAGTGGCGCTTGGCATATTTGCTGTGCAGCAACAACAACAACAACACGAGCAAACAACAAAAAATTTTGTAGGCAAATAAGCAACGCATGCGGTGAGCCAAACAAAAACGAAAGCCTATTACCAAAAAAATTGAGCAAAGAAGAGATGAAGAGTGAGGGGGAGAGAGGGCGGAAAGAGAGAGAGATAGGCAAAAAGAGAGGACATAAGCGGATTAGGACGAATTCAGTTATGCCCTAACCCGATTGGCAATTGCAAATAGCATATGATATGTTATAATTAACTGTGCATGAGTCTATGGAGATTGTTGATGGCAATTGAAATATTTATAGTTATATAACAGAAGTTTTTATATATAAGAAAAAATATATATATATAGTATACTAGAAATATATATATGTATCAGTTATTTCTTCTTGTTTGTTTCCCCTTTTTGTTTCTATAAAAACTATCATCACATTCACATACTCTTCACTGCACCAATATACCCCACATTGAAGCCACACTGCAGGGTGCGAGGGGAATAAACACGCGCGTTTAGAAATCTATTTGCATGGCGCTGCCAGCAAATATTGCACTTCCGTTTCAATGCAAGGCCCTCCTCGGCCTGACTGAAGCGGAGGCTGACGACGGCAACGACGACGACGACGACGACGAAATCCAAGTCAAGCTTGTCTATTTGCTTTGGGCTAATGGAAGCGCTGACATCGCTAACGCAGCTGGCAGCAGGCGCTCTCTCTCCTCAGCTCCCTTTCCTCCTCCTTCCCCTCTGCCTTTGCTCGCTGCTTTTTGGCAACAATGAAGCAAACAACAAAGGCAACAAAAGCAGATTTTGGTTGATGAGCAAGAGAGGGGGGGCAGGGGCGTGGCATGTAGGCATGGGTGTGCTTGTTACTTGCCACAGTTGCCCACGCACAGCTGCTGCTCATTTCGCTGCCTCGAGTGGGGCTGGGGTAGTTGGAGAGAGAGGGGGGCGGGGGGCTTTGTAATACGACTTAATCGTTAGATTTGCTCTGCTTTTTTATTTGGTTTACTTTGTGCGAGAATCTCTCTCGCAGTGTGTTGCATGCCACAAAAGGAGCGGGCACACAGCATGCGAGACGTCGCCGTCGCCGTCGTCGTCGCTGGCGCATTGTCCTGCCGACGGCTCTGCGGAAACGGCGCTATAATAAATTTGTCTTCAGCTGTCGTCGAGCGGCCTCAATTTCTAAGCATTTGTTTAGACATGCACACAAAGAAATAGAGAGAGAGAAAGAGAGAGAGAGAGAGGGGAAGAGGCGGGAGCGGGAGGGGCATAGTAGAAGATGACCCGCGGCTGTGGCTGCGGTTGAGGCTGTGGCTGCTGCGCCGCAGGGCATCAGTACCCCCCGCAACGGCAACTGCCAGTTGAATGCGGCGTATGCGCAATATGCGATCAGGCTGCGCTTAATTATGTTGTTAGAGGGAGAGAGGGAGCGAGACAGAGAGAGCGAGAGACACGAATGAGCCTGCTAGGATGCGTCATTTACAGACAGAGGCGGGCAGCAAAATGGGCGTTTAATCTTGTTTGTGCGGCCACTAATCGCCACTCTGATCGGCTCAGCGTAAAGAAAAAAAGAGCACAACAGAGGGAGAAAGGGAGAGGGGGAGAGGGAGGAAGAATGAGAAATGTGAAATGAGAAATGAGTTTGCCCGCCTTCTTCTGCAGCACTGATCTGATCCCACTCAGTAGATGCCTTGTTCCTTCTTTCTTTCTTTCTTTCTTTGCATCTTTCTTTCCTTTGTCAATGTTGCCTGCCTGTTGTCCCTGCTAAGTAATCATCATGCGGGGATTAACAATCATCGTCTCATCATTAGCTGTGCTCGAGGGGATCAGGAAGGGATACGCTCCTTTAGCCTGTTTGCCTCTCCTGACTTTGCAATTTCTGCGTGTTCTTCCCTTCTTGTGCCGAGCCTAATTCCATTCATTCCGCTCTACATATCAGCGTGTATCGCTACTCAATTCACTTGACATCTGTCTCTTGTTGACGTCTTCCTTACAGCTCCCTTCCTCTTCATCTTCCTCTCATTCTTGCTCGGTTAACTGTGTGCTAAGCTGCAAATGATCGGAATCGGGTTGAAAGCTCATTCGTCTTTCATTCGTCGATCGCTGTTAGCTCAGCTGCTTAGAGTCTACTCTCTCTGCTTACTCTCCTGCTTAGAGCTTTTGCTCCTGTGCTTGAGAGCTTTAATGTGCTTACTCAGCTAGTTGTACATTTCTTCTTCTCCACTTTGATGCCCCCCTTCTCGCTAACCCTTTGGGTTCCTATGCCTGATTTCCTTAAAGCTTTCCATCTTTACAGCTGCAACTTTTTGCCTCCACTCTCTCTCCCCCTCTCTCTCTCTCTCTCTCTCTCGCCTGCAGCAGCTTTAATCCGCCGCTTTAATGTCGACTCCCACCCAGAGGCAGCCCACGAAAACTGGCATCCATCGCACTGTGCCACATACCAAGGCAAATTTTTATGTTTTTATGAAACTTGACGCTCGCCACGCAATTGTTTCCTATACCCATTGAAAAGGGGGTTTATTGGAGTCGCTCTGTTTCAGTTTCAAGATCTTAAGACTCTTCTAGGGGTTACACTTTAGAGTACTGTATACAACATCAGTTTTACAATATCAATTTTATTATTCATCATTCATATGAAGTTTATTCATGTATAACATGTCCAGAGTTACTCCTTAACAACTTGGTGGCTTATACCCATACAGGGTAACTCCCAGTTGAGTCCTGTTTCAAATTTTCTGGCATTCTTGCTTGGTTTTTCTTGCGTCGCGACGCCGTTTGCCAACTTCATTTGAATATTAAAAAATTCCCAAACATAAAAGGTATTTTTATTTGTGATATTTTGTCGCACCTCAGCGACAACGTACAACGTACTTGCCACCTCGTCAACGTCAACGACGACGGCGACGGCGACGATGAAATTAAGTCAAAAATGCGGCCATGCACCAAGTGCCAGCTCACACCCCGTCTCCCCCATGGGCAGGAGGGTGCTGTGCTGTACTGCGTAGGGATCATAGTCAACGTCCTGGTTTAATTTAACATAAAAGCGCGTTCGCCATTAGGCGGTTAACCTGACTACCCTCTCCTTCCCCCCTGGTACACCCGCTCTTTGAAAATTTATGAGGCATGCTCAGGTTTTTATTAGATTTTAACTAGCCTAATATACTATATAGAACTGGCGCCAAGGGCCAGGGCCACGGCCAAGGGTTGTGCAGGGCTGGGCAGGGCTGGGCCGAGCCTGGACTCGACTGAAGAATGGAGAATGGAGAACGTGCAACGTGCCAAAAACATTAAATATGTTAATTAGTTTCAACGCCCCACCCAGTCTTTGTTCCCCTTCCCTCTCTCTCTCACTCTCTTTCTCTCTCTCTGTGTGTGTCAACCCGCCCCCGCCCGAAAATCAAGCGAAAAAACTAAATGTTCAAGTTTTAGCACCAACGAAATTTTTCGCGTTTGTTCTCGCTCGCCCCTTACTCTCATTCTCTCTGTCGCTCTCTCTCTGTCTTCTCTCACTTGGTTGACACATTTGCCCAAAACGAGAACGTGCAACCGAGGCAGCCACTCTTAAGTGCCGCCGGTCACGTCAACTCGCCCAACGCGACTCGCAGCTCGCCGCAATATGCTAATGCCAGCTCTAATGCTAATGCTAATGCTAATGCCCCAGACATATGACAGATGTATGGTGTATGGTGTATGGGCGCAGTCGCATTGCCTGGAATCTGATGGCGTTTGGTTTTATCTGCGTGTAGCAAGCTGTACGCAATTGAGGTTAACACTTGCCCATTGAGTGGGCAATGCGATAAGCCCCGAAACGAAATGAATGACAACCTCGACTAGAAGAGAAAGAGAGTCAACAAGGCAGAGCAGGGTCAGGGAAAGGACAAAAGGTATGAGTTGACTAAATTTAGAGTTTAAGGATTCTTCTTGAAGGTTCTTCTTCACTAACTGACTAACTACAAATAGATCGAAAAGACCCTACTACCTAGTACACCTAGTGGGGTATGAGCGAGGAGACCTCGTTGGGTAGTGCTGCGGAGGAACTCTTAAATTTGAATGTTGTACTTTAAATATGGCAATACTAAGCTAGTACCTATTGTAGTACCTAATCAAGTACCTAGTAGCTTAGCTAGTTCCTTAGTTAGTACCTTGGCTAGTACCTAGTACCTTAACTATTACTTAGTACCTTAGCTATTACCTAGTACCTCGGCTACTATCAAGTATAAAGTTTCTCTTCATCTATAAAAAACACTTCCAAAGAACTGTTCAAGAACATAGAAGACCCTAAGAGTAAGAAGATATAGAAGAAGTGACTGTAAAGCATAAACTAATAAAAATATGAAACAACAAATTCAACTTGCAACAGCTGCAAAGAGAGCAGGGCAAGAAATCTAAACTCGCTGCCGACTGAAGCTCGTGTGTCTGCGGTTTCGGCAGGCGTTGCCCAAGGATGCAGCAGCAGCAGGACAACAGCAACAGCAGCAGCAGCAGCAGGAGAACAGCAGCAGCAGTTGATGCCTAATCTTGCCGCAGTTGATCGCAAACTGATATCAGTCAATGGGTTTTCAGTTTTTGGGTTATTTATTGTAGTCAAGCTGCAGATACCCTTTGCACTCACCACGCTTCGTCTGCTGATGGCATGATGTATGTCTGCACCAGCCTCTGCCCCTGCCCCTGCCCCTGCCCTTGCCTCTGGCTCTGCCACTGCCCCTGACTCAGTGTGTGTGCCTGGATGGGTGCGTGCGCCGTTCAGCGTCATGATATACGCTCAGATAGCAAGCCGCAGCGCCGCAATTGATGGCATTAGGCATTAGATAAGAAATCAGACATTTATAGGCGCACTGACAGACGGACAGACAGAAGGACGGACGAACAGGAGAGACGGACTGAGCTGAGCTGAGCTGTGCGCTGAGAGGTAGCATCATCATTAGCTTAGTCCAGGGGTTGCAGCCCTCCCGCTCTTATCCAGGGGTTGCGAACCTCACTCGAGGGTCTCTCTTTCTGCAGCCGCCATTGCCGCCAGACCTGGTCGGTCTATGAGAAATTTCCGACCCTTCAAACAACTTCATTCCCACTTCACACTGTACCGCCTCATCGATGAGGTTCGACACAATTAATGGATCGTTAAGTTTCCCACTCTATGGGAGAGCGAGATTCAGATTGAGATGCAGCGGTTAATAAAGAGTGCAAATCGATAAGGTGGAAGGAGAAGCTGGAAGAGCACAAAACTGCTGAGAGTCTAACTGAAACTCATGTAAGACCCTTTACTGTGAAGGTGCCTGGGTTAAGAAACTGAACAGTACCTCAAAGAACAAAGAACATAACTTACGTAGGTATGATTAAGGCTAATTTTCGAAGTGAAGAGACTAAGCACTTTGTGGAAGAAGGTGCCTGAACTTAGAAGCTAAGCAGTACCTTAACTAAGCAGTACATTAGATATAACCTTAAAGAAGAGAGACCAACAAGACTATGCTTTACAAAAGCTTGAAAGAGCGTCAAAGCGAGACCTGCTGTCGAACTTCCCACGCACCTCATACGTAACGTAACCAGACAATGCACTCTCTTCTTGGTTAGTTTGAAGCACTCAGTTAATTAGTTTGCCATCGAGTGAATCGCACTATCCACGGAGATCCTTTGACCACGAGCCACGTTCGCTGTTGGCTGCTGTCAACATCAAAGCGACCTTTTAAGTTGTATTTCGGGCAACACCTCGATAGATGCCACGGTACGAAGACTACCTGCCTCGCTGCCCAACACGCTGACTGTGACAGACAAATTGGCCATATAACACACACACTCGCACACACACACACCCGCCAGCACACACGCACAGACAAAGAGCGCGCTGCCTTTGATTTTCTAAGCGAATTGTTTCAAGACAGGCCACAAGAGGACGCAGCCGGGCAGGCAGACCGGGTAGGACGACGTCGGGCTGAAAGGCTTGCCAGGACATGTGAGCTTCAATTAATTTGATTTGCGTTTAAAGGTTGCCCCTGCTGCTGTCCGGAAATGGAATTGGAACTGGAGCTGCAACTCCACTTGAGCTCAAGCTTTGAGTTTGAGTTCGAGTTCGGTTCACTCTATTTGTCAACTTGGCTGTGATAAATTTTGTTCGCTTCGTCTGCTGCGCAAGGGGCGAACAGCACTTGGCATCATGGCTGAATGGTCACAGGACGACGCGGCACGACCATACGAGACGATGCCAGACGAGGGCGCCATTGAGAAAGTGGCCAACTATGCTTTGAACTATGATGAAACTAATGGCATCAGACATGTGTGTGTGTTTGTGTATGTATGTGCATGTATAGATAGATATGGTATATATATACATAAGTCTAAGCTGCCCGCCAGGCACAGTGTGTCTGAAACAGGCGAAATATTGAAAGCGATAAACCTTCTCTACTGAACGTACCTCAGTATGTCTGCACATTTATTTACCTTCTTTGATTAGAGTTCTGCAACTTAGCTTGGCGACCCTAAAGGACCCCGTTACTCGCTGATAGTAGCCTTCTACAAATAGACATACGTGTACATGTATGTCACTTTCGTATTTGAACTCATATTTAATCTCAGTGCCTTATGAAATCATCGATCTCTATTCAGCTTAAGCACCTTGTAGGCACCTTCTACTCTACTCTATTCAGTTGAAGCACCTTCTACTCCTACTCATATATATAAACAATGTTTGTATTTATATTTATTATCCGATTCAGTCTAAACTTTAGCTTATTCTCTATGAAACCTTCGTCTCAAACCTATAGGACCCTAACGTTTCCCTGGTAGTGCTCTTCTTCAAATTCTTTGATATTGAATTGAGTGTGATAAATTGATATATAGCTGTGTTTCTGTTTTATTTAACTTGTACTCTATGCAATCCTCATCTCAGCTCCGCAAGCCTCTAGGACCTTCTCTGCTTTCTCTGATAGTTGCCTTTTCTTATGTCTTAGGCACACTGTGCCTGTGTCGCTTTAAAGCGCACACTTGAATTGTCGTCGAGTCCGTCGAGTTGGGTCCATTGGGTCGTTAGGTAGTTACAGGCTGATTCCTCTCAGACTGCTCAGGACTTCGCTGCTGTCACTTGACAACATCTCGGTACGCACTCAAGTAGTGCTGGGTAGGGGGATTTGGCAGGACTCTGGGCTAATTGGCAAAGCTTTTTTGCCAGCTTCAGCTACAACGGCTGCAATTAAACCCATTAGGCAACACCTCAGACACAACACACACACACACACACATAGACACACAGAGAACCACGTAGCAACCCTGCACGGGACTGGACTGGGCTGGGCAGGCAGCGCATTATTCAAGGGGTTGCAACATGGCCGACAAACCACACACGCACGCACACTGAGACAGATACTCATGTATGTGCGCGCGTGTGTGTGTGCCCAGGGGCGTTTTTAAACGCGCGCGTTTTTCTTTTACTTTTCTCTTCGGTTTTTATAATTTTAAGTGCATTTCAATGTATTAGCCAAAGTCGAGGACAAATAAGCATGCAACCTATACAATTATTGGGGGTGTCTCTGTATGTGCCAGTGTGTGTGTGTGTGTGTGAGTGTGTCTGACAACGACTTACTGTTGTTTTGACACGCAGCCAGCGGGTCTGGGCGCATACAAGGACACACATCCACAGCCACATCGTCACCTGACCTGACCTCAGACCGCAAAAAGTGTTAAATTATAGATCGGAGCTCCGTCGTTGTCGTCGTCGCGTTGTCGAGTGTGTTTGGGGCGGGGCGTTGGGGGCGTGGCTGAGAGCAAGAACAGCTGCTGGCAAATAGAGCCCCGGCACTTTTGCGGTTACGCAAAACTCGCCGAGCGATTAGAGCCAACTTGTTATAGAGTCTCCTCTCCTCTCCTCTGCTCCCTGTCTCTCTCTTTCTCTCTGTCTCTCTCTATAGCGATGCGGCGGTACGGCGGTGGGGCGGTAAGGCGGTACGGAACACACGCAGCGGCCTCGTCGCTTGTGTCGGCGCGCAGCGTTTGAACTAAGCTAAATTAATGGCCAACACAGGCTACTTAGCGGAGGAGCAGCTCCATCCAGAGACGGACTGAGAGACGGAGACGTAGACGGAGGCAGAGGCCCACGCACGGAGAGCAAGCAAAAGAGGCCCTTATGGCAAGCGTCGCTGTCTGCGCTGCTTGTTCAGTGCGCGATTTATGACTTGGCATGCAAAGAGGCAGAGCAGGCGCCCGAGCCCAAACCAGAGCCGGAGCCGGAGTGAGCGAGACAGCTGCATGGCGCCCGCCAGCGTTGCGCGCATTGAAGGCGCAACGGGTGGGCAAATGGCCCCGGCAAACGGCGCTGATCAATAAAACAAAAACAAGAGAGAGAGGGAGGGAGAGAGGGAGAGAAAAAACAACAAGAAACGAAACGAAAAAAATGAAAATTTGCGCAGCAGTTGATGAAATTTACGCGATCGGCGTCGGCAAAGTTCAAAAGCAGCGGCCTTGGCATCACTGTGGACAACGCAGACTGGGGCGGGCTGGGCGGACAACAGGACAGCCGGACAGCTGGACAACCGGACAGCCGGACAGCTGGACAACCGGACAGCCGGACGGATGAAGGCGGCCAGTAGAGCGAGCACACAAATGAAACGCCGCGCCGACAATTTGTTTGGCGCTCGCCCACTCCGAGAATGAATGGCAAACGAAAGTTGTCGTCGTTGCTGCTAGAGCAGCCGCCTGCGTGTGAGAAGTTTGAGATAAGCCAGAGAAAGAGCGGGAGAGCGGGCGGGAGAGAGAGACAGAGGGAGGTAGGCAAGATGTGCTTGGCTGGCATACTTCAAAGTGTCCAGACCGGTGGATGCAACGCAAATTTGCATTGATAACGCGCAGCAATCGAGCGAGGCGCGGTAGCCGCACCCTATCACAGGCGAGAAAGAGACAGACAGGGAATGAGAGAGAGAGAAAGATAGTGTTAGGTGCCCGCACAGCTTCCTCTTTGCGAGTGTGCGTGTGTGCCACAGCCAGATATAGATTAAATACAGCTCGCTTTGAAGTTGCCCAGTTGCCGCTGCAGTAGCACGCGTTCTAATGACTCAGTGTAGGCCCAACAAGAGGGTGCTGCAACAGCTGAATGTGTTAGAATGTCTTCAAAAGGTTGAAGTATGCATAAAAACTCGCTAAAAACCAGCTAAGTTCTGGTCAAAGCACTTTTTTCGATATATTTAAATTTTAGGGTAACCATACCGACGGTACCTTCCCCAGCATAGCTGCAATGCATAAGAACACCTTCTAGATGTTTGAGTACGTTGAAGTATGTATGGTAGATGAACTTTGTAGAAACTAGCAAAGTAAAAGTACAGGCGCCTATTTTTCTATATATTTCAATTTTAGAGTAACCATACCAACATAACCATACTGGCAATAGCATGCCTGCTCAAACTGCAATGTAGTAGAATGCCTTCAAAAAGGGTAGAAGTAGTTTTAATTTTGTTGAAGAAACTCCTTAGGAGCTACCAAAGTACCAGTACTAGCACATTTTTTCCAAGTTTTTCGATTTTAGAGTAACCATACCAGTGGTACTTTTCTCCGTTGGTATACCCCAAATATCTCGCTGAAAATTCATATCCAAGTTCATACACACTGAAAATAGATTCCTCATTCACTTTGTAACACCTTTAACTCTTCAAGAAGATCAGACATTCATACAAAGATAAGATACAAAGGTACTACGACAAGTATATCAAGTTTACTGTTACACTTCGCGCCGTTGCGATTGATACAATGATACATACTACATATAAAATGATAGATTGTATATGTTGCTTATCGTCATATAGATATGGCTTAGATAACTAATGCGGTAAACAAAGAAGACGTACAGTACTTACAAATCCATGTTTATCACTAATATTGTTGGTCAATTTTAATTTGTGAAATGAAACAACTTTTTGCATCCATTGCTCACCCGTTGTGGGCGAATCTGGATGGATGTACATGCGTTTTGGCATTTCCGGATCCGCCTTGCCGGCGACCATCCAGCGACTGTAAGCAACAGATAAACAGTTACAGTTGCATTTATCGATAATTATTGAAAGTCTCGAGAAGAATGTGAACTTACCTATTATGAAATTTATAGCGATAATCATCCGCCGCAACGATATCCAGTAGCAAGATGTATTTAGCCTTGGCATCCAGGCCCGAAACACGAAATTTCATTTGCGGAAACATTTGTCTGCAAGAGAAAGAGATGGCGATAGTGTGGTTAAAGTAGGGGGCAGGTAATCAAATAAAACATTAATCAGTGTGCGGCATAAAGCCTAAACACGGTGCGGCGCGGCACGGCTCAGGCTCATGCTCAGGCTCAGTTCTCAGGCGGCCCACCAGAGCGCTAGAACGAGAGCGAGCAACAGAAGAGGGAGAGAGGCAGAGAGAGAGAGAGGGGGGTAGGTGGACAATCATCATCATCATCATTATCAGTGCCAGGGAAAAGCAAACAAACGCGAACTAAGTCGGGACGCAACGGAGCCGAGGAGGTTATCAAGTGGCGCCAAGCCGCAAATTGTTTCAGCTGCAGCAGCCTCAGCAGACTCGACTCGCCTCGACTCGAATTCAAATTGGCCCCGACTCGGACTTGGACTGCGACTACGACTGGGACTGCAGCCTGGTCTGGGCCTGGGTCTGGGTCTTGGTCTTGGTCTCTGTCGTAGCTGAAGCTGGAGCTCGTTGATTAGCCCGAGTCCATGTTCTGACCATGTTGGTGGCAATGTGCAAACTCGAAAATTACATGGCCAACAGTTGTGCGAGCGGACACACACAGCCACACACACACAAGCGCACAAGATCTGCCAAGACTTTGCTCACTCATTCGCATTTACTTGCTCGCTCTCGCTCTCTCTCACTCGCACACGACCCACCCAGGCAAAAGGGCTGCACCCTCACACACACACACACAAGAATATGAAAATTATAAGTTTAAGTAGCAATCACTCAATCGCTGCGACTGCGCCTCAAACCCAGCGCCAGGCTCCTTCTGCCTCTGCCCCTGCTTCTGCCTCTGCCTCGGTCTCGACGCCAGCGCCTGCGCCTCATGAATCAAATTTAACGAACGTCTTGTTCATGTTCACAGATCATCATCAGCTGCGCCTGCATTTTGATAAAACCAACAAAAGAGGCCCCCAAACAAGCCAAACCAGGCTCCGCATCCACAGCCACATTCAGCCTCAGCCCCAGACTCGGACTCGGACTCGTACTCGGACCCGACTCGGGCTAACAAGCCTGACTGATGTCTGACTGCCCAAATGACTGACGAACTGACTCAATGACGCACTGACTAACTGACGAACTGTGGCACTGACGCTGCGATGTTTCTATTTAGAGCTGCCCCAGCCGCCCCAGCAGCAGCAGAAGCAGCAAGTGTGGCTCAACTGCACTGAGAGAAATTAAGAAGTGAGTTCTAGAAAAGCTTTGTCAAATCTGAGAAAAGTATGTAAATAATGCATAGTAAATAATTATATATTTAATATTTAATTAATTTAATATTTTAAGCATTCAGAGAGGTTGGCATTTGAAGATTTTTCTGCTTTTTTCGTTTTGCAAACATTTTTTCTATGAAATTTACAAATTACAAAAAATACATTATTTCATTGATAAATGTGAAGTTGGTCAATAGCTTGAAGCATTTTGAGTTTAAATTAATATTTTATAATAATAATGTCTATAAAATTAATTGACTTTAAATATTATAAACTGTAATTTTCTAGACAGTTTACATGTTGGATTTAAAGAAAGTCCCTCTACATTTCTCCAATTTCTTTGTTCTAGAGCCATAAATGTAAAGCTAATTCAACTAAAAAGTCATTTTATAAATAACTGACTCCCAAAAAACATATTTATTTCTATAATGAATTTTTTATAATGAATTTTCATTCACAAGATCTTCAGATCTTCTTCTTCTACAGAATATTATATTATATTGTATTATACATTATATAATTTTTTTAATATTCATTATTAATTTATCTTAGTTTAAGTTTTATAGTTTCTCAAGAATATTTCGCATTCCTCACATATCTGAAATCACACTCTACCCTTTTGCTCAGTGTAGCTACAGCACGGCACACACACGGCAGGCAGACACTGGCATCCTTGCTGGGGGGCAGACCACGGCCCACGGTCTGCGATGGCAACGGCAACGGCGACGGCGGCTGCGACTGCCTTTCTGCCTTTTTCGACTGCAAATTATTTTTTATTTGCGGGCCAGGAACGAAGACGAAGACTCGAGACTGCTGACTGAAGAATCACGCGAGCGAGAGAGAGAAAGAGAGAGACAGAGACAAAGAGAGGGAGGCAGCGGCAAGGGGGGGTAGGCCATGCTGAGGTTGTGGCACGTCTGCCTGGTTAGTTGGCTTCGACTTCGTCTTGGCTTGGCTTGGCTTGGGTTGCCTTCGTTGCTTTTTTCATTTTCTTGTGTTGTTGTCGTTGTTGCTGTTGTTGTTGTGTTTTTTGGTTGTCTTAACTGAATAGCTCGTTAACATTATTGAGCACTTGGCGCCAGTTGTTGGCAGCTTGTTATGGCCATGGCCAAGAGACCAAGTCGCGCCATAGCCCCGAGCAGCAGCAGCAGCCTCAGTCGCAGTCGCAACTGGAGCCAGCCCTCGTCCGAGCCAGCGCCAGAGCCAGGACCAGGCCGGGACTGGGACCCCAAAACAAATCGGCCCACCACACGCGCAACTTGCTGGGGCAACGTGTGTGTGTCTATGTGTGTGAGAGAGATCGGGGGAGGCGACGCAACACGCAGGCAGTCTCCAGTCCGCGACACGCCACGCCCCCTGCCCCCCTCGACTGCTGAAGCTGTGCTCCGACAACAAAACGATTTGCTCTCGTTTGTGTTGCAACTTGGAAGCTGTGGCTGCTTCTTCTCCGTCTACATCTCCGTCTCCATCTCTCGCTCCTCGTGCCTCGTTGCTCTTCGGCTCTTGGCGAAGCTTCTGCGCGCGGCTTCGTGCAAATCGTTACGTGTAAAACTTGCACCTTTTGACCAAAGTTGTTTGTTTTGCAACTGCGACGACGGCGACTGCGACTGCAACTCGTCGGCAGAGCGGGCCACACATTTGACCGCGCTCAGCTAATTCAATTTCCCCCATACAAAGAGTCCTCTGCCCTTCCCTCCCTACCTCTCTCCCTCTCGCTCTCCCTCAGTCGCTGCTTTATTGCTTGGCAATAACAAACAACAACGAGCTGTTAATGTGGCTTGAAAGTGTTTGCCAGGCTACTTGAGGGCCCGAAACGTTGACCCAGCCAGGGCCCCGAGCAAGAAGAAGAACGAAGGCAGCGCAGAGTCGCCTCAAGTCGCGTCGAGTTGGACTGTGCCCATAATTAAGCCTAATTAAGCCGATTCTCTGGCTCTCCCTTTCCCACTCTCCCTCTCTCTCTCTCCCTCTCTCTCTCTCTCTCTCTGTTGCTGAGGTGTCGCTTCTTCTGCTGCTGCTGCTGCTGCTACCTCATCCCGCATCCCCTATCGAGGTTAATGGCTAATCAATTAGCCCTGGGCCTGGCTGGACAGTTCAAGCTGCTCCTCGTTCCTTTTGCTCATACCGTTCCTGCTCCTGCTCCTGCTTCCAAACACATTTAATGTTCTGCGATTGAGTTGTAATTGACATTTGCGGCCCATTGACGCGGCAACGCACTGAGATAAGACGCACCGACGCCGTCAAGTCACGACAGATAAGGCGTCATGCTTCCAATATTACGTAATGCTCACTGCGGTCCTCATCAGGAACAACGCATCAGAGCGACAAACAGCAACAAAATGAGCTGACAAACCCGAAAAGGAAAAGGTGCCAGTGAAAGCAGCATAAGTAGTGCAGGGTGTAATCAACCTTATAGGGTTCTTACTGCCTAAGAACTGCAGTTTAGTGGGTCCTATATGAATAGTTATTGAGCTTTTATATCCACTTCGAAGACACAACTTTCTTCTCGGTAGTGCCAGGCTAGAAGGCACTGTCTACAACTGCAGGACCTTATGCAATTCTTGAATTCTTCTGCTAAATCTTAATGGTAGAAAGAACAGTTTAGCAGACAATATAAAAAACTTCAAGACAACCTTATTTTCGGTAGTGCCAGCGAATTCATCAGACACCCTATCAATTCTCCACAGGGCACCTTCTAGATTAAGAGTAATTTTTATATTTAGTAACCATCTAAACATCGATGCATCTTTTACAATACAAAACCCCAGTCTACCAAGACTCTAAGACCTGCTCTACAAGGTCCTCTCTACACAGCACTACCATATGCAATTTTTCAGTTATTCTCCTAACTTATAACTGATAGAGAAGAACTTTAGTATAACTTATTAAAAGTTATGTATTAACTACCTTTTGAGCACTATCGGGCAGTTCTTCAGGTAACTCAAACACCCTACACAACACTACCCTACACAATTCTTCAATTATCCAAGTCAAGAAAAACTTTCAGCTGTTTATTTTATAATCTCAACCCGGTGCTGCTTCTGCTGCTGCTGCTACTGCTCCCATCTGCCTCCGCTAAGCGATTAGAACTGCCTATCGCAGACCTGCCACAGCATGTTTTGCTGCAGTAGCTACCTCTCTTGCCCCTCTCTTCTCCCCCTGGCCTACACTCTGCTATCAGTCGAACTAAACGGTGTCTATTAAGGCACCTGTGCGCGTTGCTTTTATAAGGTTCCTCTCTCTCTCCATCTCTTGCTGTCTCTGTCTAGAGTGGCTGCCAAAGGAAGCGTCAATTGTCAATGCGGTGTTTTATCTGTGAGTCAATCGGACGCGGGCAGCGGCAAAAAAAGAGCCCAAAAAACAACAGAGAAAACAAGGAAGATGCAGACGAAGGCAGCCGCAGACAGCGTCAACAGCTGATGATGTGGCCCAGTGCAGAGGTGTGTACGAGTGTGTGTGTGAGCAAACACGAGGAACACATAAAACAAAAGGCCCAAACTGCTTGCAAAACGCAGTCGCTGTTGCCCCTTACCCCCTGCCACTGGCACTGGCACTGCCCCTTCCACTGGCAACGGCGGCGTCATCGTCGGTTTGTCAACATGCGCGGGGATTAAAGTAGCACCTGCAACAGAAGGCAGAAGGAACTGACGCTGCCGCTGTTGACAGTTCTCCTTTGTGACAACAAAATTGTTGTCGACTCTTGTTTTACTCAGCAAGGGGGGGGCATGCAGGGGCAGGGGATGCAGTGGGGGTTGCCTTGCGGGGCACCGCTTTAATCTTGGTTATGTTTTTTTTTTTTTCATTTTTTGTGTGTGTTTTTGGGCAAGTTTGTCAACACATTTTGAGCGGGCATTGCATTTCGATAACTATCGATAAGTCAATACGAACAGGGGTGCATACATTTTGCATGACATTACAGCACATACAGCGCCCTGCATACAACTAGAGACGCTGCACATTACAGCTGTCTGCATTTAATTTGAATTTTATTGAATTTTATTGAATTGCAATTGCATGCAAATTGTCGATACCCCCCGTTACTCCCCTACCCCCTCTGGGTACCTTGCTGAATTTATTTGACAAATTTCCAACTGGTCAAGGCAACAACAAGGCAGCAACAAGGCAGCAACAGGCAGTCAAGGCAGCTGCATCATAAACGCTAATTACCCAGCAGACACAGGCAACGTCGGCGGCGGCTCCTGCTTTGGGTCAGGTAAACACACAGACACACACACACGCACACAGAGAATACCTGTAGCTATCTATATAAGAGTACAGATACAGATACAGATAGGGGCCTTGCAGGGGCTACGGCCAAATTAGTTAAACCAATAAACTGACAGCGACCGCTTATGCTGCTTATTTGCCATATTTCAAGTCTATATAATAATAAAACAATTTATGAAGGCATAACAACTGCAACGCGCTGCACCCCCCTTGCCCCCTGCTCCCCCCCTAGCACCTCCCCCGCTGATGAAGGTCCTGCCCTGTCCTGGTCGAGGCCTGTCAGTTAGCGGCAACGCCCACAAACGTCTGCGAGCAAGCGAGCGAGCGAGTCTTGTTGTGCCACAAAATGAATGGCCATGTCATTAAGACGTGCCCCAGACGGACAGCGGGACAGCAGAGGCGGAGACAAGGCACTGTGCAACCCGCTGTGCTGCTGCTGCTGCTGCTCTCAAACAGAGACAGCAATATACAGAGAGGGAGAGCAAGAGGGTCCTGTGGCTGAGCTTGTGTGGCGCTCATCTGCTCGGCAAGGATTGAGTGAGTGCTCAGCTGTCGCCAGGCACTGTGGGAATGCCAATGAGAGACCCTGAACGGAGCCTAACTCCCAAACTGCTTATCTCTCCAGCATATAGTATACCATATATAAATCAAATCATCAGTGTAATTACAATTTGGGCGCTTAATTAGGGAAAATGCGTGAAACGAGCTGTGGAAAATCGAAAGTCATCTACAGAGGCAGGGAGTAACCGCACTACGCATACCCTGTCTTGTGGAAAATGAGGTCCGAAGTGCAGTTGCCCAATTTGAAGAAGATTGAAGAGACCTAAGCAGGTACCAAACCCCACGAAGTGATGCTACCTTTCTTTCAATAGTATATACAGTTAAAGTTGAGTTCTAGTTGAGTTAGGTTCCCTTTAGGTGCTGCCCTGCATCTGAGTAATATAAATTTAATATATTCAGTGATCTTTACTCTCTATAAACTTTCGTTGCACCTTGCAATCAGTTAGAATTGCAACATTTGCATATTAACGCCATAAACTGTTGTAGCCCGATCGATCATTAGATCATCAAAGATTACTTTGATGTCAGTGCTACAATATTGTTTATGATAGCATCGTATCTGCCTTAGAAACTTGTTATGCAGGCGAAGAGAAGGGAAGGGAAGGGAGAAGAGAAGAGAAGATCATGTGCAGTGAAGGCATCCAAATTGTAGCTTGGTCTTATCTCAGAGCTGATACCGATAAGGGGCATCCCTGGGCGACAGCTGTCAGCGTTGCCTAACGGGGCAACAACATACGATCGTGTCTCGTCGTTGTCGTTTGGTGGCAGGTTCAAGCGATGCACACACACACATACTGAACATAACTCAGCGAGTCTTCAGCGCAAGTGCTTGATAACTCAGGGAATACATGCGGTACCCCCTCGCCGGGTACCCTCTCGTTGCCTCGCTCTCTAACTCGCTTCAAAACGTGCTGAACTCGTTGGCCCCGTTGTTTTCGGGGCGGCAACTGTTGCTGCTGCTGCTGCCGATTAGAGACTCATAGCTCCAGTTTGCGGTGCTGTGGGGCTGCTGCTGCTCTGGGGCTACCTCGTTGCCGGTACCAGTTCCCAATCTGCGCTTGAACTTGTTTCGTTCGACTCTAGCCCAGGCCCAGGGGGCCTATTCTAATTCTCATGCAACACGTGTCAATGTCGTAAAAGATAATGTGTTATACTCTCTCTCACTCTCACTGCTCGCTGGGTACCTTCCTGCTGTACCAATCACAAGAATTGAACCCAGTTCAAGCTACAAGCTTCGACAGGGTATTTTATAGTCGCCCTATAGCAATAAAGTTGTTTATTTTCTTGTTGTGTTGTTTAATTTAATTGTTATGAATTGAAATGCAGTTGTCGTTGCGAGATAAGCTCCCCGAGACACTCTGGGGAGTAACTAGTGCCCAGATTTCGAGACCACTTCAAGGGTCAAGGGTCTCAGCACGCGAGAGAGAGAAAGAGAGAGGGAGACTGTTCGACATTGGGTGTTGATTTATGTGGCATATGTTGTGTCAGTTGAAAGACAGCAAGATCTATGTCCAGTCAGATAACTCTGCAGGGAGATGTATATGTATCAAGTCAACCACATATTGTATATAATAAATAAAGAGTAGGGTATAATAAATAAAGAGTAGGGTATAATAAATAAAGCAGCGAGTTTTACAATTTAATTATGTCATTTATTGCGTTTTAAGAATATCAGTTTGGAACTATAAAATATTAATAGATCTCTAGAGTGCCCTCATTACGTAGTAAACTAAAAGCTACTTATTCTTAATTAGCTAAGTACCTATATATTTGAGATCTTAACTCACTCAAACTGCAGCTGGGTAATTTCTTCTCCCACTTCTATCTACATTCCGAATCAATTTTAAGATACCAAAACTTCAGTTCAGTTCATTCTCTTTGTTTTCTAACCATCCAACTAGTTTTCGCATCAACTCTATCACTTTATATTTAATTTAACCAATTTATCCAATATGGAATATATATATTTTATCTCTTGAGATACCGATACTTTAATTTGAGTTTCTTCTTTTAATTTTCCAACTATACAACTACTTTAAGCTTTATTTTTCTTTACATTTATAGTTCGCTTTCATTATAGACTGTTTTATAAGCTAAAGGTTCTACTATATATTTATCTTATGGTTTATCTCTTAAGTTGTAAGAGCTTTAATTAGTTTTTGGTCTTCAGTTCTTCACTTTCGTATTTATTTCATATTATATATTCTATATATTCTATATTCTATATATTATTCATGTTATGTTTTATATATATTATTCATATTTACTATCCTATATTTTTTTAATTTTTTCTCGCGTTTTCCAACACTTTTTTACCCAACAAAAGTGCGTAAATTCACATCCCATTAGCAAGGCCCAATCCATTTCCCAGTCTGCAATCTGCCATCCCCTTTCCCTACTCCCATATCCACTCCCATTCCCAATCCCAATCGGATTCCGAATTCGTATGCTAAATAAGCTCGCTACAAATGGCCGACGCTTTTGTTTGATTGTTGTTTTTATTGTTGTTTTGTTTTATTTCAGTTTTTGTTTTTGGTTTTCGGCGTTTTATTTTTCTGTCATAATTGCTCATAATTGCGGCTGCTGTCAGGCACACACACACATACACACACGCACACACGCACACATGGACAGCATGTATGTGCGCCATTTTCGGTGGACGTGGTCGTCGTCGTCGCCATCATTTTCGGTCAATTGACACAGACAAACAACAACAACTGGCTGTCGACTGCGACGCCAGCAGATTGCACACCCTGTGCCTCAATCTCCCTTGCTCGCTCACTCTCACGTGCTGCTGTCGCCCGCAGCACAACGCAAACCACCCGCCGTACACACACGCACGCACACACACACACGCAGAAACATAACCCAAGCACAAAAAGTTCTGCACACAAAAGTTCTTTGCTCTTTCTCTCTCGCTCTCTCACTCACTCATTGCCTGTGCGTCAGAGCGGGACAGCATGCGCGCCCCCGCATATACTAAAGGGGTTTCTGTTTGTGTGCGTGTGTGTTTTTGTGTGCGTGTGTGTTTGTGTTTGTTGGCATTTTGCTTTGTTGTGTTTGCTTTGTGCTTTGCCTAATTTTTTTGTCGCTGCTGGTCAGTCGCTTTTGTTGTTATTGCTGTTGTTGTTGTCCTGCTCCTTCGACCAGACTCGCCCCTCACACACACATGCACACATGTGTGTTTGCTCATTTCACTACACTTGTCACGCCGTCGACTGCGACGCTGGCAGAGCTTTGCTGCCTCGTTTGCATGCAAGGCAGCGCTGACTGACTGCGCTGCCTGCTTTGCTGTTGTTGTTGTTGCTGCTGCTTAATTTTGATTTTATTTGCCAGCGTTTTGTTGTTGTGCTTGTTGTTGTTGCTGTCGTTTTCGTTTTCGTTTTCAACTCGTTTTTTTTTCTGTTTGCGTGCGCTGCCGCCGCCGTTTTATGCTACTTGTCGCTTATTTACAGCAATTTATTAATAATTTTATTTTATTTTACTTTTTTGTTGTGCTTCTCTGCACACACACACACACAGACACACACAGAGAGACACTCGCACACTCTGTTTAATATGCATGCCGCTGGCTGCTTGGCTTGTGTGATTTTTCGCACAATAATCAAAAGCCGCAACAGCAACAACAACAACAACAGCAACAACAACAACAGCAGTAGCAACATCGACAACTGAAACAATTTAGCAGCGATTTTTATTTCAATTGCAACATTTAAGTGCCTTTGTTATTGTTGTGCTGCCTCTTGTTGTTGTTTCTCTTTTCAATTTGATGCACACGCAACAAAAATCAAATTGCAACTGACAAACGTGACAAAACAACAACAAATTTATCATCTGCAAATTGTTTTGTGTCTGCTATTCGCTGAGGCGTGACTTGCTAAGGACTCTAGTTAGCTCTGATATAACAATATGATATGTTATATTATGATATGATATATTACCATACATACTGTGCATATATCGCGCATAACATGAGTTATTTATAAACATTTATGCTGTATCATTTATTAGTGAGATTTTTTTCAATATTTAGCACGTAATTCTAAAGTATTGCCTAGTTTAACTGGGATATAGCATATTCATGCTTTGTTTTGCTATTTATAACTGTATATATTTGTAGAGTTTACATATCTGTCCCTACATCTCATTCTTATACCATACTTGCAAACACAAAAACAAAGCTTAAATTTAGCTTTGAATTCTTATACATACATATTGCCAAATTCATTTTTTGTCCGTATGAACAACTATAACTCGGATACTACAAGAGTTGGAGTAACCAAACTTGCTGACGATATTTCTTATTATTGCGCACAGCTAAAGCTTCTATAAGAACTTGACCACGCCCTCTTTAGCACGCGTACATCAATAACAAACATATTTCAAGCATTGTTTTAAATCTTGTACAATAATTACTATTAATTCAATCGAATAATAAACATAAGAATTATTTAAGAAATCACTTTTGTAACAACAGGCAGAGAGAAAGAAGGCAGTTGTGAGACCTGCATCCCACTCCAAGTACGACAGAACGTGGACGGTTCGCTGCATTGGCAAGTGGCATGAAGAGTAGCATGAAAAGTATCTCAAAGATGCTCGAAATGAGTCAAGCAGGCAGACAGAAGGAGAAAGTGCAGAAGCAAGAAATGGTAAGAGGGAGAAGCGAAGGAGAGGGGGTTGGCAAAAAGAAGAGGAGACTGTTGGGAGACATGCCGAAGCGCTTGAAATATTTATGGCCAAGTTTTAAATAGACTTTGGCGCAGGCAACTCTGTCTGCCTCCCCCTGCTCCCACTCTCTGCCTTACTCACTCTGCCTCTAACTCTCTCTCTCCTCTGTCTGTCTGTCTCTGGACAGGGTGTCCTTTTCCTTTTCCTTGGCCCTCTGTCTTATTTTTAATTAAATTGTGCGTCAAATGTTTTCGGCTCGTTGATTTGCGCGCCGCTTATTAGAACTAGGGCAGACCAGGAGCAGAAGGCGGGGTACAGGGGGTTGCTTGGTGGGTGGCGGGTGGGGCGTGGCCACTGCGTGTCGGCACGCTGTCAATGTTTGCTTGGCAAAGTGTAAGTAATTTATGCGCATTTAGCGCTTAAGTGAGCTTAAACCAAAGCCAAAAGATAAAGAAAACGCTCGAAAAAGGCTCAAGAAAGCAATGGGGGCGTGGCAGCTAGAGTGGGCGCCGAGCGTCAAGAGCGAAATCCAAGGAAATTTTGTGTTTATAAATAGCAGCAGCAGCAGCTGCTGAAGCTGAGGCTGTAGATAAAGATAAACCATATTTGTGGTAGTAAATCCATCCCTAGTTGGATTTCAATTAGTTAGCCCCAGCCACGCCCCCGACAAAAATTGTTGCAGGCGCCCACGTTTAATGTCTAAATTATGGTGCATGCCGCATTAGCGAGTTGCTGTTTGCTTAACCAGAGAGAGAGGGGAGGTGGTTGGGGAGAAGAAGGAGGAGGCAGTTGCAGTTGAGGTTGGGAATGAGGCGGATGATCGCGTCAAGATCTCGTCTCTCACTCGTATATTGATAGCCAGCGTCCGCACATCCGTTGCAGGCGATGACGAAGAAGCAGTAGAAGAAGAAGGAGCAGAACCAGGCAAAGAAGAAGAAGGAAGAGAAGTCGGAGAAGCAGGCGACGCAGGCGAACGTGGCTGCGACTAATAACAGTCATCACACACGTCAGACACTCATAAATCCTCAAAGTCAACAAGGCACATAACGAGTAACGATACCAGAGAGACAGAGAGAGAGTGAGAGAGTGAGAGGGAGATGGAGACAATCGGATTCTCAACGAGCTGCGCTTAAATGTTGTTAACATTGTCAGGAGAACTGGCTGTGACTGCGACTTGCAACTTGCCTCGTGTGTTGTGGCTGCCACAGGGCGCACAATTTCTAATGTTGTCCCACACACAGCGCAGACATTGCACGGGTACAGCCGGTACTGCCGCCTCCTCTGCTCATGCTGCTGCAGCATCCATTCATGGGTGGCTTGGATCGCATCGACTCGGCTCGGCCAACGCATGTTTATAAGCATAATTCTTATTTATGATCGAACAGCGATAAGTTTTGCGTATTGCTCGCCCTATTCAGCTGCCAGGACCCTCTTTCTGCCCCTCTTCTCTGCTCCGCTGCCTTGTGCTGCTGCTTGTAGTTGTTGCTTAAATAAATCAAATCAACACGATTCGCAGAAACTGTGCAACTCGGCGCGCTGATAAGCCCGACGCGACAAGGTACCCCAAAACCAAAGCGAGCACTACACAAGGCACCAGACAGGGTCCAGTTAAAGGGCAGGGGATCAACACAGTGGAGAGGAAGGTACCTGCAGCAGCAGCACCTGTTGCGAGTGGGCAACCTCTGCTTAACTCGCGCAGATCGTAGCGAGAATGAGAAGAGTATCGACTGCCCAAGGGCACCCGATGCGATTGAAGACTGAAGTATGAACTTAACACTACAAAGAGCTTGAAGAATTGAAGTAGTGCTTTTTTTTAAATGCGTTAGGAATGATTTCTGACAGTGATCGTAAGGGCACACTTAAAACGAGACTGGGGTAACCTTCTAAAAAGAGGGTAGCTAAGCAGAGGGTAGTATATCTGCGAAGGGAAGAAAATCAATACAAGTTTATACCTTCAAGACAGTAAGCCAGGTTTGTGAATAAACCTACGAAAAGATCTTGGGCATTATTTGAGAGGGTAGCTGCGAATATGTGTAGAGTAGCTTAAAAGTGGGTACCTTATGAGAGGGTTAGTACACTTCGCTAATAACGCCTTTCCAATGAATTTACATCGCATTCTAATGCCGGAAAGCTCTAAGAAAAGTGGAGAGCTCTTCCACATTAGGTTAGGAGTGATGGTAAGGTACTGCCATTCCATTTGAAGATTTCGAGAAGACGAACTTTATGTTTCTTCTAATCTTCCTCAACTAATTACTCGTACTCTTCAGGCGTCACTTGTTTGGGAACTTTGGCATACTAAAGATTGACGTGGACTGCCCAAGACGGCACCGAGTTCATCTCAGCGCGCGTTGCGTTGCGTGTCTCGTCGTTGTTGTCATCGTCGTCAGTTGGCGTCAGTTGTGTTCAAGGACTTGTCTCGTTGTCTCGTTGTGTGTGTGTGTGTGTTGTGACTTGACTTGTGACTTGTGTCTGTCATAAGGCCTTAAAGGACGAAACACGGCTAACACAGAGGCCAACAGCCGCGCTACACGCATATTTCTTGCGGTTGCCACAACACGAGAACAGCCAGAGCAACAGCAACGAGGCGGGAACAACAACGCACTGAGGAGTTGACTGAAAAAGGGCAACAACAATAACAACAACTTACAACTGCTGCCGTTTTGTTGCCTGCACTGGGACTTTCTTGCCCAGAGCCAAAGTCTACAAAAGGTGTTGACCAAACAGCAACAACAACAACAACAACAACAAGAGCAGCAGCAAGATCAACCTGGCCAGAGCCAAAGAGCAACTTGTAGTACGAACACTCTCTGGATGGGAAGGTGTCTGCAGCACCGGTCCCAGCCCCAGCCCCAGCCCCAGTACCAGCACCACCAGCCTCAGTGCAGTCCCAGCTCGGTGCCAGCAGCAGCAGCAACAGCAGCGAAGACCCGTTGTTGCCTCGGCTGTTGGTCGTGGCTCTTGGCCAGGCCTGGCTCGGCTCGGCTCTTGGTCTTGGTCTGCCTGTGTTGGCCTGGTTAGCGCATAAAAAAACGTTATAAATAACACGCTCGAGCATTTAACGCGCCAAACATGTGTTCCACTGTCCAATTTGTGGTATGTTTACTTTTCATCAGCCACAGCACGTCCCCGAGAGAGAGAGAGATGGAACGAGAAAGGGGTACCGGGGGGCGGAACGGAGCTGAGATGGAGTAGACAACGTGTTAATCGCGGTGATCGACAGGCCGACAGGGCCGGAGACGAGACTGCTGAGGAAGAAAGCTTTGGCCTTAGCATTGACTACAGAAACGCAGAGAGAAAGGGGAAGGAGAGAAAGAAAGAGGAGAGTAGTGGAGAGTAGTGAAGAGAGTAGTGAAGAGTAGTGGAGAGTAGTGGAGAGTAGTGGAGAGTAGTGAGAGAGTAGTGGAGAGTAGTGGAGAGTAGTGGAGAGTAGTGGAGAGTAGTGGAGAGTAGTGGAGAGTAGTGGAGAGTAGTGGAGAGTAGTGGAAAGTTGGGAAGAGTAGTGGAGGAGAGTGTGGGGAATAGTTGTGTAGAGTATTGTGGAAAGCTGAGGAGAGTAGTGTAGAGTAATGTAGATTAATGTAGAGTGGCGTAGAGTAGTTTAAAGACGTGTGGAGAGTAGACAGTGAAGAGTAAAAAGTCAACCTGATCGACTAAACGAAAGCTTTAATCGCAACTCCCCTCTCCACTCCTTCTCTCCCACATCTTGCATGCAACAAAGCTGATCGTCCTGGCGATAAGCAGGACTCGCCTCGTCGGGATGCGCAAAACAAACCAAAAGCCCGGCGGCCCACGATCTCGTCCAGCAGATACAAGCGGCAGAGGGGCGGGGCGAATTCTGATGGATCGCCTGAATGGACACAAAGCAAACAAGCCAGCCAGAGGCAGAGGCAGACGGAGAAGGAGAAGATGAAAAGGTAGCACAGACACAGACAGAGACAAGAATGAATGCGAATGCGCTCGTGAATATGTGAGTGTGAGTGTGAGTGTGAGTGTGAGTGTGTGAATACCGATGCGAATGTGGCTTACCTGGCGCTCCAGGACCCGCGTTTATTGAACGATCAGCAAAAACAAACAAGCAAACAGGGGCAAACAGGGTTGTTGCATGTGTTGCATGTGCTGTTGCAAGGATGAGGGTTGCACACACACACACAAACACACGCACAGGATGAGCGAGCGGGGATGGGCACAGACAGCGAGGACAGCGCGACTGTCGGACAGCTGACCAGCTTAAAAAGGGAGAAGGGAGAAAAGAGAACCGAAAACAGACAACACAAAAAACGCAAACCTAACAAAGCGATCGAACAAAGCGGCTCGCTGAGCAGGACATGCCGCAAAACGGACGAGAGGATGAGCAGACAGACAAACGAGAATGAGAGCAAGAGAGGAGACGAGCAGAAAGGGAGAAGGTAAATCGAGCTGAAGACTTATCTACATGTACTTTTGGGATTTGCAAGCGTGTCCCAAGGCGCCGCAAGAAGTTTGAGTGAGAACGAGTGAGAGAAGGGGGAGACCAGAAGCGAGTAGACAAATAATTGTGCCGAATCCCTTTTAGAATATCATTATGCTAATTATATTTACGCACACTCATCGTTGTCGGCTTTAAAATTAGCAGTCGCATAAGCAACGAGTAGCGAGTAAATTCAGGGAACGAGTAGCGAGAGAATGTCTAAGGAAATTAATTTATAAGTCAAATAACAATTTGACGCTAACAGCAACGAGTAGAAAATAACGAGTAAAAAGTAGGGAGTAAAGAGTAACGTGTTACAACTGGATGTTATGGCAGTAAAAGCATGTCGACTTCAATGGCCTTTACACGTCAAATTACAAATGCAGATAAACAGTAACGAGTAGCTGTAAACGAGTGACGATGCGCAGCAAGTGCAAATTGCCAACCAGTTGTCAGCTGAAATTGCACACCACATACATACGCACGCACACACACACACACACGCACATGTGTGTAAAACCTTTCTAAAACGACCTGCAATTAAATGTAACGAGAGTCGCATAACGAGTGGCAATAAAAGCCTGAAATCAAAGCACTTTTTGCAACTGATATTTACACCGGAGACTGTTGTCGATATTCAGATCGCAGCAGGTAGCTGCCCCTCTTCTCCCCTCGCCCCTCTCTCACACTCCCTCTCCCTCTATATTTATCTCTATCTCTCTCTCTATAAAGTTTGCACTTGCACTTCCGCTGTTGCGGCTGCTGCTGTTGTTGTTGTCTCGCGTAGTTTCAGTGCCAGTGGCAACAAAATAGCAATTGACAAATTATGGCCAACTAAAAGTAATTACACACGACGAGGTGCTCGCACACGCACACATACGCACACACACACAGTGGGAGCGAGATGGCATGTAACGAGTTCTCAACGCGTTAATGGTACAAATAATCAACGAGTGCAGCAGCCAGCAGCAACAACAGCAACAACAACAGCAACAGCAACACTGTCAACACTAAACATACACTTTATATTAATTGTTTTTTATTAACACGAACGTCGCTGTCGTTGCTGTTGTTGTTGTTGCGCCTAGCCAAGCTGAGATTCATTAATAATTCAAAAAATTGCACATGGCCGGCGGCGGCAGTGGCAGTGGCAGCGGTAGCGGCAGCGCAGTCGCAGCGTGTAATCGAGTTGTTAACTCAAAGTGACAACGAGCGAGAGGAGGCAGCAGCAACAACAACAACAACAACAATGAAGACAATTAAATGCAGTCAACACACGATCACATCAAATGAGAGTGGAAGGGGGGACAGTGGGAGAGAGCAAGGCAGTTGCTGCTGCACTGCTACTGCGCTGCTGCTGCGCTGCAATTGCATTAATGAAATCAACACTTGCTGCGACGCTTGCACGCGCACGCAAGCCCAACTGTGCTTATTGCTATTGTTGTTGTTGTTGCTGTTGTTGTCGTGGAGCTTTTGGGCGCTTAATTAAAAGCCAGATTGGCCGCAGCAGCAGCAGCTAAAACATATTTCGCGCCTTTGTTGCTCAACAATTAAAATCAACAACAGCAGCAGCAAAAACAACAACAATGGCTCAACTTCACACTCAATTAACACGACGCAGACAAACAACAACAAAAAAATGCAAACTTTTCGACGCGACTGCGAATGCTGACTGCGACTGCATTTTGCCCTTTTTTGCACTCACTCGCTCACCCACCCACACACACACACATACGCACGCAGCTTTTGTTTGCTGTTAATTGACTGCACACACACATACACGGGCACACTGCAAGAGAGCGCAGTGAGAGAGAGATAGAGGGCGTAGTGAGAGAGCGTAGTAAGTGAGAGTCAAAATGCAAACAGCCGGCAGCAAACGCATGCAAAAAAGAACAAAAACAACTTTTTAGTGCTGCTGCTGCTTCTTCTTCCTCTCTCTCTTGTACTTGTTGTTGTTGCGCGTCATGAATGAAAACTGATAGCGCACGTCATTGACACCTACAAACAGCAGCAGAACATAGGCAGCGCAGCAGCTGCAGCCGAATGCAAGAGAGCGCCAAAGCCGAACTTGGCTGGAAGGAGAACGAAGAAGGCTGAGAGTAAATGGGCCCTCGTGGGCTGCTCTCTCCCACTCCCACTCCCATTCACTCTCTCTCACGTCTTGTGGCTCTCTTGTGCGTGCGTAATTGCCTTTGCTTTGCTGCCGCTGCCTGCGTCGCTGCTGCCTCTGTTCGTGTTAATTTCAATGCAGTCAAGTTTTATCAAGTTGGCTACATAAATTTGATTTTTATTTCTCAGAAAAAAACATCAATTTTATTAATAAATTTCCCTTGGCGACATAAATTCTGTTGTTGTTGTTGCTCTTGTTGTTGTTGTTGTGTTACTGAAAACCCAAATAAAATAATTTCAACTCTTTTGCGGTCGCTGTCGCTGTCGCAGTCGACGTCGGCGTCACATCAGGCAATCGAAACACGCAGCGCAGTTAAAACGCACCAAATGCTTCATACAATTTGTATAATATTTCTACTTCTTCTCGCATCCAGAAAAATATTAAATAAGTAGGTACACACACACACGCACACGCACACAGAGAGGCAGAGCGCATAAGCGATAATAAAAAGAAAATAAAACCAAAGCAAACTCGTCAATTTTTGCCACTTAAAATTCATAAAACGTTTTCGTGAGACAACGACGCAGACGTCGCCGTCGACGTTGCGCATCTTTGTAGCGAGGGAGGGAGATAGCATGAGCAGCAGAGCACGGTGGGATGAGTTTAAAAATCAAGGCAGCAAATTAATAAACAGCAACAAATGAAGGCAGAGTGGGAGAGGTAGGGAGAGTGTAACAGGCAGGCAGCTTTTGCAAAGAGGGAGGAGCTGAGAGGTTAGGGTTAGCTTTTGCCAGAGAGAGAAATATTAAGAGAAGAGGATCAGCGTAATGAGTGTGCCAAAGCTCACTGAGAGAGCTTTTTACACATTGATAGAGAACTAGAAAGAGAGACAGCAGCAACACTTAAGTACAGTGGGATCAAGTGCAGATAGCAGCCACACTTTATTACAGTGGGATCATTTGGGTTATTAGCGCTTAATTGCAGCTGCCTAGAGCACGCCGAAATATTAAAATTCGTTTGGGTTAATCGACTCGTAAAGCTCAACGAAAGCCAATTAGGCAGCTGATAGCTGATTAGTTGCCCACTCTACCTCCTCCATCCCCCTTCTACTACCTCTTCCTTCATTCCCTTTATGAACACGACTGACACACATCTGTCGTTGTCGTCGTCGTCGTCGTCAAAGCAGCGAAAGATTTCCGCGAAAAGTTCGATATGTTCCTTGGCGCATCCTTTTTGTGTTAACTCCGATTAGCCTGCCTTCTTCCTACTTGCCTGCCCCACTGCTTCTTCCTCTCCCTCTGCTGCTTGCCCTTCTTCTGGCCTCCTCTCTCTCCCCTTTTTCTTGCCGCGCCAATTAGCGTTCTAATCAAGTGTAAACTAATGCTAAAAGCGAAGTCGGGTTTGCGCTCAACGCGTGAAGATGCCACGAGACACAGCGAAGCAGCGAGAAGAGAAGGGGAAGAAGAAGGCGCAGAAGGCGAGCACACAAAGGAAACGGAGCAGGAGGAGGAGGATCAACGACAGCTTTCGTTGTGTGACTATGCTAATTTGACTAATTTGAGAGAGAGAGAGAGAGAGAGAGAGAGAGAGCAGAGCAGAGGCAGAACCAGCTGAAGCAGCAAAGGGAAAGGAAGAGGGGCAGAGCAGGCAGGCGCGATAGATAGCGAGAGCAAGCGATCATCTTCGTCTGCAGATTGTCGCCGTCTTTAGTCGACGTCGTCGTCGTCGTCGCCGTCGCTGTCGCCTTCTTTGATCTGCCGAGGCACATCTAGGAAATGTTTGTCAAATTCATTGGACCGTTCTCATTGTTTTTGACATTTCTTTTAACTGCCTCGAGACTTCTTCTCGTCGTCGTCGTCTTCGTCGCTGTAGTTTTTGTTGTTGTTCTTGTTGCTGTTGTTGTTGTTCTGCTTGTTGCCTCTCGCCTGCTCGATCACTTTCTCTGCCCAAGAGAGCTTTGCACTTAAAGCTCTCTGCGTAGTGAACCGGGCCCGCACATTGTTCTGCCACCCTCCAAGAGAGAGAGAGGGAGAGAGCAGAGAGAAGGCGAGTGTAGACAAGTCCAGGCACGACCTTTCACAAGCTACTACTCCTCCCCACACCCTCTACTACTTCTGCTCCTACACCTGCCCTTCTCCCACTCCTCCTCCTCTCTTTCTGCCTTACTCTCCTACTCTGCCTCCCTCTGCTGCTCCTTCTTCTACTACCTCTCATCCCACCACTACTGCTGCCCTTTACCTCTCCCCCTTCCTCACCACCTCTTCCTCTTCTACCGCTACTCCTCCCGCTCCTTTGCCTCCCTCTTCTCCTTGTCCTCCTGCTACCCCCTCTTCCTCCTGTACGCATTCATCAGGCATTGTCGTTATTTTTCTGGCGCCAAAACGACGCCGTCTTCAGCGTCGCAGCTTTTAGCTGTTCTTGTTGTTATTGTTGTTGCTCCATTCTTCCTTTTTGGCTGCCTTTTTTTGGGTCTCTTTGGCCTGTCGTCGTCTTCTTCTTCTTCTTTTGGCTCTGGCTCTGGCGCAGTTCGAGGCTGGTTCTGGTTCTGGCGAATCGAACTCATGTTCTTCATTATAAAGCAGCGCAGTTTGGGCCGTCATCAACATCATTATGATTGTCCATATACTACACATTATGATCATCATCATCTCACCATCATCATTTTTATCATCATTATCATCATCATCTTTGTGTAGTCGTTGTCATATTTTCTTTCTTTCTTCTCTTGTTTTTGGTTTTTTGCCATCTTTGCTTTATGCATTTCATGCATACTTCAAAAAATTTATACAATATGCGTTTAATATTCAATTCTTGTTCCTCTTGTCTTGCCTGCCTCTGCCTCCTCTCCCTTTCCCCTTCTCTACCCTCCCCAGCCCTTTCCCATTCCTTGCTTCTAAGCGCCTCCTTCTCCTCTTTTGCCTTCTTTGGTTTTTTTGAAAGCGAAAGTTTCAACTAGACCGATGGAATCGATTTCTTTTCTCGATTTATGGCAACTAGTCGAAGGCGGCGGCGCTTTTAGGTACAGTTGTGTGTATGTGTGTGTAGCGCCACCTGGCGACAGGATGTGTTTGTGTGTATGAACAGAAGAAGAAAGAACTGAATTCTTGTTGATTTCCTTTACGAATTCTTCACGCAAATCTCACTGATTTTGTATATAGTGTTATATTACTTATATATGATTATATATATTCATATAGTAGATCCATTTTCTGCTAGCTGTTTCATATCTGAACTTATACTATAATTTATGATTGATCTGTTAAGTTCTGAGTTCTGATTTTAATAGAAAGTTTAGGTTATTTGGAGTTCTGACATTTATCGATAAAATAATGTAATTTTTTGTAACTTTCATAGAAAAATGTTTGCAATACCGAAAAAAAAGAAGCTAAATCGGTTTATTTCTGTAAATAAGTCAGAATTCTCACTTTTATTTAAAAACAACTCCAGATTAGACAGAAAACACAAAATCTCCAGAATTTTTTATATATCAGCAATAAAACTAAACTGAAACCGATAAATCAAGTAGATTTCAGCCGAGTAGTTCCAGAAAACGGTTCCGCCTCTGGCTTGCCACTATCAGAGGGCTAACTAAAATGATATATGCACTGTTTCGACATGGCATCTTGCCCAGTAATTGAGTAGTTTCCCCCAGAAAAGAAGTCTTCCATTTGGTACAGTTCTCACTCGTTGCTGTCACATTCCACCAAACGCATTCGTCTTCAACGGTTTAGCGGGGCTTATCAGTCGGTAACGCGATAAGTCAATTCAGGGTTAGGCAAGGCAGGCATGAGGAGAATACCAGGGAGGAAGACGAGGTGGGTTGGGGGTGTAGAGACGCACTCATTAGGCAAGCGGAGCGTGTAAACAGCGGAATTCTCGATTAGTTTTAGCCACTTAGCGGCGTTTTGTTACCAATTTGAGAGTGTGCGAGCGAGAGAGGGAGAGAGAGAGCAAGGGAGAAGGGGGTAGAGCGGCTGGCCGTTAAATGATTCGTTTGTCTCTCGCTTCGGTTTCGCTTGATGACCAAATTTGGTGGCCATTAAGCCAAGCTTTAACTTCCGCTGCCCCGCGTAGGCGTAGGCGTCGGCGCAGACGTTGCGGCACCGACAACGACGGCAACGGCGGCGGCGGAAGCGGCCACTTAATTAGCTGGCGCTGCCAAGTTTTGGTTGAAATTAATTTTCATTTAATTTGAAGTGGGCGCAAACGCAATTTAAATTAACAACAAATGTGAAAATTTTCTTTATTTTCATTTCTTTTCATGATTATTATGTAAATTTTGTACAAAGGTGGGGGAAGATTTTTATGGCTGCCACTAAGGGGCATCAAATATGGTGCATACAAGTGTAAGTAGCAGGCGTGGCGGAGTTTACAGGGTATATATATATAGCTTCAAACAACTTGCATGAAGTTTACTAATAGTTTCGCAGATTTTTTAACCATTTTTCGATATGGAAAAACTGAAAAATCTTCATACTTATTACTTTTCTGAAAATCCACAATTTTTCTATGTACTTGTTTTCTTCATAATAAAAATTCCCTCTTTGCCTCAACAAATCAGTAGAATCCACAGCCAATCCAATTCCTACTGCAAATCTAGCCAAATCAGAATCAAATATACTGCCAAATTTTAAGCTAAAACTGAATACACTCAGCTCTGGTTGAATACAGGGTATGCCTGCAGTCGAGTGAGTCTTTCTACTCTTTAGTTACAGTTATGGCCATGCCACAGTGTGCCACACAACTCTGTCCGTTTGCTGCATACAAAACGAGCTGTCAATGATGTTGCAGAGACGCACAGACGAACGGTCCCTTTGATTTGCAGTCAAAGTTAGTTTAGTATCCCATTAAAATACTAAGCACCTCTCCCGGATGAGTGACAGTTGGAGCACGCTAAACATCTGCACGACCATGCAACAGACGGTACCCATGCCTTGATAACTGCACGGACAAGGTTTGAGGTTATGGTACCTATACGAACTGAGGACAATCGCATAATATTCAGCATCATACTTTGGCAAAAATTGAATTAATTTAACAGTATTATGACTGGAAAAAGGCTAAAAATAATATATTGTATAATATAAGAGTCAGCTCAGTTAGAAGAATAAGGCTTAAAAACACCAAAATTCTTAACTTATATAATTAAATTAGCTGTATTTCTCAACTTATTAATAAAGAAACTAAAGAATTTTACTACAACTGTAATTGCTAATCTCAGATGATTCGAATTGTAGAAGACTCTTCAATCCAAAATTGTTGCCCTGCCTAGTCTCATATTAAAAATATTTATGAAGTCTGCCCTATAAAATAAATCAAGGCGCGTGTAAACGTTGAATATAAAAAAAGCAAATTAAAAAACTAAAAAACTAAATAATAAACCAAAAACGCGCCATACGATTTGGGTTAGGTTGGAAGATTAGAAGTTCGGGTATTTAAACACATTTGCTGTCGGTTTAAACAGATGAAAACTAACTAAAACCAGTTCATTCATCTAGTAATTTAATACCACACATTGTATTCGTGTAATTAATTCTTTTTTCCAATTGGAAAATATCAATTTGCAAGCTGCAATTATTGCACTTGATTATTGATGTGGCGGAATTCATTTCATAGTTTACGTCGGTCAATTACAGAAGGACTACGTGGAGGAGGACAACCCAGGGATGCATGGGAGGCAATTGTTTTTGCCTTTTGGGGAGTGTGGTATTTTTAGATGGATCGATTACAAGAATTCGAATCAATTGCAAGTCAAATTACGCACAAATTGGCCAGGAGACATGCCGCAAACAGGCATGCCACATGCCGTGGCAAGGATGTACAATACATTGCTGCAATTACGCGACGTATGCATTTTTCATGGCTCAAAATTGTCCAGCCCCCCAACGACGTTTTATAGAAAAAATGCCAACAGTCCATGAAGAAATTGCTGGCAATTTGTGCAAAACTGGGCGCATATTTGTGGGCGTGGCTAGGAACTTGACGTTCCAACACATACACACGCATACACACAGTATGTGCACACACACAGGATACACACACTCAGCATTTGTCAACTTAGCACATCGATAATGTCCACCTTCGTCGGTGCCCTGTCGACAATTTTCGAACACAATTATGAAAAACGCTTTTCCCACATCAAGTCGAAGGTGGCAGAGAGAGAGAAGAGGGCAGGGGGGTGTGTGGAGTGTGTGAGGGGGGCTTAGAGGAGCAGAGCAGGTCGCGACTTTGGCTTCAAGGGTTGCATTCTCAACGCGCTAAATGTAACAACAGTTGATGCGGCCCACCTTCCTGCCCCCCACTGTTGCTGCTCCTACTTCCTCCCCCCCTCCCCTCTCTGCGTACTACCCTTAATGACTGTCGGGTCTGTATGTGTGTGTGTTTGTGGAGAAAAGAGTGTAGAAAAACGTGTGGTGAAAACTACAAAGTTGGAAAAAAAATGAAGAAAAAAAAAGAAAAAACTTGATAGAAAGGAAAAGAAAACGCGTTACGCCCATTTAATTGAGCCTGCCAGGCGTGGGCGTGGGCGTAGGCGGGGGCGGGGAACGGGGGCTGTGTGGCCACAGGGGGCGGGTGTGGCAGTGCACTTTGATTGCCACAAACGTCAGCTGAATATTTACCCAAAACGTCGAGTTCCACAAGACCGAGAGAGAGTGTGAGTAGGAGAGTAGGTGGAGAGGGGGAAGGCGCACAGGACGGGGCTATTTTTATTTATGAAAATTAAACAAGTGAACTTTGACAGGCGGTTGCTCACAGGGTTGACCTGCAGCTCCATGAGGGGGGGGGAGGCGGTGGCGGGGCAGTGCTCTGGGGTCGTGTCATTAAACATTTGTCGAGCGGTGTCTTGGTCTCGGCTCTTTAACACATTAACGCACGAAACACACACACACAATCACACCACCCAATCACACACAATCACGCACACACACATACACACACAATCACAGAAAGACAAGAACACGCGGACTGGTCTGGCATCAATTAGAGGGGCGCCTTGCTGGACAGAGGGTTGCTTGATGAGCGGGGAAGGGGACTAGGTGTAGAGGGGGGTGGGCAAGTCGAGGCCCCGAGGCTATCACAAATATTTCGCTATATGTGTTGGCATTTTCAATTAGCATCAAAAGACGCAAATCAAAGCACTAAAACATGAAACATTTCGTTGATTCGTGGATGAAATATACCCTGTAAACATAGTCAGACGAGATGGGGAGGGACAACTATTAAATACACGGTAGTAAGAACATTTTGAGATCTAACTAAGCAAACAAAGGTAAAGTAGTATAAACAAAGAACTTTCAAACTTGAATCTAACGTGGCTCTTCAAGTAGAATATTCTGAATCAATTTCAAATTAGCCTTCCGTAACTCAGAAAGTAACTCAGGTAGAGCTATGAAATTTATAGAATACCTACATTAATATAATATATACGAAAATCTAACAAGTTCAATGTAGGTTCCTACAAAATTGCCACTATAAAGAAGCTTGAGTTGAAAAAACCTTTTGGAACTGAGAGATTGATTAAGGTAGAGCTATGAAATGGGATGGATAGCTGTCTTTATGTTAGTTAAATGAAAATCTATTAAATTGCATGGAATATTTGACGGTACACTGTGGAAAAATAAGCGAAGAACAAATATATATACTAATATTATATATTTATCTATACATTATTATAAATGACCTAGGGAATGACAAGGTAGATTTGTTCTAGCAAAGGAACATGAAACTTTAACCGAATATGTTAAGCAAACAAGAGTATTCACAGTCCATACAAAAACAACCTTATGCAACTCAGGAACTAGCTTAGGTAGAGCTATGAAATTTGCTGGATAGTTGCATTTATATAAGATATATGAAATTCCAACGAATTTACTAAGGAAACCTCATGAAATTGAAAATAAAATAGAGTTCTATTGATGAATGAGAGCATGCAGAGTCAAACGGAGCATAGTTTGTATAAGTCCCACATTCTAGGGTATACTATAGTCAATCAGAGCGAATTAGTGCACAGCATTTTGCACTTTCACGCGCCAAAGTGTCGTCAAGTGGGTACCCAAGCGGCAAGAGTCGAAAAGTCGCGACGATTCGCGCGAGTCTCGAGTCGAGGAGTCGCTTTATTTATTTGCGCTTAGGCAGCAATTTCAATTAATTGATAAGTCAGAGACGACAACAACAGCAACAACAACAACAACAGGGAGAGGCCCAGAAAATGACAACATTTCACGCAATTCGCTTTGGCGATTTAATTGCCAGCGACATTTTGTCGCGCAGTTTGCGAATAACGAATAACGAGATTCAAATGCGCGTTGCGCTAATTGAATCAGCAGTCAACAGATACAGATACAGATACATATATACTATATAAATATATATATATCCGTTTGTATTTGTAGCTGCTTGGTGTCGACTTCTGATTGGTTTTGACTTTAGCGTGTGCAACAGAGACGGGACTAGGCGTCACTCTACAGAGGATGCTCGTCGTTCTCTGGCCAGGGGGAAGGGGGTTGGTGAATGAATGTTCCCATTCGCAGCATATTAAATCAAAAGACCGATACATTGCTGTACACTCGGGTAGTACCTGAAGATGACAAATGAAGCATGAAGCTTGAATATTCACACAGTCAGTTGAGTGTATTCATGTTGTTATTCAACTTGACAGTGAATAGCGAATGAATGATAAGGAAGTGAAGTACATATAGTGAATACTAAACGAATGCCAGTGAATACTGACTGAAAGACAGTGAATACTGAATGAATACTTGCCGAAAAATAGTAACTACTGAATGATAGGGAATAATAAATGAGTATCAGTCAATACTGGCTGAAAAGCAGTGAATACTAAATGAATGCCAGTGAATAATGAATGAATAGTAGTGAATTCTGAATGAAATGACTCAACTCACTTGAAAGTTTGTTATTTCTTATAAGTTTTTGAGTATACTCAAACAGTATTCACATGATAAAGTTCACAATATTGAATAATATTCAACATTGATTCATAATGCATTCAATTTATGAATTCAATACAATTTTGGCAACTCCAGTTCGAGTTGCCCGAATTGGCATGAATGATTCATACAAATGCATTGTGAATACATTCAAATTATTCACAATTAGCCAAATGAATCACCAATAAAAGTGAATGCAAAATGGGGTAATGCAAAAATTAAAAATACATTTCAATTGTAAATGATTTATGAGTACTCGATTATTATTTACACTTATCTGAATCGCATTAGTTGTGTGATTTACGAGTGCCACAAGAGACGGCAATTAAAATGCTGCCAAGACACTTACATTGCCACACACACGCACAGTCACACACACTCGCACGCACACTCACACACACACACTCATTGCACTCACAAACACTCACAGTTGGGTGGGCGTTGCTGTTGCTGTTGTTGTTGTTGGGGCTTTTTCGCTGTTGGCAATAACGAAAACAATAATTTTGACATTGATGATGATGGCGATGATGGTGCAACAAGCAACAGCAACAGCAGCAACAACAACAAGTCAGCAAAGTGTTGTTGTTGTAGTTTTCGCACTTGTGAAAGGAGGAGGGGGGAAGGGGGGTAGGGGCCTACAATGTCGGGCGAGTGCTTAACGTCTCAACGTCTCAATGCTTTTGCATGCAATGCCAGCAGCAACAGCAACAACAACAACAATTGCAGCAGCAACAACAATGTGTGGCGTGCAAAAAAGTTGCAACTTACATATGTGAGGCACCAACTGAGGAGGAGGCACAAACAGTGGAAACGAAACGAGCGCGTACTTAAAACTTTTACAAGCCACTCGAATGAGTGCAGCAGCAAGTGCGACAGAGACAGAGTGAGAGAGAGGGAGCAGGCAGAACAATTGCATGTTAGGCGCAACACTTTCGCATCATTCAGCTTCTGTGCGGCAGGCACAGTGCTCAACTCACTCTCCCGCTCTCACCTCTCACTCAGTCCATCCACCTCACTCCCACCACACTTACACTGGCAAACTCCCCACACAGCCGGCGCTTTCAAGTGTTATGCTAAACTCATTTGCTCGCGCGCTTTACACATTAGTCGTGCCAGGGGAAAGGGGGGAGAGTGAGAGAGGGAGAGAGAGAGAGGAATGAACTGCAGCAGAGAGTGCGAATTTTTAGTGAGGTTATGTTTATGGATGGCCACTTGGTTTAGTTTCACACTTGAGCGCCGGCTGCTAATGAGCTTAAGGATTAGAGTGGGAGGGAGAGAGTGGAAAAAGGAAAGAGAGAGACAGAGAGAGAGAGAGTGGAAGGTAGAGCGAAATTGTGCAATAAACTTTTGGCAAAAACAAAATGCAAGTTACATATTTATATAGACGGCTTTGTTTGGGCGCGTCAATGGTGGGCGGTAGCCCCGCCCGCCGTTCCTGTTCGTTGTGGGCGTTATGGGCGTGGCTCTGTGTGCCCCAGACGCGCTGCAGACGACGCTCTGAGCGAACGCAGCGAGCCACACTCGAAACTTTTTGACGCGCGAGTTCGCAAAACTATTTTGCAAATATTTGTTTAGTATTTGTTGCTGTTGTTGCTGTTGCTGTTGTTGTTGGGCAAAGTCAAATGCAGCCCCCTGCCACACCTCCTACGGAACCCCCTCCCCCTGTCTCCCTCTGTCTATGTGGGCAGAGGATTTAAGCGTCCGCCGAGGCGTCAAACAAATTTGTAGCTTTAAAATGCAACAACAACAAGAAAAATAACAACAACAACGAGGAGGAGAAGGAGGAGGAGAGAAACAACAACAGAAAGCAGAGCGCAGAAAAAAACAGCAACAAGAGCAAACGGAAAATGGAAAAACAGAACGCAGAAAAACAGCAAAACAAAAACAAAACTAATTGAATTTGTGTGCAATTGCAATGAATGAATCATTGAGTGCATAAGCGAATGAGTGAATGAGTGAATGAACTAATGAACAGCGCGCACATCTCTCTCTCGCTTTGTCGCTGTCTTTCTCTCTCTCTCTCTCTCTGTATGTGTGAGCAGTTAGTGCAACTGTAAGTGAATAAGTTAAGTGAATGGATTCATATGCTAATCTGAGTACTTAGTACAAATGAGCAAGTGAATTTGAGTTTGTTTTAACATTTTAGAATGACGATTAACTCAAATAAATAGCTAAACAATGTGAGTAAATAACTTATTCAGTTCAGCGAGCAAGTGAACCAACTCAAATGAATAACTATTTGAATAAACAACTTATTCAGTTAGATGAACCAGTGTACTATCTCAAGTAAATATGAATAAGTAACTTATTCAGTTAAATATTAATTTGAATGTGTTATTCAGTGATTTGTAGCTCATTCATGAGTATTTAACTAGTGCAGTGCAAGTGAATGAGTTTGTTTAACATGAATAACTCAACTGAATGGCTAAACAATATAAATATGTTAGCAAATCACTTATTTATTCACTTAAATGGGTTATTTCAAACAAATGGGGGGCGCTACTGTCTGGCTGGCTAACTGACATTCATTCAGAGATTCACAACTCATTCATGAGTATATTTGCATAACTAAATGAATCGCTGATAACGCTAAGTGAATGGATAAAGGCTTAATTATAGCCCAGGGGCACATTGAGCTAAATGAAGACATTCACTCACTCGCTAGGATCATGAATATTCCGAATTTGAAAGCCTTCATCTCAAATGGGAATCACTTGGAATGGGCTATGAATAAATAGTGAGTTCAAAGACGTTTTAAGAAGTCATCGAGAGGTATAGACAGCTTAATATACATTCAATATACTAGATTATTCACATTGTTCGGCTTGTTGTTGAGTAGATTGAAATGTATAAGAGATGTATACTATATAGAGTATATAGAGCTTACAGTATAGGTTTAGCTATAGATTCGTTGCCCATCTATGCGATTTATTCGATTTATTATTCAATATAGACGTTTAAACGATGTTTGCTTTGCCTTTTGTCAATTGTGATTGCCTTCAGTTGCTCGCACTCACTCGCCCAGTGAGTGACTCACATATTCAGTCAGTCACTCGTAGTCGTAGAGTGTATTCACTCTGTGAGAAGGCGCCTCTCCTTCAAGTAGGTGTGAAGCTTAAAACGCATTTTCACGCGCGAACGCAACTTGAATGTCAACGTCGCGTCGACCTGCGACGTCTGGAGAGGATGACGAGGAGAGATGAGGATGACGATGATGACACGCCTTGACTACTTATCATATGTGTGTGTGAGTTTGCGTGAGTGTGTGTGTGTGTGGGAGGCAGGGAGACTCTATAACGATTGTAAAATGCGTTTTTCACCTACTTTCCCAAAGGCAGCCCATCCCCCTTGGCCTCCTCCATCTGCGCTTCCTTGTTCGCGCCACATGCTGCTTGAGACGCCACACGTGCTCAAGTAGCTGCCACACTGAATGCTGGGCAGGCTGGGCACACTGGCATTGAATTGGGCACAGGGATGCACAACTCGCAGCAGCTACTCAAGCTCTGTCAATAGCTTTGACCTTCGTGGCAAAGATTTCCCCCCAGCGAGCGAAGCGAGTAGGCAACGAAGATGGAGAGACAGTAAATGCGAGCACGATAGACTCATTTTGGGCTAAGTACTGAGAGTCTTGTTCAATATATTATGGCTGCTTAAATATTAGGGTGACCAATTGCGTTGTAATAGCAAAGAAAGCTGAAGGAATAGGAAGTCAGCTATACAGAATGATTGCAGGACACTGGTAACTCTTGAAATAGAGGCTGCCTTAAGGGTGCTCTATGTATAGTTATGAAATTATTGGGCTCACATGTTAGGGTGACCATTTTGATTAGAGAGCGAGTACAAGAAGCTGAGTTGTCTTGATAAGTTATTAATTATGGTTTATGGACATAAGTTCCTCTGCAATTTTAAGCAGTCTAAATGGTTGTCTATGTGTAGAGCAGAAATTATAAAACACAAATATTAAGGTGACCATTTTTAAAAATTTAAGGCAAGAATTTTCATAGAGAGTTACGAAATGAGAAAAGACCTGTACACCTGCGCAAAATTACCAACTCTAGAAGCACCTCCGAAAATGGAATCTGCTGAAGAGGGTCCTCTGAATTGGAATAAAACACAGAAAGGTAAACTTTCTAAAGTTAAAACCGATTTTAGCCTTCACAAATAAATAAATAAATTCTGAGAAATCGAGTAGAAATTTAATAAATTTGCAAAATTATTAAAGCATTTCCTATAACAACCGTTTTATAAAGGTTGTTTAAGGTGATTTTGAAAGGTTCCTCTGTGAGAATATCGAACATTATCTACTGTACAGTATTATATATTTCTGGGCTTTAGAAAAAGGATTAAGTTAGACACTAAAATCTATAGCAAGTGAGGACCGTCGAAAAGGTGCTCTTCTATGTGTAGATCAGCAATAAAAGTTCCTAATTGTAGTGTTCACAGATTCCACAAAAGAATATTTTCCAAATCGGGAAAGAATATAATAAAGGCTTGCTTGGCGAAAGAATTCGACATAAGCATTAGGGTGCTTTAAAAGGGTGCTTAGGTCTGAGTCTTCTGGAAGTCTTGCGCATTATCAGCCACATTTCTTTGGGGGCACTATGAGGGGCGGCACTGATAGCAGAGAAACACAAAGCTTATTGCCTATTTCTCCGGGGGTTTTTTCCCGAATTCGGGTTGGGTCTTTCACTGGTGGGAGTTGGGACTATCCCAGTTGAATGTGTTGGTTTGGGGGCTTCGTTGCTTACCTGCCGCTCTTGGTGATGACCATTTCGGTGCCGAGCTTGTGGAACTTCTCCCAGAGATCTTTGCCCTCGAGCGTGACCTTGGGATCATCGACGACGCCATCGTCCTCGGGCTGGAGGGCGCGAAGCGGTCGCATCGCCGGATGCAACTGATGGGCGACTGCCGATGCAAGGACAACGTCCTCGGCGGTGGTGTAGGCGGTGCCCAGCGGATGATGGGCGTGCGGATGTGCTGGATGCGGCGGGAAGCGCAGACCGCCGGCGGCGCTATACAGTCCCGGATGATGCGGACCCGCCGGGCTGCCGGCCAAGGCGGCAAGCGCCGCTGCAGGAAAGTACGGCGGAGGCGGCGGTTGCTGTGGCCCCAAGTGGGGATGTTGCTGTTGCTGCTGTTGCGGATGCGGCGGATGCAGTCCGGCTGCGGGTGGCGGTTGCTGTTGTTGCTGGGGTGGAGGCGCCGCTCCTCCTCCTGGCGGTGCAAGGCTGGGCGAATGATGCGCGGGTATTGAGGACGGCAGCGGCGGCGGCGGCGTTGGCGTTGCAGAGGCGCCTCGACTGCCGCTCAGCGCTGCTGCTGCGGCGGCTGCTGCTGCTTCGCTGCCGGTCAAGTGATTCTTGTTGTTGTTATTGTTATTATTATTGTTATTATTGTTGTTGTTATTGTTGTTGTTGTTGTGATTGCTGTGATTGCTTTGCGGGGACAACTGCGACGGCGAGCTGCGATAATTGCCCGCTCCTCCTGCCGCTGATCCTGGCGAGCTGAGCGCCGCCTGAGCTGCCGCCGCGTCGCTTCTGTTGCTGTTGTTGCTGCTGTTGTTGTTACTGTTGCTGTTGTTGTTGTTGTTAGTATTGCTGTTGCTGTTGTTGTTGCTGTTGCTGTTGCTACTGTTGCTACCCGCCGTCAACAGCGACGAGACGCTGAAGTCAGTGGGTCTTTGCGAGAGCTGCAGGAGTGGATGATATGCCATCCCATTTGCGAACCTGGCGAATGGATCCTCAGCAGACTGATGAAGTAGCAGCTCCTGGACCTCGTATCTCATTACATTACAATTATACTTAACATGTGCGTCACGCGTGAAAATTGAATCAACTCAAGACGAGAAACGCAATGAGGATCGGAGAATGAGTACGAGAGGATCAGAGAGGATCCGATGAGATTCCTTTTTTGCACTTGTTGCAGCTGCAATCGTTGCTGCTGTTGCAGTTGCAATTGTTGCTGTTGTTAATACACTTTCAATTGTTGCTACTGTTGCTGTTGCTGTTGCAGTTACAGTTGCAATTGTTGCTGTTGTAATGGTTGTTCCTTTTACAGTTGTTGTTGTTGTTTGGCAGGTACTTTAAACACTCTCACACACACACATACACAGGCACGCACACAGCACACACTTGATTCTGTTGTTTGTTTAACAATTTCTCTGCTTCTCTTTCGAATTTTCTTTTATTATTGTTGTTGTTGTTTTTTGTTGCTGTTGTTGCAAGAATATTAACCAAAAAAACTTGATTAAAAAAATGTGTTGTAGCACGTTGTTGTTGTTTTGTTTCTTTTCTTTTCTTGCTTTGTTTCTCTTGTATGTTTTGGCGGCGGCAAAACCTCAACAAGCCGACGGCGGCAACGGCTCTGCGGCTGCGACGGCGACAGCGACGCGACGCGATGTTTGCAAATTTCTCAAGCTTATTAGAAGAATTTTTATAGCTGATCCTCTTTTTCCTTTTGCCTACTGTTGTTGTTGCTGTTCCTGCTGTTGTTGTTGTTGTAAGTCGAGCCAAAAAAAAAGAAGCTAAAGCTAAAATTGTAAAGCTGCTGCTGCTGTGGCAGACGACGACAACACACACGGTGGAGTAGACAACACAGAGACGACTACGACGGACGCCGATACGAACTACACGCCGGTCGCTTTCAAACTGGAAAAAACACACACGGACACAGTGTGCGCAACCCCCGAAGACAAAACGAGACGCGATGAACACAACACGACGAACGAACGTACGAACGAAACGAACGAACGAACGTAACGAACGAACGAAACGAATGAACGATACGTACGAACGACGATGCCGAGTTGCGCTGCTGCTGCAGAGCTCGTCTCTGTCGTGGCTTCGTGTGGACAACTAGCAGACGAGTGTGTGAGCGAGAGAGAGTGAGTGAGAGAGCGCACACACAAGAGAGAGTCATGTGTGCGTGCCTGTGTGTGTGTGTTGAGTTTTGGCTGGCTAAGCGAGTGCGAGTGAGTCGATTGGGTCTGCTGCTGCTGCCGCCGTCGTCGTCGCTGCTGCTGCTGCTGTCTGGCTGTGCCTGCCTGCCTATTGTCGCCAGTTGGGTGTGAGAGAGCAGGGCAGACTGAGAGACTCGGAGAGCGACGCGACGCGACGCTTCGGTTCCAATAAGAAAACCAAAAACCAAAGTGTTGAGTTGACGCTTTTGCCTTGGCCAGTGTGTGTGTGTGTGTCAAGTGTGTCTGTGTGTGTGTACAGGCAAACAACAACAACAGCACGCGGCATACGCGACATACGGCAATGATGGCAAACCAACCAGCAGCAGCGACGCCAGCGTCGGCGTCAACGTCGCGTCGTCCAAGGCGTGTGACAAGCAGCGTGAAGCGTGTTAGAAGTAACAAGGCAGCTGACACCAAAAGTGCAGCGCGCCAGAAAAATGGCTCAAAATGTGAGCGACAGCAGCGCAGGCAGCAGCAGAGGAACAGGCGGAGTAGGCAGCAGAGCAGGAGGCAGAGAAGGAGGCAGCGCAAGTGTGTGTAGTAAATCATAGTCCGAAAAAAAGCTGCTGCTGCCTGCGCGGGTGGTTGGCCCCAAGAGATAGGAGATAGAGGGGTGGGGGGACGGCGGTGTGGAGGGGTGTGAGTTGGAGGTGGATTTTGTGCGAAATAACGGGAAAGTTGACAAATGACGCGCAAGCGAAAAAATGCGCTTCAATGGTCAAATGTTTTGAAAGGAAGAACGGAAGAGAGAGGGGAAGAAGGGGACGGGGGTAGGCAGTGATAAATATGCAGCGAAAAGAGAGAGGAGCAAAGCGGCAAGGGGAGTGGGGGTGTGGGGAGGTGAGTAAAGCACAGTAAATGCGATAAAGGCAACGCGTAGGCGGAGATAAAGCAAATAAAGCAGACGAGCAAGGCAGGCAGTGAGTGGGAAAGAGAACGATAGAGTGAGAAAGAGAGGGGACAAAGGAAGAGGGAACTTGACAGGCACTATGCCACACTGGAGGCTGCATAGAAGGCATACAAGCCCAGAAGGGAATACAAATGTTGACCTACCATGACCTTTTCACTGATCGTGGTGAAAAACACTTTGACTGGCGACAGATCAAATAAGAATACATTGAAATCTAATAAGAATGAGCAAATAGAGAGGATTACAACAGTTTCAGACGGTGAGAGAAAGAGAGAGAGCGAACATAAGAGAAAAGTACTTTACTTAGTCCCCAGATCCGTTTAAGCTTTTCAAAAGCTCAGTGATTTTTTTAAGTGTTGCAATGTAAAATACAAATTTAATTTGTGAGAAAAAACGAATACATATGAATAAATAAAATACATAAACATATGTTTTTAAAATACTGATGACAAATGGGTGGGAAATAAACTCGTAAATAAAGTACAAAGCTAGATTTAAAACAATATACATATGTATATATTAAAAAAACAAAATAAAAAAAAAAACTAATTAGAAGTAACGAATTGATAGATTAAATCAATGAATTACTGAACAGGAAACGAACAAATCAAATTTCTTTTCATTTTGGAACAAATGAACCTATTTATAAAAGAAAATACATAACACTTAAATTAAAAGAAGTGGGTAAATAGCTGTTTACGTCAAAGACTCGTTTAAATCCAAAAACGTAATACGAAGAATTTTAATTTCAAAATTTAGTTAAAAAACAAGGTTTTCGCGAAATAGTACTACCAATGTACATCATTTGTGACGTAGGTAGGTACTTAACTAACTACCAATAAATAAGATAATTATGATATGATACAAGGTAAGTATGGTATTCTAAATATATTTATAACCAAATACATTGAATATGTGCCAAAATAAATGCTTTCAATAGTTAAGCACAAACTAAAGACTTTATTATGCAATAATATTGAACTTATTTATTGTATTAAGATAATAAATGTATAGAATTTATCATAAATAAGTTAAATATCAAAAAGTATTTACTGTGCATTTATTTTATTATCAATTTATTGAATTTATTAAATAAATACATGTATTCAAAATACATCAGACATATTTGCGTGAGCTTATTTCGAGCATTGATCCTCTTTTTTTTTGCACAGTGTGGCGTAAGCTGAGATTTATTTGCAGCAGGAATGCAATTACAATGGCAGCGCTCTGTTGCCGAGTAAGAGGAGAGAGAGACGGAGAGGGGGAAGAGGTAAACTCGGGACTGACGCCGCTATCAAAGCTAAATGCGTGTTAGCCGCTTTGGCAGCTTTTATGCATCCGAAAATGTAAATGCGGAGATTTATGCCGCCGCGAAAAGCAGCAGCAGAGCAGAGCAGCAGCAGAGGAGGCAGCAGTGGTGGCAGCAGAGGAGCGGAACATGCCACAAGAAGTGGAACTGAAACTGGACGATAGGTGCCGCTGCTGCTGCTGCTGTTGAGCGTGTGACAAACTTGACGCTAAGTTAGCGCAAACAACGCCACTGTGTGTGCGAGCGAGACGGCACGAGACGATGGCGGGGCGTGCAAATGAAAGGCAAAGCTCAAGCAGAAGTCACACTCACACACACACAAACACACACACACAGACAAGACAAAGAAGCTTTGCCAGCGACGACGACGGCGCCAAAAAGCAAAAACGGCAACGCAAATGTATTTTGTCACACGTTTTCACACACACAGGCACGCACACTCAAGCAAATAAAACAGACGTCTGTGTGTGTGTGAGTGAGCTGGCTGGCAACATGGGCGCACTGTGTGTGCAAGAAGAAGACGACAAGCGCAACAGCAACGAGACGGCGACGGCGACAGCGACGCTGAACTTGCTATCCGACTCTCTTTGTTGTTGCTGCTCAGCTTGTGTGACAAGTTTAACCACAAATACACACACACACACAGAGGCAGACAGAGCATACACACACAAACACATGCAGGCAGGCAGGCAGGCAGTGCGACGCGGCAGCTAGTTAACACCACACCTCACAATGGCGGCGACTGCGTTCACTCCTCTCTCTCTCTTTAACAGCGCCAACGTCAACGTCGGCGTCGTCATCGTCGTTGTCGGCATTCTCAGCCAGCCCCTGCGTGTGAGTGAGACAGCGAGCACAGCAGAGGCACTTCGTGTGTGTGTGAGTGTGTGTTGTAGTTGTAGTTGTAAGAGGTGACAACATTTCTTTGCATGCATGTGAGTCGTGTGTGTGTGTGTGTGCTCTGTCTGTGTGTGGTGTGAAAAATTACAGCAGCAGCGTCGTCGTCGTGGTGAAGAAGAAAAGACAATGAGGAGATGCTGCGCCACAGCCAGTGAGTGTTGTTGCTGGACAGTGTGGTGTGGTGTGAGTAGGTGAGCGCGGGGAGGGGGGAGTGGTGTAAAGTGAAAGACGATTAGTCGATGCATGTTGTAGCCAGTACAAAGGCAGCCAATGTGAAAGAGCAAATGAAGAATAATAACATAAAGAGTAACGTGCAAAAAAATAAATAAAGAACAACATGAAACAATAATTAAGGTGAAATATGCAAACAATTAGTAAAATAAAAAGAAATTTAACTTAAATTAATTCAACAAAATTTAATACAATTAAAAAAAAGAAAAAATGAATTATTGGATTAAATCAACTTAATTATATTAAACAATTACAAAAATTGAATGAACTTATTTTATTATTTTAAAGTAAAATAAAATAATATTTAAAAGAATAATATAAAACAAAATTTAATTCAGTTGAATAAAATAAAGTTCAACAAAATAAAAAAATAAAACAAAACAAAATAAATTCAAATAAAATATAATAGAATAGAATAGAAAAAATATAAATAAAATAAATTGAATTAAAGTAAGGTAACGATAGGAAAAGAAAAGAAATAAAAAGAAGAAAATAATATGTTATCAAAAATGAAATGAAAATGTATAAAGTTTAATTAATTAATATCAAACAAAATTAAATAAAAATATAAAAAGCAATATGGGATCTAAACAAAATTATATGGATTAAAGGAATAAAATAACAATATACAATAAATTAAAGATAATAAATCATGCATTAAATAAAATAAATACACACTATGTATGTACATAATAAATGTAAATTGCACATTTTGTCAACAGTTTAAAAGCATTAAAATTGTTTAGAACTTTATTCCATTTGGGGTATTTAACACGACAAAAGCGTTTCTAATTAACGTGCGGGCGCTGTGTGTGCCACACGACGACAATAACGACGAATCGTGTTGATTAAGCGGCTCAGCTGAAGCTGAGCAGAGCAGAGCAGAGGAGCAGAGGCGGCGCGTCATAAATAGTTGTAACAAATATTTATTAACAGGTTCCTCTGCAGCAGCAACAACAACAACAAGAGCTCTGTAGGTGTTAAAAAACAACCAACCAAAATGCCGCCTGACGCCTGCAGAGAACTTCTCTCACTCTCCGCCCTCCCCCCGTCTTTGTTTGTATATTGATTAGTTCTCTCTCTGTGTGTGTGTCTATGTGTGTGTGTGTGTGACCAGCTGCTGCTTTGTGTGGTGTGTTGAAAGAGCTTACACCACAACGTCGCCGTCGTCTGCAGCATCGCACGAGCTGAGAGACAGAGTCAGAGAGAAAGAGAGAGAAGCGAGCGCAAGCTGAAGTTGCTCTCTCTCTTTCGCCCTCTTTCTCTTTTGCTGCTGCGAACGCTGGCGTCGTCGTCGCCGTCGCTGCTTGCGCATAGAAAATTTCGTGTGATTTTTTGTTGGCGCTTTGTAGCTAATTAAAAGTTTATGTGTGCACACAAACATGCACGAACACTATTACAGCTAACACACACTGACACAAGCACACACCTATACATGCACCTACGCAGGCACATATACAGGCACAGTGGGGCTGCCTCATAATTATCTGAAAAACTTTATTTGACGGCATTTATTTGACTGGCTGCTTCAACGTGGGCGTCTCTCTCACTCTATATCTTTCTCTCCCTCTTCCACTGCCTGTTTATTTGCTTAACATGGTTTAGTTGCCTCTGTGTGTCTGTGTGTGTGTGAAAATTTACAAGCGGCGCGCGTTAAATTATCCAAATATGTTTGGGGGGCAGAAAGGTGACGACGAATGGGTTAACACTTTGACTGGCGCGTGTGCGCACACACAGACAGCAGACACACATACACAGCCACTCAGAAAGATACATATGCACAGACAGACACAGACACACATATGTACATCTACACGCAGACTGTACATTGCGCCTGCCCTAGATCATATTGGAAGTTCCTTTGTAACTCGACTATAAAGGTGGCGATCTTGCTGCAAGTTGGAAGTATCATGCACTGCCAGGGCTGCCACTGAATAGTATTCCTTTGGCTACGCCCCTTCCTGCCTTCCTCCCACTTCTCTCTAAAGCAGCAGATGCAGTATGCTACACGAAAGAACCGTTGATAGTTCTTGTGTTTACCAAAAATGAGCGGTCCTGCCATAAAATTACGTTAAGAATTCGATTATAAGGCAATATTGAAAGCACTATGGATTTATAATAAAAATTTATGCTATGTATACTATATACCATAGGGTAGCGGGATATTATGTCATGGTGCCTACAAAAAATGCTTACAACTGGCAGAAGGAGACAAATCCGACCCCACTAGGTCTCAAACTAGTCCAAATCCGTCTGTATGAACACCTATATCTCCCAAACTGTACAAGTTTGGGCTATGAAATTTGATGAAAGTATATCTTAGTATTGCAAGATAATATTAGAATTTTGAAACGCCTTCTTTCGCCCTCATATATCGAAAAAACTTAAATAAGACAATCCGTCACATAAAAAACTATTTAAATATGATTGCGTATTATAAATTTTTCACTCTCTGTTCATTTGCATAGCTCTAGGCAACCTAACATGCTTTCTTCTGCTTCTATCTACACATTTATAGATATATGCACGGGTTTTTTCTTCTTCCTCACACCCAAAAGGCGTCGCAATTCCCTTTTTCAAGTCACTATTTGAGTCAGAAATAATTTGGATGTTTATAGTTGGTTTCGTTAAGGTTAAACAAACTTGATCTGCGTGCAATAATAACACATATTGACACCAAATTTAGTAGCTCTAGTCGTATAATATAGTCTCTGATATCTAGAGGGTATAAAAATGCTGAGGCGAGCAAAAGGCAATCAATAAAATTAGCATAAAACTTGAATTTCACGCTGTCAAAAACAATGTATGGCATGTTTACTCACACGCACACATGCGTACACACACGCACACTCGCACACGCACACATACTCGCACTGAGAGTATTTCTTATGTAAACAGAGAAATCAGCAACAAAAGCGCCATAATAAATGTCTAGCCTTATGTAAACACAGACTGAATATACGCTGTGTGTATGCGTATGTGTGCGTGTACGTATGTGTGGGGTGTCAAGCCAAACACACACACACACGCACACACACACACACACAGAGAGACACGATTGGATAAGAATCCTCTGCATTTACATAGAACGAATAAAGTAAAAGGCAAGGCGAGGCAAGGCACGCAGAGGCGTAGGAGCAGCAAGGCTGCTGTATGGGGGCATGGGCAGGGAAGGTGAAGGAGAGAGGGCTTCTTTGAAAATCGAACCGAGATGACCAACGTGCAACGTTGAAGGAGGCAACCAGCAAGAGAGAGAGAGAGAGGGAGAGACTCGAGTTCATATCGCAGTCTGTACATAAATTTTCTTTTTTCCTTTTCATTTTCTTTGTCGATTTTCAGTTTTCCTTTTTTTATGCATGTGTGTGTGTTTGTGTGTGTGTATTTGTTTGCCGTATTTTATTTGCCCGCCCTGTGTTTTTATGCATGGCGCCCTAATCCAATTAGAGTCGCCACACGGCGCGGCGTGTTTGTATCGAGTGTGTGCGGTACATTTTGGTGTGACCCCTCTTTGACCCCTCCCCTCCTGCCTTCCCCCTTGCCAGCCTTCGTGGTAAGTGCCGTCGTTGTTGCCTCTTTTTGCAAGACGCCATTTTGTCAGCTCACACTGCATTGATTTTAGTTTAGGGTTTAGGGTTGCCTTCTTCTTTCTTATTTTGTATTTTTCTTATTTCCCATTCTCCTTTCTCATGCTCCCATTCTTCCGTTTTATCCATTTGCATATGAATATCTTCTTCTATCTGCTGCATCGCTTAATTTACTTTGTTTCCTTTTACTCCTACCTAACCTCACTCTCTCGTTCTTAACCTTACTTCATCACTATTCTTTAGTTTTGTTTGTGTGACAGTTTTGGTTTCCTTTTTCTTGCGATTTTTTTATCTTAATTTGCTTAAGTGATGCTTGATGAGGTCAACTCTGTTGGGGATTTCATCTTATAAGGCAATATTGGTATCACTAAGGGTATATTATATACATATATCTACTATATATACTATATATCATAGGGTAGTAGGATAGTATGCCATGGTTTCAATTAAAATACTTGTAACTGGCAGAAAGAGACATCTCCGACACCGCTAGGTCTAAAACTAGTACAAATCCGTCTGTATGAACACCTATATCTCAGAGACTATATGAGTTAGGGCTATTAAAGTTAGCAACAATCTGTCTCACTATTGCAAGATAACATTAGAATCTTGCCACGTCTTCTACCGTCCCCATAAATACTCAAAAAGACAATCTATCACAAAAAAAAATATTTTTTTAAGTTCATGTATTATAAACTTCTCTATAAACATCTCTAGGCAACTTATCATGCTTTATTTTGCTTCTATCTGCATCTTTATATATTTCTATCCTTTTTTTGGGATTTTTGTTCTTCCTCAGACCCAAAACGTCTCGCAATTCTCTTTTTCGAGTTACTATTCATACGCTCTGCACTAGTTAAGGAATTGTAAGCCCCGCACACACACACACACACACATACACGCACGAGTGGGCGGTGGGAGGGGCATTTGGCTGCAGAGTGTTGCCTACTTTGCAGCGCCAAGTAAATTGGCGACTGCGGCAAAAGGCCGCCAGGCCGAGCAATTGCTCAATTACAGCGAAACCGGGCAACAACAATGTTGCACACACACAGACAGAGAAAGAAATAAACACACACACACACACACACACACTGGGGCATACACACACACGCTTGGTGTTGTGTTGAATTTCACGCCAAGCTGCCAAGTGTAGTCCGTAGTTTTTCGCCATTTTTAACGCGTCCCTGTGTGTGTGTGTGTGCGTGTGTGAAGTGTCTGTGTGTGTATTTATTGTTTAATTAACTTTACGCCTGTCTATCACACACACACACACAGCCACACACACGCACACTCGCAGCACAAACGTGCATTGTTTGCACTGCGCTGTCTGCTAACTACGCTCTCTCTCCTCCTCTCTATCCCTCTCTCTCTCTCTTTCCCTCTGCCTCTGTCTCTTTCTCTCTCTGTTTGTTTAACTGTGCAAAGCCCACGCATCGAGCTGCTGCTGTTGCTGCTGCTGCTGCTGCTGCCGTGTTGTGTTGTTGTTTTTTCAGCTCACACAAAAGTTAATCAGTTAGGGCAATGTGTGAAAAGCAAAGTGCATTGCGTACTGCTGCTGCTGCTGCTGTTGTTGTTGTTGGGGCTTAATATCCTGTAAAATGCCACATACAGCAGCAGAGGTATATGAGTTGTAATTATATTGATATAAACCTTTTATTGCTCATATCAAATGCCTTTGAGGGGGTTAACTTTAGATATGCCTTGAATACCTTGAATTTGTTTATGAGTTATGAAGATAAATAAAGTAAAAAGGCAAGAGATTACAGTACAAGATGATATAGGATAGTGAAATTCTAGTTACTAAGTCTGCAGTTGATAAAGAAAAGATATCAACTGGGTTTTTCATGAGCTGAAGCAAATAGTGCTGAGAAATCACAAGAAACTATAGAGCACTGCTATTATTTTGAGCATGGCCTTATTCACTTATGTTCCTACTTCACTTATTTTAATATAGTGTTTGGTAATTCTTAAGAATATTTCTCCACCCTGTGATGTTAAGATACAATATTATGATGTACGGATTCTTCACTTAATAATACTAAAAAAAAAAAAATAAAATAAAATAAAAAAAAAAAATAAAAACTAGGATTCTTCAGTTATAATACAAGAAATACAGCAAGAAGACTATAAAGAGTTCCATCTCTAAGTTCACCAGGAGTACAGTATATCTTATAGGTCATGGTAAATCTCTATACCTTATAAGAACACAGAAAATTCCATTTTCAACTAGAGAAACTTCTTCAAAGATGAGCACTCAAATGTTATACTTAAAAGATTTATATATATGATATAATACCAGCACACTTCAGTTACAATACGGAATATGCCTAAGCAAATCATAAAATTACTGTATTATTACCTATGCATCACATACTCCCTAGATCCTTCAGTTATTTTACAGGATATTCCAGTTTCGCTGGAGCTTAACAGTTTATAGCGAGTTCAGCTTGTTGTTGTTTTTATTTCCCACTAATAAGTGTGCAAGTTTGTGTGTGTTTTCGGCAGCAACTAGTTGCAGGTAGACAGACAGATGCAGACACACACACACGCACACATCAGGCACACACACAGGCACACCTAGAGCAGCTGCAAAGTATGCTACACTTATCGTTGTTATCTGGCAAATGGAATTAGGCAACTTGATGTTTTGATTAGTTTTCCGCATTCCAATGGAAAAGGACCACTAGAGAGAGGGGGAGAGAAGGTAAAGGAGAGTGGGAGAAAGAGAGAGTAGAAGAAGACAGGAAGAGAGACAAAGTTGCTTAAGCTGCTAAGGTGACAAATTGTTAAACTGATTTTTGATGGGCGCAGGTGATAAAGAGCAGCTGAGTTGGCCAGAGAGAGAGAGAGAGACAGGAAGAGAGAGAGATTTAGAGGGGGAGTATGAGAGAGAGAGAGAGAGTATGAAAGCAGGCACAATATGACGGCGCTTTTCTTTGGCTCATTTGGTCGGCGCGCGTTTTTCGCCGCATTTTCTTCAGCCGCTTCTTCCTGTTTGCATTTTGTTGTTGTTGTTGTTGCTTTATTTACGCTTTTCAGTGCGTTCGTTTTTGTTTTTGTGTTTTCTTTTTTTGTGCATTTTCCATTGAAAAGCGCTCTTCACAAGCAATTAAACACACAAAAGCGTTTTGCGCGCCGCAAGCGAAACGAACAACAACAACAGTGGCAGCAACAGGAGGGGGCAACAACAATGTGGCAAGATAAACGGATGGCAGAGCACAAACTGCAGTATGAATAATCGCACACGCAGGCAACGAGAGGGGGAGGGGGGGGGATAAGTGGGGTAGATAGGGAGTGGAAGGGTATGTAAAAGGGGGCAGTAGGAGGGCAACTGTGTGGCACAGGGTGGTGGTGTTAGGCGACTGGGCAGCCAACACTTTTTGTGTGAAAAACTCTTCTCGCTCTGCTGAGGCAGTTTGCAGCTAGAAGCGAGGGGGGGTGGGGGTCGGGGGTGTTGCAGCTGGGGGTGTGTTTACACAAGCGATTGGCCAAGACGCAAGCCAGCAACAGCAGCAGCCGGCGCTGGCACTGGCGTCAGGCAAAGGAGTGGCCAAAGTACACAAGATTCACACCGACAACGACACCAACACTTGACAATTTAAGCAACCCCCCTAGGTTCCTGCCACACTCCTGCGCCCTCCTACCCCTCTCCACACACATGTAGACACAAGCTCTACAGTCTGAAGTTGTCTCTGTCTCTGCCAGTGACGCCGACGCCAACATAGACGACGCTGACGACGACGACGACGACGACGAAGTCAACGCCAGCGCCAATGCCAACGCCTTCGCCTGTGCTCGGACGCCAACGAGTCGCCTACAATCAGTCAGTGTGCGCGTGTGTGTGTGTGTGTTGTCTTGCTTACACCAGCAACTGACACTGCCACTGCTGCTGCAAATGGCGTCAGCTGCAACTAAGTCGCAGCTTGCAACTGTGAAACAAGTGAAAAGTCAACAGAAAATACCAAATACATATAGATTTATGTATATATATGGTATATGTATATACATACATATATATAGACATATATATCTATGACACGCATACCAAATAATTGTGTGCAGTTAAAATTGCATTAGTAGCTGCACAAATATGCAGACTTTTCACCTCTTCTTGTTTTGCAACACATTTATTTATCGCATTTTCCCATCGATTAAAGAGTTTTCCTAAATTTGGTCTATTAAGCTGAATAATATCTCTAGACAAGCTGTTAATTTCCAATTTGTTAGCAACATATTTAACGATCATTACTTGATTCTCTTAATTGAAAAGTGAGTTAGGTACTTTATACCTAACATTCAGGGTGAATCTGTAATCGAAGAAGCCTTTTCTAAAGTATGTATTCAAAGTTAAGATTCTGCATTAGCAACCTTAAGTTCTTTAACTCTTAACCCTAACATTCATAATGCATCTAAGGAATACTAGACGGCAGCCAAGTTGATCAAGAGTTTAACTCGTATAACACAATTAATATCGTTTTTAATGAGAATAGGTCCTGTTTTCTAGTCTCACTACTTCTAATTCTTCTACTTCTTTTAATTCTTCTTCTACTTCTCGTGTTCCCATTTCTACTTCTTTCAATTCTTCTTCCACCTCTCGCTTGCTCTCTGCTACTTCTTTCAAGTCCTTTCCTACTTCTTGTTTGACCTTTTTCTACTTTTAACTCACTTTCTATCGCACTTTGTTCTACTTTTCTCTAACCCTTTCTTCTTTCTATAAGCTTTCTAGTTTGTTTCTTTATATTTATTCCCAAAATCTATTTCTTGTCTGCTGTTCTTTTTTTATGAAATGTGTACTACAATCCCAACCAATTCCAATCCAAACATACCATATACGATAGAGATAAGAGAGATTCTTTTGTTTCTATTCATTATTCATTTAGTTTTCTAAAAAGGAATCCAAACTAATTCCAATCATGTACTACATGAACCACATGAATTTAATGACACTGCAAACATATCATAACATAAAGATAAATAACATCTTCAACATCTTTATATTTTTATTCATTTCCCTATAATATTCATGAAGGGCAAACAATTCGAATTAGTTTTATTCAAAGTTTTATTTGATATTCTATTGTTAAGTTTTTGGCCTGAAGGACGCTATAAAACTGCAGCACATAACAGAGGGAGGAGCAAAGGAAGGAGTACAGAACAAAGAAGAAGAAGAACAACAAGAAGAAGAGGCTGGAGCAGAAGCGGAGGCAATGCAAAGTGTAAATGAAAACATGACACCTGAACGTAACTTTTATGATACGCTAAAAAGCAAAGTTTTTGTTTATTATGCGAAAGAGGGAGACGGACAGAGAGGGGAAAAGAAAAGCAATGCAAACTAACTTCGCTCTTAACTTCATCTAACTGGTCAAACGCACTAACAACTCATTACGGCAACCATCAAATGAAACTGCCTGTGTGTGTGTGTGTGTGTGTATGATTGAGTAGGAGTCCGGCAAGGGAGAGTGGAGGAAAGGGTGGCATAGGTACTTATGCTAGGTGCAATAAAAAAGGCGCCAGCTCGACGACGGAGCTCTCAGCAATTATGGCACAAGGCTTCGAGGCTCTGAAGCTCAGAGGTGGCGCCCTCTGCAGGTCAATAGTCGCCGCCTGCGATGCCGAGGTGCGATTGTAAACAATCGAGTGGGCCTGGACCCGCAACTGGGTCTGGACGTGGCTCTGGACGTGGGCCTGGCCAGGACCCTGCGTCTAGAAAGAGCTTCGCGCTTTGCGTGTTTGCCATGATTTCTGACCAACAATGGATCATCGTCAGAGAGCCATGTTGTAGGGGGGTTTGCTGTTGGCCAGTGTAGAGTGGGCAAAGAGTGGGCGTGGGCGAGTGAAGCGGGCAATCAACTAAATGAGTGACCAAAGGACGCGTCAGCGGGCACATCAAATGAAATCGAGCGCGTCTTAAGACTCGAAGCGAGAATGTCAAGCAACGCTGTGCATAAATGTAAATAGAAATAGCCTGTAGGAAGGAGTATGATAGACTGCTATATACCCTGCAGTTGCATGAAGTGCTATGCAGAGCTATAGTTATATTTATCAGTGTAGAATCTACATTCTAGATTCTTCTCTTGCTGAGAAAAGAGTTGAGAACTTCAATAAAGAATATAAACTTGCACTTGCTCCAAGCATTGAAGTGTTAGCTCAGGAAATAAACCTATAACCTTATTTGAAACTATTGAAAATGTAAGAAAATATAAAAAAATAATAATACAAATTTGCAGGATTAAGAACTTCAGTTAAGTTTCTTTGCTTTGACAGTTTCTTAGTTAGCAGTTTCTATTGAATGGCAAAGGTCCTTGTGAAGATTTGAGAACTTAAATAAAATATATTCAAGTAAACGTATATTAAGACTCGTCGTACTACCACACGGCATAAGGCTTTGATGACTTTTAAAAATGTTGAAAAATATAAAGTTGACAAATCTCATTTATTTAACTTTTAATTTTGAAAGAGTTTCTAAAAATCCTTTGAACACGAGAAATACTAAAATCTAACTTAATTCACATTCAAGCCAAAAATTGCATATAGTTTCTTCGTTTTTCAACACTACATCACCCTTAAGACATACCCTTAAGACATATTATTTCACAGGGTATTGGCACCGTTAGTTAACAGTGCTAAGAAAGCGACAACAACAAAGCGTCCGAGTGCAAAGAAATCAAATGAAATGAAAGCAAAAAGAAAGACAGTGAAAAGAATGGGACAAGCACAAGAAGCTGAGAACACGAAGAAGAATAAGAACCAGATAGGGGAAGGGGCAGGGGGGAAGAGAAGAGAAAAGCACTTATAAATAAAAACATGCTCATTAATGTAAAAGTCAGACGCAATACCGAAGCTCAACTGCCCTGAGACAGAGCGAGAAAGGCAGTACTAGAGAGGGTGGTTTAATACCAGGGGAAGACTAAGCGAAGCAGCGCGAGGGGAGGTGGAAAGGGGGGGAGCGAGGTGGCAGGGTGCGACTGGCACTCTTCAATACGCAGACAATGTGAGACTCTTCTCTCGCACTGCTCGCACTTGCAATTGAAATTGGAATTCACTTTTGTCTGTGCGACAACAGTTTAGTCCCCTCTCTCCCGCCCCTCGTTGGGCGTTAGGACAGAGCAGGACAGCAAGGGACAGCACAGGCGAGGCCTGGCGAGAGCTCCTTGGCCATTATGATATTGTATTAAGAGTGCCAAGTGATGCTGTCAGAGGCACTTGCCTTCAGCTTGCCAGCCAGGCGATGACTCAGCGAAACTGTTCAACTTGGTTCCTACATGGCTAAGAGAAGCCCAAGGTATGAAGGAGAAAGAAAGAGAAAGAACAATAGTATCACTAAAGCTGCTCAAAGCTTTAATTACAGCTCTGGAGTGCACTATTTACTCTTGAAGGAGCTTTAAAACAAATCTTTGTGCTTGACAAACACAATTTTGTATCTGCAAACCTAACCTTAAATTAACCTAAATCTAACCTAATCCAAGGTAGCCTATCAATTGACTATTCTAGATCAAATATCAGTAGTTATAGCATGATATTCCAATTGAAACGACTGTTTAACTCACAAAACTGATCTGCTACAGCTTTAAAGCAGCCAGAAAAGACTTCCAGTGTTGGAAATTGCTTTGATTATTGATATTTAAGATAATTTCGAAAACTTTCTGCTTAACCAAATTTAAAAAAAACAAATCTTTAAGCTGCATAGTGGCGCCGGAATGCCGGATGAGCCGAAAGCTCGCTCGATTTGCATAGCAATTAAGGCAAAGTCAAGAACTTGTCAAGTGTTTTTCCAGCTTTTGAGTGAGAGATTGAGAGAGGGAGAGAGAGAGAGGAAAGCACGCGCAAAGAAAACAAACAAATAGCGTGAAAATGCGCCAAATTGTTAGACAAAAATTGTTGTATACATTATGCAGGCATTTTTGGGGGTAGCACCCCATGCCATGACAGAGATAGCTAGAGCGAGGGATAGAGAGGGAGCAACAAAATGGATGCACAAGTTTTTGTAGCCAAATCATTTGAGTAATGTCAAGAAATGAAAAAGAATTTTGACTTCGTTACACAAAGTACTGCAGACAGAGAGAGAGAGAGAGCGAGAGAGAGACGCGGAGATGCACCTGACATTGCCAGACTTGCTGGGACAGTTGTAGTACTACCCAGTACCTTCTCCCCCTGCCTGAGTGATGCCGCATTGACTTGACAGCTTTTAAGAGCTGAATGAAGTGCTTGAGCCGAGCACTTGAGCAAAATCAATATGTGACCAGCCCCAGTCGCATACATATCCCACCGCAAGTCCTAAGTCCCCAGTCTCCAGTACCTTCAGGACATTCTCGGCCTGAGGGCTGTGTGTATGTGTGTAGCTCTCTCTAAATTTCTTACTTCCTGTGCACGACGCGACGCGCGTTCGCTGTTATAAATTAAATTCGTAATTGATTCCTGAATCCGCAATCCTGCAAATGGGATTACAACACGTTGGAAATCAGCAAAGCAACCCCCTCACCCGAAACGGGCCGCCCAAACCACCCTCTCAACCACTACCGACAACAGCAACAGCAACAATGGTTTGTTCTTGTTGTTGTTGTTGTTGTTGTACTCTCTATAGATACAAAATTGCGTGCACTGTAAATGAAACTCGGAGCGAAGTTCCCAAACCGCTGACGAGTTGCCCGTACCCGCTAACCGGGATCAGGAGGGATGCCCACAGCTCGGGGCGTCAGCTGGCGCGTTAGTCAGTCAATAGATAGATAGATAGAAACAACAACAACAACAACTGAGTTAGAGTGGGAACAACAATGAACGCCGACTCAATGTCTCGTGTTTATACATATATTTATATATATGTATATATGATATATGTGTGTTTGTGTGTACTCTAGTTAAGTGTGTGAGTGTTTGCGACGTCAGTTTTCAACCCCGATAAGTGCAACTCCGTAAAAAGCATCCATCCAACAGCAATTCCATTCTTCCGCCGGTAATAACAACAAGAACAACAACAACAACAACAATAGAAGAACACTCTGCATTTTATAGTAAGTCATAGGGGGCTCCAACTCCGTGTCCAACTCCAATTGTGACTTTAACTCGGTCTCCCTTTCGCCACTTTGACTCTGACCTCTTTTCTCACTCCCTCCTACCTCTCCTCTCCATCGCCCGCTTAACGGCTTACAATGATTTCAATGCCAGTGTAATGCGAACTGACCTCAGTCCCAGTCCTACTGCCAGTCTCTCTCCCCCTCTACCCCACTGGACCACTTGAAAGGCAGCCCGTTTAAACCTTAATAACTTATGGCATTTTTAATGTACTTGCCCATTGATGCCCAATGGCATTGGCAGTAAACGTATACAGGGTATATGCAACCCTCTACAGCAGTGGCGGCTGCGTAAAGCGATTTCTTAGCCTTTTGGCGCCCAACGTGGGTACCAAGATTAAGCGAAAAAGGGCATAAAACTGCTGAAGATGAGTAGACAACCCTAAGATGAGTTACCAGAAGGCACTTTGTGATTTAGGTTAAGATAAAGTTCCTATGCAAAACAGGTATACAGCTATGAAGACTCTTCAAGATATTTTAAACACTGATTTAAATCTAAATAAGTTGCATAATGAGAAACAGAAACAGAGAGAGAGAGAGAGAAAGGGAGAGAGAGAGGGATTAGAAACCAAGGCTGAAACGAATGTACAATCTTCACGTGGTACCTTAAGCCGTTTCAATTCGTTTCCCCCCGGCGGCTAAGAGCCTTGAGTAGCTTTCAAAACACCAGAGCGCGCGCTCATCTTGATCGCTTCACATACAGACATGTCCGTTCAACATGTTGAATCCACACTCACTCACACACACACAGACATACACACACCTTTATGGAGTAAAGCCAATCAAGTTCTTGCCACGCTTTTGTGTGTGGCACGTCTGGTTGCCGCCTGTGGAAACCGGCTGACTGGATGACTGTCAGTCCGACTGACTAGCGGGGTATTATGTTTTCCACAGCTGTCAAATTTGATTTGACAAATGTAAATGATACACAGGTTGTATCAGGCTTGCCTCCAGGCATGCACAGTGCAACAACAAGACCGACTTGCCCGGTACTAACAGAACGGATACGATACAGAGCGGTTCATAGAGGCAGCCCGAAGCATTCTCCTAATGACAGTTGGCATAATGCAGCTAGGCAATTTGCATAGATATTTTGAAATGCGATTTACACCTTTCGAGCAGAGCTTACCCCACCTTCCACAACTCCCGCTGCCGTGCCCGCTGCCCCCGCCTACTACCCCAGCGAGGTCTTTGTCATGCTCGAATGCGTCGACAAGTTGCGTCGTGGAGTCGAGTGTTGTGCGAAGCAGTCAAGATTCGCGCAAATCTATTGATAATGTCGACAGCTTATCACATTATCTTCTATTTACAACTTCCCGCAGCAATAAACGACACTTTCAAGCGACTATTTGCCGTTCAAAAGGGGTGGAGTAGCGAAATAGGGGGGTTCAGTCAGCCGAGTCGAGTCGGTAGTGTCGGTATCAGAGAGACTTATATGAGATAAAACCTTGACAGGGCAAATTGTTAACGATTTATTTATAAATTATAAGGAACTTGACAGAAGAAACAGACTTTGAAAGAGGGTTAAGGGTTTGCGTAATTTAGTTAAAGGCAAGAGCAGCAGTACCTAAAGGTGCAGTACACAAAGGTGCTTGGCCTCCCTCGCTAATTGTTTGATATGTTTTGAAAATTAAAAAAAGGAATATATACAGTATCCAGTGGTCTAGTAAGACTTTTAAAGAGGTAAGGGTTTCCTCTAATTGGTTAAGACTCAGAGAAGCAGTACACAAGGTGCAGTACACAAAGGTACTTGGCTCGTTTTGAAAGTGGTTTAGAGAGTTTTCAAGTGAAAAAAGAAATGTTTCATATGGAAGATATTACCGAATCCATAAGGACTAGTGGGACTTTTACTTTGATTGAAAAGCAGTACACAAGGTGCCGTACACAAAGGTACTTGGCCCAGATTACAGATTGTTTAGAGGAGGAAGGACTAGTAACACTTTTATAGAGAAGAGAGTTTACTTTAATTGAAGAAGCAGTACACAAGGTGCCATACACAAACGTGCTTGGCCAACGTGCCAAATATTCTAAAGAGTTTTCAAAATGAGAGATATACCAAATCTAGACATTTTTCTATAAGGACTATTTCCCAAAAATCCCAAAACTCCAAAGATCGAGAAATTTGCAAACTGCTTAGGAACCTTCGTCGTTGTTGATCTCTTTCGTTTTCCGTAATCCGCTGACGAGGTTGCCGAAGCCAAGACGTGAAACTTCAAGCAAGAATCCGAAGAACACTCGAGACAAACCCGTGATTTATTGGATGGGGTTTGTCGAACCCTTCAGTTAATCGCAGATCTGTTGTTATTTTACTTTCTCGTACTAGTTTTGCATTTGTTTTTTCTTTTCTTTTGCTTTTTCTTGTGGTTATTTTCTGTTGTTTTCTTATCGTTTAGATTGGAGCACTGGGACACTTGAAAAAACACCGCGAAACATGTTCGATTGCGGCCAGAATATGAACAGAAATGTTTCGAATTTTTTGGGGAAATTGAAACAGAAAGAAAAACACAAAAGACGTCCAAGACGCGACGGTAAATACGCGCTGAAAGGAACGCGCTGAAAGACGCAAGACGTAAAGGCGAACGTGGGATACGCAAGAACGTAGAACGTGAACGTGGAACGTGAAACGGCAACGTGAACGTGGAACGTTGAACGGGTACGTGGCTGGCAGCGTCTGCAGGCCGAAACGTGTCCAAGCCAAAGCAGCAGGCAGGCAACACAGCCAGGCCGGGTTAAGACAATCGACGCCGACAAGTCCAAGTCCAAGTCGGCATCGGCATCGACATCGGCAGAGCAGCGCAGCCAACGAGGCAACGTCAACGTTGCGTCGCTTTGCTGTGCGACAAAAATCAGCACACACACATACGCACACACACACACACACACTGAGTGGGAGCAAGCGAGAGATAGAGAGAGAGAGTGAGTGAGAGAGAGAGAGAGAGAGTCGTCAACAAAGTTGCGACTGTTTTGAATGCGGTCGCCGCGACGTCGTCAATGTTCACCACGACGACGACGACGACGATGCTGGTTGTGGACATGAACGTGCATGTCGCCGCGACAGACGCTAAGCAAAAGCTTAGCCAGGCTTAGCTTAGTTTCTGCCGCTGCTGTTGCCTCTGCTGCTGCTGCTGCTGTCGCCAGCGGCGGCTGCGATGTGCGCGACAAGCATTTTGACACCGTTTTTCTTGTCTTTGTTGTTGCTATTGTTGTTGTTGTTTGCCCACCCACGCGCCGCACAGCTAAGCAAAATGGCCGCCAACTGATCCTGGCAAGAAACGCTTGCAACGCCGACGGCAGCAGCACAGCAAAAGCAGCAGCAGAGGGCAAAAGAAAAACAAAACTGTTGCACGCTGCCACAGCTGCCACTGCCGTCGCTGCTGCCACTGCCACTGCTGCTGCTGGCGCCGTGCGTCGCCTGCCGTCGGACGGCATCAAATGACAGGCCCGACTCGGCTGCACTGCTACGCTGCGCACACAGGCAGCAAACTCACCACGGCAGCGACGCCGACAGCGCCAGCTATTTGCACAGTTAATTAGGCAATGGCGTCGTCGACTGCGACGCCAGCTGCGAGGCAGCACGAGTGAGTGTGAGTGAGTGAGTGAGTGAGTTTGGGGTGTGGAGAATTCACTCCAAACCGGTTTCAGGCAGTGCGCTGTCTTCGTGTGCATGTGTGTGTGTGTGTGTTGGTGTTGTAGGCCGTCTGGAGCCGGGCAAGGATAACACGCAGCGCAGCGCAGGCAGCGCAGCTTCGTTTACAGTGTGCCCAGTTGTTGTTGTTGTTGTAGTACACACTCTTGTTGTTGTTGTTGTTGCTGTTGTTGTTGTTTTTTTTATTGCTCTCCTGTTGTGTCCCTTTTGCGGTAGCCAAAAAGCAAAAGCGCAGCGCGCCAACGAAAATTGGCGACCCCCACTGCGTGTATGTGTGTGTGTGTGTGCGTGTGCGTGCTGGGGCCATTTTGGTCTCTCGTTGGGGTCTCGCAGGAGCACTTGACTGCTGCTGCTGCTGCTGCTGTGTCCTTTAAAGACAGCATAACAGATTTGTGTGTTTGCCTCATAATGTTTGCTTTATGTCGGCCACTGTAACTGGAGCAGCAATCAGAACATCTCGGGAATGCCTTAACACACTCACGCACATACACACACACACATTTAGACGCACAAGCACACTCACAGGCACACACATAGGCACACTTGCACACACAACAGAGCTGAAGCGAAAAACTTTATGGGTGATAACGAAAATTCCAAGCACACACACACACACACACACATACTCAAATAGACACAGTTACAAACACATATACACACTTACACATGTGGAGTCTTCAAGTGGAGTTAGCCAAACAACGTACTGTAAGTGGGCTAACTAATGCTATAATACTCCATGTATCGTTGTTGTTGCCTCGGCCAACGCGCTCGAACTCTTTTGTATACATATATCCAAGGGGGGTATTCCAAAACCTACTGGAACTAAATGAAAGTAATATGTTTGATAATGCTTAAGAATCAACTTAAAGATTCACTTTATGACAGATACTATATGTATACGTTTGATATAGCTAAAGATTCAAGTAGGAAGTTCTTTTAAAATATGAATAACATGCATAAATATGTTAATTAACAGTAACATTCTTTGACGTACATTCTGCACCATGTTATACAATATATATATATGTCCCTACATTTTACCATATCAATATACTGTGTACTATACTATAACATATTTAACCATGGTAAATATACCATATCATTATTTTATGCATTGTACTCTATACTATAATATATCATACTACACTATCCTATATTAAACTATAACATACTGAATTCTTTATTTTTTAATCTGTTGTTGAGCGGGCAACCCTTTCTGAATATTCGGTATTTTGTTTATATGAAAGTATGAAAAGTATAAAATTTCACTGAGAGCAACTTAAAAATACTAACGAAAAAATATTTTTTATGTAGATATTATTTTAATATTGTTTATTTTACGCTATTTTTACATACATTCATATAGTAGTATCACTATATTTTCATGCTGCCCTACAAATATCATTGAACTTGCATTATCTTCTCTTTTGCAATCAATATATCATATTTAGTTAGGTTATTAATTACTTATTTATAATGAAAGTAAATAAAGAGAAAGTAGGAAAAACTGTAAATAATTCAAATAATAATGTAGAAAACATACTTATTTAATTTGGAGCCTAAAAGATTTGAAGATATTACTTTACATGACTAATAATTAATTATCGATTCGATTTCTGCATTATTGCTTATCTATCCGATAATTCTGAAAACATATTCAGTATATAGAAAACATATAGAACATATAGAGTGTACGACTCTTTAAAGTACTAACTTTGCTCCACCTGAACGTTTCTCTAGCATTTTATTGAACTCTTTCTCACTCTTCTTGGGAGAATTTGTCACAACATTCTCAAGACTTAAGAAACTTAAGAGCATAGATGTAATTCAGAAATTTGTCCAATTTCCAGCAAGTTACATAAAAAGAACAGATGGAGAGAGAGACAGAGACAGAGAGAGAGAGCGAGAGGGAGATAGAAAGCGCAATGAAAGCAAAAGGAAAAGGAAAAGCGATGGTGTCATTAATGATAAAAACAAGAAAAACAAATAAACAAAGCAAACGAAAGCAAACCCAAAATAACATGGCAGCAATTGGCGAGAGGCGCGTGAGAGATACCAAAAAGGGGGTGGGATTCTGTGAGCAGAGCGAGAGACAGCAGCAGAGAAGAGGTGGAGAAAGGAGGGAGGTGAGGAGGGGCTGTGTGTGTGTGGAAATGCTTTTGTGAATGCCTTATCACACTTTCGTGTGGAGCAGCAGCCACCGTTGGCGGCGCCGCATCGTTGTCGCCGCCGTCGCTGCCTCTGCCTCCGATGCTGCTGCCTCCGCTGCTGCTGCTGGCGGCGAAGAAGCGCCAGAACGTAATGAATAAAATATGCAATAAGCATAAAGAAGAAAAATATGCAAATTCGTTAACGAGAGTCTTCATGTGTCTCTGTGTGTGTGTGTGTGTGCTGCCTCAGTCTTCGTATGCGTCCTTGTGTTTGTGTGAGTCTCAGTGTGTGTGCAAGCGAGACAACAGTAGAGCAACGCCCACTGTACGACGACCATTTTACATTGCGGCTCAGCGCTGGGCATGGGGCAGAGCGAGAGCGCGCTCGTGTCTGCGCCGACGTCGTGAGAGAGCGACCCGACGCCGAGCCGAGCGCAGGCATGCGGCGCTGTTCGCACTCGCATGGGCAGCGCAGTCAGCGACGGCAACAGCGACAGCGCCTTTGTGTGTGTGTGTGCTGTGGTGAGTTTCGTGCCACGCACACAACCTTAGCAATTTTGTCAACTACGCCACACAAACACACACACACATGCGCTCACACACTCACTCACTCAGTCAGTGGCAACAACAACAATGCGCACGATCGCTTTGTGGGCGGAGCCAAACAACATTCGCATGCGACGCGCGGTGCGAGCGAGACGCAAGAGGCAGTGCCAGCCTCAGTCTCTCAGTCTCAGGCTGAATGCGAGCCTCAGCTTGACACACGCGTATCCTGCATATTGTCACACACAGGACGAGGTCCTGCGATGCTGCGTTGAGGCGGCAAATGCTCTGCCTGTTACCGTTATCCTTTGGCAGCTCCTTCTACCCCCCTCCCCAACTCCTACTGCTTCACCTTGACGATTTTTTGGCGCGAAATTTCACGCTTAGAATTTTAAGTGCAATTTGAAATTCATTACATGTTTCGGAGTTCTAAGCTTCAAGTTCCGCCAGTTCCTTCAGTGCCTTAAGCTTCCAGTTCCAAGTTGCCTATTACCCCCCACCCCCTCTCAAAGTATGCACGGGATTCAAGGGATAATGAAGTTTTACTGCTTTGCACGACTCGTGTTGGGGAAATTCAGGTTGCTTATGCGGCTTGTTGCATGAATGTTAATTATATATTCGGGGTATTTATTATTTCACTTGACTGTCAGAGAAAATATAGTGAAATAATGACATAATAAGTAAGAATAATATTTGTATTTACAGTACTCATAAATAAATAAATAAAATAAATATGAATTGATTTATTAGAAATATGAATTAGAAAAATCAAAATTTCATAAATAAAATATAATACAATAATATAAAATAATATGTAGAGTATACAGTAATATAGGAATATATCATGTATCATGACCTATTGGAAATATTAGGTAAGAGATTGTTTTGAATTATTGTTTGATCTATATACATTGCTTAAGGATAGATATTAATTGCACATTGAGTAGTATGATGGCAATATCATTAAACTTATTATAATAATAGGTTTACATTTTAGACTACACATTGACTTGATTTTAAAGATATACGTATTCAAGTTCAGTATTTTATTATTATATATTTTACAGTTAAAAATGCTTTTAATTTATGTGCAATGTATAATAATATAATAATAATGTAATATAATATGTGTACATAGAATGTTATAACATAGGTACATCTCATGTTATTAAATTGAGGTTATGTCATATTCTCATATTATAATAAATATGTGTAAATCGAATAGCTTAACACTTCATTATAATTCTTCTCATTCTATTCGGATATTTCTTAAATAAATATACTGCTCTTGTTCTTATATCATACCTTGCATTATCTATAATGTCTGGTGTGATATACCAACTATATCTTCAGCTAAGCACAAACAAAAGGATAAATACACCTTCAACTAAATATCTATAAGGCGCTCAACGAAACGATCTTTCATTGCAGTATATTGCCAAAACTAAAGGTGGCAAGCTGCACCCGCGTGGGGCAACAGTGGCTACATGGCAAAAGGTGGGGCAAGTTTCACACACTACAAAATGGCGGCAAGTTGCAGCTGCCACAATAAACAGCAACAACAACAACAGCAAAAGGGCAGAACAAAACGTGAAAAACGAGCAGAAAATTAACTGTAAAATGTGCCACAATATGCAATTGTTGATAATGAGGCATGTGGCGCGCATATCCTACGTGCCACACAGCACAACCAAAACACACAACCGAAACCGCGACCAACTCTGGCGCCTGCGCCCGTACCCGGCTAATTAGTCGGAGTCGCAGTCGCAGGAGGATGCAGAAAAGCACGCAACAAGGAGAAGGAGTAGGAGAGGAAGAGGAAGAGGAGGTGGAGTAGAAGAAGTCAGAGAAGGAGTTGAAGAAGGAGTCAGACCAGGAGTTGGAACTTCAAGCTAGAAATGGTTTTTTATTTCGATGATCTCCTGTAGCTGTTGGGAAAGGGGGTGTGAGGTGGTTGTTTGGGGGCACTCGCTTATGGGGGCGCCGTTGTTGTATTTGTTAAACTTTGCATTAAATTTTGGGGCGCTGCAGCAGGCGGCGGCAATTAATTTGGAGGCGCAACAAGCGTTGAGAGCGTCGAAATGAAGTGTGACGAGCATATTTTGCTTCGCTTCCTTGCCAGCTCTCTGTCTGTCTCACTGTCTCCTTCTTTGTCCTCCTCGCTGTCTCCCTCTCTGCCTGTGGTGGCAACTGTACTCACCCTGTGCAACACTGGAGTGGTGTGGGGAGGGGGCAACGTTTTCCCTTCTTGTGAATGTGAATGCGACTGTGAATTGCTTTGGATGTGCGTGCGTGACAATCTCTTCGTCTCTTCTTCCTTTCGCCTTCGCTTCTTCCACTCTCACCCCTCCCTTTCCACTCTCTCACTCTGCTCTGCACTTCACTCTTCTGTTTTCCAGTCGCATCATTCAAGCATGACAATAAAGACTATTCGTGGTCGCTGCTGCTGTTGCTTCTGTTGGCCAAACACTAGTCAACAAATTGTTGTAATTACGGCTCCGGTTGCGTTTCGCTTGTCGCTTCCCGATGTCATAATGTCGGTGTTTGTCCCACCCCCCCTCTTCTCCTGCTGCCCCTTCAACTGCTCATGCTGAATGTGGCCTACAATTATGGTAAAAGTTGCATGAAACAACAAATGGCAACAACAACAAAACGTTTCATTTTCAGTTATGAATTGAAATCATTTTGCTGTGCTTTTGTTTTCGCAATTGCCATTGACGCAGTCCGAAACCAAAGCCAAAAGCGAAAGATACCAAATGCGTGACGCGTTACAACTGCACAAATACCCTGTAAAATGTGGAGAGAGACTGGAGTTGCGAAATGCAACTGAGTTTTGTAGAGTTTGTTATATGGAAATTAGAGATTAAAATGATATAGTACGCTAAAATAATATATAAGCATTACAAAAATATGATAATAGATAATATAATCATAATAATACCATATAATATAATTATAATAATATGAAATAGTCTTAATTATATACATTCTATATATGAAATTACTGAAAAAGTATAATATAGACCTCTCGTAATATAGTAATGTAATCATGAAGATATATATAATATCTAATATAAAGATATGATAGCACTCGTATGTACTGCTTGGAGTGTTACAAATAATACTTTAAGATACTTTGCTTAGATAAAGCTAACTTACTTTTCATGACTTCGGTATAGTGGGACTCTTAAAGTATGATAAAGGACTATAATATAGATATATAATGATGTGGTAATATTTGTAATATATAGGTTATATGTTGTAATATATAGGTGTATAGGTTAAATGCTATATATAGTATATATTATGTAATAAAAAGTTATGAGAATATAATTCAATGTGTTTAGTATTTTATATTGTAGTTTTCTTTGAATTTTCGATTAAAAAATGCATGCAAATATTACCAAATTATCAAAGATAGGTAATATAACTATAGGTAATATGTGATATATGTTATGTATATGATATTGTGCAGTATAAACATATCTAACAGTCTCATCTATAATCGCAAAAATACATAAACGTATCAAGAATAACAAGCATTAACTGCCTACAGTTTGAGCAGCACTGGACAACTCATAAAAAACATTTACATTACTCTCAACTCAGTTTGTTCAGTTTTAATTGATATATATTCTCTATATATCTAGTAGTTCATCGCTTAAGGTGTTTAGCTAACGGTTTTGACCAAGTCTTGACTGTGGCACAGCTGACACAAGTAGCCAAAGCGAGTGTAGCGTGTTGTATACCACACATGCAGCACATGCAACGCAGCAGCAGTGCATGCAACAAGCTGCCTCCCATGTTCCTCTCTTCCTCTCTCTCTCTCTATCTGTCTTTCTCTCCCTTTTAGCCTCTTTCTATTCGCCCTCGTCGATGTCTATTTTTATGATTATTAAACTGTCTCCGTGAGTCTTCAGAACGGCAACGAAGCGAGGAGATAATTATGAGATGCGCGTTGAGCTATTTTGACCTGGTTCACGTCTCGCACAACAGCAGTGGCCCCCTCTCCTCCTCCCCTGCTCTTCTATTTCCCAGCCCTACCACCTCCTCCCCTGGCCAACATATTTGCTATTGTTGTCGTCTGTCGTCTGTTTGTCGTGTTCGTGATCGCACGAGAGTTTTGGTCGTACTATTTCTGTGGAGCTAATTGGGATAGGTAGCACCTCAGGCTACCCTACCATAACCTTACCCTATCATGTTTTTTTTTGCATACAGGAAACTACCTCAACAGTCCCGACAAACCCCTTAAGCCTATCTACGCTTCCTCTTCGTGTCTTTTCCTTCTTCCTCCTTTGTAATCCTTTAATTTCTTTCATCCATCGCATACTTGGTCTATTTATTGTCTTTTTTTGACATGCAACCCCGTTTTCTAGCTGTCTTTTACTCTCGTGCCATACTTGCTCGGCTTGTTCCGCTCCTTCTACTCTTTCTCCTTTGATCACTTTCTCTCTTCCTTCTTCTATAATATTTTGCACTTCATTTTATGCTTGACAGAAACAGGCATCTTCTATGCCTCAAGAGTCCTGGCTGTATAGTCTTATTCGCCTGTTTGTTTGTATGAACGACTATATCTCCGAAATTATAAGACTTAGAGTTACCAAATTTGGTGACTATATATCTTAGGATTGCAAGATAACATACAAATTTTGACACACCTTACGCTCCCATAAATCAAACAAGAACTGGAAAAAGAGAATCAATGAACTTATCTTGCTTTCTTCTGCTTCTATCTACACATCAATAGATTTCTAGGGTGACCATACATGCAGAAATTATGTCAGTGTATAGCACAATTGTTTAAGAATCATGTGACACCCCCTTCCGCCTCCGTAAATGGAATATTTCAGCGAACTTCTATCTCTTTTTCTCTCTCTCTCTCTCTCTCTCTCTCTTATCTATTGCTTATCCCTAACTTCCTAGTCACTCTCGTTACACATTTCTTCCACATTACTTCGTCCTCTTCGTTTTACACGTTTTCTTATTCTGTTCTGCTTTCGTTTACATTCCTTTCTTCCCACCTTCTTCCTTCTGCCTTCTTACCCCATCCAAGGGTTTCTGCTCAAGTGAAATGCAATTTAGTCCAAGCACCTCTAGACGCGACAATTTGTCGTCCTTAACTGGCTACAGGGTATAAGCTAAGCCTCCACATAAGTTGTAGATGTTGTTGTTGCTATTTCTTCTGTTGCTGCTGTTGTTGTTGTTGTTACTGTTGTTGCTGTAGCTGTAGCTGCTTGCATATGCAGTTCCGTTTTGGTCGCTTCCGAGCGCAGGCAATTCAACTTCCAAAATGTCAACCAGGTCAGCCCCCGCCAAACTCCCACTTACCACCTCCCAGTTCCCTCCTCCACCTCACAGTTGCCATCTCTCCTCCCTTGTCCCCCGTGTAGTGCCCACCCTCACTCTATGTTGGACCCCTTCCGGACCCTTTTGCCGCTTCGAGTGTCGAGTGTGTTGCTTGAGTGGCCTCTGCACTTTACGCTCTCCTCAGCTGCGTCGTCTACGTCTAATGTGCTAATAATAATCATGGCAGTCTCCACACTGTACCAGCATCAGCTTCTCCTCCTCCTCCCCCCTCTGGCTGGCTCTCCCACCTCCTCTTCTACCTTTCCTTCTGCTGCTCTCCGACATCAAATGGCATGTTAAATTTTGCACATTTCAGTTGCAGCCGCCGTCGCTGTCGCCGCCATCGCGTCGAGTCGCGTCACCCGGAAATATTTTCCACTCATTGCCAGTCCCACCTCCCTCCTCCCCACTCCCTGCTCAGCTCACTTCCCCTTTAGCATCTACTTCCCTGGCATTATTAGCTCTCATTTAGGTAAATCCCATTACAACAACGCATCGAATAAAGGAGGCAAAAAAACAAGCTCGTTTGACGTTTGGTTGGCTGCACCGGGTTGTTCTTGTTGTTGCTGTTGCTGTTGTTGCTGCCTCGCTTATGGTGTTTGGCATCGCCTTCTGCCTGCTCTTTGGCTGCTGCGCCTCGAGCTTCACGCCCTTCCCTGCCCCGCCTCAACCTTGCCTTGGCTGGTGGTGCTAACGGGCTGCTTTTGTATTGCACCACCCAGCGATGCTGCAGCTTGCAACCTCTTCCAGGTCTGCTGTTTCTCAGACTCGCCCATTGTGAATGGAAAGCTTCAACTTTTCTAAGCTGAGAAATCTTTTTTGGCTTCTCCTGAGGTCCGTCTTTAACTTGAAACCGTTCAAGCTGTAAACCTCTTGCTTTTGAGGTTAATACTCAGGCCTGACCTTAAAGATTTTCAGAAATTATGTGCAGCTTTCTGTGAGCTTTCCTTCTTCTTTATGAATTATAGTTTTATTTCTCTATAACTATACTTGAAGTTCAAAGAAGAAGAAGGTATGTTAGCATCCTTGAGACTACATAGTCAACTTCATCTTTCTGTCCTTATGAAGGTTATAAACTGCATGTAACTAGCAGCTGGAGATATCTCCGACTCCACTAGATCTAAATCTAGTCCGATTTTGTCTGTATGAACACGTATATCTCTGAGACCATATGAGTTAGGGCTACTAAATTTGCTGACAAAATGTATTAGGGTTGTAAGATAACATATGAAATTTGGCATGCCTCCTGACGCCCCCACTAATCGAAAACAAACTGTAAAAAGACTATTAATCCAATAAAAAACTATTTTAATAAGATAACTCATTATAGACTTCACACTTCCTGTCATTTGCATATCTCTAAGCAACTTAATAAGCTTTCTTCTGCCTCTATCTACACATAAATAAATATCTAGGGTGACCATACTTGCAACGAATATTGCACAATTGTTTTAGAGTCATGTCAGATCCCCTTTAACCTTCGTTAATGGAATAACACGAATTGCTGGGGTAATTTTTAGGATAGTACTTAGTTTTTAGTGTATCATGATTTCTTATTATGTATAATGATGCTGGGGGATGGTACAGTTGCGCACACTGGACTGTAGTTAACTTTATACTTATTTTCTACTGATTTGTTCATCTATTTTGGTTTAATTGGTTCTTCTCATTATGTTATGTCTTCTCTAAGATATCGATACTTCAACATCCTTCAGTCATTGAATGATTTGCCTTCTTTCAAACGAGCTTAATTAATTATTTTCATTTTGCACTCTCTTCTGCTCATTTGTGCATCATTACAAAAATTGCAATTAGGTTGAGATGCCACGCCTCTTGCTGACCTCATTAGTTGCGCCTTATTGCCATAAGATTTTATTCCATTCTGTTGAAAATTCAGTTATCAAAACCTCTCCCATTTTTTATCGGCTTGCAACACAATGTGGCAACCTGCTGAAGTTAGCCCGACTCTCCCCTGCCTCATCCTGCCCCCTGCCACCTTATCGATGTCGATGTCGATATATGCTAATGATGTCTTCCCCCTGGCCGCCTCAAGCTGAGTGCTGGTACAGTTGCCACAGCAAGTGGCAAGCACGTTGACTAGTGTTTCGCCTCTCGAGAGTGGGGCGTGGCAGCTGCAACAAAATTGCACATTAGAAGAAAGGGCTGCCCCAATGTGTTGTTGCTTTGCTTCCCCTCGCTCCCCCTCTCTCTGGCAGGCAGAAAGCGTTGCACGGCGGGTGTGGAATTACACGGAATACGCTTGCCACTGAGGCCGGGGCGGGGGCAGAGGCAGGGACTGGGCGTGGGTGCGCAGAAATTGCGCAGTTTGCAGCCATAATTATTTTTACGGCACATTGCGTTGACGTTGCAAGCGGCAGCAGAGGGGACAGGTGGGTGGACAGGGGGGAACGGTAGAAGCAGGGGGAAAAGGGGGCATATAAGGTTCGCATACGACGTTTGCCCCCGTTGCTGTGTTCGCAAATCTCTGACGGCGTTCATAGAAAATAATAATAAAAATAATTATGCATATGCCACCGTTGCATGCCCCACCCCTGCCCCTTACGCTCCCCTCTCGTCCTCTTCTGCTGCCACGCCCCTTGAACTCATGTTGTCGTCTGCTAATTTAGATGAGCATGCTCGACAGTAATTTGCATGCCAGTTGCAGTTGCAGTTGCAGCAGTTGCAAGTTGCCGCTGCTGCTGCAGTTGCACTCTCCGTTCCCATTCCCAGACGTGCTGAGCCTACACCCCCTAGAGCTGCTGACTGCCTGCCACCCTCCCACTTTTCCTGCTGCCCCTCTTTGCTGCCACTTGCTGCGTTGACAAAGCCGCCTCCATGTGTCGTCGTTGTTGTCATCAGCAACAACATTGCTGCTGTGCTTCTTCATGTTGTTGTTGCTGCCGCTGCTGTGCTTGTTGTTGTTGCTGCTGTTGGTGTTGCTGCTGTTGTTGTTGTTGCAGCTTTTGTGCACATGTCGCCGTTGTCTTCTAGCTGCTGCTGTTCCCGCTGTCCCTGCTGCTGCTGTTGCTACTGCTCTCCTTGCTGCTGCTGCTGTTGCTCTCCCTGCTGCTGCTGCTGTTGCTGCTGTCCCTACTGCCGCTGGCTGTGCCATGTCATTCACACACAAAGTGTGCGGCTCCGAGCTAAAATGGCATCCACTTGCACACTTCGCTTTGATTCGCCCTCGCTGCCTGCCTCGACTTGCCACTGGCAGAGGCGTGCCACTAATTGAGGCAACCAACTGCAGCAGCATCAGCAGCAGCAGCTACAGAGGCGCACTTTACTTCACAGCAAATCCCCCTGCGCCTCCCTCTCCTACACACTCGTTCTATCTGGGGTCAAATCAACGTTGACTCTCAATATTCTAGTTTCCTTTTTGGGCTGCACAGCGGGGCAGATGGGGGGAGCATGGGGGAGGGAAGGAGTAGGCAAGAGGCCTCAAGTGCAACCAGTCAAGCCGAATGCAGTCCGAGCTTACTCGCAACTAGAGAGACATTCAGCCAGATGATTCTCTTAGCTGGAATTACTGGAAATCTCTTGAAGAACAACTCGAAGAAGATTCTAAGGGAAATTTATTAAAGGGAATTGGGGAAAGTCAAGTAAAGAAGGTATTTTGAGGAAGGTTAAACCCTTTTATAGGGTAAGTTCAGTTTAGTTTAGTTAGTTTGTTTTGTATGTAAGTTTCTGCAGTAATATAACAGAGAGACCCTTAGTAAGTATACTTTGAACTTAGTCTAAGTTCTGCTTGTAACCTTTTAGAACACTTCTTAGGCACTGTGAAGCAGCTATAGATGCCTTTCAACTGTTTTTTATATGACATGTTTTTATCTATAATAGATTATAATAACATATAATAGATTATAGATTTATTATAGAAACTCCCCTGCAATTTATGGCAATGTTCAAACATGCTGAAAGGCTTAAGCAAAGCTTATGCAACTTACAAGAAATCTGCGCTGTTGAGGTTAGGTTATCCAAATAGATCTTAAGTTGAGTACAACTTATTTGCCACATGCTGTAATTAGTAGCTGCTTTTCTGACTTATTTCGGTTTAATATCTATTCATTAAGCTTTTTACACAACTTCAGCTATCTCTGCCTTCATTTCCCATCTTAATTTGAGAGTTCAAAAACCCTTATTGCTATAAATATTGCTTAGACAATATACACAATACCTCTTATAAGACTCCTCTATCTTTATAAAGTAGCTTTATAACTAAACTTGGTATGATCTATCAGTCTTTTAGGTGGCAGCTTTCTTTCCAGAACTCAGCCTCTTTCTATATACTGTAGCAGGCTTTAAAGTTGTTCTCTTTCAGTATGTCATATAGACATATTGCAGTTTATTATGATAACATATACAGATAAGTGATTAATAATTGCCACAGGTCTTCTACGTTAGACCCTCCCCCTTTACTTCAAGAAATAGCAAAAGATCTGTGCCTAGAATACCCCGTTGACAGTCTCAGCTGTGAGCTATCTAGGCTAATCCGATAGAACAGACTCTCCACAGCAATTGCAAGAGAGACTCTAGAAGACTCGTTGATCTATATAGATAGCGACAAGAGCTGGTAAGGGGGAGGTAGGGAGGGGGTTGAATGAGGCACTCAATTAAAGCATCGAGAACTATGGATAAATTTTGATTGAGTTGCCCCAGCGTGGGGTGAGGCAGGGGAAGAGGTGGCTCCACTTTTGATAGACAAGCCAGCGTTGAAGTATGTGTAAGAGGAGGAAGAGGGACAGAGGTACGCTCAGGGATTGGCTGTTGAGCTAGATAAGGAAGGCGGCAGGGGAGGGGGAGGGGGAGGGGGTAAGGGGGCGACTACTTGCTGTGACAGGCGCATGCAAATAGAATGCGAATCCGAATCGGAATCCGAATGCGCCGCGACGTCTAAATGATGCACTGTGTGGCAGCGCGGCACCTTGTGAAAAAATAGCAATAGCTATGACAGGCAAGAAGGTGGACTAGATGCGAGAGGTGGGGAGAAAGAGAGGGGTATAAAAGCTGCACAAAAAAAAGAGAAAACAAACAAAAAGCCAAACAGCAAAGGCAACGGCAACAAATCATGGCTGCGGTGGCAGCGCGGGCAACGTCAGCAAACGGAAGCCATGCCAAAGCCAACACACACACACTGCCACACACACACTGGCACACACACAGCGTTGCAATCAAACTGTAAACTATGGGCGACGCCATTGCTGATGTGTGTAGAGCGAATTTTACCGCCCAAAGTGCTGGCTGCGACGCCAAAGACCAAAGCCAGAAGTGGACAAGAAGGTGCATGTGGCATGTGGCATGCGGCTGGCATGAGGCAGCAGGCAGCAGGCAGCGTGTGTGCAGCATGTGCAGCATGTTGTGGAGGTGGTGTCTCACTGAGGGCGACAGCTTTTTATGCCACTCAGTCGCCGCATTGTTGCTAGTTTTTGCTGCTGTCGACGTCGACGTCGCTGCTGCTGCTGCCGCGTTGAAAGCGTTACAATGGCGTGAAATAATATGCAAAATACTTGTACACATGTATGGGTAAGTGCTCTGCACACACACACACACACACACACACCAGCACACACCAGTACTCATACATTAGCCACTTGAGCGAGCGAGATGGAGAGAGGAAAAAGCGTCGCGTCGCGTCGCGTCACGGTGGTGCCGAGTGGTGTTGATCGCCGCACGGTTGCTAATTAGGCCACTTAGAGCCCGGGCCCGGGCACTTTTTGCAGGAAATCACAAGAACGCAAGGCGGCGGGCAACGCCCCCATCCCCTCTCTTCTGCTCCTGCTGCTGCTTCTTCTTGGCCAAGAAGGGGTTGTTCAACATCGCGCGCTCCTACTCTGCCCCTTGCTTGGGCAACCATTATTGCCTAGTGCCACGTAAGTGTGTGTTGCCTTGTGTTGTGCCAGCCTCTGTGTGTGTGTGTGTGTGTGTGTGTGTGTTGGTGTGCCTGTTATGCAACTGTGTGTGTGCGTGTGAAGGAGGTCAATGCATTGGCTCCGCCACTTGACAGCAACAAGAAGCCGTCGCCGGCCGAGTGTCAAAGGGGGTGTGACTGACTAAGGAATGGGGTGTGCTGTAGGGGAGAAGGGGTGGGTGGCAGTGGGGGTTGTCCTGCACGGCAGAGTCTTGAAGGCCTCAAGTGAAACGCCTTCTGTGCAGCTCAACAGCATGCTAAATATTCGTTTAGCCACTCTACAAACAGCGCCGGAATCGAGGCGGAAAAAACCGGCGCATTTACGGCCTACGGTTCTCATAATCAATTCTTAAAGCCGAAAGACTGCAAGGACCTTACAACATTAGCCCAAGATTAAAGCTAACTTGAAGAGAAACTACACGAGACTCTCGTGCTGAGGCAAGAGACGAGAGAGAGAGGAAGAAGGAAGGATGATTCAATACGAAAGTCTCTAATCTTAACTCTTCTTCTGACTCTGCTCTCGGTACTTATCTCTACAAGTCCTTTATCTCTTCTCTCATCTCTTCTCTAATATATTCTCTAAAGTATTCTCTCATCTCTTCTCTTATATTATATTTACATTCATATCTTCTCTAATCCCACGATACCAAGTCCTTTTCATGAAGTGAAGGTTTTGTACATGTATGAGAGTAGAAGATCGAAGAGAAGGTTAAAGCGAAGGTATAGTAGAAATATATCTTCAAACTAGTGGATCTCTTCTCTCACCTCTTATTCTAATTCTTTCTTTGTAAGCCTCTCTATGATTTTTTCGTTTCTTCTGTGAATTCTTCACATGTTAAGAACTTCTGATCTCCTTACTAATAAGTTTCTTGAAGAAATCTACTCAAATCTGAGGAAAAGATATGAGAGAGAAATGTCTCCTAAGGAGAGTCTCTTTCCTTATTATTTATATTCTTACTCTTATTCGTTTCTTCTCTCATATCTTCTCTTATTTCTTTTCTCATTTCTTCTCTAATATCTTCTCTTATCCCTTCCTTCATCTCTCGATTTCAAATTCTTTACAGATTAAGAACTTTAAATCTCCTTACTCATAAGTTTCTTTAAGAAATCCACACAAAGTTAAGTAGAAGATATGAGAGAAGACTGTCTTCAGACGAGAATCTTTTCTCTCATCTCAGCTTCTAACTCTTTTCTCTTCTAACTTTTTATTCATTGAGGAATTCACACAAAATTTAAAAAAAGAATGCACGAGAGTCTTCTTTCTCCTCTTCATCTTACCCATTTCTCACTATATCTATCTTCGATTTTTTCCTTTCTTCTCTCATCACTTCTATTATTAATTCTTTTATCTGCAATATAATTTCTTCTTACATCTCTCTCCTCATCTCTCCACTCATCTCTTCTCTCATACCTCTATTTCAAACACTATACTATTCAAGCTCAGCTTCCAATACATCCCAAAACACTCCTAATTCTCTTGAACCCATTAGTTCCTTCAAGAAACCCACACAAAATTGAATTCTAAAATATTTTAAATTCTTTACGTAATTGCGACTACTTGGAGCTTGCCACAAGAGGTAACTCAGCTTTAATGAAGTGCTCAAACAGCTGCTGTGCCACACCTGATCCATCAGTTGTGCCTTGACACTAGGCAGGCAACAACAACAACAAGAACAACAACAACAACAATGATCTAATTAAGCATCTATTGGCATCAGCTGAAATCAAAGGATCTGCGCTATCTGCATAAGCTTACACACACACACACATTCACACACAGAGGTGAATACACAGTCTGGCAGGCTGCTTAGTGAATGAATGAAATTCAAGCACAGGATACGCGGCACCATTGATCCCCAGATTCAGACGGGGGAACCAAAAAAAACTTAGACAACAACAACAAGTAGAAGAAGAAGAAGAAGAAAGATCAGAGAAGAGCGACAGCGAATTTGTGTAATTCGAGACGCCCTGAAAGGATATACAGAGACAACCCGAGCTTATTCAGCAGGATAACTCCGTCCGGCATCAAGATCGGGTCGTTCAACTGAGAGGAGTCAAAGAGCCGCCGTTCAGGCTAATGACAATGAGCAGCAGAAGGAGCAGAGGGGCAGCTGAAGAAAGAGGCGCCCACAGAGCAGAGAATTGAAGTGTCTGCGCAAAGCTTGTGCAACTAATTAGGAATCTGCGCTGTTGAGGTTAGGTTTTCCAAACAGATCTTAAGTTGAGTACAACTTATTTGCCACATGCTGTGATTTGTAGCTGCTCTTCTGACTTATTTCAGTTTAATATCTATTCATTAAGCTTTATACACAACTTCAGCTATCTCTGCCTTCATTTCCTAACTGAATTGCAGAATTCTAAAAGTTAATGCCATTCGAAGTTGTTTTTGTGGTCAGCTTTTTATACGTTTAGCTCAGCTACCTCTGGCTTCATTTGGCAATTTCCTAACTGTCATCTAAGTTTGAGACTCTTGTCTCACTCGGAATTGCTGTGCAGTCTGCCTGAGAGAGAGAGAGAGAGAGGAAGGCAGAGAGAGGGAGGTAGAGTTACGAGCTGCTGTCAAGCGCGAACGCATGACGTGACCCTTCGACTGCCCTCCATAAATTGGCGACAGTTCGGCGGAAAACGTCAGCACGGTGGTCTATATACGAGTATGTCAATTAAGCCAAGCCGCTACCCCAGACCCAAGACCCCAGGCCGGAGACCGAAGACCGAAGACAGAAGACCGTAGAGCCAAGCAGAGTGAAGCAGCCGCTGATTTATGCAATTTGCCAGCGGCGGATTCGGAGTCGGAGTCAGAGATGGAGATGGAATCCAAGTCCAAGTCGAGCTTTGTGGAGCGGCGGGGCCACTTCCTTCCGTTACAGTTGCCCAAAACGAAAAAAAAAAAAATAAAATAAAACAAACCATATTTTTTGGACAGTGGGCCCCGCTAATTGGCGGACGTTGCGTTCGGTTCGTGCCCCACACACACACAGACACATACACTCTCGGTGGGGCAGACACACGCGGAGACTTGATAATAACTTCTTCAACGAGCGCCATGAAGTGAAATTATTCGGGTAAACATGCACGCTAATTACAAAGCCTCAAACGATCCACAAAAACAACAACAAGCTGAACAAAAGCAGCAGCACCGAAAGGAGAAGAGGAGAAAAAAAAAATGATATAATATTTTATGAATCAATTCACGAGAGCGCCAAGTGGACCACCGTCGCTGTCGCTGTCAGCGTTCGCGTCCGCGTCAGCGTCAGCGTCGACGCCAGTCCAAGGCGCAGAGGCACACGAATATCGCCAATGCACAGTGGAATGCGTAGATCAATTTGTGGTTAATAAGCAAGTGATGTAGGGAAAGGGAATGCTGAAAGGTTTTTGGTTTTTATACAATTTTCAGATATTTTACGATTGTATATATACAAGTCTCTGAATTAACGACCTTGTATACATGTGTTGAACGATGGCCACTTTACGCAACCTAATTTTATCAATGTGTAATTTAATTTATTCATTTTTATTCAGTATTTTAAGTAAAATTTGCAATTATTAATGTTTTTTCATATCTTTATTAACTTTAATCGATCACTAACTCCATATTTTCAATAAAAAACTCCTTACTTGAATACAGTTGACATGTAAAAAATTAAATATATTAATATTAAATTTTAAATATTTATTAATTTAAACTAATCCATAATACAATAAATAGTGATAGAATAATGAAAGAAACACTTTTTCTTTTAATGAAGTGATTTTTTATATTCGTAGTATTTTTATTAAAAATTTGACAAGTTAATTGTAATTCTTTTAATTGCTGACTCAAGACTTTATCATAAACTAAAGAATTTAAACTAAATATTATTATAAATGATATTATGCATGATACAATATATCAATTTTAGTGCTCTTTCATCGATTTCGTGCCACTGTGCCTTGGTGCGGGCACACGAATATCGCCAACGTCGTCGTGCAGTTAGCGAATGAGCCACTTAAAGAGCCACAAATAATAATAACGACTTTAACGACAAGCACAGCAATAATAACAACAACAAGATCAAGAACCGCCCCTTGCCCCCGCCCCGCTTTGCTCTTCATCCGCCCCACTGTGGCCGCTGCCCAGCGCACAGTGCCGCGCACAGTTGGAGCCACACAACATGCTGCAGGGTCTTCTGCAGCAGTAGAAGGGGGCGCAGGGGGCGGGGCAGGGCAGCCTAACAAAGTTGAAGCTTCGCGTCCGCCCGCTTATGACTGGAGATTTTTTTCGTTATGCTTCTCTCTTTTTTTTTGATTATGACGAGAGGAGTCTCATCATCGCTATGATGATGATGATAATGATGGTGCCGTAGCTGGAGCTGGGGCTGGGGCTGTGGATGGGGCTGGAACTGCGTCTGAGGCCTCACCTTAACAAGCTTAAACGAACAGGTTTATTATGATATGGTCAGCAACACGGTGGCCAAGAGCAGTGCCTCTCAAACTGTATGCCACGCCAGGCAGCAGGAGCAGCAGCAGGGTGAACTCCAAGTTCAAGCCATGGTGAAATGAGTCAGTCTACTCTGGCCGCTCTGAACTGATCCAGAAACGTGCAACTCGAACTGGTAATTAAACTGATCGATCGAGATTAGAGTGGGAAAGAGAGGGAAGTAGCGATCTCTGTGTCTTCTCGATTGTAGGATTCTTGACTAATCTGTGGTTACTCGCTGGCTTTCCCGCACTTCTCACATTTCTCACACTTCTGAGACTTACTTGGAAACCGCTAAAAAAGTAAGGTAAGTTAGCCACAAAGTTGAGTGTAAAACAAGGATGAAGAAGAGGGAGATAGGGATACAGTGTTAATAGACTGTTGAGTCGGGAGAAGAAGATAGTTAGCGAAGCAAAGTCTTAAGAAATCGCTCAATAAACTATTTTAACCTTTTACGAACTATGAATACTTGAATAATTTCTGGCTTTATTATTCGATGGGATTGAAATTTGAAGGAGAGGTAGATATTTAAGTCAGCTATCTATATGTCAAAGTCTGAAAGTTTTACCTATTATATATCGCTAACAAACCGAGCTGAAATATTTAATTATTGATTTGTGGAGGCGGTGGGCGTGGCACTCAACATTTGAAATACACTTTATTTGTTCAGCATATACGGAAACTTGCATGCCAAATTTGGTGTCTCTAGCTTTAAAAATAGCTGTGATTACTGTGTTCATACGGACAAACTAGTGATCCTGTGTAAAAATATACAATATATTGTAGTACACTATATAGTGATTGACCAATTTCAATGGTCGAAGGCTATAGAAAATCCTTAGTAAGTAGTGCAATTAAAGAGAATCACTTCGCATGACTAAATTCAGAGGGTATGACAGTGTTGGTGTGCGTGTGTGTGTGTGCGTGTGTGTGTGTGCGTGTGTGTGTGTGTGCGTGTATGTGCACTGAGCCTTAACGTGTTAAGGTGTGAGATTGTCGTTGCGATTGCCCCGCAGGCAATAGGATGATTTGCGTAGGCGTCGAAGGTGCAAATATTTGTTGACAGCCGCGAATCAGTTACAGGTGCAATGTTTAATCAGCTATGCAACCATATGATATCTCTATTTGTATACATATTACGTATGTATATATACACTCAGCTAATCCCCTGTTCTATTTGTACTTGCATTACTGATTACGCATTTGAATGCACTCAACTGAATCCGTTGATATTGACACTTATCACGTAGGTTAATTCCTCTATATTTATTGGGGGAATTTATTTATGAAAAAATACCCTGCTTTTCATGAAAAAAAAGTTAATTTAGGCTGTAAACACTGCAATGGGTTTGTATGCAAAATAAATTAACTCATTTTTTGGATTATCACCTTCAATAAATATAGAATATTGTCAAACTGAAGTCATCATCTAATATTCTGTCGTTCTCCTGGTTTCTTCTGGAACTCGAGATTCTGTTATGTTGTACGAGTGTTCCCTCCAGCTTTCCTTAGGTCTTTTACTCGATTTTTAATCTGCAAACATTGAGACTTATTTCACACGACTTGACCTCCCATGAAATCGAAACAGAAGCAGAAGAAAAAAGCTGAACTAGCTGTGCGGTCCTTAACTATATAGCTGGGCATATCCGATAATCAAAGCGATCATCTTTTTTTGGCTCAACGACGTCGCACTTAAAATCTCTGGTCATAAAAATCTCAATCTCATTCCCAGTTGCCATCGCCTCTAACTTCATCTCAGTCACGCTGCGAGTTTCGGATTCGGATGCTGCTGAATCGGCCTATAACGGCCTCTGTCTCGATAGACTCATCACATCCGCGCGTAATAAAATGCACGCACGCACCGTCGACACCAACGAGGAGCAAAGAGAAAGGGAGAGAGGGAGAGGGGTAGTCGTTGGGGTGCAGCATCCGTTCGTCTCGGCTTGGGGACCCCTCATCATCTAATCAAAATCAACGATCATCGCGTTGAAAGCCCTAAAAATGAGCAACACACGCGGCTGTCATGTAGGTCGTTCTGCCTCCCCATCTCCCTCTCTCTCTCTGCTTCTCCCTCTCTGCACCTTCCCTAGCTCATTTTGAGTTGCGTGTTTGGTCATTTGTAACACCTAACGGTTGATTTGTATAATCTTTTATTTGAAACATTATAATTAACATAAGCTGCTGTTGCGTGTCCCGGAACGCGACTTCTAATCGAGAATTCATTGAGATTGGGCTCACAATTTGGCACAAGCTGAAGAGAAACTGAGGGAGAGAGCGAGAAGGCACAGAGGGGAGAGGAAGAGAGAGACAAGTTGAAGACCTTTTAAAGTCTACGGAGATTAGCATACGTAATTGAAAGCATGACAGCATTTTGGACTGCATAATCGATAGACTTAGGCAGCGATTGGAGATGGATAGAGATGGTTGGCAGTTGAAGAAGATATAAGCTGAGGAACTGTGAAAATTTATAGATATATCATGAGTAGGTCTAGATATAAAGAAGGATATATGTATTGCTGATATTAATGGATATATACAGTGAATAAAGAGATATTGTTCGTTGAGGTTTAGTGTGGGAACTGTAAAAGAGAAGAAGTAAACAATTATACAATACTATAGTAGTATAGAAAAAACAAATCAGTGTTGTAGAATGCTTAATCAATGCGAAATACGTTGTGAGAATGATATGATAAATGGTGCAAACATAGACCTTAAAAAGAAGAGAGTATAACTGAATTGTTCCGATTTATTCTGTTTTACTGAGGTATTAGAAGTGGCTGAGCAAAAGATACTTTTACAACACTAACATAGTATTCAGTATTGTACCTCTATATATAGTGTATAATATACTGTTATTCAAGGAGATATCAAAGTGTAATGGCAAATGTAAAGGAAATGATCAAACTGAGTGCAGTTAATGAAAGTGAACTGTGATTTCGTTAAACCTTTCCATTTATAAAAGTCGTATGTTGATGCCACTCCACCCAACCCCGACTCCTTGCAGCTTCGCTTGGATTACCGTTTGCGACCGTATTGAACAGTTATGGGGACCACCCAAAATATGAAACGGTATATGGAGGATGGAGGAGTGCAATACCCTGTAAGCAAACCCAAAGAAATTGTCAACATTTGCGATTGTTGTTGGGCTGAGCGACGAATTTGTGCAATGTCCAGTGGCCGCCGGCGGTGGCATGAGGCAACTAGCAGCGTGCAGCGTGCGGCGTGCAACAGCGAATTGCTGTTGCTGTTGCAGAATTGGAGATGGAGATGGAGGCGGTTGCCCACCCACGCCGACAACGGGGCGTATGAAAAACAATTTTCGAGGGGCAACAGCAACAACAACAATGCTCGATTTGTAGTTGCTGCTGCTGTTGTTGTTGTTGTTGCTGTTGTTGTCTTTCGACATTTTTTGACTTGTTGTGATTATGGCGGTCCGCCACAGCCGCCGCCGTTGCCGTTGCCGCCGTCATCATCGTCAACGTCGCTTGCTCGTTGGTTTCTTGCTTTGCTCGTTGATTTCATAATCTCTTCCGTTGCCATTTGCCGTTGCTGGTTGTTAGTTGTTGTTGTTGTCGTTGTTGCTGCTTGTTGTTGTAGATTTGTGGGTGACCGCGCACTCTCTAAAAACGTCAATCACTCAATTAAACTTAATTATAATTGCGAAGCGATGATGGCGGGCGGGCAGCTTGAGTTGAATAAATTCACAGAATGTTTTTTTTTCTCTTTCTTTTCGTTCCACAGAAACAGAAGAAAGGGGAAAGGGGGCAGAGAGCGTGGGCCCATAGGGGAAGACTAGGGCTAAGGGTAGGCCAGATCGCAGCAGATTGACTTTGAGCTGTTGTTGTTGCTGTGTGTGTGTGTTTGTGTGTAGTTGTTGTTGCTGCTTGTTATTGCTCGTTCAGATTTCAAGAAATTCGCAGAAAATTGTAAATGCACGACGATGGACAACGATGATGATGATGGCGATGGCGATGACGACGACGACGATGGCGATGGCGACGCTGCCAACAAGCGACGCGACGCGACGCGTTGCCGCCAACGTCGCCAGCATCTGCAGCACCAGCACCAGCAGTACTTTGGTGGTTTTTCAAATTTCAGCTCGACTCCGGCGTCGTCGTCGTCTGTGGTTGCCTTGGCTTTTTTGATTGCCCCCGCCTGGGAGACCTGAGAAAAGAGACAGAGACAGAGATGGAGACAGAGCAGAGCTTACATGATGATGTTGTCGCGTTATGCAAAATGCTCTACTCCCCGCCCCAAGCGGCATAGTCTGCGCCCACCCAGGAGACAACGAGGCGAGTGGCCACTGACCACGTCGATCGTCAACGAGACGAAAGAGCGATGACAGCGTGTGACGTGAGTCGTGAGTGGGTGGGCATAGCTGCCGTGACACGAACTTAGGGGGAAGAACTGTAGAAATAATGGAGTGCAACATCAGAGAGAGACAGAGAGAGAGAGAGAGAAATCTGATATAGACATAAGGAAATTATTCACAAAGCACTCACGATTAGCGTGACACGATAATGAGCGGAAGAACTATGGGCATATTTGAGCAGATATTTGTGAGGAAAGCTTAGGAAAGTCTTTAGTCATTGAGCAACTAACTGAAATTACAAAGAAAGAAAAGTTGAAGCACCTTTTGTCATGTCTTTAAGCTCGTGTCTAGTCGGGTAAAATCGATTATATACGTTTCTAGTCGTTCCTAGTTGTGTTTAGTCGTGTATCTAGTCGTGTCAAGTCATCTCCTGTCGTGTTTAGTAGTGTCTAAGCGCATCTTGTCGTTCCCAATAGCACCTAGTCTTATCAAGTCGTGTCTCATAGTTTCTACTCGTGTCTAGCAGTGTCTAAGTCGTGTTTTATTGCCTCCAGTCGTGTCTAGTCGTGTCTAATAACATATATTAGTCGTGAATAGTTTTTGCTCCTGTTCAGTCCTGTTCAGTCGTGTCTATATATGTTTAGTCTCACATGTAATCATTATAAAGTGCGCTAGAACCTGTGGCAAGTCGTGCTCAAGATGCCACCAACATCAGAATCTCTGCTGTCACGGTCCATCCCTGGCCAAGACTGTCACGAGTAGAGTGGGGAGCGTTAAGAGTCGCAACGGGTACTTTCACCTAGACGACAGACGAAGCGTAACCCTCGGCTCGACTCTATGCTTGAAGATCTTTCACACACTGTGACAAAATGCCCCTCAGCGTGAGAGAGATGGTCAGAGCTAGCGATCGACAGTGCCACTAGGAGTGGGAAAGCAAGACTGGGGGAGTGGGTAGGGAGTGAAGGGGAAGGGGTTACTCTGTGCTGGGGATGGTGATGGGGGCGTACGCACTTGCACAACGGTTGCATTGTTCGATTGGGGGGTTCGCATGAAACTCTCCATTATCTAAAGAGGCGACGCAACGTGTGGGCGTCAACTGCATTCAACCACTAGAGCGAACAGGGACAGACACGCACAAACATACACACACACGCATACACACAGCCAACAATGTGAATCAAGTGAACGAGGTGGACAAAGTGAACAAAGTGGACAAGCGACCATTGGAGCGCTCCGTTGGACGTTGTCACATATTTTTACGCTTTTGCCATGTGTAGCAAGAAATAAGTAGAGATTGTTGTTGTTTCTGTATCTGTTTTTGTTGTTGCTGTTGCTGTTGCCCGCTCTGGTTGTACGAGGTATCTAATTAGGGGGCGGCTTTGTTGTCGGTTCGCCGGTTGACAAACTGTTGGGCAATTTGTAACTGGAATTTCGAAATTGGAATCACAATTGCAATTGCCATGCTAAATGTCGGGGGCCAAAAGGGGACCATCAACAAAGGGCGACACAGCTGAAAAGAAAGCTATAGCTATAGCTGTCGCTCTATCTGTATTTGAAGCTGTGCAACAACTAAGAATTTGATAAGCTCAACAAAAACATATAAAGAAAGCAAATGCTCTAGTTAAATACATAAAAAGTGGATTAAGGTAAGTTTTCTTATCCATTCTAAGTTGCAACACACATGAGCAACAACTACACAACATAAATTGGTCAAGCTTAGTTGTAGAATCTTGAAAGCCAGGACATGTATTCTTCAGCATCAGCTTTTACTTGGGAATATCATATTCTTCGTAATTGTGCTTCAATAACAATAAAGTCAGAGGTCGGAGGCATAGGTACCTATGGAAAAAGACATAGGTACCACCGATTACTGGAGACAGTGTTCCGATTTTGTTGTGGAAATCTTTACAAAACGTTCTTCCATTCTCTCTTTTGCCAACAAACTATTCTAACAGTTGTTTCGACTTCAATCACTTTCCCATGTCCGAGATTATGTAATTTGTATTTGCTTTAAAAGATTCCCAAAATCTCAAAGTACATGAAATCTTTTTACACATACACAAGATAACAGCAAGGTTCGCTTGTTCTTTCGCTCTTCATGCTCTTCTTCTAGTTCTTCAATTGTTCTTGATCTACTGCCAACGGGGGTGTGGGAGGGGGCGGGGGTAACAGCTGTACCCCCGGAGCTGAATTGGCGAGCAACCACAATGCTCGAACGGGATTCGATTTGTGCGATTAAGTTTGATATATGTATGGGCAACGGCTTCGAGGGCGATACGTATGGGGGTGCAGCCACATAGATAAAGATAGAGAGACAGAGAGATGAAGAGGGAATTGTGGGGGAGGAAGGGAAATAGTTTTCAGTCAGTTTTCCATTTCACGAATGCAGCCAAGTAGATTTAATTGCTGCAAGCCCTCAATTTTAATTCGAACGAAAAACTATTTTCTTTTTCCTTTTCATTGTTGTTGTTGTAGTTGTTTGTGTTTTGTTTGTTTTCAATTCGGAGCAAATGTTCTCGATTTCATTGATTTCAATTGTTGCATTGCGAAAACTATCGATTACAATGCCAGGCCAAAGAGAGACAGAGAGAGAGAGAGAGAGGGTACTTAACAGATTGCCGAGAACAATGGGCCAAATCGTTTAGGACCATTAAGTGCGTCTCTGCTACCTGAAACCGGAGATCGCAGCTCACTCCCCTACAAAAGGTGAATAGAACTCGCTCCCTCTCTCTCTCTCTCAGTCTCCCTTTTGCTGGTAATCGATATAGTTATATTCGGCGAACGGCAGGTGGCGCTGCAGTGTTGCTGATCGCCCACAGATCATCGCTCACCCCCGCAGTTGTCTTTCCTCTTTTACTCTCCAGTTGTTTGGGCACTTTACGCGTAATTGCCGCACATTGTCAACGTCAACGTTGTTGTTCTTGTTGTCGGCTCTGGGGCATTCATCAAAGCCCATCGATTGGCGCTGGGTTGAACAAGACCTATTATTTGTAGGTCATAAATTTTATTGCTCAACTGCCGTCGCTGCAATTAAATCTCAATGGGTTGGGGTGGGCGGCGCATCTTTTGTCATTTGCCACTTGGTCGAGGGGGGAACTTGCACGAATTGCCAGTTAGATAGATAGATAGATATGTGTTGCCCACACACTGACACACACTCCTCCACAGCTGGCAACCCTCCTCACAGCCCGCTCTCTACCCAAACAGTGCAAAGTGTTTTGACAACTTTTGCACCCGTGCAAGCAAGTTTAATGAGCCAATTGAGCCAAGTTCACGTTTTCCCTAGGCAGTCTATAGACAATCCTTCGATCTGCAGATCTTTATCTACGGTTAGCAGCGCCACAGGCCACAGTCGACTCTTAACTGGGCACCTTATCGTCCCTCGTCTGTCGTCCGTTGTGTCATTTACCCCAAAAGTCGCTCACTTATCGGCGCATCGCATCGAATCGCTTCTCTCACTCACTTCTCTCACTTCATTTTCCTCGCTTTCTACAGAAACTCTCCTTAACTTTTCTTCCTCTTTCTACTCTTCTTAATTGACTTAGCAATAGCCTTTCCCCTTTAATTACAATATACCTATTCATTCATGACCGTGGTCAATTTTTGCTGTGTATAATAATTATAGCTGTTCCAATAATTATAGGTTATGGAAGAATAGTTGACGCCTTGTATAGTGATTATATCACAGTCAAACACACTTTTCTATAGCTTTCATATTTGTTAGTAAAGATAACGCTAGAAAACTCAGCTCATCTGCTTCTTACTATGTACTTAATAGGTTATCCAAGTTTCATATAGAACGGACTACGAGAACATACTGGGAACATTCATTCGATACGCAGGTTCTTTTATAAAAATATGTATTCATTCTTTATCTACCTTGCCAGCTTAAGTTATGTAGAATCAGCTTCCTTTTAATCAAAATCGGTGCACTATATTACTGATATCATAGCAATATCCAGTCTAAACAGAAAATATTTATCAAAAATGTTATCACAAGTGAAACTGAGACGGATAACAATGTTCATCGACTGGGAACGAATCGATGAGTGTATTCAGTGGAATTTGTGCTCGCAAATACCAAGCTGCTCCCCAGTGTATTCACATCTTAAGTTGAAGCTATTCACTTTCAACTCTGAAGAGGCAGAAGAAGGTTAGCAGGGAACACACGCTTGGCTCCCGTTTCGCTTTCATTTGATTTGAACGCCAAAATTGGCGGAACTGGGGACGGGGCTGCTGGGACTGGGGACCGCAAAAAATTTGCCAGACCATTTGCACTTGCAGCGTGGCATCACTACAAAGCGCCCCACGCTAATTGCGGCAATTAAGTGCACAAAAATCTAACGACAACAATTTGAGGCATTCGCTGAGTCAGCATCAGCATCGGCAATGGGGAATGGGGAATGAGAAATGAGGAACGGTCATTTGGGGATTGGAGAATGGGTCGAAGATGGGCCAGACTGGGCAGACCGAGGACCTGGTGAGCTCTACACACATACCAATAGTATATCTTTCTTCTACCTGCTGCCTTTTGTTGTACGGAATTTGGCGTTAAATGCTCTGCGCCCAGTTGCGTTCGCCTTTTGAAGTTTAATAGCGCCGAGCGGGTTGCCGGCATCGTCCAAATGACATGCAACAGGCCGAGGCAGCAGTCGCCAGTGCCAGTTGTCAGTCGACAACTGGCGACAACCGTCGACAACTGCCAAGCGACAGCAGCAGCAACAACAGCAACAACAACGACAAGAACAACATTCTGGCGTTCTGACAAGATGTCAAAAACAGACGAAAGAGCCGCGTTGCTTAACAGCACAACGACTAAGGCATACCCTAAGCGAGTGTGCCGGGTAGTACTATGAGAAACGTTTATGAATGAAGCTAGAAAGAGCAACTTAAATAGAGAAGGCAACAAATGAACGGAGAACGGGGTATTATGAGGAGAATACTAAGAGGAATAAAGAGGAGAAAGTAGAACAGAATTAGAAGGAGAGGAGTATGCGAAACGTTTACGAATGAGGCTGTAAAAAGGAACTTAACTTGACCGGAGAAAGGGGTATTATGAGGAGAATACTGAGAGGGATAAAGAGGAGAAAGTAGAAGAGAATGAGAGGGGGAGAAGTATGCAAAACGTTTACGAATAAGGCTGTAAAGAGGAATTTATAGTAAATGTAGAAAGCACGAAGTAAACGGAGAAAAAGGAATCATTTGGATAATAATGAAATAAATAAAAAGGAGAAGAGGAGAGAGGAAGCTGGAAGACAAGTAAGAAAGACATATAGAGAGAGAGAAAGACAGAAAGAGGAATAAGAACATAATGATACAGATCAGATAAAGAAAACTACAAATCTTTACGAAAGTAAACTAAAGAGATGTACACGTAGGTATATAGATAAAAGATAAACTAAGACATAGAGAAATGAATTAAATAAAAATTTAGAGATATGAGATAGTAGGCGATTGCGAGAGAGAATTGGATGACAAGTGAGAAGAAATGGAGAAATGGAGCTCAGAGAAAGAGAATCGATAGAGACGAGTAAAGCAGAGTGAATAATATTTAAGACAAAGAGAAAGTAGATTTAAGAACTACAAAACCTTTAAGAATGTCAGCTTCAAAGGAATTCATATATAAAGATGAAGGACAAAAGAAATGACAGAAAGACATGAATGATGTTATAGAAAGAAGGGAACTATATTAATAAAAAGCAGTGCTGCATATTTAAAACTGTCTTTTATGCCGATGATCAATATCGATTACAATCAGTGTTGCTACATCGTTATATTTGACCTATAACTAACAGGATTAGCAGCTAATTATCATTATATATAAGAATTCGCGTTACCTATACTTCTCCTTATTACTACAGTTACCACAAGAGCTGTCTTACGCGCACTGCTTCACCTGCATAGCTAATATGCCCACATTGATTGCGTTGTATCTGCAACATTTTTTTGGCAAGCGCATAAACACTTTGATAGACGCCAGTTGATGTCACAGACGGCTCCAGCGACGGCTTCGGCTTCAGCTGCAGGCGCGGCCTTAGTTTGAGTTGCAGCCACAGAATGGGGCAGCAGCATCGGTGGCAGCGACAGCAGCAACTCTTGTCGCCAGCAGCTCCTCCCACGCCTGCTGCCGCTTATCTGTGGCAGCAGCAGAATGAGCTGGTGGTAGAAGGAGGAAGCAGGAGGTGGAGGAGAAGGCAGGAGGCAGGAAATTTGCGCTGCTTTGATATGATCGCCGACGTGGCACTGATTTTTGATGGAACAATATTTTTGCTTGTCTGCTGCTGCTGTGGCTGCTGCTGGTGTAGCGCCAATTGGAGATAGCTGCCACACTTGGCTGGGGCCGGCTTGTGGGTAACTCTCACTCACTCTCGCACCCGTCCACTCCCCTATCCCCTTTCTTCCTCGTGCCGGGTCTCAGCTTCCTGCTGATGACGCCGCGTTGACAAGGCGATGACAGATTTCTGCGAATTTTTCGCATTAGGCTTTGAACTTTCGCATTTTGTTGTTCTTGTTGTTGTTGTTGTTGCTGTTGTCGACTCGTGTTGTTGTTGTTGTTTGTCGCAAGTGACGTTTCGGAGCGGCGCTACTGTTTTCGCTGAAGCGCGCAACTCTCTGACGGCACGGAACGGCCGCCAAGTGGCGCTGCCCTTTGATGCCGCATCCCTCTCTTCCTATCTCTCTCTGCCGCCTGGACTGGTCCATAACGGTTTTATAGAGAGAGAGAGGCCTGGCACAAGATGCGGCTCGATTTCAGCGGAATTGCTAATAGAATCACAGCGCCGACCCCAGCCGCAGTTATTGCTTTTATCAAAGGGTTGACTTTGTCTAAGCGCTGCCGGCCTGCAGATTGCTGCGCTCTGCTGCCACTGCTGCGGGCTGACACAGGCGGAAGCAGAGGGAGGAAGAAGGGGCCCCACATCCACCTGATGGCGACACGTAGCTCATTTAGCCAAGCGCCGCCAGGCGACGCCTGTGGGAAACTCTGGCAGCCGCTTGACGTTTATTAGCCTGGCTAGGCTGGGTGTGGTAGTGCTGCTGGTACTGCTAGAAGGTAGTGGTTGGACGGTGTTAGGTCACAGCGCAGCATAGCCAGAGCTTTGACCAAGAATTGGCCAAAAGGGCAGGATGCTGGGGAGGCAGGGAAAGCGCGTAATGACTTTAAAAATTCTACGAAATTCCTATCAGCCGCTGACAAAGTGATCTGACCTTTGGCATGGGCTGTTTTCTGCAGCTGACCTCGAGCAGCGCTTGTTGACATTTTGGAATCGCATTTAATTGAATTTCATATTTGTTTTAGTGCAGTATAAAAGCTCCGCTAAACTAATCTGGCTTTACCATATGCATTTGACTAGAACGCAGTTGCAAATATCAAGATGTACAAGAATAAAAAGAGAAATTGTGAATGGATGAAGAATGCAAGAGATTGCTTAATGATATTTAATGATTTCTTCCATGGCTTAAAAGAAAATATGTGAGAGGAACAGGCCCGTATCCAGGCCTGTGCAGGGAATGCGGTACACAAGGGCCTCCGCCTGCCAGGGGCCGCTGCTACCGGCAAATAAAATGGAACAAGTAGCCTAAAATATTGTAAACAAAATGATTCATGTTGATATTCATGATTCATAGCTAAGATCTTGTGGTTCAAACGGATCACTATTCATACTGAACAAGAATATATATGTGTTAAAAACTGTTGATAAATTTGCCAATAAAAAATCAATATAATTAGTATTAAGTTTCTTCATATTAAGAAATGATTTATGAATTAATCTACTATATAATATTTATATTATAAATATTATTATATTATATATCAAATATTAAAACCTATTGCCAAAGGGCCAACGAGAAGTTGTGCACAAGGCCCCTCAACACCGTTGCTACAGCTCTGTAGAGGTAATAAAGATAGATATGATAGATTAAATAAGATTGTATATCTTTTAGTGTGCAAATTCTAATCAAATTGCTTAAAATAGTTCACGAGTGAATTCCAAATGAATATATTCATCAAGTGCTACGAATACGATTGTAATGTTTCTGCTCTTCATTGAAGTTGATAACATACATTAAAAAAAAACACTCAAAAAACTATCGAGGAATGAATATACTAACTTAATCAGAGAACCAACACATATGTGAATACAAACTTCTTTTGCGAATGATGTCTAATAATAAACTAGTTTAGTTCCGTCTATTTATATGATCATATAAAGAATTATCAAGATCTCATTGGCTTAGAGCTATTGACTTAGACAATTCACACTGAATGATTCAGGGGAAAGCAAATGAATACAGTTAAATGCGCACTTTACTTCCGCCTCACTGGGTGAGTGAGTGAGTGAGCAAGTGAGTAAAGGAGTGAGTGAGTGAGCAGGAGAGTGAATGAGCGAATGAGTATATGCGCTTTCGCTTTGCTCACGTTCGTTCACACGAGTGCCAAATGATTCGAACCCAAACTGTTCGCTGCCAACTGATGCTGTCAATAAAATTTGCGTCTGGCGCTGATTTGGCCAGCCGACAGGGGTGTAGAAGAAGGAGAGGAGGGGGCAGGAGGCAGGGAGGGATGTGAGGGGGTCCGAGGTGCGCCCCTGTCGTGGCTGATCAAAATCAATGCGCCATGGAATTGCGAATCAATTGCGGGTCGCAGGCCTCAACCTGCCCCGGTGTTTTGGCCAAAAACAAATGCGATCTCAAAACGGTATCAGAGGCAACATGCAGCAGAGCAGCTTGCAACGGCAGGCAGGGGGACCGGGGGGGTGGGGTAACTGGCAACAGTCAGAGCCAGTCAGAGTTGGTGAGTTGCTGAGGCCGATGTTAAACAGTCGTCGATCAAAGACAAAAGCCCGGCACGCCAGATCCTTCGCCTCAGACAATGAGAATGAGATCGAGAACAAGGCGAGCAAGGCAGAGGAGAGGGAGAAGAAGAGGAGGGGGAGAGGAAGGGGAAGGGGAGAGCGAGAAGGGGAGCACAGAGAATGAAAAGATCGGCTCGGATCGCCGATGAAGACGACGTTTTGCTTTTTTGGCGACACTGACAAGCCGCTTGACAGCAGCAGGGGGGATGGCACAGCCAGGGAGGGGGAAGTAGGGAGAGGGGGCACCGAGTACCCGAACGTATGTGATTGCGAATGCGAATGTATTCAAATGCAGCCACCGCGCGACGCAGATCGGCGACAGGCGATTGTTGTTGTTGTTGTTGTTGCTGCTGCTGTCGTCGCAGTTGCCGCCGTCGCTGCTGCCTCTGCTGCTGCTGCTGCCTGCCTCACGTTTCTCGTCGTGGCGCTTGCAACTTGATCGATGAATGGGCATTCGGTCTGCTGGCCCAGGGACACGCGGCGCCGCTGCCGTTGCGAATTCAAGCGCCGCTTTTGAGTTGGGCTCACACAATGCCAATGCCGATGCCGATGCCGCTGCTGATGCCGTTGCCGTTGCCCCTCGCCAGTCTCCACCAGGTCCTCGACTGCATCGATCTGCGCCTGGTCTCGTTCTGGTTTCTTATTCCTCTGTTATTTCGGACCAAAAAAAAGGGGATTAAGCTGTGCGCACTACACTCATGCGCTACAGTTGGTGGCTTCACTGGTCTCTCTTCATCTTCAACGGCTTCAGCAGGTGTGCCTCATTACGATATCTACCCTAACCCGTATACCTTCTTCATTTGCAGATCTTCGATATAATTAATTATTTTAATTGCAAATCCATAGATAATTGCTTAAAAGTGCGGGTAATTTCACTAACAGATATATCTGTCTATCTGCTAAATTACTCTTTAGACTTTCATGAAATTTGATATATGAGCAATATCTTGCTTATAACGAACGAAATAAAGCTGAAATTCAGCATAATTACTGATCTCATTTAATTAAATGAAATACAATATATGTATGTAATCTCATTAAAGCAAATTAAAAGTAATTTAGAAATGCACAAATTTCTTGTAAAATAATTAGGGATAGTAATGAGAAACATCCCGAAAAGAATCGAAAATAAAATAATGAAATTTGATATATGGTTTAAGTTTAAAACTGAGGTTATATTTCAGTTATATTATAAGAGATTAGCAGAACATTTCATGTGGAAATTAGATGTGAATCCTGAGAAACACTTAAAGAAGATTAATAGAATTTGGTAGAATTTTAAAATATCAGTAATATTTCAGTCCTCGAAAGATACATTTAGGATACACATAAGATAGATCTTTAAATAAAATACCGCAGTAATAACATACCAAATTTCAGTATTTTGTACAGAATAACATACCAAATTATAGTACAATATATCCCATAGATATATAACTGATATGATATAATTTACTAACATTCCAAATTTCAGTATTATATTTAAAGATCTGTCTCATAATATACTTAATTTCAATATTTTATGTTTATTTTTGATATTTTTTACTTGTATTTAAGTTATTTAGGAACAAATCTTGAGAATGACTTAAGATAAAATACTAAAATTTGGAATGTTGGTTAAAAGTATCATATCACCTATATTTCAGTTATATTGAAACATACTCGATAACAGATCTGGAGAAGAACCTAAAATATAATACTGAAATTCGGTATATTAGTTGATTGTATCATATCAGATATATATCTTTTGTATATTAACATTCTCGCGAACCGATCTCGAGTATAACTTAAAGTAGAATATACAAATTTCTTATTCCAGTTAAAATTTCAGTTATATTTTCATTAATATTGATATCACTCGTTGATAACTCGCTGATAACTCGCAGTAGTGACTGACAGCGGAACAGAAAAGTGTTCATAATAAAAGGATTAATTTACTGTATGATGCGGATAACGCATATAACATTTAATTAAGCTGATGCTAATCGCACTAAATGATATTGCTGTCATAATTAAGCCCCCGAAATGCAGTCAATTAGAGAGCGAGAGAGACAACAGCAGTGTGTGTGCAATAATGTGAGTGCGAGTGAGGGAGAGAACGAGTGCAGCGCATTACGGTTTGATGGTTGGCTCAAACCCTTTTGGGCCGCAGCCAGAGTCAGAGGCAGAGTCAGAGTCAGAGTCAGAGCCATGTCCACTTTGTTTGCCTCTCAATGACAGCTGATTGCTCTCTGGGCAGGGCTGGGTTAGGGCTGGGCTCGGGGTCTGCGGGGTCTTCGAGATCGGGGCTGTGGCTGTGGCTGGCTTCGGTTTTTGGCTTCAGCTTCGGTTTTGGGCCGTTGGTTCTCAGGTTTTGTGTACGCCGGCGCCTTTAATTGGCATTTGAATGATGTGCACACGCTGCCGCTCCTCCTCTTGTTGTTGCTTGCCCCTCGTTAAGGGGCGCCTCTTGACGTGAACCTGCCCTCGCTCGGGGCAGGCACCGTCAACGGTTGCGGCACCAGCACCAGCCACAGCACCGGTCGCGGGCTTATCACTGAGCGCCCAGCGACTGCGCAGCGGCGTCTTATCAAACTTGTCGATCGGCTGCGGCTGCGCGACGCTTATCTGATGCTCGTTTTGGATAAACGCATCATTATTACGGCGACAGCGACAGCGACGTCGACAGCGACGCCATCAATGTTGATCGCCAAAAAAGGGTTGCCCCGACTAAGCAGAACAGTCGGTGGTCGTTATCCCTTTTGCCCCTCTTTCGCTCTGTCTCTCTCTCTCTTCCTCCCTCACTCACTCTCTGCGTGTTGTTGCTGTTGTCGTTATCTTGTGATCTCAATCGCTGCTAATTAATTTCTAGGCTATTTAAGTTAATTTACATACTAAACACATAAACAAATGCCCCCAACATGCACCCGCGTACGACTCCGACAGCTGCTGCTGCCTCTGTCTCTGCTGCTGCTGGACACGCACTCTGCGTAGGCGTCGGCTGCGACGGCGATGGCGACAGCGACGCGAGCTGCGCTTAATTTTCGTTAATTAAAGCAAATGTCTGTGCCAAGGCTGATGAGGGTGAGCACAAGAGGGGTCTGTGTGGGCGGCTGAGCAAAGTGGCGGAAAAGCGTTGCAATTGACGGTGGCAACAACAACAACAGCAGCAGCAGCAGCAACGTCAACGGCGTCGACATTTGATTTCCGTGTCATTAAACAGGCTGAGACTGAAAGATTGGAAGGGATTGGGTGACGCTGATCAGGGCGGCGTTAATGATGCACTGCAGCAACAGCAACAACAACAGCAATAACAACATCAGCAACATCAGCAACAACAACATCAGCAACTACAATAGCAACTACAAGTTTTTATTGCTGACTTTGAGTTCCTTTTTGGAACAATTTCCCATTATAATAGGTTGAATAAAGAGAATAGGTTTTACATGCAACAAATAAATGCAGAAAACTCCCTTAACGCAAACCTCTCTTAGGCGGACATGCCAATTCGACATACACTTTTCCTAAGACAATTGTTTTGCTGTATTTTAGCAAACAATTGAGCTTCTCTTGAGCGGACACTAACTTAACCGAACGCGCATAAACATTTTATAACAGTGTCAGCATTTAAAACTCTATTGAACGGACGCAAGTGTTTGAAACGGACACTGACTACCATAAACACCAGTAAAAACTGTCTCTTTGCTAGTATTGAAGGTAAGACAAATTTAAATTACTTCCTGAGTGTCCGCCCGAGAGAGTTTGCACTGTATACCTACCTTTTCCTGACCGGACACCATCTAAAACAAATGTACACAGATATCTTCTACTAATTACAGCATTTAAAACTCTTTTGCACGGATGTAAATGTTTGTAACGGACACTGACTAGAGCGGACAGCAATTGGACGACTGTGAGTGTCCGGCCAAGAGAGTTTTCCCATTATATAGACCTATATTTGTATATAGTAGTAATCGTTTCATCTGTTAGCTATATTTTTATGTACCATACATGTTTCCCCAGTTCCAATCATCTTCTCAACTTGTCAAAGAGAAACCCCTTACAGGCACCTCTCATTAGTTCTCAACAGAAACATATGTATGTATATGTATGTGATATACTCGTATGTATGTATGTGATAGATACTTGTTTGTGTATTTTCTTTTGATTCACACAAGTTTTTCCCGATATGCTGTGGTCCGTCTAAGTTTTAGCAAAGTTTTTGCTTGCCTCGACTTCTGTGAGATTTGCATTCAAGGATTCAATTCAAGATCGTATCTAATGGCACCCATACACCCACAACAGACTCGCACTTGGCGCAGTGAGTGTTACTCCCTCCCATTGCGAGTGTTATTCACTTGATTGTCGCACTCACATACGCATTCACATTCGCATTCGCATTTCGAGACGTTTGCGATAAAAACTTAATAAATAAATTGACTTTATGGTTATGGCGCGTCGCTGAGATACATTCAGGCACATTGAGATACATTGTGCGAGTGTGTGTGCGTGTGTGTGTGAGTGTGTGTTGCTGCTGCTCGTCCTGGCGCAGTTCCCTTTGTGTTTGCCACAAATAAAACCATAAATAAAACGCAAACGGCGGCCCAGGCGCAAAATGTATTCATGAGTAATTGTCACGCGGCAGGGCGAGAGAGCACATGGGCGGAGGCTGCAACGGGGGAGGGGGAGGGGAGAGGAGGGAAGTGAGTTGCCACTGTCCATGGCACAATTGAAGTGCGCTTCGAGAGGGTGGCTCGGGTGGTTGCTGCGGACGGAAGCTATCGGCGGAGCGGAAGCAGAGGCTGCAGTTGGCGTTGCGCCACGTGATCGGAAGGAAGCGCAACTTGCGAATTGATACATCCGATGCAGACACACACGCACACACACAGACACACATGGACACTGAAAGAGATGTTGCTATTAAGATACGCGGATAGTCAGCCACAGATAGAGATACTGATAGGGATACAGATACATTCACAGTTAGAGTGACAATTTGCTGCGTTGGGCCAACATCGTCTGTCGCTGACTTTTCACTTTTCACTTGGTCAACCCTCGGCGACACAGACATCAGCGACGATGTCGACGTCAGCGTCAGCATCGCCTTGGCAGTTGACAAATTAGCTGCACATTGCGGTTTGAGAGTGACTGGGAAACGAAGCAAAAAGTAAACGAGATAGATATACTCGTAGTAGATATTTTGTATATTACTGCATATGTTGACCTACTAAAGTGGTTTAGATATAATACTATATATTTATAATATACACTTTATGTACCGTATATGTAAGAACCTATAGTAAGATAATTGAAACTTTAAGCAACTAAATAGAACCAACAATTGTATTTAAGATTGTGCGTACTTGTAGATAAATTCTCAAAGAAGTTTATAGGGTATATATGTATATACGAAGTTCTGTTCATGCAGATTATATACAAATGCCTTGTCTTATTAATATTCATGGCATGGATGTTTCTCATATCCTGTAAAAGTCTCCATGAGATGGAATACGAATGATAGTAAACTGACATGGAAAATATCGAGAGACCTTCTTTATTTCAATGTCGCAATTAAACTTACTAAATTACATACACTAACTACGTGCTTATCCTAACTGACTATCCCTTTTATTTGTTTGGGGTATATGTACTGCAACCTTTTTGACATAATATACCCCCTTCTGGGACTATAGCTTCTTATCCAGTCCAGTTATGCAAAGGAAATCCCTAATTTTGCCTAGACTGGTCGACCTAAGCTGTCAGTACAGCACTATCAAACTATAAATATACATACTATAGATATATATACATGGCATCACTTATGATCAATCGACCAAAGATTTTTGTTAAATTTGTTTGTTCTTCGAACTATTGCGCTTTAACTCAACCAATTGCAGTTGTAGAGTAACCGATTTTCCACTAGGTCCATTTAACCAAATTAGACAACTCTATGCTTTAGTTTTCATTAATATTATCTATGGAAAATCAAATTATTCAGATTGATTTATAACGTATCTTTCTTGATTTATAGTAATTGTATGTAACCTATTCACAAAATAATAATCAAGTGTAACCTATTCATTGTAAAACCTATTATTTAACCTATTATTTAACCTATGACAAAAATAAATTTTCCCATTATTACCAATTGCAATAATCGATTGGAATATTGTAACTCTCGATTAGTTTTGTGTGTCTGCATTATATGTACATATGTCATTTACTATATACATATTTCTCTTTTTGTTTTGTATTCAATTCTTTATTTTTTGCTTTTTCTAAAAAATGTTTAACTGGCGCCACTTGAATAACTTGACGACGGCGTCCTCAGCCTTGTCGCTAGTTCTTCTTCATGTTGTTGTTGCTGTTGCTGTTGTATTTCTTATTGCTGCTGTTGCTCTGGTTGTTGTTGTTGTTGCTGTTGTAGTTGTAGCTGTAGCCCGGCTCCAGTGGTTCGTGGCCGCAGTTGTGTCTCAAAATAAAGACGATCCAGTCCGAAAAAATCGAACGAGTGTACACTTAAATGCAAAAGGACATGAAAAGAACACGACTTAAGGATTGCCCCTGCTCCCCCTCTGCCACTGTCTCAGTGTTGCCCTTGCCCCCTCTCTCTTTCTCTCTTACTCTTGCGCTGTGTCCTCCCATCTTTATTTGTTGTTGGCTGCCAACGCGCTTTTGTTTTGGAGGCTCTCCTGTTATTGTTGTTCTTGTTATTGTTGTTGTTGTTGCTTGGGCGGTTGTCGTTTGATCAGAAGCCGCCACAAAGCAGCAGCAGCGGCAGCAGCAGCAGCTCCAGTGTCCAGCGAGAGTCTCCTCCAAGTTATGCGCCCGTGCCTCTGTATGTACCAACCCCCTCCCTCCCCCTGGCCCACTCGCTGCTACCCCATCCCCTTACGCGTCTCGTACTCGTATCCGTGTCCGCATGGGGCAGCGGCGGCTACTTGAGGCGCCACCAGGCGGCGGCGGCGGCAATGTCTATAGAGAAAAAAGGAGCAGAGAAATGAAACGAAAAAAAAAGACAAGGAAGACAAGGAGAAGACGGCGAAGACGGGTAAGAAGACGACGGAGAAGAAAACAAAATGCTTGTCTTTCGGTTTCAGCTTTTGCTTTCGGGATTTTTGCGCTGGCGCTAAGCAGCGCAGGCCAATTGGCGTCAGCCTTCATACCTTCGAGTGTGTGCGAATGTGTGTGTGCGTGTGCGAGTGTGTGTGAGGGAGAGTGTATGTGCTGGCAACAACAGTAAATCAAGCAGCCGCCGAGCGGCAGCAAAAACCTATTCGGTGGTCTCCGACTGGCGGCATTTTTTCCTCCTCTTTTTCCTCTTCCTCCTCATCTTGTTCCTCTTTTCATTTTGGGCAATTTATTATATTTTTTACTTGCCCTGCGATTATTATTATGTTTTATTAGCACAGCATGTGCGTGTGCTTCTCTCTCTCTCTCTATCTGTGTGTGTGTGTTCGAGTGTTGTGTCTGCTGTGGGTGGCAAGTGACTCTCCAGAGTGAGTAACCTTGTGAGTGTGGGAGAAAGAGGAAAGAGAGATCGATACCGATGTTGTTAGATTCTAATTATAAATAAAAATAATATCTACACATTATTTGTATATAGCATATACAACAGCGAATCGAGGTATGCCAAAGAACTCTTGATTCATCCACGTCGGCATCATCAGTCTGTTTGTTTGTATGAACACCTTCATCTCAGTGACTATAAAAGCTAGAGCTATCAAATTTGTTGACAATAAATCCTATTAGTGTACACTTAGGTACACTTTCCTTCGAAATTAGCCACGCCGCTTCCAACACAATAAATCGACTATAGATACGAATTGAGCGCGTAGTTTAACCTATTTTTAACCTATTTTCAACCTATTTTATGAATTTTAAGTTGATCTTATAAATAAATATATAAAAGCTTCATGTTTTAAATCAGAAATAAATGCAATTGATTTCATAAGCATAAGATTTTATGAAGATATATATAATATATGTATATACATATAACATGATATTTTAAAGTTTTAGGAAATAAATCAATTGTAGAAGGGTAAAGAATTCCGGTTTGGACCACTTACTCGCATTCTAGTACTATTTCCTTAGCCTTTAATACAGTTGCTATAGATGAGGTAAGTGCCACCTTTCCCCATATACATATATATATAAACTAATCTCAACATTGCAGTCAAATTAGGGCACTAAAAGTAAGAAGTACTTATTTAAGATACGAAATAAATAGTTAAGGAGTGTTTAAGATATGGAATAAGTGGCTCCAGCATTGAAAAAGTACTTCTAGATTACGTTTTACTGATCCATTTCTATTTATATTTCCTATTTTTTCCAATTTCAAATCACAGTGAGTTAGTTAATCGATTTCATCAGTCAAAGTTCTTTGAAAAAGGACATAATAATGTACAGATAGCAACAATAATTTATGCTTTCTCTCTATAAATAGTTAAAAATCAAGGTTTCAATGAAATCGTTTCTATTACTTGTTCCATAACTGTATACATGCATTGATTCACTTATAAGTTCAGTCATATTGTGAGAAGTTCTACGATTAAGATGATTCGACGAAGACGTAGGCAGAGGCTGAGACAGAAAGAGAGAGGGTAGAGGAAGAGAAGGAGAGAAGTGGCAGAGAGGGATAGCATTATATGAGGGCGCTCGCCCGTGGCGCGTTTATGACGCGTTGTTCTACACATTCGCCCAGGCAGAGGCAGAGGCACCGATAGAGACAGAGGCCGAGGCAGAGCTGTAATTAAGTTTATTGCCAGTGGCTCTCAAACTGTGGCAGCGATTTTTGTGCGATTAATTGAAACTATTTAAGGCAATTAACTGTCTAATTTGATGACTGTTATGGAGGCGCACATGCCACACACACACACACACACCAAAGGGGGCACATGTGGGACGTGGGGCGTGGCACTGGGCGCCAGGTTGCAATTAGCCAAGTCTCAAACCTAGCCCAGAGCAGAAGATGGAAGCGGAACCAGGTCAAGTGTGCTCTGCTTGAAGATGTTGCAGAAACACGCTGCCTGCTGCAACCCCGCTTGACAAGTGTGCCCATTAGGCAATGACAAGAGCAAAAAAATAGAAGAGCAAACACACACACATGCCTGCATACACATATACATACATATATTCTATATATAGTAAAAGCTAACAACAACAACAGCAACAACAGCGAGGATGACTTGGCTCGAAAGTTAGACAGGTGCTGGGGCTGCAGAAGGCAACAAAGAGAGGCAATGATAAAGCAACGCCCACTTGGCTGTGGGAGTGGCAGCCAGAAGGAAGCTACAGGGGCAAGCAGGCGCCGCGGAGGGGGAGGGGCAGAGGAGGGGTGTGCCTGCAGCCTTAAGCAGAGCCTCGTCACATGTTTACATTCAATTAGAAGTTTCTTTTTCTTCTTTTTTTTTTGGAGCCCTTGGCTTGTTTGCCACCAACAGCAGTAACAGCAGCAACGGCAGCAGCTGAAAAGTGGAGCAGCAGCAGCTGCTGGACGAGGTGGGTGGCCCCCGCTGCTGCCCCTGCCCCTCCGTGCAGCAGCAGCAGCAGCACGGTGCAATGAACCAAGCGCTGTCGCCAGGGCAATTGAGATATTAGCCCAAAAAGGGAGAGGGCAGCAAGAGAACTGCACGAGAGAGAGAGAGAGGGCAGCAAGCGAGATAGTCAGCAAACGAGGCAGGACAGCCAATTTGGCCAACACTCATTCATTAACTCGCTGTGGGTACTCGTTCCTCTTGCTCTTCCTTCCCTTCCCTTCCCTTCACTGCCCTTCCCTTCCCCCTGTCTTCCACTCCTTTTGGCCGTCTGCAATTGCATTCAATTTAGTTAGAAGCAACTCACACAGCAGATGATCTTCTGGCTCCAGACCGCCCCCTTGCCACCCCACCTGCAATGGCTGCCCCCTCTCCATCTAGCAGCTGCTGTCGCCGTCTCGACCGCCGCCGCTGATGAGATCTGTGTAAGTGCCTCCTCGCTGGTTGGCTGGCTGCCTCATTGCCTCACTGCCTTGTTGCCTCGTTGCCTCGTTGCCTCTTTGCCAGGCTCGTTGCCAGCCCGACTGACCGCTCAAAGTAAAACGTCCGAGACACGAACCACGCCAAAATCGATATGACTCGATTAACGTGGTTGGACCAGCGTCGTCGTCGTCGTCGTCGTCTTCGCTGTCTACGTCGGTGGTGCTATTGATGGCCTGTTGCTGTTGTTGCTGTTGCTGTTGTTGCAGCTTCTCTTGTTGCCTCAAAAGCTTAACTTCGTGGTGGCGCTACGTCGTTATCGAGGTGCACGCGAGAAGTATCTATAAAGAAGTTCTGCAGCTAGTTAATGCTTAAGGAAGCATAATTTCATCCCAATGTGGTCTAGGACTCACTTCAACTTTAAGGTGATTTTAACAAAGAAATCAAGAAGCATAACACTCTCACAGAGCTCAAAGCTTCTTTAGCAGAAGTTCTCGAGAGATTACGTTCCATCTTTGTATCGTTATTAATATCATTACTACTTTTATTAGAACTATCATTAATATTAGTAATAATATCATTACTCAATGGCCCATTAATATTCTTATTATTATTGTAAGCATTATAATTATCATTACTTGTATCATTGTTTATAGTATTTTTATTATTTATCAATATAATCATTACTATTATCATTAATATTTTCATTAATATGAGGAATATTTTCCTAAGTCAATAATATAATATTGCCATTATTATTATTATTTACATTATTGTTTTCATTACATTTATTGTCATTAGTACGATCATTAATATTATCATTATTATTGTAATTATTTGTACCATTTATATTATTAATATTATTAATTATTAATAATAATATTAATATCATTTTTATATCATTGTTTTCATTATTATCATTATTATTAGCATTATCATTACAAGTGACATTGATATTATAATTTTATTATAATTATTTATTATGATTATTCGCCATTTCATTAATTTTTATATTTTATCTATAATTAATAAGTCCAGTGAATATTTGCTTATCGAACAGCTTTCTCAAGTTGGCCCTCCTTAGTGCGGACACTTTTGTACACCTCCCAAAGCCGGACAAAAGTTAACTAACGCGTTGGTAAGTGTCCGGTCAAGAGAGTTTTCACTGTACAAACTTATGGGAATCTTGAAAAACCTTTTTTCCTAAAGGAAAACATGCAGTGCTACCCACAAACTGATTGAACTACCCACGCCAGCTGGGACAGACTTCAGCCTTATGGCCACGGCCCAGACTGTGTCTGTGGCTGTGCGAGGCTGCAACTGCTGCAGAGCTGCGACGGCGGCTGCGACTGTGGCTGTGGCTGCGGCTGAGGCGAGTGCGGCTGGCGGCGGCTGTGTGGCAGCTACTTCTACTTCGCGTGGTCGCGTTCATCATTTTGGTGTCTTGTTTTGTGGGTTTCATTGCTTTTTGTTGCTGCACTTAAATAGCTGGGCGGAACTTGATGAGATGATGGGCAATTATCTGCGGGAGGTCCGCACACAGAGAGTCGTAGTAAAAATACAGCAACAACAACAACAACAACAGCAACAACAACAACAACGAAATATGTCTTACAACATTGGGCTGACTTGGCTAAGGCGATGCGATTTTGTGGTCGCTGCGCTGCTTTGCGTTGCGTTGCGCATGCGCGCCAGCTTCAGCGCCATCGCCATCAACGCCTCACACACACACACACGCAGAGCGAGGCAGCCACACATGAGTTGCTGTGTGAGCAGAAGAGAGAGGAAGCTACGAAATGAAACGAGACGGTTGGCAAGGGGGATCGGTGTGACGAATTGCAGCCACAGACTACGTCTGCCTCAGCCTCTGTGCCTGAGCCTGAGCAAGAGCGACCGCAGTTGCCGTCGCCGTCGTCGTCGAGAGCGGCAGCCAATCATTGCCTCAAGGCCAATTTGGGGAATGGGCATGCGTAGAAATATTTTGCGAACACGACGCTGATCACGACCAGGCGAGTCCGAGTTGGGGGCCACCTCTGGCCAGCCACAGTCAGGCCGAGCCGGGCAACTTGCCACAGCCATCGTGTGGCGTCGGTGGCGGCTCTGACGGCGGCTAAGCAAACACGATGAGGCGTTGTTGGCGTCATGAAACTACAAGCAGCCCACGGTGCAATTGACGCTGAGGTTGCTCAAGCTAGGGGCAAGGCAAAGCACATACAGTGGGAGGGCGGAAGGGGGCAGCACACACTGGCAACGATGGCGACGCCAGGGCGATGACAGACGACGCTGGCATTCGATAATTGCTTTAGAAAGTATGCGCGGCTCTCGGAGCCGATTGGGATTGGTTGGCCATTTAAAAATGCAACTGCGACGGCGACGACGACGGCGACTTCGAATACGAATGAGTGCGCGTATGAGTGGCAGCATTAGTGTGAGTACTCGCTGGGGCAACTGGCACTATTTGTTTGTACGCGGCGTGGCAGTTGCAATTTGCGCTGTTGCTGTTGCAGTTGCAGTTGCAATTAATTACGGCTGCTGCTGCTGCTGTCTGTGCCGCACAGCGTCGAGCTGTGAGAAATGTTTTCATTTTGCAGCGTCGCCTAATTGGCCATCGCTGGCAGCAGACGCAGTCGCTGCCGCAGCAGCGGCGGCAGCAGCGGGTTAACGACGGCCAAAAGTGAGTGTCGGCCGGGGCCAATCATTAGCCACATGTTGCCCCAAAGCGGACCTGACAGATGACAGATGTTTGTTTGCTTATAGCTTATGCAGAGTTGCCAACTTATTCAAATATCAAATCGACTTTGACTGCCCAGTTGGATAATACTTTCATATGCTGATTAGTTATGCAGCTTAAAATGAATTTAGCTACAGATTCATGCAGATTCATTTAGCTCATGCAGATTCAGTTAGTTCATTCAGTTTATTTTAGAAGCATTCACTTGATACGGAGTTGTTCAGTTCATTTTAGATTCATTCAGATTCATTCAGTTCATTCATATTCATGAAGTTCATTTAGATTCACGCAGTTCATTCGGATTCATTTAATTCATGCAGATTCATTTAGTTCATTCAGTTTATTTTAGATTCATTCACTTCATTCGGTTCATTTTAGATTCATTTAGTTGATTCAGATTCATTCATATTCATGCAGTTCATTCAGATTCATTTAATTCATGAAGATTCATTTATGATTTCATGATTTCATTCATAATCTATAGAAATTCCAGATCAGATTATTATAAAATCATTGATTGAAAAAAGGCTAAATAGCTAAAAAAAAACGTATATTATCGTAATCCGATTTGAATGAAATTTTGAGAAACATTCAGAAGAAAAAACTTGATAGTTTATAAGGCATCTGTACGACAGCTATAGGGCACCTATAAGGTATCCGATATGCGATATACAAATCGATATGTGAGAATAAAATGAAGACAATGAATATGATAAATAGATAAGTATTACGTGAAGATATCTACTCGTATAAAGACTAGTTCGAGCTGTATGAAAATATAAGTAAATGTTTATATATATGCAGATCAGATTCCTATATAGATATATCGCAATTATAGCACTAATTAAAAGCTTAAAAGGAATATAAGTGGAGTGGAAATATGTAATTTGCACTTGAATTCAAGAGGAAACCTCACAAAAATTGCAATCACAGTTATCTCTATAGCAAATAAAAATCCCCTTTCCCACTCAAAGGAGTGCTCAGGCTAATCTCGATCAATTAGCCTTTAACTGAGTTAGGTAGGGGAGGATCGCTGCAAATCGGTGCGGCCAAAGTGTCCCGCGACCCTTTTGATCTTGCGCTTGCGGCTTGGGCTTAACTCCAGCCTAATCGGGCTCAGGCATCGCCCCGTCAGCGCGGCTCAGCCTCAGCTCAGCTGTTGTTGTGCCCAGGACTCACTTCAACTCAATTAGGGCACGTTTAACAAACAAATCAAGGAACAAACCGCTCGCACAAAGCCCGAGCTCAACCTCAGGCTCGGCAGCGGCATCGGACACGGAGACTGAGACTGAGATTGAGGCAGAGGCAGAGGCTCTTCAGGATGTCAACCCAAAAAAAAAGGAAAAAAAAGAGAAAGAGCAGAGAAAGAAAAAGAAACCAAACAAACAGGCAAATAACAACAACAACAAAAGAAAACAGAAGGAAAAACAACGCAGTGCGGGAGGAAGGAAAGGCAAGAGAAGGAGAAGGAGAAGGACGAGCAGCTAAAGCGGTTCTCATTGCAGCCGGAAGCAGTCAGAGCCGACTATATGACGGCATAGCCAGCGATGCATACATCCTAGCTGCTCCTGGCCCGGACTCAGTTCAGCTTCACTCGCAGTCGCAGTCGCAGCCTTGGTTTGGCAGCCATCCATCACTCTCTGTGCTCTGGCTCTGCTCTGGCTACCTCAAGTGTGTGATTGCCATCAACAGCTTGATTTTAATTTTTCGCAAAACAAAGCTGACTATCCCTGCCTGCCTATCAGTTCATCCTTCTCTCTCTCTCCCTCTTTCTGTGCCTCTCTGTCTGTCCATCTGTCTGTGCTCTGCATTTTTCCAACTGTTTGGCTGCGTCCTGCGTGGCTGGCACTTCCTTAGCAGCGAAGCGCATAAGCCGCATAGTTCGTCAGCTAACTGGAAAAATCACTAGCAGAAAGGTGTACAAAAGGATGTCAGAGACGGGAAAGAGGAACGGGGAAGGGGGGGGGAGAGGATGAGAATGAGCTGGATAAGGATGAGCGTAATTACTTTTGTGCAATTATGCGATTAGTTTATAGGCCAATAACTCTCTATGCAAGTCGACAGAACCGAAACAGACGCTTGATAGCATAATTGATGTGCGAGAGAAAGAGAGAGGGAGAGAGGGGGGAGAAGGGGGAGAGGGGAAGGTATACAGCAGCAGGACATGCAAAAGTGTACCAAATACTGTACTAGAGGGTTGCAGGTTCTTGTTCCTTCTGCCACGTTGCACGTTTCTTGTGCCTCGTTCCTCTTGCAATGCATCCGTCACGGTTGTTTCGCGCCGTTGCTCGCTGATTTAATCAGTGTACACATGTATGTATAGTATATGAAATTAATCCACATACGCATCCGGATATGCGTATCCGAATCCGCATCGATACAGTGGGCCACATCAATAAATGGATCAGGACCGGGAAGGCGAGACTAACACTTAAATCGCAGCCCATTAATAAAATGCAATCAAAACTGGTTTAAGTGGCGAGTGGCAAGTGCCACCAAGTGGTGGCAAGTGGTGTGTGCCACCTGCACCACCACCAAATTGGCCCTGGGGTCTACTCACATATATTTTTCACGCTCATAAAATAAATGTCAAGCATAAACCGTGTCCAAATCGAGAGACAAACAAATTACGAAATGAACGCGAAACTAGACCAGACAGAGACAGACAGAGGGAGTGTGAGAGAGGGAGAGACAAGTCTGGCAAGATAGTAGTTGCACGCAGATGGACTAGATGGATGGATTCGCTGGAACGTGCCACCGCAGCGAGGCAACTGGCTAAGGAATTAGAAATCGGACACAAACTGTCAGGCGAACAGTCGGATAGATGGACAGTGTAGATGGACAGACGGTCGGAAATCATATGAAGATATTCGCAACAGGAGATGCTATTGCCAAGAAATCGCTTGTGAAGCAGCGGCGCAGAGTAAAGGGGGTTCAAAAGTTTAAATTTATAGTTATGAAATAGTAAAAAACAAATGAAAAAGCTTCACTTGAAGGTGGCAGCCTGTTATACCTGTTAAGCATAATTTCAAAGGTACACTTTTACTATCTTAGGGCGCTAAAGTGGGCGGGCCAAAATCTTAAGCACACTTTAGCTGAGTGCAATAGTAAAACATATTTTTACTCAATTTGATAGTCGTAGCTCTTATATTTACAGAGATATAAGTGTTCATACAGACATTTCTATATGTAAGCGGTCGTAGATACCTTTTTCTGCATGTTACAAAATTTTCAGCGAGCTGACCGAATATTATATCCATTTCTTCCATGAAATTGAAAAACTTCAGAAAATTCCATCAGATTTATCAGAGATACAACAGAGAAACAGTTTCCATTGATCCCTTAGACTCGATTTTCATACATGTGCCCCCTCACGAAATTGAAGCACACCGCCACTGCAACTGCTTGGCTTGCGAGTGAGTGACCAAGCTGAGTGTGGCCGTGCGCCACATGAGACACCACCATCAACGGCAGAAGGAACAGCAACAGGAGCAGTAGCCGAAGCAGTCTCTCTGTCTGGCCACCCTCAGGCTGAGACGAGCTCACACACAGTGCTCCTCACCCGCAGCACCACCCACATCCCGTTGGCATACGAAATGTAAATATTTAATTTTGAAACAGTGTAACTAAAGGGATTTGAGACGCGTGTGGACATCAGTCGAGCCAGCCCAGCCAAGTCGAGCCACGCAGTCGAGTGCTCATCCTGGCTCCGTGTCCGGTGTGTCGTGTGTCCTGTGTCCGGGATGTATGGGGTATAGGGAGGGGGTGTGGGCAGCGCAGAAATCAACGGAACCCGCAGCATTCGTTACGGTCCATTCCATGCGACATTGTCCGCTCTCTTCATGTGTGTGTCTCTGTGTGTGTGTGTGTTACCCTCTCTGCCTCCTCCGAGCAGCAGCACCACCACCCCCAGCCCAGCTGTGTGACATGTGAAAAGTTTCTTTCAGACTGCCTCATTTCTTGGCCTGCGTCTTATTCCTGCTCCCCCTCTGCACCTTCTCCTGTTGCACCCCCTTCTCCTGCTCCTCGTTCTCTCTGCTCTTTTTATTATTTGCCTTTTTTCTCAGCTTCGTCCTGGCCACAATTTGGCTACTTTACAACATTTTGCATGCTCTGCCCACTCCTCCCCTTTCTTTGCCCTTCCCCTCATCCTTCGTCCTCTCCTCCTCCCACACATGTGACATAACAAATGACAAGAAGCCGTGTCCCTTTACGTGTGTGCCTTGGCTCCTTTTTTTATGGCAAAATAATATCGAGATAAGCGACGCATTACGCAGACAGTCCGTCCAGGGGCAGCAGCAGGGGATTCCAAGTCCATTCAGCTGCGGGTCCCTGGGGCGTCCTTTGCCGCAGGTGGCCCCCCTCCAGCGCCCCTTCCAGCAAAATCTCTCTCTGTTTAAAATTGTGCAACTTTTTAATCGATTGATTGCTGCCTTTTGGTTTAGTTTTTATGCGGGGCTTAAGTCGAACGCACAATACCCTGTAGACCCCTTCTTACGTTCCCCCTTCTCCCCTCTCCTCCCCTGTAGTGAGTCGATGAATCGATGCCTGCGTCTAGTTTTGGGATAAGATCAAATTGCAAATTGGGTTCGTTTCAGCTTCGGCTTCAGCATCGACTTAAGATTGAACCACAAGATTTTGTAGTTTGCATTTAATTGAATATTTTGTTGGACTCTTCTTCTCTCTCATTCTCTCTCTCTGTCTCCCTTTGTTCTTAGGCATAGGTTTTGAAAGTCTTTCAAACGTTGCAAACCCAAAAATCTCTTTTACGGCCTCGCATTTAAATCGCATGTAAATGTTGTTGAACTGAGTTCAGATTCAGCTCGAAATTTGGCTTGAAAATTATTAGCATGTGTATTACTACTATTTAAAGATTATTTTAGCTTTAATGTTGCTGAAACCATCTGCCTCTACTCCCTCTTTCTCCTACTCTCTCTCCCTCTCGCTTTAATTAACACTTATGTCCAATTCAAGATGTTTTCTTATGATATCCCAGTTTGTATCAACGTTATAGAGCTCAAATTTGGTTGACTGTGATTTCATACATAATACATTAGAGCACCATGCTGAAAACCTTATCAAGTACAATTTATAGTTTATACTTTCATAACTTAAAGTATGGCTCTCTGCTTTAGATTTCTTTTATATCAATTTAATTTATTCACTTGAAAAACAATACTCGAAACTCTTTCATTGATTGATTATTAATTATTCCAATGAAACTTTTCTCTATTTTGCTCTTTAAACAACTCCTATATCATATTTATAAACAATCAAAGTGTATAAATATCATATCTACGTTTGTATCACCATTATAGAGCTAAAAATTGGTTAACTAACTGTGAGTTTATAATAAATCGTTACTGCATGTTGAAAACCTTATCAAGAACCAGCAAACTTAAGTGAAAGTCATTGCTAACAGTTTCCTAACCTCACTTTAACTTGTTTTTATCACTTAAGGCAACCCGAATCTCAATCTAATCCCGCAATTAGGTTGTTCGCTCGATTAGGCAAACTGTCTTAAAGCATTTCGTAGATCATTATTTAACTACTCAATTCGCCCGCATCTGTCTCACTACAGCTTTCCCCCTTGCCCTTCCCCCTGCGATGCAGCAATGCTCCTGCTGCGTGTAATCTTAGCCACAATCAAATGTTAAGCAAAATGCCTCCGGCCGTCTTCACAGCGGGTGCTCTACGGCAATAACAATAACAACAGCAACAACAACAAGAACGACAGCAACAATAGCAACAACGGCAACAGTGACAACAGCAACAATAGTGACAACAGCAGCAGGGGCGACAGGTCACACCTTCTCTGTGGCAATGACTATGCAAATCCGCGACATCAACAACAACAACAACTGCGACATCATCCACGCATTTAGTTAATTTTGCATGCGAAACGCAGAGAAGGGACAACAATTTAATTTACAAAAGCCATAAAAATGAAATAAAATTTTCAATTCTGTAGCAATTTTATTTTGATTTTCCCCCTACTCCTCTTTCTCCCCCTTCTTTTTTGGTCTTATTCCCTTCACCCATTTGTAAGAAGGGTATTATAAGTTTGTGGGAAGTGGCAGCAGTTATATACTCTTAATTAGCTTGAACAGCCTAGTCAATATATCAATTTTCGCCTATATTTGTCTGTATGAACACTTATAACTTACAGATCTTAAGAGCTAGGACCACGAAATTGTGTGCCACAACTTCTTATTATTGCCTGAAGATAAACCTTGTCTTAGAATGGAGCCAAACTCCTTACGCCAAAAAAAATCTGTAATTTTATACATAAAAAGTTTATTTTTTGTGTGTACAATCAAATGTGCTATACAGATATTCTCCGCGGAGTCATATACTCTTTATTAGCTTGAACAGGAAAGTTAATATATCACTTTGCGGCTGTATGAACACTTAAAACTTAGATCATAAGAGGTTAGGCTACTAAACTAAGTGACGATATGTTTTATTATTGCATGCAGAGAAATCTTGCTAAAGAATTGAGCCACGCCCCTTACGCCTAAAAAAAAACTACTTTCATATATAGAAAGTATTGGTTTGTATGTGTTTCTTTTTTAGTTTGTATAAGATGTAAATTTGAATAATCTTCGAGTTTCAATAAACATAGTACTTATTAAAGAGTAGTCTTAATTGTGTAGCGGGTATTTCGCAGTCGAGTAGACTCGATTACAGCATTTGATACTCGTTTTTTTCTTGGTTTCGCTCGCTGCGCTTGGCGGCGCGCAAAGTGACACAGCCAACGCTGCCAATGACACTGACAGCCAATCCTATAGCCCCCTCCCCCACTCCTCCCCCCAACAAACAGTGCCTGCCTACGCCCTTGGCAGCCAGAGCCAACCCCCGTGGCAGGGCGCATCCTGTTGACGCCTGCGACTGGCTGTTGGCTTTTTGGCTGCCACGCTGCCACACTGCCACACGATTCTTGTCGCTGCTGTCTTCTCGCTGCTGTCTTTTTTATCCATTCTCCTACCCCCCACCACCCTGCACCAGTCCATGCTGCAACCCTCTGCTGGCATAAATCACAGCAGCAGCGACAGGCGACATGCAAATGCAAACCCAACCTCGCCCAACTCCGGCAGTAGCTCGAGTCTGTTAGGGGTTTATGGATTGTGGGGTAAGGGTTGCGGATTGCGGGTAGCGGGCGACACCCCGCGAATTGAAATGCAATTTGCTTTGAGTGCACATAAAAGTCGCATAAGCAAATTCTTCGACATTGCTGTCGACGTCGACGTCAGCGTCAGCGTCGGCTTTGGCTTTTGGCTTCTCGAGGCGGTCACTAACTGTGGGCAATCAAAGGCTTAGCAAAGCCACAACGAACGTGCGTAACACGGCCGCAATTTGGAAATTGTAATCCTCAACCAACCCCTTCTCCTCCCAACCTCCCCCTTCCCCTACAACTTGCTGTACTGGTATCACAACAGGGCATATCATCATCAGCATGCGGCAACTTGTCGCCCCATATTGACAGACAATCAACCACTTGAAAAAGCATACGGTCAAATCAAAGCCGCAAGACAAGTTATCACAGCTTTTCATTATGAAGTATTTAAGTAAAACGCACACCCCTCCTCCCTCGCACTACCCTACCCCACCCCCTGCAAAGCTCTGGGCAAAGCCAGAGGCAGAAACAAAGCCGAAACGTAACCGAAACCGCGCACCCTTGTGGTCGCTAGCGGGGGTTGATGGCTTACAGATTTCGGCTTTGTTTTTTCTATTTCTGTATACCCTGTAAACATTATGCAGCTTCAGAGGATATGCGGGACTAAGAATAGAGAGAGATAAGTGCACTTCAAAGCATCATTCTCTGAGTAAAAACTCTTTTTTTGATTTAGTTGAAATACAATAAAACCAAAATGAAATTATCGTGAGTACCTATAAGATATTCGAACACACTTTAAATAGAGAAACTATGGAGAATAGCTTTTAGAAATTTGGCAACAGTGTAGTTTCAATTGTCAACTAGATATTATAGGATATATTATATATATATCCACAAAGATTGAGAAATAAATCTATAACTTATTCTATTTCTATGTGAAGTTTGGCAACACTGTAGCTTCGATTGTCATCTAGATAATGAATAAGCTTCATAACGATTGAGCAAGAAACCTTATATTATTCAATATTTTGACTGAAGAGAATGAAATTTCAAAAAAATTTATGAATATGCATTGAATATATATTAAATATAAAGCATCTTCAACATCTTTCACTTCCAGGGCATCTGGCAAGTCGTGCAGTCAACTGCACAGTGGCTTCTTAGTTGATTTTTTGTTCTCCGCTGGTTTTCGCAAATTAAATTAGATGCTTAATATGCAGCGAACGTTTCATTTGTTTTGCGGCTAGAAAATCAACGTGGAAAATTAGGCAAACAAACAAACCGAAAACGGAAAACGGGCGACCGAATTGGGCATTGGACGATGGTCTGGAGACTGGGGACTGAGACTGAGATTGGGAGAATGGTAGCAGCTTCGCCCGGGGCCAGTTCGGAGAGCTTCGACACACGAGCGGGCAACGCCCACAGCTTAACCTCTAATGAGGCGCATTACTTCTGTTTGGAGAGACGGAGAGAATGAAAAAGAGAGATAGAGAAAGAGAAGGAGATGGAATATCAGGGTAGATGGACTGTAGATTTGATATCATTATCCCGTTAAAACTAATCTCATTTCTCGGCTTTGTTTTGTGCGGATCTTTCTTTGTTAATTCAATGTAAACAGTCGATACTTTTGTCTGACCAGCGGCAAAGACTTTGATAAATATTGGCATTGCCTCTCGAGTAGCTTTGAGAATTTTAAGCACCTAACGGCAACGCCTCCCAGCCCCTTCCCCCATTAACATTCTCAACTGTAACTGTAGCCAGTTGTCAAGTGTATTTGGATATGCCAAATTGTAATTTACCTCTAAGGTAAATGTCACAAGTCTCCTGCACTTGATTCGTTTGTGAGTTCCAGAGAATTCTATAAGCAAATCGTTGTAATCATTGGCATATCAAGACTGTTTGAGATGTGATTCCTGTTTATGATAATACTTAAGGCTTATATGTGTTATAGGTAGATGTATTACGATTTCATCAGAGCGATGCTGAGATCAAGTAATGTAAGAAGTATACTAACATATATTGTACTATAATAAGTAATAATAGACGTTATACTTTATATTTTAATAATTAAAAATCTGAAGAAAACTCAAAAGAACTTAGTTTCATTAGCTTTTAGTATTGAAACAAGAAAGTTAAACTTTGGTTTGCCAAAAATTATATATCCCGAATATATGGTATACATATATTATGAAATTTTATGGCAGTTTTTTTTGACTGAGATTATCATATGAAAACATTTATGAAAGTTTTTCAATATATTAAGAGCAACATTTGATTAAAACTATGATAATAAATGTCCACTAGATAATCTATAAAGCTGAAATTAAAGCAATATATTGACCTTGAGTTAGCTAAAATGTTCAAGTTTTCAAATTTAAGATAGCTTAGCCATTTTCTTTTTAAAACTATAATAATTTATATGGTAGTAATTGCTGTATGTAGAAAATTAATGCACAGAAGCTTTCAGACCTATATATCTTTATGTTATGGTACTCAGAAAAATAGAAAAACATAGAAAGATATAAATTGAGAAGATAAGCTATACATAAGTGATTTTCTTATGATATATTTATGTATTCATTTATTTATTTATAATATTTATATATATTTATTTATTTATTTCTTTTATATACCTAAAACCAGCCGATAGTCATACGATATATATATATATATATTATGCAGTGTGCAGCAGTACTTCGCCTATTGTAGGCAGTTTCATTGGGGTAACCTCAGAACTAACAGAATAGTTAGCATTATAACAAAAAAAAACCGAGTAGCAGAAAGACTACAATCCATTTCATAAGGTCGTAGACAATAATATACTCTCTAGAAGGCCATAAGAATAGAATGAGTAATTGAATCAAAAGTTTAAGGTGTTTCGCTCTACACGAATTGGCAATATAAATCCGGCCAGTTGAATGGGACTATATAGCTTGGCACTCGGCTTCACACTCGCTGTCATGCGAGAGCGAGAGGCAGCTAGAGAACACACACAACCAGTGGAGATTTGGCATAACTAACTAGAACTCTTGTGTTCGAGATACATTTTTGAAAGCCAGCAGCTGGCCGCAAATTGACCTTAGCCCGAGTCCGTTTGTCCACTCGTCCGATTGTCCAGTTGTCCATTTGGCCAGTCATATGCAAATTTGTTGATTGCCAAAGCTGTGCAGAGGAGGCGGCCATGTTCAACTGGTCAACCACAAGACGAAATGCGGTAGAAAACCACACAATAAATGGGCATAAATTACAAAACATGATGAAGCGCCTGCCCGGACCTGGCCGAGACCAGGCCTGGCCATGGGGGGATGCAGTGCAGCTGTAGTTGGAGATGGAGATGGAGCTGAGAGAGAGGACTGTCCAAGGATGCGAGACTGGCAGCCAGATGTGTGTGATTGTCTGTGTGTGATGGTCAGAGTCAGTTGCAAAATTGATAATTCTTCTGGCTCTCTGGTCAGTCGTCGATGGATCTCGGCGAGCTGCTGCAACTGACTGTGTGGCGCCAGCGAGTGCGGCGTTGCCACTTGAATTTTTGATTTAACAAAAGTCTCATTTGTAAAACGGGCCAAAGCCAGCGCAGGCCAGAGCCAGAGCCACATCCACATTCACAGCCAATGCCAAAAGCGGGCGAGAGAGCTAAGCGAAATTCAAATCAAGTCAACGCTGTAGACTCGAGGCCAGTCAGGCAGTGGGAGACTGGGGGGAGGAGCAGGGGTAGTGGGAGCTGTTGCTGTTGCTGAAACTGAAGCGGAGGCCAAAAACTTTTGCACAACAACTGGGCAACAATAATAATGTCACGTTTATCGTGTGCAGCTAATTACTAACAAAAAGATAGTTTGTAATCCTACACAGGCCAAGTCAGCCATGCCAGCCAAGGCAGCCAACTTGGCCAGGCCGAGAGCCAGCCGAGCGTGGCCAAAAGTGCCCCTAGGACAGGCAGCAACTGCAACAGCAACAACAACAAGAGCAAAGGAGGCAGGCAACTCTGATGATGTTGTTGCTGTTGCTGTTGCTGCTGATGATGAGGACCAGTAGCTGTTTCTGTCCAGCCTGTCCGCCTGTCGTTTGTTCTACTCGTTGTTGTTGTTGTACTTCTATACTTCTTCTTCTTTTTCTTGTGCTTGTTGTTGTTGTTGGTTAGTTTAGCTAGCCAAGCTAAGCAAAGCTCTGAAAACTTCTTGGCCCAAAACATGTGCAAATATCTTTGGCAACGAGTTTTGAGTATTAGCACACGCCTGAATTTCTTGGCTAAACAGACACACATACACCCCCTCACACATACACACACACTCACAGGCACACACACACCCCCTCACATACACCCAGGCACACTCACTTGTACTACAGCAGAAGCTCATGCAAATCTGGCCACACCCACACGGGCCGTAAAAGTTTCTGCATATTGTTGCCACAACAGCTGGCTAAGCCTGCCACTGGCCCACCCCTCGCCTCCCCGCGTCCACTTCCTCTCCCACTGGCCTGCCATTGTTGGCCAAGTTTGTTGCTCGCTAGTTTTGGCCAACGAAAAGTTAAGCCCGCAACCGGCGCGCATTACACTTGCCACACAGTTGCAACAACAGTGTGCAACACACTCAAGCGAAAATCTTAGTTAGTTGTTTTCTTTTTTATAAACCTTGCTTTATTCATTGTATATAATATAATGTTGTATATAAATATAGGTATATCAAGTTTAACGATAATACACAAAAAATGCGTATAAATATATGTATGTGTGTGTTAGTATGAGTGTGTGTGTCTGTGTATGTATGTGTGAGTGTGTTCAACGATTGCACAATAAGTTATGTTTGTTATAAGGCAAATTGTTAGTTCCAGATTTGATAAAATATATTTATATAAAGTATATAAAGTGCATTTCTTGTTCAGTAATGATTATAATGATTCTGAGGATCTTCAGGGATATTTAAAATAATTTTAAATTTTTTTAATTTCTCCAAGAAACCCCATCATAATAAATTACTGAACCATTACACTTTAACATATATTTCAGATCATCCAACTCAAGTTCGAAATTTGATCTATTCAATTCGTTTCGCACACTCAGAACTTGTGCGCATGATTGACTGTGTGTTCGTTCGTGTGTGTATTTGTCTGTATGAGTGTGTTCATGTATATGTGGGCGTGTTATTTTAACAAATTGCCCTAAAGTATTTGAGGAACATCGAAAAATTCAAAGACAATTCACAATTAAGAAAAAACCATCGAAAATTTCACTTGAAAAACTGCAAAATCGAGAGCATTTCTTAAGCATACCTATAAAAGGGGTGCTTCAGGGTTTTGGCATATCTACAACTATTAGCAAAATAATGTAAAATATATAATTATAATAAAAGGAGTAATTTTTCAATATCATCACTGCACTGTATTAAGTTCCCATATATCTTCTTGGAATCCTATTTTCCCATTCAATATTTTTGAAGATTATCATAAAATTTTTGAATATCATAAGTTAATAGATTTTTGATATTTCAATACATTAAAATATGTCAAAATTATCAGTGCACTCCCCGATTATTTCGCTCAGAGTTGTATATTTTCGAAATGCTCTCACAAAACTCACTCAAACTGTTCTCAACTCAAAAGTATTTCTTGGCAGCGCTTTATCAAATTGAATTAAAAATTTAGTTGTTGTTTTTCTTACTTTAATTGACTGTGGGCAAAAAAAATAATAAAATATTTAACAAAAATAGAAAATAAAAACAAGTAGTAACATATCGAAAAGAGTTCGATAAATATCGTTAATCGAGTTAATTGAGCAATTAATATCCTGTTCCTGTTCCTGTCTCTCACTCAAGTGCGAGCTCCCTCTCGCCTGCAGCTGTCTATATATGTATCTCTGTCTCACTTGCATATTCGCTGATCTCTCGATCTTTGAGGGGGACGGGGGTACTACCCTATTTATAATGCCACTTAACTAATATCGCATGAGACTCTCAAGACGTTGTAAAAACAAAACCAACAAACAAACATCCCACCCAAAGGAGGAGGCGCAACGAGGAGTGTACAAACATTTTGCCTTGGGGCTAGTACAACAACAAACTGACGATGATTCACTGTCGCGTCATGGTCACATTGGAGGAGCTGAACGAGAGCAGATCTGCCTGGTCAGGTTTGTCGCGCGTCGCATGGTAGGCCTCGCGTTCGCGATCCGGGAACTTGGTGGGCAGGTTGGGCGAGTGCAGGTTAACCTTGGCCTCGAACCTCACCCCGGCCACCTCCACCTCATAGTGCCCGGACAGCACGTACTCGTTGCTCACGGCCAGCTCGCGGCCATCTGCATCAAAATTGCGCACAAATCCCAAGCAGACCTGCTTCTCGAACGTATAACCATATCCGGTTGTCGTTGTCATTCCCACATAGACGCCATCACGGTAAATGGGCTCACCACCCCAGCACCACATGTCCACCTCGTGATCGTGATCGTTAAGCAGCAGCTGTACATACATCCGCTTGACGCCCTCTTCTCGCTGCTTTAGCAGTGCATCGCGTCCGATGAAGTCAATGGGTTTCTGCAGTAGAAGAAGAAGATTAAGCATTAAGCACACTCCAAGGATGCCCCGCCCGCACTACTTACATTGAACTTAACACGCCAGCTGCGTCCACACTCCAGTGGCGTTGTGAACGTATCCAAATCCTGACCCCAGAACGCGTAGAATTTCTCTATGCGCAGCGCACGCGTTGCATAGTAACCTGGATGAAGAAGGAGGAGAAAGAGATGCAATTTGATATATTGATATCTGATATATTTTATATATTGATATATTGATTTTTTGGTTTGATTTGATTTTGATATTTTCCATATATTTGAAGCATTTGATAAATTGATATATTTATATATTTGGTATATGATATATTCATATATTTCTAATACTTGATATTTTTGCTATATTTAATATTTTTGATATATTTACATATTTAATAAATTCATATTTTAATATATGATATATTTTATATGTATATTTGATATTTTTGATATATTTGACATATTGCTGATTAATACATTGAAATATTGTTGTATTGATGTAATAATGTAATATTTTGATGTTTTGATACATTGACATGTTGAAATATTTATAATATCGAAATTTTAATATATTGATAATGATATTTTGATATATCGATATATTGATATATTCATATATTGAAATATGCTGGCAACTGTAGCCTTCCCACTCACCTGCATGTTGAATCTGATACTTCTGTCCGGCCTGATGCAGACGGGAGTACACATGCAGTGCATACTCATTGGGTATATACAGCACATAGCCCAACTCCCCCGTGTGGGTGATGTTCAGCACACGAATACCATCGGCTAGGCCCACATCCAGTTCCTATCAGAGGAGCAGGAGCAAGAGGAGGACAAATGAGAGGCAAGCAGTAGAAGTAATTGTAAACTAAACTAAGGATACCATTGTGGTACACAGGGTCACAGGTCACAGGTTACTCCTGAGAGGGATTCAGCTGCCATTCTTCTGCCCCTCAATCCTCAAGGGAAGTCTCCTCTTAATGCCTTACCTTGTAGGTGAAGAAGGGGAAGCTCTTGGCTGTGAGATCAGTGTCGGTGAGCTCAGAGAGCAGGATGCGTGAATAGGGACCCAGTATGCAGATGGCGGTGTACATGGAGGTCACATCGGCCACATTGACCTTGGCACGCAGATGATTCGGCATATGCTTGCGTATCCAGCTCATCGAGCGCGTCTGCTGTATAGTGGGAGCAATCATCATGTAGCTACAATGAAGGAGTAATCATTAACGAGTCATCTATTCATCCCTTTATTCCTTGATGCGTTCATCTACTCACTGTCGCTCCGAGAGACGTGCCAGAGAGCAATCGTTCTCGTAGCCACCATTGGGGTTTTGCATGCCCGTGTGTATGATGGAACCCACTGCCACATCGACATCATTGGAGCAGAGATACTGCAGCAGATCCACGACCTCGTTGCCCTTGGACCAGAAATCGTATTTGGTGAACGAACTGTAGTCGGCGATTCCAATGCGCTCGCGGCAGGCGCGATATTCCGCTGCCACATGATCGAACCATGGAGGCTTGCCGAAGGTGCGAGTCTGTGCAATGCGGAAACGAGGCAAACCAAACTCATCTGAGAAAGAGAAGTAGAGAGGAAGACTGTCAAGTGATTACTTTAAAATAGATTCCCATACACACCTTGCTTGTCATTCAGATCAAAGTAGTTGGGTCTCTCATAGCCCATGGACTGGCCAAAGACTGCACCCGCCTCCTTAAGCTGCGGATAGATAGGCGACATGCGTAAATTGCGTCCTGTTTGGAACTCTTCGAAGGGATAGTTTATCTCGAAGTGTTTGCCCGGCGCCTCCTTGCAGCGATCCCTGAGGAACTTGCGATTGTTATGCAGTCCCAGAAATCGACTGATGTCCAGTATGTGCAGATCAAGATATGTTGAACCCTTTATTATCAGATCCGTTAACACGCGTCCAATGCCACCTGAAGCACTTACGCCCATTGTCTTGTTACCAGCTGCCACATAATAGTTCTGTATCTCCGGGGCCTCTCCCAGAATCCACTTGCAGTCTGGCGAGAAAACCTGCAGCGAATTGGTCAGTCGATCCAGGGAGGCATCACGGAACGAAGGCACACGCTGGAGCAACGCATCGAGCAGCTCATGGAAGTGATCCCAGTCGGGCGGATATTGGCGTGCTGTCTGCGAGAGCGGTATGACGCCATCCTCGTAGACCATCTTTGCCTCACGCTCGTATCCGCCAGCCAGAATGTGTCCCTCACATTCACGGAAGAAGATGCGTCCGTCAAAGTCGCGAACGAACGGAGTATTCGGGTCCAGCTGCGCGATGGGTTTGGTATGCAGATAATGATGCTCCACAGCCTTGAGGGGCACCTTCACCACGGGCTTGGAGAGCGTTCCCACCTCACGTGCCCAGAAGCCCGTGCAATTGACAAAGAACTCGCAGTCCACATCACCTGCTGTGGTCTCCACACGTGCCACCTTTCCATGATCACTGTGAATCTTCTTGACGGCACAATGCTCCACAATGCGCACGCCCAGACGGCGGGCCTCATCGATAAAAGCGCGACAAACTAGATGCGGATCACAGACACCGTCCTCGGGTATCCAAAGGCCTCCTTCGATGCCATCGAGGGAGATGAGCGGACAATGTTGCTGGCACTGCTCGGGTGTCAGTATCTCACAGTTCATGCCCCAGGCCACGGCCAGCGATTTCATGCGATGGAACGAGGTCATGCGATCGAAGTTCCTGGCCAGATTCAAGCTGCCCACCTGACGCCAACCGGTGGGCAGACCGCGCTCTGTCAGCTGCTTAATCAGATCAATCGAGTATTCCGCCAGCTTCAGCTCCGTGTAGCTGGGCTCAAAGCGACCGGCCAGTCCACACGCGCTCCATGGCAGCTCCCCGCCGACGGCGTCCTGTTCGATCAACAGTGTCTCAGCACCCCAGCCCTGCAGTCCCAGATGGTAGGCCACCGAGGCGCCTGTGATGCCGCCACCGCAGATGACAACACGCGCTTTTCCAGGCAGTTGCCCGGCCAGGTTTTCGTTCAGCTCAACAGCTTGATGAGGCTGGAATTTTCGCTTACTTAACACCTGCTCATCGGCTGGGTCTGCTGCATGGCCTGTGGCAGCGCTGCTTAGCAGGCGACGGCCAATCAGCTGTGTTCGTGTCCGTGTTCGGGTGATGACGTTGGCGTTAACTCCGCTGCTGGCGGCATGCTGACAACATGCGACGCCACGGAGTAACTTATGCATTGTTTTGTTGTTTTGATATTGTTGTTGGTGCCGACTTCTACTCTAAACTCTGTTTTTGTTATTGTCCCCAGCACAACGTATATCGCAGTTAGCTCAGCAGCAGTCGATGCAACTATCGATAGCCTATCGACATGCCGCCACCATCGGCAAAGCTGATGATGCCAGGGCTGCGCCAACTTTGCGCTCTTTGCGCAATTTTGCGCAAGAACATGGCGCGATGGCGCGAGAACAAAGAGGGAAATTAAATATCGCGTCTGTTGTGTATTTTAAATCAATTGTTATGCAATTTATTTATACGCTATGTAAATATAATTTGTTCACAACTGTTATATAATTATAATATTTCGTTTTTATTTAATTTTTATTATTTTTTTGTTGCATTTTGTGATTTTTATATTTTGATTTTAAAGCAGTTGCTTTCAACAATGGTTTATCTTTATCTTTATATTTATCTTTATCAATCAATCAATCATTACTGTATAATTCACACGATTTTGGTTTGCTTATATGATTTCATTTTGTTGCAATTGTAATTTGGTTTAACTACAACTACAAAGACGACATACATACATAGACGTACGCTGGGTTTGCCTTAAGACCTTAAGAGCTTAGAAATGTTAACAAATGTACAGACTTATATTGTTATTATATTAATATGCATTGAAAACGGTTTGTTTGTCACGTTGTTGTGAAGTAACAGGATTGGAGCATAAATAAACGCTATATATATCGTTTCGCATCGGAACAGTATTGCCACAAAACAGATGACAGTAAGTTAAATTGTTGTTAAAAAGGAAAGTGAAACATAAAATGGATTTGGTTTCTTTAAAATACGTTCTTAATTTATTTAAAATGGCGCACTCTAAAATATGTCTTGCTCTTACTTCTTCTTATGATCAATTTTGGATTATTTTGTGTTTTCTTCTTTTATATGTATATATATATTCTTCTTCCTCCTTATATATGCTCTTATATCGTTTCGCTTTTGTTATGTTTTCGTCGATTAAATCTGTTAAGTAAGAAAAAGTGCGCTAGTTTCTTGTCATAGCTAAAACGTCTAAACACTTTTTTGGAGTTTAATTGCATTTGTTTATTCGGTAATTATAATAATAATATTCATTTCTCTTTTATTCCTTTCTTTAGAATTAAATGCTATAAATAAGTATGTAAATACTTTCCTACTCAGTTTTTTGTTATTCATCCAGTTTTAAATTTTTATTTTCTTTTATTTTTTTTGGTATTTATTTATTCGCTATATTGAATTTCTTATGTGTGTGTGTTTGTGTGTTAAAAACTATTTTGGCCTTAAAGGGTATTACGCTACACGTTCTGAAACATTTTCCTTTTGCGGTATCCCAACAATATTCGATAGTGCAACAAGGAAAACAAAAAAAAACAATATGTATAAAAAGATTGTTTTTGTTTTCGTATATAAATTGATGTTGCAGTTCTCTACTTATAAGGTTTCAGATAAACCTACTTATATACAAGTATAAACAGCCTGTAACAATGGCCGTCGTGTCTGAAACTGAACTAATTTCGGTTTTTTGTTAACTTTTTTAATGTTTTTTTCTTTTTATATGATGACGTGGTGAGAGGAGGAAATAGGGATATGAAAGGGATACGAAATGCTCATGGAATGTTACTGTATTTTCTTTTCCTTTATACGTATATTATATCGTTTTTTGTGCAACAGTTTCAACGTTTGGTGTGTATGTGCGAGAAAGAGAGACAGATATAGAGATAAATAGAGTGAGAAAGAGCTAAGGAAGTTGGGGTCATCGTTTCCTATATGTATACCATATATACGCATGTATTGTATGTACAACTTGTGGCTATAGTTTATCGAAAGAATGTGGGACTGCAATTCTATCTTTATGCAAAATATTTGCCTTGTTCTTTCTTCTTTTTGTCAGTTTCTTTATTGTGTGTTTAACTTGCATCTGCACAGCAGAGAGATAAATTTTCTTATGCATTTCCATTTCAATTTCCGTGAGTTCTCTTGTAGGTTATTTCTTGCTTCGATCTTGCTATATGTACGTACGTATGTAACTGTATATATTTAAACTATATACGAGTATATATGGCTGTGCTTCAGAATTTTCCCTTTTGTTTTGTTTTGCTTTTTTTCGATTTTCACAAGTTCTTTTTTTATTTTATCATTTTCTATTTTTTATAGTGTTCAATTTGTTGTATAATCGTAATATGCTTATGTAATGTACATTAATTTCATTCATCATTTGTCCATGCAAACGTCTTTTGTATGTTTCTCTTGTGTATGGTATCGTATATGGTATCGTATGTTATGGTATGGTATCCGTATGGTATATGGTATGTATATATTTTGTATATAAAAGGAGCATATCGCATAACGCCTAACAAATTTCTCTTTAAATGCAGTTATTGACCTGAACAATCGTTAATAATATTAATTATATTATTATTGTTATTATTAATATACGTATTTACGTATTATATGTATGCATATAGTATGTATGTATTGTATTTATGTTATGTATGTATTTTTGTTTTTGTATCTTGTATATGTATCTTTTGTATATATATTTTCATTCATTTAGATTGTAAAATAGCTGCATTTTATGGCTTTTTTCATAAAGTTTCCTTTCTTTGATTTCTCTTATGATTTTCTTCGTTCCTTTTCCTTTATTGCTTTGCTGCAGTTCAACACTTTTCCACATTGTCACGTAAACTGGAATTTTAATTTTCACTTGTTTCGCTGTTGTTCTTGGTGTTTTCTTTGTGCTATATTTAATGCATATACCCTGGCAGAAGATTACGTTCAGTGAAAAGAGTTCCACACACACATAAGTTGCAGATATGGGAATCATTTCTTACGCATGCTGATGAGCCCTCTGCCGGGGTATTTAGATCTTCGGGTACCCGAAGTTAGTTATATTATTATGCTTTTTGTTTTTTGTATTTGTATTTGATTTGTTCTTCTGTAATCTTCCATTAGATTTCTGACGTCACAAAAATTACAAACGCTTTATCGCTGTCTCGCAACGGATTTTTAAATAATAAACAAATTGAAATTTATCAAGTCAAAAAAAAAAAAAAAATCAAAGTAATAAGGAGAGGGGGTTGGTTAGCGGGAGGATTGGGGAATAGCGGGAGAGGAGGCTTATGTGCATAAATAAATAATTATAGCTTAATTTTACTTAACAAGGCTCCGGCTAACTTAGGCATAAACAAATTTATAACTAAATCTTTATATATAGTTTATATATATATATATATATATAGTGTATATATATATATATGTGTATATGATTGTATGATTTATAGTGTATAGTGTAAAAAAAAGGTATTACGTTCGATAATTACATATAACAATAGGCAACAACACGGAGCAAAATTGGCGGTATTCGGTTTGTTTTTTTTTGCTTTTTCTTTTTTTTTTTCTTTTTTTATTCGGAGAGCAGCTGCATCAATCGCAGGTTCAGGTGGCAACTGTAACATAGTATACTGCATATATATATATATTGCAAGAACCAAGGAGGCGTGGCATGTACAAGTGTGTGTCGTGTCTGTCTTGGTGTTGTATGTGTGCATGATTGTGCGTGTCTGTCTGTGTGTGCGTCTGTCTGTGTCTGTGTGCATTTGCATGAGGCACGGCTTGTCGAGTTGCGCATGTTGCATGTGGCATGTGGCAACCCTTTTTTTGATTTCAACATTTTTCACTTAATTGAACAAATTTTCTTCGTTTCTAAATTACAAATCGCTAGAACAACATTTACTTTCACATGGGGATACACAATGGAAAACAGTTTTGCGTGTGTGTTGACAGGGTGTGTGATTAAGGGGTGGGGGGTGGTGCTGCTGGTGGTGTGGGTGGGTTACACAGGGTGGTGCAGGCGGTTCTATAAGCTACGGTTCAACTCGTTTCATATCTCATTATTATTAGAAAATCCGCAACGCACGTTGGCTCCAACGCTGTCGTCGTCGTCGAGGGTGATGTTGCTGCTGTTGTTGCTGCTGCTGCTGTTGTGTTCAACGTGTGCGTCTTCTACGCGCAACTCCACCGCCTCCGTCGCCGTCAATGTTGCTGCCAACTTGTCGCGGGCTGGGCAATTTTTATGACGTCTCTAAAAATCATACTTTGAAGGTTTTCTCGCGCCGCTGCTGCTGCTGCTGTTGTTGTTGCTGCTGCTGCTGCTGATGGTGGCTGCGATGCGACGACTGTTGCTGCTGTGCACTGCCATTGGCTGCCAGCAGACTCATTGATCCTGCACTGCAGAGTGCCGCCACATCCTCGCTGGCATAGCTGGCAATGCGATGATCCGAGCGTGATCTCTCGCGATCGTGAGTGCGATGATGATGTTGCTGCTGCTGTTGCTGTTCACTGGCAGCTGCTGCTGCTGCTGCTGCTGCTGCCGCTGCTGCTGCACTGCCGCCATTGCGTTTGGTTGTTGCTGCCTGCTGCTGCGAGCGACGATTGCCAAGACGCTTCAGCTCGTAATCGCGTGCATCAGCAACATCGAAGGTAGCAGCACGTTGCTGCTTGCCATGACGTTGTTGCTGCTGCTGTTGATGTTGCTGATGTTGCGACTCGTATTGCTGCGGACAGTACTCATCGTACTCGTGGTCATCGCATAGATTTGCATTGCACGGCGGCAACTGTGGCTGCTGCTGTTGATGTTGCTGCTGCTGTTGGGCGCGATGCTTCTTGGGAGGCAGCGGTATGGGCGCCTGCTGTGTCTGTGTGCTGGCTGATGAGGCAATTGTTGCCGCCGCTGCGTGCAGCGCCGTTGATGTTGTGCCCGTCGAACAAGTCGTTGTACGTCGCACAACATCAACGCCGCCGCCGCAGCAGGCGCACTCCTACAATTCCGTTACAGAATACAGATCGTTGCTGGCATGTGCGACCGATGAGGCTGCGCCGCCGGCAGCAACAGCAGCTGCAGTGGCGCCACGCTTCAGTGAGCGATAGAAGAGCGCCTGTTGCTGCTCCACAAGCAATGCATGTTGCTGCTGCTGCTGTTGCTGATGGTGTTTGCTGCTGCTGCTGCCTCCACCTCCACTGGTTGTGCCATGATAGTTGTTGTTGTGCTGTCGCTGCTGCTGCTGGTAGAATGCTGCTGCCTGCTGTTGCTGCTGCTGTTGCTGATGGTAGGTACTGCTGTCGTAGGAGTGCTGCTTCTTCATGCTGCTGAGCATCTGCTGACCGCCATATTGCGACTGTTGCTGCTGCTCAGCGTAGCTGCGCGCATTGTCCAAAGTTTCAGCACGACGAGGTCGCTCACGTTCCCTCTCTCTCTCCCTCTCACGCTCACGCTCGCGCTCCCTTTCTCTTTCACGCTCTCGCTCTCTTTCACGCTCCCTTTCTCTGTCACGCTCTCGCTCTCTGTCTCGCTCCCTCTCCCTCTCTCGCTCGTAGCCAAAGCTGGAGGATTGCTGCTGTCGCAGGCTGGCGGACTTGGGCGGCAGCGTCTGCATGTGGTTCGCATTGCTGGCATCTCGCGACGCCTTGTGTCGATTCTTGGGCGGCAGCGAAGGTGGCTGCTGCTGTTGTTGTTGCTGAGCAAGTTGCAGCTTCTGCTGTGCCGCAGCCTGTGGTCGCTGCAACGAACGATACTGCCCCAGCGTGGCGGCACACAGCGGCTGCGAGGAGATCTTCGACTGAGGGGCGGCGGCGGGCGTGATGCTGGTGGGCGACTGCACGGGTATCTCCGGCAACGGCTGATTAACTATGGAGGCTGGATTCAATGAGCGTTGCACGCGTGGCGCTGCTGTTGGCTGTTGCTGTTGCTGCTGTGCTGTTGCTGAGGGATAAACGCCGCTGCTCTCGATGCTGTAAACGGCTGAAGGCGGCAATATGTGCGTTGTCGGTGGATGATGCTGTTGCTGCTGCTGGTGTTGCTGCTGTTGCTGCTGCAGCTGTTGCAGTGCCAACAACTGTTGCTGTTGCTGCTGCTGCAGTGCCAGCAATTGTTGCTGCTCCTTGGCATAGGAGCTGCCCACGCCGGTGGTGCCTGGTATTTCCGTAAAGGTGTTGACTATCTTTGGCTTGGGTGGCGGCGGTGGCGCGGGCTGTGGCTGCAGCTGCAACTGTTGCTGTTGTTGTGGCGGCGGTGGCGGTGGTGCTACTGCTGCCAACACCTGCTGCTGTTGCTGCTGCTGTTGTTGTTGGAGTTGCTGCTGCTGCTGCTGCAACTGCATTTGCAGCTGTTGCTGCTGCGACGGTGCTTGCTGCTGCTGCTGTTGCTGTTGCAATGCTGCTGTCACACTGCTGCTGCTGCTGTGCTGCGGCACAAGCATCTCCTGTGGCAAACAGTCCGCCTGCTGGCAGTAATCTTTCGACACGGTGGCTATGGAGGGCGTCTTGGCGCTGCGCAAATTGGGCGACGGCGAGGCGCCCTTCAACGAGCCACCGTAGCGACCGACATGACGCAGTGTGGCACACTTGTTCGCCGTGGCAGCAGCAACAATGTTCAAATTGTTGTTGCCACGCACCGCCTTGGGCCCGATGCTGATGTACTTGGGATCAAAGCGGTTGAAACTGTTGTTGGTCACGTCTCGCGGATCACGATCGTCGCCCATCAATGCATCAGCATCGAGACCATTTCCCGTCGATTTGCACATTGCATTTGCCGTCTGGGCGGACAGCACGGAGCGTATGGAGCTGCCTGTGGAGCGTGGCAAAGTTGCCGATGCGAATATGTTCTTCAATGTGCTGGTGCTGCTGTGATGTTGCTGCTGCTGTTGCAGTTGCAGCTGTTGTTGTTGCTGCTGCTGCTGCTGTAGTTGCTGCTGTTGCTGATTGATGTTGCTGCTGTTCAATTGCTGCTGCTGCTGCGTGTTGTTGCTATTGCCTGCATATGCGCTGCAGGCAAGCGAATCTCAGTAAAAGTCGTTCGATTCCAGCGTCTTACACTGCTTGCTGAGCGTCGCGTATTTGCCGTTGTTCGGCCCGGGCATGTACGACGCCGACTGTTGGTGATGCGACGGCAACCTACCGAGCGTATGGTGACCGGATCTGCAATGGGAGAAGGAGGTGGAGTGTAAGTAACAACAGTGACAAGACAAGGCAGCCAGTCTGAGTTTCGGGTTAACTTGATTGCAGCATTTAAGGGGGTAGTCAGGCGTGGATTAACTTTTTGAGGTTAGGTTTTGATCTTGAATTGGAACTTTATCTTTAGCTTGATCTGGTATTATGATTTTATGTTCCCGACAAGTAAGGAAGGATACCTTCGGTAAGTTTTGCCTTCAGTCTCCATCGATAATTCCTATATTAGCTATATATTACTATATATATCGGTACTGTAATATATATATATATATCTGTTATATATACGTATGGGTCCTATATAAACTATATATGTCTCTACTACTTTTGTATCTATATTTTATATGTCTGTGCTATATATATATATATACATATATCTATATGATATATATATCTGTACTATATCTGTATCTGTAATTTTCAGTGTGTCATTACATTATTCATATTCATCATTATCATTATTCATCATACAAATTATAATTACTATATCCACCTAATAGATCTTTATACTCATTATATCTCATGAATGCTTTAGGATATAGTTAACCAATTTAAATGAAATTAAAACAATAAAAACGGGTAGCTGTGCAATTTAATTAGTAGTTTAATCTTTGTTAAGGTGCAATGTTTTGATAAGCAATACAAGTTTAAAACAAATTATCCGATTATGGCCAATTTCAACCTAGATCAGCTATATGTTATAGTGGTTCGATAGTTTGATAGCACATTGAAGGCAGAATGGAAGACAGAGGGGATAAGTTTGATGGGAATAACTTGAAAAACAACCTAAATTAGTATATATACGATAGATTTTATATATTGGGACTAATTTCGACCTATTTACAGACTATGGCAGTAAACAGCATGTGTGCTATCAGACTAAACAGACGGGTTACTTCGACTTCCCGTTGGAGTTCTTTTCTTTAATTTTATAGAAATTTATTTTTAGATGCATGACTACCCCTAATGCAGGGTTGGTTAAGTGGTTCGTGTGTGCGTTATGCGTTTTGGGGGCGTTGTCCTTGTACGATATTCACAGATGTATCTAATTACATATGATATGTCATGTCTTTCGTTCTGCATATGTGGTTAACTCTATATGAATGATATGTATGTACACATATAGGAGAGTATGTCTCATGCAGGTGAGCGTGGCCTAGTGCAGAGGGCACACAACAATTCAAAATACAACTACAAAAACCAAAACTCAAATACAAAAGAAAACAAAAGACAACGACATAATGTACGCAGGACAAACGAAAGAAAAAAAATCAAAATCAAAATGGAAAATAAAATGAAAATCGAAATAAATAAAATGATGTGGCACTATGAACTAGACTAGGATAAAACTAGAACTAATCGAACCAAGGATTAAAATCAAAAGGGGGAATGGAGATGGGAAAGGGAGGGGTTTATAAGAAATCAAAGATCATCATGCCTTGTGCCATGCACCATATCATAGCCCGGCGGCGGCGACGGCGATCGTTGGCTGCCAGAGGAGCGAGGCGGTACCGCCGTCGACGCCACCGCCGCTGATGTGGTCAAGTTAGTTCTATGCTGTGTATTGTTGTGGTTGTAGTGGTGGTTGTTGTTGTGGTGGTGGAGGTGGTGGTTGTTGTAAGTTGTTGTAGATGATGTATTGTTGCTTGATGAAGGTGATGCCAACCCTTGTCGCAATCCCGCCGTTCCATTCCTATATGGTCCGGCACCATTGCCCGCTCCAGCCAAACTGCCACTACTAGGCAATGTGCCCGTATGTCCAGCTCCAGACATGCCGCCACCACCAGCACCAACAGCCACGCTGCCACCCATGGGGCCACCATGTGCCTGCTGATGATGCAACAGCGTGCGATTGATGGTGCCCGTGCTCATGGGCGCCGTGGGCGATATGCTGGCACTGGGTGCATTCGAGGCGGGGAACAGTGGCGCCGTCTCCGACTTGTCGCCATCCATGGTAGGTCTGCAACGGAAGTGGAAGCATTAGCTTGGGTTTTACTTGAGTTGCACAAACGACATTTACCGCTTGCTCAGATATATCCAGGCATGCGAGTCGGCATAGACCAGTATAGTGAGCAGAAACGAGGTGAGCAGCCCGGCCACCATCATCAGACTCAGACCGAGTAAGCCCCCACCGCAGAGTCCCTGCAGTGCCTCGGCATAATGCCGATCTATGGCACGTCTATCGAGTGTGGCCGAGAGTTGTGTCAGATTGCGTTTCGTCTCCTCCAGATCGTTGTCCATGGCGTGCAGTGTGCGCTGTATATCGATGCGTGGATACGTGTCCTGGCTCATGCTAGATAAAGAGAGAGAGAGAGAGAGAGAGAGAGTAAAATTAGAGAGAGTACATTAGCTGCTGGCTTAGTGATTGCTACAGCTTCTTCTCCTTCACTTACCGTTGCATCATTTCAACGCTCTCACGGGCACGTTCCACTAGATCGCGTGACTCGTTGAGGCGCAGTATGAATCGATTTCGCAGCGTGCCACAGTTTAGGAAGTAGACATAGGGACTGCGCTGTAAGACAGAGACAAAGATTAAGTAAACCCGCTCGATATTGACAAGTGCGTGCCACTTACCATGCCCACCTGGCGACACATGTACTCATGGGGGCGCATACAAAAGTCACCGGCTGCAACACTGGAGGCCAGATAGATACCGGCAAGTAGCCAACAGATGATGATGCAGAACAGACCCGACACACTGAAGAAGATGAGGGTGCAGCGGGAACGACGGGCGACACCAATGACAAGGACAGTGCACAGAAACAGCAGGAGCGTGAGGAATGCCAAGGTCGCTGGCCAACGTATCGATTCGTATAGTTCCCCCAGCTGTAACAAAGAGGAGCATGGTTAATAGCGGTGAGAGGAGGGAGGGATAGACAACAAAAGCTCTCCTGGCTCTGTCACTCACGTGTAGTATGCCCATCAGGGAGGTCTCGTTCTCGCTGCCCTTGGTCTTCATGAAGTACAGCACCATATTGTCCAGTGAGGTGACCGCACGTGAGGTATTGTCCCGCACCAGACGGGATGTCTCGATGAGCAGCATGACGGCCGTCTGATTGTACTGTGTCTTCTCCACCTGGTGCCCCACATTGTGTGACAACATTTTCGTTTCGAGATCATGCTTAATGGTTTCAGTCTGCAATAGGTTAAAGAGTAAGAGAAACAATAGGTTAGTTTATCAGGTTAAAGAGTAAGAGAAACATTAGCTTGGCTAATCACTTGCAGCCTTAAAGAATTCAGTGCTTCGTTCTTCTTTCTTCTTCTTCAAACATTAGCTGAGCTTATCACTTTAACCCTTAAAGAGTTCAGTTCTTCTTTTTTTTTCTTCGTTTTTTCAATCCATTTTCAAGATTTATCCTCAGCGTAAATGCCTTAAGCTGTCGCAGAAAGTTTAGCGAGCACATTTCGTTTATTTTAATATTGTACATGCTCTAAGCCGTCAGCAAAGTTGCCCTGGAGAAACAGAGAGTCTATGGGAAAGTTTCGTCAAGTAGATGTAATTCGAATAGATTAAAGTTGACTTTGCTTGCAAGATGTTGTCGTGTGTGATTATGGCAACGATATGCTTACCCCCTTTTCAACCCGGCACTACTCAACGCTCCCTGCTGCTCCTACTCCCTCTCTCTCTCTCTCTCTCTCTTACTCTCTGTTTCTCTCTCTGCCATTGAGAGTCAGCCAAGTTTGCCAAGGGTTCGGCTTTGTTGTCCATTACTTAAGTCCTGAGCTGACTCACAGCAGGTGAGAGCAGTTCAAAAGTTAATGACCAAAAATGGGTAAAAAGGGAAAATCCTCACAGCCCCCACAATCCACTCCTCTGCCGCACACACACACACAACCACAGCGAGACGGCGCAGACAGACATGCAGCTGGTAAAAACAGGAACAAAGGACCAAAACGTTGCACAAACATATAAATATAGTTTTTTACCGTAATGCTTTTGCTTCCGCACTTGTGCTGAGCTTGGAGTACAGACACACACACACACACACACACACAGGGAGAGAGCAGGCAGGGAGACAGAGAGGGGGAGAGAGAGCGCAAGGCAGACATGAGGATAACATAGCAGAGCGGCGTAGGGTCGAGGGCTCCTGCCTAAAAGCAGACTACGCTCGCACGCACGGGCGTGTGCCCCCCTACGGTGCTTTGCTCCATTTACTCACACTCCTCCTTCTCCTACCACTCCCTCAGTCTCTGTCTGGCCGGCTCTCACACATATGTGTGTGAGTGTGTGTGTGTGTAAGCTTAGGCCTGCGCCTAGATAATTAATAGCGTTTTACTTAAGAGCCAAGCAATGGCAGCCATCTGTTTGGGCCACAGCATCGTCTTGTCCGCACCTCGCTACCTAGCTAGTTCTACAACTCCTCCTCCTCCTACTGGTCCTACTCCTGTTACTGCTACTGCTCCTGCTCTTCTCCTCCTGGTCCTACTCCTGTTACTGCTACTGCTCCTGCTCTTTCTTCTCCTCCTGGTCCTCCTCCTGTTACTGCTCCTGCTGTTCCCCTGACTTTGTGCCTTGCCTCTGCGCTGTGCGCTCTCTTAACCTTTTGCCTTATCGGCTTCTTTTATGTACCACACACACACACATAGGCAAATAGTAGGTGTATGTATGTGTGTGTGTGTGAGTTGACAAAGTTTATGAATAGGCAAAAGCAAAAACATGTTAACCGCGCGCCGTCGTTCTCATTTCTTTTTCTCTTTCCCTCACTAGAGATGGCCAGATATGGCAGAGTATTCAAGACAGTAGATTATCCGTAGATAATCGAATATCGATAGGCGCAATAAGGAAATGAAAAGCCAACAAGGCAACTAAGCCACAAGAAACGACATTGTTTAGAAAGTTAACAAGAAAAACAAAAAAAAGGACTTTAACGGACTTTAACTGTACAAGAACTTGAGCAGCAGTTACTTAATCATTGAATTGATAATTAATCGATAGTTAGCAACACATAATTTGTGCAACCCTGTGCACATGCCGCGTCTTAGTCGCATTGGTTTTTAAAGTGAAATTAACTAAACTGCAAGAAAATGGAAGTTGACAATCTGAAATTACTATCGGAAGTACAAAAGCGTCGAGCTTTGTGGACCAAATTCAAGGATTACAACGAAATGCAGTGGCAGGAGGTCGCCCATGTTATGCACGTGAGTGGTAAGAAACTTCTTCAACTCCTCTGGGGCCGTAATTTGTTTAAAACGTTATTGCTATTCTTCTGTTTTTCCCTTAGTGCATGAATGCAAGAATCGTTTTCGGGTGCTTCGTAATATTTATCGCTCTGAAATACGAAGTCTACAGCAGAAGAAAACCAACAGTTCGAGCTGGCCATACTTTGGAGCCATGGAATTTCTACGCTCCACCGTGGATCCCAATAAACTGGTGCCCTTTCCTCCACAGCCCTTTGGCATCAATATCAACGAGGTTTTGGTCATTGAAAATGGATCGCAAAATGCTGCTCAACAATATGATCTTTCGTTTGCGTCCAATAACGATGTCGATGCTCATTTTCTTTTGGGTATTTTGCAACACATCAAACAATTCTCCAATGAGAAAAAGTTTAAATTTCGTACGGAAGTTAGTCGCATTTTGATGGACCTCAATCATGAAGGGCATTAGAATCGGTCGGGGAACTTACTTTGTTTTGAAACATAAATTATAAGATAAAGTTATATACAAATGAAACAAATAATTGCTTGTCTTCCTTTTGCTTCACAGGGCAGACAGAGAGATGAAAGTACAGGGTATACTGAGCACTTGAACTAATACAGGGCTGCATCTTTAAAATTGTTTATATCGATAGTTACGTAACTTCTTTGCTAACAAATATCGATCGTGAAAAACTTACATAATGCTGCTCATTAAAGAAACTTCTTTTAACAAACACTGTTGCTCATTAAATAAACTTCCATTTACTAACGCTGCCTTACAGAGGAGACAAAGAAGATGCCACGCAGTACAGGATGCACTGAGAGAATTGCATCTTCTGCATCTCTTGTTTATTATATCGATAGTCAGGTAAGTTAGGCAAGTTCATTCTATGTTAAGCTAGTAAATATCGAACTTGGCAGGAATATTAAGCTGCTCATTTAAAGAACTTCCATTTACCATCACTGCGGCATTTTTATTCATTTTGCCTAAATGCTTCCACAGCACTTACCTGTCGTTTGAGATTGAGCACAAGACCCTCCACCTGTTTGCCAGAGCTGAAGGCCTGCAGCAAACCGTTGTGGAAATCATCGTTACCATATAAACCTAAAGTAGAAGAAGAGAATAATAGGATTAGCATCGGAAGCAATAAGAAGTAGAAGATGAAGGCTTTCAAAGAGGGACAACAGCATGGGTTGAGTACTATAAACAAGAGAGCAAACCAGAGTACGGTTGAGAAGGAGGGAAGCAGGGACTATGTAGGAATTGCCAGCTGTTTTTCAACGTTTTGTTCTAATCTAATCTTCATTTATCTGTTCAAAAAGGACGTGCAAAACAAGCTGGCAGGGAAGAAAACTGAAAACAGAGAGAGATTTGCATGAAGGAGTCCTTTCAAAAGATTACGCCAGGAATCACATCTATATTATCATGCATACATATATCACACGTGAGTCTGCCCTATTACCTTTTGTTGATCTATCTCATGAGTTAACTACATGCTTAATTATAACCCACTCTCTACCCCCCCGTTCTCCATCGAAGCTCTTGTCGGCAGAATGCAAAGCGAGCGCACACGCATTTCTGAGTCAATTAAGAGCGCTAATTAAATTATTATTTTATTATTGCGAGCGGAGGTTGGTTGTGGATGTGAATGTGGATTATAATGATGGCAGAGTCGAGAACGGCGGCTATATGCCAGTTGCTTCATTACTCGTATGTTGTGCGCTACTCGACTCAGCTCGACTCGACTCGATTCGACTTGGGGCGTTACCTTTACCCATTTGACATACTTCGGTCGAATGGGCAAATTAAGTGCTCGCTTTGAATTTATTATTGCTTTTTTCCCTTTTGCTGGGGCCTGACACTTGACGCGACTCTGGCGGAGGCGGCAACGGCGATCGCGATTGCCCGCCCATGCGACAGCGAGAAAGAGAACTCCAACGTCTGCAGCGGTACCCCCCCAATGCCTTCACCTTCTCCCCCTGCAGACCCTACGCCCTATGGCCATAAATCCAGATACGTGCCAAAGCCACAGCCGCCACACGTAATGGAGCAATGCAACGGCTTTTGGCTAATTGCCAAGTTAAACACGCGACGGCGACGTGCTCCGGGCCCTGCCCCTGTCCAGGAGAGAAGGGAAGTGGGGGGCACCAGTCCGTATGCGGACGGGTTCAATGCACCGCATCAGTTACTTACCTAGTCCAATGGCCGCGCAGGTCATCAGCGTGATTATGACCAGGGAACAGCTCTGGCAGCGCTGGGCGCTTGGCTTCCTCTGCTTGCGATCGCAGCAGCGCGTCAGCAGATACAGCAGCAGCCCGAGCAGCGAGAGGATCAGTAGGCCGGCGGGTATGGAGGCCAGTATGCCCAGGCTCTGAAAGAGGTAGAGAGAGAGGGAGAAAGATGATTAGTAAGTGCTTATCGATAACAAATTGATTTATTTTTGTTGAACTGAGCATTTGTTTAGTTTCATGTTATCGATAATATATCGATTGATCGACAATTAGTCTAAGAAAAGTTATGTCACTATAAGAAATGGGATCTCAGCAATTAGGCATATGATTAGATTATTGTGACCGATAACAAATCGGTTAACAGCTATTTCAATACCCCATAAGTTAGCTTTATCGATAACATACCGATTGATTGTTGTACAATTAAAAGAAATATAAACTAAAAAGCTAAGCATCTCATTTACTTGTTGCTATCGATAACATATCGATTAATATTTACTGCACAAATCAAAAAAACAAAGCTCTAGCAATACAACCCTATCACATTTAAAGTTTAAACGGCATTTACTCTGCCTAATTAGGATAATCGATAACAAATCGATTAATAGTTATTGCGCAAATCAAAAGAAATGTAACCTTAGCAATGCGACCTTATCAAATTAAAGTTAAAACAGCATTTACTCTGCCTAATTTGCTGCCAAAAGTAAAAGCAAAAGAAAAAACTCCTAAAAACGTTGGCGATAACAGTTAAACGGATAAAGGGATCTGATTATCATGCTTAAAGTGTCAGTTGAATTTCCTTTCCTGTCCCAGAATTGACTTATCCTTGCACTGCTAACAAATCTACTGACCGGGATAAACGAAACGGGAAATGGTACGGCAAGGGAAAGAGGAGGGGGGCACCTAAAGAAAAGGACCCCAACACCACCAAAAATTTGTTTCTGGGTATTGAGTGGAACTTTTAATTGAATAACTTGCAGCTCGTTTTCTGCTGTTTGAGTTCCCCGAGTTGTTGTTGTCGCTGTTCTTGTTGTTGTTGTTGTTGTTGCTGCTGTTGCCACTGACGCTGCTGTTAGTTGGCTGCTCTGCCAAAAAAAAAAAGAAGAAGGAAGGACGAAGCCGAAAACGAAGCAAAATACGTACAAAAATACGTCTGCAAAGTTAATTTTTTGTCGCTGGGACCCGGTTGGGGCAAGGAATTTAATTGAATTGGCAACACTACGCCTGGACAACAACAAAAACGATGGTGAGAACAACAAGGAGCTGGCAAAGTTTTGGCCAGAGTTGCCAGGGCAACACACACCGAAAGAGACTCATCGGCGTAACAGGAGTAAGCAGAGGCTAACAGGGTAATGTCGCTGCCCAAACGGAAAAGCAACGGCATTAAAAAACCGTTGGCTCGACGGAAATTTCATTTGCCCTCATTAAAAACTAAGTGAACACACAAAAGCAAGAGCTGATTACCTCGACGGTGATGATACCCTGCGGGGATTAAGGGATATTTATGAAAAATGAAATGATGTCTTGGAGTTTGTAATGACAATTTTGAAAAGGAATCCAATCAATACTAGTAGATATTCTTTGCAGTTTGAGGCCTTATCCAACACTTACAAGGGATTGCGTACATATATCTATGGGAATCAATGATATATACTGCTAATCTAGAAAAAGGACTTTAAAATCTTTTCATTTCGGAACTGAATCCATTCAATATTAAACGATTTTTCTTATTGAAATTCTTTGCAGTTCTCGGTCTTATCCAACACATACAACACCTTTTTCTTACAGTTTAATTCAATTATACTGATAAAATATCCTTATACGTGTATTTCTCTGTTTCAGCTCACAACGGCACCTATTTAATATCGCAAAATATTTACCTTGAATTCTTTGCAATTTTCGGCATATGCCTTGCAAATTTCATCAACACCATCATCCTACACATGCCCACAATCTACATAAATGTCTCCTCCTCTCGCATGATACCTGGCATATTCTACCGTGTAAGCATAATGGAACAGGGTGTACAAATATTCATGCATATGTATCCAATTTGGAGTGTCTGCGTGGGTGTGCATATGTGTGTGCGGGGGACAGGCCGGGGCTGGGCCTCTGCTCGAATTACAGACCAAGTTATTGGACACCAAATGGTTTCCGTCTCCAAACTCTGGCGGCAGGCAGCACGACTCATGACCATGAGTCAGCGGATCGATCGCTGAGAATGGCACTTGAGATACCAACAGAAACAAAAACAACAACAACAGCAACACCAACAAGGGAGCAACTTAGGTAGCCGAGTGGCAGAAGAAGAGGAGGCACAGCCAACTTGGCTTGTCAATCAAGTTCAATCAGAATGGAAGCAGTCTACAAGTGAGTGTATGTACGTGTGCCTGTATGCGTGTGTGTTGCTGATGTTGCACAGCTGTTGTCGCTGGACAGCGGCATTAGGAGATTGCCAAAGGACTCTCTAGGCACTGACGCATGGGGCATGTGGCATATTTATTATTTATATGCATGCCTAGAGTCGCCTTTTTCCACTTGCAACGTGCAAATAATCATTAAAGCAAGCGACTGCCCTCCATCCCAGGCCCTTGTTGTTGCCACTGTTGTAGCTGTTGTTGGTGTTGTTTGCGTGTCCTCGCAGTTGAATGACACTTGAGCGTGCAGCCGGCATAAAGCGTACATACGTATGTATATAGGCATATACTATAATTCCACTTGCAGCCACACCCCCCGCCCTCCGCTCAGCCCCATTTATCGCCTGCCTGCAAAATGAAGCGAATATTTGGCGCGACAGCACAAACAACAACAATTAAAGAAGGCTACAGATGGGTAGGCTCGACTCTAACATACTCTTCAACCAAATAAGAGAACTAATATGTGGATAAACTTATTTAGTAGACAGTATTACAGACAAATTAGACAAATTTACAGTTGTAAAAGGGCGGTAGGCGTGGCAGCCACTATTGAAGCCTATATATATCTGAATATGATCAATTGATAACTTTATGCCAAATTTTGATGCCCTTAGCACCGTTCATTGCTGAGATCAGCGCGTTCATACAAACAGAACTGGCTAAATGAACTTCTTCACATCTTCTGCCATTCAGTGACAGTTACACACAGTTAACACATCCCCTTTGGACCATGTAGGGTATAAAGAAAGAGCCCCACAATAAGCCTGCAGTACCCGCAGTATTCACAGCATAGACAACCCTTTAACCCCCTGCGGGCCCTGTTTAACCCTTTTGCTTGGGCGCTGTGCAAACGGCGCTAAAAATGGCAAATTACGCGATGGCGGACAACGACGCCGTTAAATTGAATTAAATCAAAGCAAATTGCCAGCAACATCATCAGCAGCAGCAGTAGCAGGCAGTAGTAGCAATAGCAACGACAACAACCTTGGAGCTATGACGCCCTACCCCAATCTCGCTTCCGCCCTTAACCCCGCTCGCCTCTCCGTTTGTGCTTGTTTACCCTTGCACAGTGCATCCAATTGAGAATTGGAGCTTCGAGAGACGAGAATTGAATCTATGGGAAATGTGTGAAATTTGGATTGAGCAAACACAGCATTCGCATCAGAGACGCAGTTAGATATATGCACATACTATAACTACCTTCATCTGTACATACATACATACATATCTATGTACTCCATGTAACTAGTGTTGTTTGCAGAGCGCAATGTATGCTGAATTAGCAGTTGGTAATTTTTGGAACAGCGAAAAGTCAACAATGTTTCTACCTGTTCGCAATTGGCAAATCGACAACGAAAGAATCGCCGGTATAAGCACTCTAATGACAAGGAATACTCAGTATCTCAGTGTATATGTGAGTTGTTACTCTCTATGAATTAATATTGTACACAAACGGGTATTATATCAACTTTAGCATGTGTGCTTACGTGTGTGTGTGTGTGTTGTCTTTCTAGCACTACGCTAATCTCAGATGAATTACTAACCGTGCGCGTATTATTATCTTTATGAAGTATCGTACACTGGTACATATACGCATATTCTTTGATATCGTTTAGCACTACAGCTTGGGATAGCAGCAGTACGAGTGAGTAACAATGAATCAAATAAATTTACACACATTGGAGTTGAACTTACAGATAGTTTATCTATTAGAGATCAATTCGGAAAGGGGGTGTTCAAAAAGGAGCTTTTCAGCACGATCACTAAGCATTGCTACGTTGTCGATAATTATCGATTGCAAGATTCATGGCATTACTGTGCTATCGATAACTCAGGTGTAGACTATCGATTGCAGCCCGATACATATGATCTTTTGCTGAATTATGCACAAAGAGTCAAACCCCATAAGGCAGGCAACAAACAACAGTTGGTGAGTTATTGATGACATTAGCTGGAAGAGATAATAAATGCTGCATACGATTTTTACTGTTATTCAGGCAGCAAGTTGGCAGCGCTCTTTGTCGCATAAATTGCAGATGGAGTCGAGGGAAACTTTCATATTTGAAATGCAACATGCTTAGTTGTTGTTGTTGGTGCTGCTGTTGTTGCTGTTGTTGTTTTGGGGCCCGGTCTTGTGTCTTTGGTTTCTTTTTGGATCGAGGGGAATAAACGTAGGCGTTGCTTATGGACAGACGCTCTATAACATTTTATAGCTGCTACGGCACTTCCCGGTCACCCCCCTCACCACTCCACCCCTTCCTCTCGCTCTGAGCGTAGCCCCGAAATTAGAACGTCACCATTGCCGTTGAGTGCGATGCGATGGAAAACCAGTTTCCCTCGAAATGCCCTTTAGCAAAGGCAGCAGCAGCAGCAACAACAGCAACAACAACAGTTATGAGTGGGGAAGTGTGTGTCTACGGTTACGGTTATGAGAACGATATGGATACGTATGCAAGTGTGAGTAAATGGGATATGTACGTATAGCAAACGGGCTTCAGACAGCCGACAAATGCGACATAATATCAGAATGAGCCTCAGTTATGTGACGAGCCGCTTCCGGGGCATGCTGTGAGGGTCTCCACTCCTCCCCCACCTCTCCCACTCACACTTCTACTGTCCCTTACTCGGCGACTGCAATCAGCATTTCACAATGCACAAAGCAACGCAATCTGAAGGCGATGATAGCTCTAACAGAATCAGAATGCAAAAAAAAAATGAAATAAAATTCTGAAACTGAAAACACAACAAGAAAATGGCAGCCCCCAAGGGTGAGGAGGTAGGGAGAAGGGGAGGGGGGGTACTGCAGACACATGTGTTTGCACAGACGACAGAATGGGAACAGATTGTTGCAACGCTTAAGACTAAGCCAAGGATCCACACACCGAGAAAGAGAAATATATAGAGAAAGACACGCTCGGTACATGTCCAGGGATTCGCCGTGGGATTCAGTTTTGTCAGTCAGCTGCTCCTAGAAACGGAAACGTCAGCACGAGCACGAGCAGCACAAAGCGCACAGGAAGCGAAGCCGACAAAGTCCCAAACTACATCAACCAACTCAATGCAACGCACAACTAGAAACTACAACAGAGAGGAAGAGAGAGGGAGACACACTCTAGAGGCGAGCAGTAATGCACTGCGAAATACCCTACGGCATACACTGTGAAAATAACTATGTGGTTTTGTTTCTATTTCAAAGTTGCTGAGAGCACCTACTTGAATTTGTAGTATTTATGTATATATTCTGCATCTACAACATGATTTTTGATCTTAACTGTCGTACACTTAGGAAAGAGTGTTCTCCTTAGTCTATATGTAGCTCAATACATATTCTACATATCCAACAAATTTCTTTAGTATTGGAATGATACAGTATTTGTTAAAAGAGTAATTTAGTATATTCATAAGAGGATAGAGTTATATCCTTAAAACTTTGCCTGCATCTACTCAAATAATAAATTTCAGCAGTATTAGAATAATCTTGTCCTAGTGAAAAAAACTTTTGTTCCTTGGGGATAAATGAATAAATTTGCATCCTTATCTAATTAAAGGGTATCTGCTGACCAAGTAGCCAGAGCTGTAGCTATTGCTGTAGTCATAGTTCAGCATAGAGTGGCAGCTGGAGACTGGTTGGTTGGGTCGCTCGTTGGTTCGTTGTGCACGATGAATAAATAAAAAGCAAAGGCAAATTATTGAAAAGCGTCGCCAGAGGAAGTCGAGGAAGTGCGCACAAATGGCAGGTAAAATTATGTACACAAACTCACAATTGAGACACGACAAGGAGGAGGAGGAAGTCGGGTGAGTTGAGGTGCCACAGCCAGAGGCAGTATGGGGTGCACAGAGCAGGGGGTAGGGAGGCCTTTGGCGTGCTGGCATTTCATATGCAAATCACGTGACGTGACGCACTAACAAACTGCCGAACAACAGCAACAATAACAAAAGATTGGACAGCACGGAATTACAATTTAGCAATTTCTAGATGAGAGAATAAAGATCACATACTCGTATGTACGTATCTACATGCATAATGAAAACAAACAGAATTGCAAATGCAATTGAGAAGTGCGAGAGAGGGAGTGGGATAAGGGGAAAGAACTTGTCAAGAAGAAACTGAAACTGAGAGCAAAATTAACAGAGCATAATTCGATTAAGCTCTACATATATAGTAAACAACAACAGCATTAGATCATCATCGAACGATATATATACATTTACATATATAGTGTGATCATTTATGCCTTGTTTATTACAGAAACTAGTCAGCTAAATAGCTACAAAATGTGTTAAAGACCAGACAGATAAATGTATCTTATATATTCGTAAGTATGAATGAACTTTGTGGCTGCGGATGATGCACATGGCACATGGTCCATGGCCATATCGGATCGTATAGATCGTTTAGCCAACTGACATAGTTTCAACAAAGATGCGCCAATAAAGATGTGAAGATCATCAACAACGTCGTCTTCACAGAACTGAAAGTCAATTATGTTCCTTCAGTGTGATCATAAAATCAATGCGCATATAAACAAATAGTGGGGAAAATATATCTACAGAAACTACAGAAACTGATCAGAGAGGAGGAGAGAAAAGACCAAACAATGAGGCAGCAGCAACAGCGTTGGCGTGAGATTTCTTCTTAAGCCATTAACAGAAAAGTCAAATATACACACAGTCACACACACACACACACACACGCTCAGACACAACAACACATGGAAGGAAGATAAAACGCCCACGCTAAACTTTCACACTACACGAAAGAGGCGGGGCCCATGCACGGCTGTCGCTTTCAAGGGGGATTGCAGAAGAAGATCAACAGAAAAAGCTGCAAGCCGAACAGAAATCAAACAAAGGGAGAGAGAGAGAGAGAGAGAGTGTAAGAGAAACAGAGACAGAAAGAGAAAAGTATAGATTGCTGTCTGAAGGGGAGAAGACTCCTAAATGAGCCACTTGGGACGCCCACAAAAATCAGAGAATCGAGAATTTCAATTGCCCAAAATGAAATCGAAATGTTTTTGAACTTGAACTTTTTTACATTCATCGTGGGGATCTTGGACTTCGAGCTGACACTTAATATATACATGTACTGTAGATACTTATGTCTATGTACCCATCTATCTATATAGCGCTATAGACATCGGCTTGTTTTACAACTCTTGTAAATGGATAGCATGGATCACAATTGCTTTTGGTTCTGAGTAATACTTGAATATGTGCTATCGATAGCATATAGATATATTGTATTTGTATAAGAACGTAATATGAAAATGAAATATCTTTATTGTTTGTAAGTGCATAATTCAACGGAACTCATGAATAACTGAGGAACTGAGGCATTTATTTATGTATATATTTATGCGGATATCGAAGTTTTGATATCATGCAATTTACATTAAATTTCACATGATTTACGCTGAATCAGCTTTCTCGAAACTCGAATATATACAGATATACATAATTTGTATATACACTTATATATATTTATATCTGTATATAAAGCATAAAGAACACTATATGCGGATTTCCTTATGCCATAGGGTATTAAGTGTTATTGGTAACCCGCAGATAAGCCTGAGCGCGTTTTATGCTTGTTTATTCGATACTTATATGAGGGTATGGCTGCCCAGAGTCGTGTGGATGGGCAGGAGAGGGGCGGGGAGCTATACTCGTACCTGCTGAGTGGTCCAGTTAGTCAGTTAGTTGGGCCAGTTAGTCGTGGCGTGGGCCAAGGCTGAGGCTGAGGCTGAGGCTGCGTTCGATATGTGATTCGTACGATTCTTTTCGATAGCCTGCGTGTGGTCGGTTTGTAAGTCTCTAGAAGCCAGAAAGTGGAGCAGGAGGTGTAGAAGGGGGGAGGAGTAACGGGTGATTTGGAGCTTTGTGGGATTGGGGAATTTGAAATATGTAAACGATGCAAACGGGGCCGCTTTGGGGCGCCCTTTTTATACATATTTTATGCACATGTGTTTGTCTCTTTCTCTCCTACTCTTGTTCTCTGTGTGCGTGTGTGTGTGTGTGAGTCTGTATCTCTTGCAAAGGCCTCGTCGTATATCGAAATCAAAACGAAATTAGAGCAGCCGCCACGCCAGCAAAGGCAAATAAACATTCCAAAGTTCCAAAGTCGACACGACGCTTGTTGCACAAATAAACAGAGCCCGGCCAAATGAGATAAACAGCGGCAACAACAACAACAACAACAGCAAGAACTTGAACAACTCCGACAACGGCAACAAAGGGCAACAGCAGCAGCAGCCGCCTGCAGAGGAATTCATCCGATCTTTAAGTTTGAGTTCGAGTCTGAGACAAAAACTGAAGTCGATAGTCGAAAATGCACTCAGAGAAAGTGAAAAGATAAAGAAATTGACACTTAACTTAAGTATCCAAATATATGAGTTGCTAAGTAGTATTCAGATATGCTTATATCGTAGTACCCTCTTCATTTGAGTACCCTCTTAATCAAAGGACTGTCCTAACAAATACAATTTAATCCTTAGTTCCTTTCCATAAGTGCATTGTGTAAATATCTTTCAAATATGCGAGATATACTGTTGCTCTGACTAATACCTTCCAATTTGAGAGCTGTACAGATAAGGATGATTACTTATTAGTAACTAATGGATCATGGTGTCAAACAACCTACCCAATTTGAGACAATACGGACTAGGATGATAACTAGAACCGCAATTGCTTAACTTCTTTCAAAGAGGGAATTTTGGATTGAAGATAATGTAATATATACTTGATATGCATATATTATTCAGATATTATATACCTTGTAAATTTCTATCTGTAAGTTGCAGCTCATATCTTAGATTAATTTCAGTTGACATGCAATTCAACAATGTTTCCCCTTTGCGCAGGCTTTCTCCGAGTGTAAGCTGGCAAGGCCTTAAGTATCTGAGAAGTGTGCACTATATACCGCATATATATATATATATATATATGTATGTATGTATTGTATATATATATATATACTATATATAGATATATAATGTATATATAAGTGCATATCTATGAGGTGGGGACACATTCTTAGTATGTGATTGAATAGCAGAATTTTATGACGAGAGTCGTAAAAGCGACACAGACACAATCAGAGATTCATATACAGAGCGACAGATACAGATACAAATGCACGATGCACAAGTATCTGCTGTAGTTGTAAGTAGGCATTGGCATCGGCATCGGGCTGGCATTGGGCTGGGCACAGATACTATGTATCTTTTAGCTGCATCTGGCAAATGTGAGGGCAGCTGCCTGCCTGCCTGACTGCCAGCTTGTGTTTTGTTTCATCTGCTTGTTCTTGTTTTTGTTGTGGTTGCATTTGACAGCCACCAGGCAGACGCAAAGGCAAACTATTTGCCTGGAGTACGTTCAGTATGTGTGTGTGTGTGTCTATGTGTGTATGTTGTGCATCTTTCGGGTTGCATTTTCAATTGCAATAACCCAAAATGAAAGTCAGCAACTCAACTTTGGCAGCGCAGGCAGACAGAGGAGGGCACAGGGACACAGAGAGTGCCTGATAATTTGCTTGAGATACTTTCATATATGGTCTGCTAAATATAGAAGTCAGAGGCAGACTCAGACTTGCGGACTGGGCTCTGACAACAACAGCTGGCATCAACAGGGGGAAAGAAGGAAACATGCCTGCATTTTTAAACAATTTCGGCGAGGGCAGCTCAACCAGTTGTCTTGCGGTTGTCACACTTCTCTCCCTGACAGGCAGAAGGAGGAGGAGGAGAAGAAAGAAGGAGGGGCAGGGCAACAAAAGATACTTTGGCTTTCCGCAGCTATGCATAAATAACAATGCTGACAGTACACGGCGAAATTACTATTTCTGTAAGTGTTGCCACCTCTTCACCACAAACACTCTTTGTCTATATTGTACCTAGCATATCTTGTGGGTTGTTACTTAAAAGTTTTTCAATTTCAAGGGATTGCGAACTAAGGAAAGTGCACTTTAAGCTGCAAAGTATCTATAAACGATACAGCTAAAGCAACAGCTGCATAAGTTTCAATCAGAGAGCTTAGTTCGTGGTATAGTTTGATACAAAACAAACAAGAGAAACAGACACCCCCCTACACCTACTTCTCTAGAGAGTGCAAGACTCGGCTTAAGACTAAGCCTTTATGAGCTTGAAAATAACAATATTATAATACCCACAAAGCGGGTATTAAAATCAAATGGAAAGCGGCAGCAGTAGCAAGAGAATCGAAAGAGAGAGAGGGAGCGGTAGAGAAAGAGAGAATTTATCGTAAATAGATTTTACTCTGTCTGGAATCGCTATGCGGGTTGCAGAGGGTACCCGAGGTATGGCGCATTTGAATGTTGTGCATCTCCTAAGCCTGTTTTCCCTCCTCATCGACCCCTTCTATGCTAGATACCCGCAGCAACAGTGCGTCATCACCTTGGACACGACTAGGCAAAGGCAAACAGATAAAGAAGGAAAGGGGAGGAAAGGGGGAGAGAGAAAGAGACTCTTCATCAACACTAGAGAGTGCCGTGCATAGCATCACATCGCATTACAACCCATTGAGGGGTGACAGGTTGTGTAGCGTGGACAGTGGTGGCACCAACGGGGGGCGGGGAGGGCACAGAGGCGGGTGCCAACACTCAACACGCTGTTGTGTTGTTGTCATTGTGTTGTCAAGAGCAATTGTGTAGCTATTTGAAGGTTAAATTGATCATCATCAACAGCAACAACAACAGCAACAATAGCAATAGCAGCCAGCAGAGAATGCAATGTCTCCGGGCTCGGGCTCTGACTTGGGCAAAGGGTTCGAATAGCACAGGAACTACTTAAGTACTGGGCAATGAGGAATGGAGAGAGGAAGAGAGAGATAGAGAGGAGTGAAAAGTGACTGATTAAACGCAATTTGAATTAAATAAGAGAATAGACAGAGAGCAGAGAGAGAGAGAGACAGAGAAGAAATAAGAATCTTATTTGCGTAGCTATTTTTCAAATATATGAATAAATAAATAAATATTAATCTAGATTAAACTATCGAAGAGATAACCTTTTTTGATAATACTACTAGTAGAGCTGGGAAACTATCGTTAGTACTATATTAGCACAAAATATTGAATACTATCGAAGTGTATAAAAAATATTCAATACTGTCAAAACTCTCACTTTAATAATTTTGTTTTAAGACATTCGCTGGAACTTATTTTCCTAGCGGTTTTAGTGCTGCAAACTTTCGTTAACTATCGGAATCTATTACATTGGTTGCACAAAAATGCATTGAATCGAAACTATTGTGAGTGATTAATTCAGTTGAAGCTATTACATCGATTTTTTTTCATTAGAGATGCAGAAACAGCGATAGTTCTATGGAAACTATCGTTTACTATCGATATTTCTTAAATTTGTTAGTTTTACCAAACACAAAAATGCAATAAATCAAAACTAACACAAATAATCGATTCAGCTCAAGCTCTTATATCGTATGAATATATTCGAGGAGCAGAAATTTTGATGGTTCATCAATGTTTGCATGACTAACATTAGCATACATCGATGCTTTTGCACCTCAACAACCTGTATGGCGCAATAAATGAGTTATACACATAATGTAACTGCCAATAAAGAGATAGACTTTTTATGTATAGGGTCTCTATCAGCGTGGGGCGTCATATTACTTCCCCAATAGAGATAGACTTCTTATGTATTAGGTCTCTATCTGCTTGCATCTCTCGTAATCAATGTACATAGCTGCTTTACAAGTCCGTTTTGGGGCATTCAGTTGAGAGGTCATTTGCTGAATGACAGTCGCTTTCATAATTCCTCCGCCTTTTCGCGCCTGTGCTGGTTCTTTTTTGATTCCATCGCACTGTGAAGTAACAAATCCTTATGCAATTTCAAATTTTTTTTCATTCTCTCTCTTTTATTTGTGGGGAGATTCTTTTACAGTTAGCCGCGTTCTACATTGGGATATCGCTGGCAGTCGTCAGTCAGTCGATAAGCAGATTAGCTTAGTGGGCTCATTTGGCAGCGAACCGCAAACAGAATTGGCTTAAGTGCTGCCTCATTGTCAGACCCCTATTGTGGGGCGCTGGGGCTGGGTAATCCCTTGTGACGTACTTAGCTTGGGGGCCCAACCTACTCCTGTGGATGCCTCAGCTGTCGATAGCCGGCAAATGGCATTGCCCACCTGCCTGCCCCCTATCCGGCTACCCTCTTTCTTCTACACTGCCTTTGCAGCGCGACTCCGCCACGTTTTGCTGACGCGCGTCGTAACTAAAAAACAGAAACAACAACAAGAACAACATGGAAAACTACGCCCAGTGCAGCACGCCAGCTGACCTACATCTGCATCCAAGAAAAAAGAGCCAAAGCCGAGTCGAACTCGAACCGAGCGAGCGTCGAGTGTCGACGAGCGGTGAACGATGAACGGAATACGGTTCGCTCAGCTGACCTGAATTTGACGTGGCCACTGCAAGCAGATGCAGCAGCAGCAGCAGCAGCAGAAACGTCAGCCGGCGCTTGGGTCTGGCTAATTGAAATCAAATTTCTCAGCTGGGAATTTTCCGGGACCTGCCAGGAAAAATCCGACACAGGACACAGCAGAGGATGACCTGCTCCTGCTGTTGCTGTTGCTGTCTCTGGCTCCTTGGGCGTCGTCCTTGGTTACGTGTGCCGTGTGCTCCGTGTGCTCCGTGCGCTCTGATGCCATGTGGATAATTCATGTTGACATCGCCTTCATCTCAGGCTCTTATCAAGCCGACAACATTCCGACAGGGGCAGATAAAGCGCCTGCTGCCGCCGGCTGAAAGGGGAGACGCCGTCAGCAAACACAGACAGACAGACTGACACACACACACACGCAGGCAGGCAAGCAGGAAGGCAGCTGCGAATTGAGGTGAGTGGGTATGGATAGAGTAGGGTCTCAGTTAGGGTTAACCCATCATTGCCCATCATTGATAGAGTGCGCCTCAGACGACGGCAATCAAAGGAAACCAAACAAAACGAAGCGAAGCGAAGCCGGAAGTGAGTGAGTGTAGTGTGGAGTGGAGTGGCCCCTGCCCCCGATACGAGCGCGAGTCCCTGCTGCGCCCCCGCCCCTGCATGCTACGCAAGAAAGAATCTCCCCGGGCACATGCAGCGCACATGGCAAAGCAGTCGGCGTCAGCGTTAGCGGCAGGAACGTAATGGAAATGAAACGAACAGTCAAAAAAAAGGGCTCGACAGACGCGCAGACAACAAAAGGCGTAAACAGAATGGGAAAATGTACGAAATTTATTGCAATTGCAGCTATAAACGAGAGAGCGAAAGCAGAGACAGACAGACGGAAAGAAAGAGAGAGAGTAAAAGAGAGCGCTCGCACACAGGTAAATTGAGTACGCAAAGAGAGCGAATATGGGGTACACATAGAAGCCAAAAGTAATCGAAAAACTAAACAAATCAAAATGCAATCAGCGCTAAAGTGCAGCAAAGGGAACGAGGGGGAGTGAGGGTCTCAAGTGGTTCACATGAAGTGCTCGTGCAGCACTTGAGGAGCTGCTGCTGCCAACTCTTACTGGCATTGTGGAGTACTCCAAATGTCATAAGAATCAAAACTGTTAGAGACTCCATGTAGGGATGGGCGCCCAACGTTAGCCCGCTAGTAGGAATAGTGGGAGTGGGCTCCCAACGTTAGATTGCTAGTGGGGATGGGCACTAACCTACTAATGGAGGAGAGAGGGTGGACGGCCTGTGTTAACAAACTAGTACAGATGGAGAGGATGTGACGCCCAATGTTAACACATTCGTTGGGGATACTGGAGGTGGGCGCCCAACGGTAGCTAACTAGTGAAGATAGAGGGGAATGTGGCGCCCAACGTTAATTAACTAGTAGAGATAGAGGGAATTAGGCGCCCAACGTTAGCCCTTTAATTGGCGGCTAGTGGGATATGGCGCCCAACGTGGCTATAAAGGGGCGCTAGCGCCCCATGTTAAACAGCTAGTTGGGTTAAAGGGCTCTACGTTATCGTGCTAGAGTAGCATGTGAATCGTACTCACCTCTAGGTAAACATCGCTATCCGGATTGAAGGTGTCATTAACCCGGCGAAATGTGTAATTCACATGGGGTATCGAATGCAGGATTTTAACGAGTATGCTCGGCTGTTCCATTTTGATGGCGTCCTTTTTGCAACGTTGTCGCTGTTATCGTTCCTCCTCCTTCTCCTTTGTCCTCCTTCTACTGCTGCTGCTGCCTCTATTGTTGTTGCTGCACACACTCGCTCTCTCTCCCTCTGTTTCTCTTTGTATCCTCTCTCTGTCACTCACACTGTGACGTGCGTTTGCTCGCTTCTTTCTTTGCTTCTTTTGGGGGCAAGTTTCGGTTTTTTGGTTTGGGATCCTTTATTGTTATGCTCTGTGTGTGCTTGTGTGCGCCTGTGTCTGTGTGTCTTTGTGTGCGCGTGTTGAGGGAGTGTGACTCGTTGCTGCTGCTGCTTTTGACGTCACAAACGCCGCTGCTCTGCTTCTGCTGCTGCTCTGCTAGCGATGACAACGCGGCGTCTCGTTTCAACGCAAAATTGACTTGAGAGTTTAGCGCATTACACTCACAGCTGCAAGAGAGAGGGGAAGGGGGAATATGTTCCTTAGACTTACGCACACAAACACAGGCACGCATACACGCACGACAGAAGGAGACAGGGAGAGAGAGCCAGGCAAGGGAGTAAGTGAAAGAGAGAGAGAGAGAGAGAGAGAGCGGTCGCTGTGGGGGTGTTAATGCGTGCGCTTCACACGCTGTGCCAAATTCCAAATCGTGCCTGCCAAAAACGCATCTTCTCTCTCACTCTCTCTTTCTCTATTGTTCGCTCTCTCGTGCTGCTCTCCCTCGCCTAGACACGAGAGCACGCTCTCTCTCTCTGCACGTCCTGTGTTCGCTTGCGTGTGTGTGTGTGTGTGTGTGTGTGCGTGCGGGTCTATGTGTGCGTTGCTTGCGCTAAATTTTCACTTTCACTTTTCACACACCCAAAAAAAAAACATTACACACACACTAAAACCAAAAAAGCAGAATTACACACACAACTGTAGTAGTAACGGGACATGCAGCGCTGCAGCGACAGCACATGCAATAAGCCCGCGACGCGCAGAGCGTGGGAGAAGGGTCGGCAATAGGAGGGGAAATGCACTGAAAACTTTTGTTTTGATTTCAATTTGTCGCCGCAATTTGCCGCTCGCTTGCGCTCAGCAAAAAGGATCAAACAAAAAAAAACTTTGCTGATTTAAAAAAAAAACAATTCTCACAATTTTGATACAAAAAAAAACAACAACAATAACAATATCAACTTTTGTTGTTAAACAGTTGCAACTAATTCTTGTTGTTGTTGTGCGTGTGTTCAATAATTTGCAACTGTATTTCGAGTGTTTCCTTTTCTTGTTTTTCTTTTTTTCTTGTGTTTCTTTTTTTTGTAATTTACCGACGCACGTTACGACGACAGGGCAGGCGAAGGCGAAGGCGAGGCGAACACGGCCACGGGGCGTTGTTTCATTTACAATTTCGTTTCGTTTGTGTTCCGTTTTCCGTTTTGTTCCGTTTCGCAGACTGCGTGTTGTTGCCGCGACTGCGGTCCAAATGCGAATGAATTGAAAAACCTGCGCAACGTTTTTGGCCTGCAAAATGGCAACAACAACAACAGCAGCAGCAGGAACAAGAAGAAGAACAGGAACAACAACAAGAAGAAGAAGAGTAGGAAGAAGAAGAACACGAACTGAGAAAACTACATACGTTCGTTAGCTGCTGCGCTCTCTCAGCACGCGCCACCTACGCCAACACAGACACACCGACACACACATACCCTGCCCTGGTCTCAAGCTCGTTCTTATTAGATCACTTGAGCTAAGCTGAGCTATCGCTGGCTTATCGGTTAATAAATATACGAGGATATCATGTGTGTCTGTGAGAGGAGAATGAGTCACGTCTATCGATAACAATTTCGATTGCGCGCAACTTTTGAATGCATCACAGAAAAGAAAAAACTGCAAGCAAAGTTGAAACTCTATTTTTTTCTTTTCTTTCTGGTTTTCTTTTTGCTTTTGCTGAGTGTTCTTGTTTTTTTATGTTCAGATTTAATATGTGTGCCACTTTTATCAAAGTAAGCAATAAAACGAGTTTTCCACTCCACTGCAACAGCAACAACAACAACTAACGAGAATAACCGCTTTGCTAGTTTCGCTAAGCCGCGACTCCGGTGACAACTCAAAGCCAACCATCGAAGTCAGGGGCAGGGGGGGAGGGCACGGGGGGTCAGTCTGTAATGTGAGCAACATAAAAAAAAACAAGGAGAAACAACAAAAAACATTCTTTAAGCTGGCGTCAGCTCAAGTAAATTGAGGGGAAAATATTATTAGTATTAGTAATAAATATTTGTTCAATGGCGGCGAACGGTGTTCCCTTTGTATGTATGTGTGTTTGTGTGTGTAGTTGTAGTTGCCTATCTTGTGCATGAATCAAAATGCGACAACGAAACGGAAGATATAGTGGGCAAACAGAGGAGAGCCCCACGAATGCCGATTCCAGGCGGCATCTTATCAGCACATGTGAAAAGTAAATAAAAGACACACACACACACAGGTTCATACACTGAGAACACACAGGTAAACGAAACGAAAGTAAAGTCAAAGGGGGGAATGAAGCGAGTGAATTGTCGAGTGTGGATTGGAGTGGAGTGGAGTGGAGTGCCTTCCCTTCCCCTTCTCCACTCTAGCACACCGACCACACTCAAACTGGACTTGAACTTGGGGGGAACCGTATTGCATCGCATCGAATCGAATCGAATTGCAGCTATTTTTATAACGTTCCAAATGCAGTTTTCAAACATAAACCAACGCATACACATACGCATTCACTGCACACACACACGCACACACATGCTTGCATGCATTGTGTCGCCCTCGCACACACAGGCACACACACACAGGTACGAGGCGGAAAATACACTGTGATTTCGATTTATTGCTCACTTTATGCACCTGCAGCCTGCGATTTTAGTTGTTTGATTTTGTTTTTGGATTCGATTTAAGGCTCAGCTTGGATTCACATTTTCAACTTCATTGAGAGTACGCAGATAGTTCGAGTAGTAACTGCGGCTTTACGACGAGACGACACGATACGGAACGAAACGAGACGACGACGGCGATAGCGACTCAACGCACAACGCACACAAACGCGACTGTGCGGCAATGTGACCAGACGCGGACAAGCTACAAATGACAGCAGCTGCAAGTATTTGGGGTACTCCCTGCAGCGATACTTACAACCAGGGCTGGCTGCATCGATTATTTACGCTGAGAATAACAATAATAACGATATTACATTTTTACATAATCGTGCACACTCAATATATCGATATATCTTTCGGAAACATAACATTAAGTTTGGGCTGTCGCCAGCTGATGAGTTTTAAATAATTAGAGGACACCCAAATATTTAGCTCCCTGATTAACACTGAAAATCACCGCTGCCTACATCTTGAACAAAAAAAGCTAGCATTAAAATAGCTGAATTTTACGAAGTTAAAAATGGCTGATTGTATGGAGTTTGCAGTATTTAAAAGTAGCTAGAGGGAGCAATATTCACAAAATTGTGTAGCTTTTGTAGTTTCAAAATAGTTAAATCTAGCAATAAAATAGCTAGAATGGCAACCTTGCTGAAAATATAAATTCGCTCAATTGTAAGTTTCGATCAACAAACCTTTTCCATTCATGTTTAAATATTTTTTGTCTCTTTAATAAATTGAAAAAAAGGGAAATTTAAGAATAGTGTGCAAATACATCGCTGCCTGTACGGAAATTGCATGCGAACAATAAAACATAAATTTATGAAAATGAGCAGACCTAAGTGAGAACCGAGAACAGTTGCTGGGAACAGTTTGTGTGGTTGTGGTGCCAATCGATATATCGACAAAGAAAAACTATCGCCAGCTGCCGCGAAATGCAATCGATGTGTGTGCGCTTGCATCCCTAGTCGAGTTATCTCTCCCGGCGACGGCGGCAGCGATACGGCGGCAAAACTCTACACGCGTAGAGTTACCACTCAATACAAGATAAACAATGGATCAACAAACTTGCGGTACGCCGGCAAGCGGCGAACACTTCTTTGAGGGAGTTGAGAAATTATTGGAAGTATGGTTCGACGAGAGCTCAATTCCCGCCGGGGACTTGCGCAACATTAGCCGCCTTGAATGGGAGCGATTACTGTGCCACGTGAAATGTGAGATTATCAGCTTTACCAAAAACGATCACATCGATGCCTTTTTATTGAGCGAGAGCTCAATGTTTGTCTCGCGACGACGATGGATTTTGAAAACATGTGGAACAACAACACCACTAAAGTGCCTCGAGCTGTTGCTACAACTGGCCAAGGTTGAAGGTTACAGTGTGATAAGCGACATATTCTATTCGCGTAAGAATTTTACGCGCCCCGAAGCGCAAAACTCGCCCCACAAGGGCTTCTACGAGGAGGTCACCTACTTGGACTCGATATTTCCCGAGGGTAGATCCTACTGCCTGGGCTCCATCAATCAGGAGTGCTGGTATCTCTATACCTTTAGCAGACCGGAGAGCAGCACTAAAGCAGCACTGCCGCCGATTATGAACCTTGTAAGGAGGGAGGAGGACGAGGAAAGGGATGCCGATCCGGATCAGACCATTGAGATATTAATGCAGAATCTAGACAAGGATGTCATGGCCACATTCAGCAAGGAGCAGTTCTCTGAAGGTCGTGAGGTCACCATCCATTCGGGTATCGATCAATTGTTGCCCGAAATGCTTATCGATGATTTCCTCTTCGATCCTTGCGGATACTCTATGAATGGAATCAACGAGAGCGGCGAGTACATGACTATTCACATAACGCCTGAGGACAAGTTCTCTTATGTCAGTTTCGAGAGCAACGTGGCCCTGGACAACTACACCAAGTTGATCAATAAGGTGATAAAGACCTTTAAGCCTGGAAAATTCATTGTCACAATCTTTGCCAATAAATCGTCATTGGCCTACGAGACAATGAAGGAACTTGAGATTAAATATTCCACACTCTCCAACTGGCGACGCACTGACATGCAATGTTGCAACTTTCCCTCGTACAATCTTCTCTTTGCCCAGTACTCGCGGGCAACGGGGAGCAGCTGCAGCTTTAGCTCGACCACATGAGTTCAGCTTAATTGGGCTAAATTCTCTGTTAATAATAAATTTGTTATACTACATTTTAAAGCATGTTATCGATTTTATTTAGCACATCTTAGATGATATCCAAGGTACATATATCTATATATAGCAAGGCACGAAAGACAGCACGAAACATACAAACAAACCTATCTGATAGCAATAGTTGTAGGTTCCATAATACAAGGGTTTTTAAACAGTACTTGGCCTACTTTGATTACTTTCCTTTTGCACGTTGAACTTATACACATAAAGAAATCTAAATATACAAGAATAAAGCAATTAATTATTGTACAGAACTAAATTCGAGTGTTTTCTTTACATGATTCTTTTTTTTTACTGGAATGCATTTTGGGAACAGTTTTCTCTTTAAGATTCGAGAGTTTTCCAGTGAATTCTTTTTGGGAAACAGTCTTCTTAGATCTTCTTTCAAAAGATTGGAATATATTCAAGAGGATTCTCTTTGGGGAACAGTTTTCTTTAAAAGATTCGAGTGATGAAATGGATACTTCAGTATTTTCAACTGGATTCTTTAAAAGCAACAATATTTTCTAAGAGATTTGAGTATTTTTAACAGGATTCTTTTTGAAGAACAGTTTCTTCTATAAGATTCGAGTGTACTGGAACATTTTCCTCTATAAGATGATCCCAAGTAGATCCCTTTACAGTAACAGTTTGCTTTATAAAATTCGAGTGTTTTCTTGTGGATTCCTTATAGAAGAACAGTTACCACTAAAAGATTAAAATACTTCCCAGTGAATTCCTTTGTAGAACAGTTTTCTCCCAAAAATTCGAGCGTTTTTAACTGGATTTCCTATGTGGAACAGTTTTCTCTAAAGATTCCGAGTATTTTCAACTGCATTCCTTTAGAGGCACAGTTTCCTTGCTCTTTCCCTTAAAGAAACGCGCTGTGCGCGCTTGAACGGCACCAAAACCCTCACTGGCCACGTTGATGTGGCAGCTTATCCAGGCAGGCAGCTTCTGCTGTATACGCTTCTGGGTATAACGCTCGTCCAGCAGATAGACACAGGCATAGTCCCTAATGTGACGCACTGAGCGTCCAATGCATTGATTGACTGCCTTCATGCAGAGATTCTCATAATACTCACTGCCAGCGCCATTACCCAGTGTGTCGTCCAGATGCCGCATGCGTTCCTTAAGCTCGGGTGAGGTGCGATTGGGATAGGGCAGACCAACCACAATGACACCGCGTCCGAGGTCGTCGGCAAAGTTGAGACCTTCCGACAATTTGCCACCCACAACGCTGAGCAACAGGGCGCCACCGCCAACTCCTCCTGTTCCAATGGCATCGGCGTATTGTTGTAGCAGCTGCTCCACACTGCCTCCCGTTGTCTCACGAAAGATGCGCTTGCGCTGGCCAATCCTCTGTAGCGCTCCACTTCCTTCCAGATGCGCATAGACCGTTTCCAGGTATTCGTACGAGGGCAGGAAGCAAACTACACCCGCCGGCAAGACGCTGCACAGATTCTGCAGCACCATGGAGAGTTCCTTGAGCTGCACAGGAGTAGCATGATTAGTATTGGTGTATGGATGAGCCTATAGAGCGGTTACCATGGGGGAAGTGTTACGCTGCGCATAATTAAAGTAGAGCGTGGCGCCAGTTGGTCCCTTGGGCAGCACAAAGGGTAAGACTGCATCTGCTGGCACCACATGGTCATAGAAACGCTCCACCACACGTTCCCGACAATTGGCAAACAGTTGCGCCGTCAACTCCTGCGTGGGCTGCATTGTGCCGCCGGCTATGATGAGCTGCATCAATAGAAAACCCAAGTTAAGCATTACATATCAGAATAAACAGATAAAAGAAGGATCTTCTTACAGCACGCGCCTCGTTGACAATGTCCGTGAAATGCTCGACAGGATTGAGCAGCAGATACTTAAGTGTGCCAGCCTGGGGATTCAGCAGCACACGCCCATCGGCAGCATTGCTGGTGAGCGTCTCCAGAAACGCCAGCAGCGGTCGTATGGGTGAAGGTGCTGGCAGAGAGGGCGACTTTTGCTTCTGATCCTTCCCTGCTTCTTCTGGCTTTGCTTCTGCCATGACTTCCTGCAGCTTTCGCTTGCCCACAGTTAGACTTTGCTCCTTATGCTCCTTGGCCAGACGCTGCAGCAGCTGCTGTGTGGGTGGCGGACGATTCTCGTTGGGACGCGGCTCACGCAGAAGTTGCGCTGCAAAGCCTTGCAGCTTCTGTGCGAAGCGAGTGCGCGAGCAGAACTGCAGCAGTGCATGCAGATCAATGTTGTAGAAGTCGCCCTCGGCAGTCAGTTCATAGGTGCGTAGCATGCGTGGTGCCTTCTGCTCCTGCTCCGGCTTCGTCTCGAGCAGCTTCAGCAGTTGCCGCACCACGAAATTCAACTGATTGATACGCAGCAGATTGGCGCTGCTCAGGCGGCGTGCATAGCGTTCCTTGTAGCCGCAAATCTGCTGCTTGGCCAGCTGCAGCTGCGTCACACTCAACTCGCTGCTGTGCAACTGGGCAATGGTGTCCAGCAGATTGTGTGCCTCGTCCACAATGATAATGGCACCGCGCAGATCGATGCCCAGCTGCTCTCGTGAGTTGCGCTGCAGCAGCAGCGGATAGGGCAGCAACACCAGCTGGGCCTGTGCCTGGGCAGCGCGTGTTGCATAGTAGGGACAACTGTTGCATGCGGTGCCCTCCGATGCCAGCTCCTCAATGTCCAGCGGTTCAGAGAGCGCCACATCGCTGAGCTTCTGCAGCTGTGTAGGTGCTTTGTAGGCACAACGACTTAACGCCTGCGTTTCTAGACGTGCCTTCTTGCTGGGATTGACACTGGGCGCCTTCGCTTTGGCCTTGGCCATGTCCAGACAGCGCTCGTTCATCAGCGCCACGTTGGGCAGGCGACGCACCTGCGCATTGATGCAGAGCTGCTGGCGGGAGCCAAGGGAAATGCAGCGCACCTGCTTGCCATGTGGTGTCTTGCGCAGCTCAGCCACAATCTGCGCCAGCTGTGAGTGCGTCCGACTGCAGTAGAAGATTTGAACATCACGGAAGCGTTCCTCTGGCGGCTCAGGCGCATCCTCTGCATCGTCCGCTTCTTCATCTGAACTGGGCACGGCATCTTCATCTTCCTCCACTGGTTTATCCTGCTCCAGGAGCTGTTCGTTTGCTCGTCTTGCCGGCCGTTGTTGTTGTTGTTGCTGTTTCCTACGCTGCTTGATCTGCTCCAGCTGCTGTTCCTTTTGCTGCAGCAGTGTACGTAGTTTCTGTAGCTGCTGCAACTCCTGTCGTTGCACCAGCGTGTTGCTTTGTGCCGTTATCCAATCATCGGCCTTTTCACTGTCCGCCTGCAGTGCGCGCAGTTCCGCCTCTACTTCAGCGATTCTCTGCTGCAGTTCGACACGCACTAGTTGCTCGTGCTGGCGCTGCCAGGTGAGCGCACCGCAGGTGAGTGTTAGTGACTTACCCGTGCCTGTGGGACTCTCAAAGATTCCAATTTGCTTGTGCTCCAGCACTTGAAAGAGCTCCTGCATCAATTGCTCCTGTATCGCGTATGGTGTGTAGGGGAAGCCGAAATCTTCTGCCGCCGGCGTTCCCAACGTCTTCTTTGGTGAATACATTGCTGCAGCTTGAGCCAATTAAATGCTTAATTATTTGTTTACATCCTAAAAACTCGCGCCAAACCTTTTTTTATGTTATATGGCGCAGCGCCAAAATGCGCAAACGTGAAGTGGGCTGCACGCAATTTCACTACTCACTTGAAGTTGGCTGCACGCACTATTCACCACACTGTGAAATGAGTTTTGTTTAGTAAATTTGTCCCTGCCCCAACTCTGGCAACCTTGTTCATTTTGCGCAGTTATTTGAATTTGAAAAAATAACCGGTTGCGTAAATTTCAAAAATAGATGAGTGAATAAGGCGCAAAAGAGAAAAATGACAACTACAACGAAATAAATTAGAATCACTGAAACGAAATCAATCATTTACATCTTTGCATTGACCAACCCCAAAACATCAACCGCAAAAACATGAGTAAACAACAAACAGCAACAAGGCTCTCCGTTATGTAAATAATCTATTGTCATTATTCGATTTGCAATGGCCCAAAGAAGCTGCAAAACTTGATTGATTGCCAATTAGTCATGTGCAGTATTAAATCGTTCCCAGATACTAAATCTTTTTTAAGCTGCGCGCTATATGCGTCAGCCCAGACTCAGACGCCTTCTTAAAAATGCCAATTACTGTTGTTGTTGTTATTGTTGGTGCTATAATTGTTGTTAGACGACCTGCGGCTATATCGATTTGAATACGAAAACGAATCAGAAACTCAATTTGAATTTCAGCTAATAAGTGCTTTATGAGTGCACTTTTACGATACTCGAGTACTCGAAACTATTCATTTGGTTGTGGGGGCGTTGTGCACAGTGGCAAAAGATATGCGATTACTCATACGCACTGCAGGCCAGGCTGACCTTAGCCAGCGGCCAAAATGCGCCGCATGGCTGCTGCACCTTGATTGACGGACTGACTGATTGAATGCTGCAACAATAATACAAATAATAATAAGAATAACAATTAAATAATGACAACGATTGACGCTGCCGCATACAATACGTTGGGTTGCCCTTTCTCGCCGCCGCCTTCGCCAGCCACGCCCCTGCCTAATAGTCGTCTGCGCCCGTCACATCCCATTTGTTGCGCCAAATGTTGCAATGCCTCGGCTAATGTCGCGTCATGCACCTGAACTTGTTGCCATAACATGCGCATGCAAGCATCTGTGTGTGCGTGTGTGTGTGTGCTGCATATTATTGCATGCAGCCTTAAATAAATATGTAATCATATGCAACAAATGCATGAAAAAGCATAAAAACGCAGCTGGCACACGGTGCGTGCTGCGCGGGTAGAGCAGTGCCAAAAAACAGCGTTGCCAGATCATTCAAATAACCAAATCAAATTTTGTTTTTGCTTATTATTTAAATTCGTTCATTTCCTTTGTTATTTTGTTATAATTGGAATAAATAAAATAAATATTCTTCTTCTTCTTTTTTTTTAATTTCTTTTTCATTTGAATTTATGTTTATTTTCAAAATCCGGTTCTTTTGAAAGTCATTCTGCCGACCCTTTCAGGTAGCTGACTTTCTATATGTATATGGTAAAAATATATGAGCAGTATGTTAGGCCTGCCACGCCCTCTTGCCTGACCTTCGACTGAGTCAGCCCGAAGTCGGTCAGCTTTCCATAGAATGTTTGGTAGACAGCGGGTCTCGCCGTTTCAGTGGTTCAGCGGTTCGTTTTGTGGTTCTCAGTGACTATGTGGGGCCCTGGCCAATGTTAATCTTGAGCCTTTTGGCCGCAAGACAAGCCCATGTATCACTTGCCTGCACTTGTGTAGGTTAGCATACATACGTTCTGTACGTATACCCTTTAGACATTACATAGATTGAAGAGGGGGGTCAACTTTCAACTTGATCGTAGATTATAAGAAGAGTAGAGTATATATTTTGTAAATTATATATATGTTATCTATATAATTATGAGGTTTGTCACTGACGTTTAGAATTGAGATAGATAAGATTAAATCTGATATAGATTTAATTCTCACTTATTTTCTGATTTAAAATAATGATTACGACCTATTTTAACTAGATTTTTCAAAACTAATCATGATCATTGACGAAAAACTTTAAGAATCAAAGTGTTATCATCATTAATACTAATGTTTAATGATTAGGGACCCTGATTTGAAAATCACAGGCTCAAAGTCTGTTTTGTTTCTTTAGCATTTCTTATGCTTCAGTTCGCGTTAAACAATATAGATTATTTGAGGGAGAGGTCTGCCCATAACATACCTTATATGAACCACGTATGCTAGTCGATCATGTGCTGTGCTCGATCCATCTACAGGGTATCTTGTGGTCAGACTAACTTGTCTTGAGCACTTGACTTGTTGTTATTAGTTTTGTTGTTGCTTAAGGTGGCATAATTTTTCACTTAACGCACGTCTAAAAATACACCATGCCACAGAGGTGTGCGAGTGTGTGTGTAGGTATGTGTATATGTGTGTGCGATAGTGTGTGTGCGTGTCTGGCTTGTCACTGTGATTGCTAATAGTACGTTCAATGATAATGCGTTTCGTTATTTATGAGCGGCATTTGATACGATTAACTGCTATAATTTATCACAACTTTGATTTCTTTTCGATTCCAGACGACCTGTTGGCCACTTTGCCACTCGAATTTGACCATTGTAACTGACGCAGAGCTATTGCTGGACGTGTGTGTGCATTCGCGAACCATTCCTCGACTACCTTCACCTGTTGATATCAGTCAGATGAACCTGCCCAAAGTGCCAAAAAAAACGTCGCTTCCCCGGCAATTCCCTCCCGATCCATTCCACTTGACGTTATCGCTAGTGCAATAATACAATTTCTATTAGCAATCGATCATTGCCCCATTTCAATTTGCAGGGAAATTTTAATCTGCGCCATTGGAAATTTTAAGTATTTAAGAAGGAAGATATCTAAAGATAAATAGATAAGATTTTGATATCAAGGCAGCACGAACAATCTTTCGATTTATAATTGTTGTGTGTAGGTATTCTTAGATCTATACTTACTGGGACCCTTAATGATCCGAATGGATCAGCTGAAGAAACCACACAGATTGAACTCTTTTAAGCTACTCGTATTACACACACTTTAGCTTTGTCTAGTATCTTACTTTGAATACCCTTAATCTAATAAGCTGTAATATCGCTAGAGATATGTTTTGATATCATAGCAGAGCATATACGTATGTATATGTGGATAGACCTATTCTGAATAGGTAGTTTGATTCTCGCAAACTCGTAAATGAGAAAAGCTGGAGAGAGCTGAAACGGAATATAACTTTTTTAAGTCCTATAACACATACTAGAGTAATGCATATGTATATATTATATACATATAATAATAACAATAATAGTAATATATTCTACACTTTCATTTCTCCTAACTTTCTTACTTTTAATACGTTTAATCTATAAATTTCTTATCTAACTCTATGCCAAATTTCAGCCAAAAAGCTCATAAGGAAACTAAGATATCTTGTTATAACTATTATTATACCTATTTCATTGTTTGAGCTATCCTTAATCCACGCAAACTCTTCTTTGAGAAGAACTGAAGAAACTACATTGAGCTGAAACATGAGATTGAACTCTTCTTACCATTTAAATATCATAATATAAATTATATATTATTATTATATTATTAAATATACCACATATAATACTCTCCCATTTTATCAAGCATCTTACTTTCAATACCTTTCATCTGTTTAGTCCTCATCTAGTCCAATTCCAAGTTACAGTCATGTAGCTCATAAGGCAACCGAGTTATGACTTTGACCCACTTTTCAAAAGAACCACAATCGATTTCCTGATCCGAAACTGTCACATTAGATCGGATTGGCCCGCGGGCGACACGAAGACAACAACAACAACGACGACGACGACGATGTCAATGTGATTTTCTGAGCGATGACCGAAGCTATGACACATTTGCCGGGGCTGCAACTGTTGCTGCAGCACGATTTGCATATAGAAGGATTTTGCATGTTTCTATTACTGTTATGACATTCAATAAGCAATTAGGCATTAATCACGGCCACAGCCAGTGCAGGGGCGGGGCTGACAGGGGGGCAGAGGGGCAGCGTGCAGCCAGAGCCGGCGTATTAATCATACAAGTGCCGAAAGCAGCGAGAGACAGAGCCAAAGCCTTCAAGTTGTGCATGTGAGAGACGGAGAGAGAGAGAGACGGGGAGGGAGCGAGAGAAGGATAGGGAGGGAAAGAGAGAGACAGATAGAGGCGAGTGATGGAGAGGGAGAGAGAGCGGGCAAGCGAGTGTCTATTGAGAGAACGCAGATAGCTTTAGAGCTGACACATAAAGCTGTGCTTTCCCTCTCTCTACCTCTCCTTCTCTCTCTGTCTCCCTCTCCCTCCCCCTCTCTCCCCTTCCCACTTCCCCCTCTAAGCTGCCTAGCTGAACTGAGTCGTCGTCTTTGCATAATAACATGATGTCATAGTCTTTTTATAAGTCCGCCCATTCTTAACCAGCCTCTCTCTCTCCTTCTCTGCTTCACTCTCTTCTCTCTCCCTCTCTCTCCCTGTCTCTTTCTAGTAGTTGAGCTGCCAGATGTCGTCGGCTAACTGTGCCGGCAAAGCAACAATCAACGATCTGTCCCACGCCCACGCCAAGACACGCGCCAAGAACAGCAGCAAGTGCAGGCAAGCTGAACGCAGCAGATACCCTGTAATGAGAAACAACGGAGCGGAGGCTGCGCTCGTTGCTTGACTTGCGACTCAGCATACCCCATGGCACATGTATTTCGTTTACAGGGTATCAAATTGAGTCGCAACAATTGAGGCAGCTTCGGTGCTGCTGTGACTAAGCCAGCGCCAGTGTTGGAAAGCACCCCCCAAAAAATAAAAATGAAAGCGCATTTCTTGTACCTTTTTTGATTTCGAAGCAGAACATTTATTTTTACATTTTTGCTTTTGTTTTGTTGTTGTTGTTGTTTGTTTTTACTTTTTGTTTTTGTGGTTTTAAATGTTTAATTTTGTTTTGTTTTTTTTTGTGTTTTTTTTTTGATTTTTGCATTTTGTTGACATTTTATGTTTAATAATAAAAAACAAATATTATTAGTTAGTTTTTAATTTTATATTTAGTATTAGCTGCTTAAGATTATCTAAAAAAAATATATAATATATATTCATGTAGAGTTTGAAAGTAAATTTATGCAAAATTCTTGCGTTCGTTTTCGACATTTTGTTGTTGTTGTTGTTGTTTTTGTTGTTGGGTGTGTTTGGATTTTGGGATTTTGAATTTTAGAGTTATCGTTTATCGATTTCGACTGGTTTTTCTTTTTAAGTAGCATAATAAATTACATAAGATATTACAAATATTAAAAACATTTATAAAGCATTAAAACAGTTAGCTGTGTGTGCGTGTCTATGTTTGTGTGAGTGTCTGTGTGTGTGTGTGTGTTTTTGTATGTGTGTGCGTGTGTATGTGTGTTGCTGTCGTTGTTTGGCTTTGAGTTTTTGTTTCGTGTGCCTCTCTTTTGTGCTTCATAAAAACAAATAAAAAAAAATAAAAAAATTAATTAAATATTATTGTTTTTTTTTTCTTGTAACAATTGAAATGTTTATAACAGCGGCATATTAAATATGCAGTTAAACAAAAACAAACATAGCGAAGAAAACTAATTTAATTACAATTGCTTTTTTACTCAACTTAATTAAATATGAATTAATTAATTAAAACTTTAATTTGTTACGTGCGCATTTACTCTACATTGATAAAGTGGGTACGAGAGGAAGGGTGAAGGCGGGGCGTGGGGGGATGGTGTGCATTTACCCTTGCAGAAGGTGTTCGATATCAAAGATAACTAATGTGAACTGTGCAGACAGTGAAGATTCCAGCACGAATCTTAGCAATTGGCTAGTATATACAATATTTATCGGAACCAGCCGGATCGGTACACTATATCATATTGCTGTCATAGAAACTGCATATTCTCTCTCAATTGATATCGATATCAGCTTGCAAGGGTCTCTGCATCTTCGAAATCCCCGAAGTAAGTCGTTGTATTTTCTTGTGTTTTCTTTTTATGTTTGTCATCATATCATTTATCTTCGAGGCAAACTGAAAACGCAAATATTAATTTGCATATATTTTTGCACTTGTCAAAAACATATAAATAATACTTTCGATGCCTTTAACATAATATTTTCAAGTTTTCATTTATAATTTTCATTTCGGTTCGATTTTCTTTTAGCACAGTTTTTGGGAGTTTTTCTTGAATTCATTTTCTTGTTTGTTTGGAAACTTTTGTTATACAATCATTGTTATATAATCATCATTATTATTATCAGTTTTATGGAACAAAAGAACAATCTATTTATATAGTATAAAGTGAACAGTCGAGCTATCTTGAGAATTATCGGAGAATAATTCGACTGTATTACTTGGGACCTTTAGTGCCTTCAGCTGAGGTTTCATTTAATTTGAGTTCTGAATTTTAACTTGAATGTTTTCGTATTTTGCTTTTGTTTTTCTGTTTTTTTTTTTTTTTAACATTTAACAACATTTATGCATAGTTAATAACATTGTACAGGTACTTCGTAGCGCATTTTGTTGTTTTGCTTGCTTTGCAACAATGTTGTGATTGTAACCTAAACTAAACTAGGAATGAGGACATGCGAATCGGAAGAGATGAAAGATGCGCCACTAAGTGAGAGGGGAAACAGAACAGAAGGAAAGAAAGAGGAAGAGAGAGGGAGATGATTGCTGAACTATATAGACTCCTATGCGATAATATGATACGAAACAATCAGCTGCAGGCACTACAGATCGAGGGGTAGCTACATATGTATGTGCGAGAGGTATTCTTTATAATAAATATGCATTGAGTACATGATGATAACACTTAAGGATCTTCAAGATGTGTGCAAGACCAAATTAAACAAATACACCTGAGTTTAATTCTGTTTTTTTGTTTTTTGTTTTTTGTTTTTCGTTTTCGTTTCTTTTTGTTTTCGTTTTGTTCTTTGTTCTTGTTTTCACTTGGAAGCTGAAGTAATAATAATATCATTTGCTTTCTATGTACAATATATAGTTGAACTGCACGATTACGAGTAGCTCTAGGATAGTATTAATTCGGATTTCGGTTTCTAACAACATTAACAAATTTACACACACGGGACAAACTTTAGAGAGCCGATCAAGGATCGCATAGTAGGCAATAAGGCTATAAGGCTAGCTATGTAGGTATATATACGATGTTTGTATGCTATGGTAAGGTAAGGTAAGGGGGTAGACATGTACATACAACTACAAAGCCGTGCTCACTAAATGCTATTCATAGTATATCGTATTTGTATATAGTATGTAGTGTATGTGTATATATAAGTTCATATTTGCATTTTATTTTCTTCATTTTTTTTCCATATCGTACATATAAATAGTTTTGTAAATATTAAATCTTTAGTACAAATCGAGGCAATTTTGATACAAAAAATGATAGAAAAAATGAAATAAAAAAGAAAAAAAAAATTTGAAAAGCACTTGATGATCATCTCCTCAGCTCTACCGTGTCTACATCGGTCTACGGTCTACGATCTATGGATTACCGTTATCCCTTTCGGTTAGTCGTTTAGGCCACTTTTTGGTGTTCACAGCTGTTTTATATATTTATAAAGTTTACACACACATTTAGTAGATTTGTATATATGGTATATGGTATATATATATTGTATATAGGTATAAGTATATACACACACATATATGTATATATATATAGATATATGAGTTCTGTCCAAATATAATCAAGCGATAAACACACATACACAAATATTACGCTTTGTTTTCTTTTTCTTTTTTGATTTATCTTTCATCTTTTTCTTTTTGTTACTTTTGTCAATTACAATTATAATTCGTATTGTTCAAGTTTTGTAAATATTTTAAATGTAATAAGGCGAATAGTTGTTGCAGTTTTAAGGTTTCTTTTGTTTTCTTTGTATATGGTCGTTTTTTAAGAGCACATTTTAGTTTCGCAAAAAAGATTAACAAACTTACAACTAATTTTTGTTTATTTTTCAAATATTTTCCATCGAATTCTGTTTCATTTTCTGTTTTGTTAAGGCAACTCTGCTTACAGTGTTTCATCTTCGTCTTCCTATCGACATCTTCCGCTTTATAGAGTACGCATAATGTTAATCTGTTAAGTTCTTTTTGTTTATATATATATATAAAGTATTTATCACTGACTAAGCTTAGATTTTGACAAAAAAAAAAAACAAGAATATCAAACGTCATCATATCGCATTGTTTAAGGCTTATCTCTTAACTGTTAATATATATTTATATAATAACTATATAATTTTTTTAATTTCTTCTCATTATTTTTTTTTTTAGTTTTACCTTGCATAATCTCGCACAAATTGGGAAAGGGTTTGGGGGGATGGTGGAGGGGGGTAAGGGGTGTGTAACGAAATTAAAATTAATAATTACTGATGCGGCTGTGACTGCCAACAAATTGCCTGTTGCTCGGAATGTTACAGATATAAGTAGTATATGTTACATATATAAGGTTTTTAAGGTTATGTACAGGTGCTTTACCAACTACGGATTAGACAAAAAATAAAAAAAACACTGTACATATATACTACAATATATGCACATACGGTATATAGATATATCTGTAGATATATATATATATATATATAGATAGATAATTACAAATTAAGAATTACATTTATATCGAACAAAGTGCATTAAATTTTAAACTTTTCATGAGGTAGTCAAGCCACAGACACGCACACGCACGCACGCACACGCACATGCATGCATGCACACACACACACACACACACACACGACCACAGTGTGGAACAGGCAAATATATAGTATATATATTAGTATATTCGAGCCGGAGGGGGCGGGGCAGGGGCGTATAAAGTGGGACAGGGCGCAGTTGCTGCTGTTACTGCTGCGACAACTGTTTTCTGCTGTTGTTGTCATTGTATTGTTGTTGTTGTTGGAAGAACTTGGATATTTGCTTGTGGCTGCCGCTGTGGTGGTGGGCGTGGCATGGCGGCGCCTGCGCTAGCTGCGGCTAATTTAGCAAACTAACAACTTAGTCAATGAGTACCAAATTCACACACACACACACACACACACACACATGCATAAGGGATAAGGGGGTGGGGAGTAGGTGTGTAGGGAGTGGGGGGAGGGGGTGTAGCTGTGTGTATTCCTTCCTAGCACCAGTAGTCCACATTCGCCCAGTTCGTCTCCTCCTGCTGCTGCTGTTGCTGCTGCTGCTGCTGCAACAGTTGCTGTGTCTCGCTCTGCTGCTGCTGCTGTTGCTGCTGCTGCTGCTGATCGAAGCTCAGCAACAGCTCATGATGGGCCCGATCTCACGCCAGGCAACCGCCGTTCGTAATAAACGCTGCGGTGCCCGTGTCCAGATCCACAAAATCCGCCGGATCATCGGTCAGCTGCGATAGCAAATCGGTCGTATAGCAACTGTTCTTCATCAGCAACAGTTGGTCCTCCTCATAGCAGGGCGTCATGATGCCCACGCCCACACCAACACCAACGCCGACGCCCACATTGATGCCGCCACCGTGTGGCAAACTATTGTGAAAGTCCATCAGATGATTGTTGTTGTTGTTGTGCACAGCAGCCAGGCTGGCCATGTTGTTGAGGCTGGTCGGATGCACGCTGACAGCATGCTTGATATCGGGTATCAACATATTATCACTGGACTCGAACAGAAAGCGTTCAGCACTCAGGGCTGTGGTGTAGGGACTCTGCGAGTCGACCAATTCATTTTTGACAAACTCAATGGCGCTGCTGGTGGGCGTGGTTGCTGCTGTTGCTGTGGTGCCTGTGCTGCTGCTGCTATTGCTGCTGCTTAGACTGTTCGTGCTGCTGCTGTTGTTGCTGCTGCTGCTGCTGTTGGGCGTTGCCATGCCCACTGGCACTGCGGACAGGCCGAGGCCCAAGCTGAGTCCGTCACAGTTCGGCACGTAGTCCGAGAGCAATGGGTTGCTGTTGTCGGCAGTGTTGTTGGCGGGATTCAGTGACGACTGCTGCTGCTGCTGTTGCTGTTGCTGCTGTGGCTGGGTGGGCGAGCTGAGATAGCCAGCATGCTCGAATTCCTGCGGACTGGGCGACGGTTTGCAGTAGCCGTTGGGCAACTGTTGCTGTTGCTGTTGCTGCTGCTGCTGTTGCTGGGCCTGTGCAGCTGCAACTGCTGCTGCCATGGCTGCTGGCGACTTGGAGCCAAACTTGAACGTTGACATGGATGGTATGCTCTGCATGCGGTGCTGCTGCTGCTGTTGCTGTTGCTGCTGCTGTTGAGTGGGCGTATTGGCAGCGCTGCTTGCCGCATCGCCATTCACACTGACTAGGGCATCCTGCTCCAGATCAGCCAGATACTTGTAGGCCGGCGACTGCAGCAGCTTCGATGGCAGCTGGCAACCGCCGCGCTTGACACAGCCCGGCGCATGCGCCTGCAGCATCTCGAGCAGTTGCCTACGATCTGTCTCCAGATGACGCACCTGATTCTTCAGCTCCACATTCTGTGTGTCCAGCACCTCGGACTCCTTGATCAGGTTCTGTGTGCGTTCGCGCTTCTTCATGCGGCACTTGGTGGCAGCGATTTTGTTGCGCTCACGTCGACGTCGCCGGCGATCCTCATCCTCGGGCGTGAGGCCTTTGGGCACTGATTTCGTTTCGCTATCCTCATCACTGGACTCCTCACAGTCCTCGTCGCGGCGGGAACACTTTGAGTTGGGCTGCTCAGAGCCGCTGCTCGAGTCGCAGGTGGACAACTTGCGTTTGCTCTGTATGGACAGCTTCAGGCCGGCTTTGATCAGCTGCGAACAGGTCTACAGAGAGGGGAGAGAGAGAGAGAGAGAGAGACATACACATGATTAGTCAACGTCCTTCAAGCAGAGTCGCTTGTCACCAATAGCCAAACTTGGCAACGGACCAAAGAAGGCAACCGTATTGCACAAGACGCCAAGGTGCACAGCAAGAAAAATGATTCTAGTTGCCCCACGATCACTTGAGTTATGCATTAAGTACATTCATACATATACAAATATATACACTTTATATAGAAAGTCGGTTAAGTTTTCTTGCAGTGTAACGAACTGCGTTGCACGACTAACTTCAACTTCAACTCCAATTTTGGGGCGTGACTGCCTCTGATATTTCGGTGGCAAAACGTTGACCCATTTGGCCTCCAGTTTTGCCCAAGTTCAACAAGATCTGCTGCCACTTGAGAGATCTCTTTACCCCCCTTTCTCCACCTTCCACCTTCCCCCTGCACATTCAGGTAGCTCGTGACGATTCGGCAAACACTCGAAACGTTGCGCATTCCTTAGCCACACTTCAGGCATGGCCCGATTTTGCTAACAGGGCAAGGTCCCCTTCAGTTCGGGCTGGGCCTGGGCCTGGGCTTGGGCTTGGGTCTTGGGACTCTCGAGAGTCGAGAGAGATTATCTCTGTGGCGCGGCATTTGTTTTGTTTACTTTGTGATTTACTTGACGCTCGCGCATAAATTTTAAATATTAAAGTGAAAGATAGAAATCTGCCACGCCCAAAGTTCCCCAAATACATAACATATGTACAACTTTCGGGGCAGGACAATGCAATCAACCCAAAAAGGTATGAGAGAAATAAAGAGCGAAGCAAGAAGAGCGATATACTTGTATATCGTATGGTTTTGTATGGCAACAAGGCCCCAACAGGTTGCTGAATGCAACTGCAACAAGTGCAGGCCTCCTCGCCCCCCTCGCTGGGTGGGTGGGCACCGCCTGTCAGCGCCTTGTATGGATGCGTGCAGCAGACAAAACAGATGGTCATCACGTCGACACGTTGTCAACTTTCATTTACAAGGGCCCAGTCGGGGCGACGAGACATGCCGAAGAAGAGTCTGTTGAGTCAGCCCAGATGATGCAATGCGCTACAAGTTGAAGCAAAGTCGGTAGTGCTGTCAGAAAGGTTGCTGCCAGAGATGGGATGATTAAATAGATGAAATATATGGAATTGAAATTGATGTAGCGATCAAGATTGAAGGAAAGAACAAAAACTGTAATAAGAGAAAAGGTCTTCGCTACTTATGTAAAGTTGAAGTCGGTAGTGCTGTCAGAAAGGTTGCTGCCAGAGATGGAATGATTAAATAGATGAAATATATACAATTGATATTGAAGTAAACAATCCAGATTGAAAGAAAAGAAACAAAATTTAATTTAGTATAAGCAAAAGGTCTTGGCTAACAGACTGTACAGCAAAATAAAGGTCGGTAGTGCAGTCAAATAGGTTGAGCTGTCTAATGAGCGTTGTTAAATTGATGAAATTGAAAGCGGAACCATCAATATTGATTTGAAAGATCAAAAACTATATAAGATACAGAAAAAAGACTTTGTTAACAAGACATCAAGCAAAGTTGTAGTCGGTAGTGCTGTCAGAAAGGTTGTTAACAGAGATTGAATGATACAGTTACATTGATGAAATATGTCAAATCGAAATTAAAGTAAACAATCTATATTGAAATGAAAGAACATAAACTGTACTCAGTAAAGCAAAAGGTCTTTTCTAACAGACTGTACAGTAATGTTAAGGTCGGTAGTGCAGTCAAAAAGGTCTTTGGGGTTGAGCTTATTAAAGCATAAACTTGGTAAAGAGATAAAATTGAAGCAGAACAATCAATATTGAAAGTAAAGAATAAAAAACTGTATAAAATAAAGGGAAACAGTCTTAGCTATCAGGTTCGCACTCAACCCCCACTCAATTGAAACGGAACAATCAATGTACTGTAATTGAAGGAAAAGATGAAAGCACAGATTGAAGTAATGAAAGCGATGATTGAAGTGCACAGAATATACCCGAAATAAATTTGAGTTCTATGTGAGTATTGCAATTGACGGAGACTGCGAATTATGTTCTTAGTATGCTCAGCTCTTGAAGGCAGCTCAGGGCTACAGCTGATTCAAGTGTCTGGCAAGCCGAGACTGTCACTGTCTCTGTCTCTGGCTGCCCATCGTCATCATCATCATCATCATCATCATCAACGTCATCATCATTTTGCGCTTTTTATTTGTTTGTCTGCTTGAGAAATTGTTCAGATGCCACTGTGGCACCTCCCTCTTTGCGCTCCCCTGCCCCCCCTCCTGCTCAGCAGACCCCGTTTCTAGTCCGCCCAGCCCCTGAACGCGCCCTTCTTTGCGACTTTTGAAATTGTTGTTGCTGCTGTTGTTGCCGTTGTTATTTTCGCCAGCCGCACAGCGCATTGTTTCATTTAAATTTTAGGCATGCTGCTTTTTTATTTATTGACCCAAAAAGCAGATAAATAAATTTTGTTTCAACCAAAAAGACGAAGAGAGAGAAAAAAAAAAGCGACGCATAATCATAATAATCGCATGCGCCAACGAATCCAGCGGATCCGCCCGTCGTTGTCGACCATATGGTCAAAATTTTCAACGTTCGCCTTCGTTTGCTTCGTAGACTTCTCGAAATTGGTTGCGTTTTGCTGCTGCTTCTTCTTCTTCTTCTTTAACTCGCTTCAGTTTTGGTTCAATTCAATTCAATTGTTGTGCAACTCTATGCGCCGCGTCTGCTCGTTGTCAGTGCGACAGGCCCCATTTAAATGGGGCACGACGAGGCAGAAGAAGAAGCAGCAACAGCTGAAGAAGCAGAGATTCAGTCAAGGAATGCACCATGCTAGAAGCGAGAGAAGAAGCAGCTACATATGGTATACACATTGTAGAAGAATCAACAGTGAATCACAACTGAAGATCATCAGAGTTACGATCAGAAAGTAGAAAGAAGAACTAAAGAACTCTTTGTCTAGTTATCAAATCGTGCTGCAAAATATATGAGCAGAGATAAGCTGACTATATCTATATCTATATATATATATATATATATACTACATCCAGTTGATTAGATAATAAAACGCAATTGATAATCAGCAAAGGGAAAATTTGGGTGAAGCTTAAGATTTCTCGCAGATAACATGAAGAACTGCAAGTAAGGTCACATCCATCAAGAACTGCGATAAAAGATAAGTTGGGAAACTGAACTTAGTCAGAAAATACTATTAATTCGAGAAGGTCTCAGGTTCTTATGTATTATCAGCGCTTATCTCTGCATTGATCTGAAGTTTAGAAAGCGTCTGAGTTATGACGAGATGCGAGATAAAGCTGCAGCTGTTAACCGTGTCCCAAGTGTACTAACTACGTGTGCGAATACAGTGGGCATAAATGAGCAACAACTGCAAATAATTTGCGAGAGAGAGAGGGAGGGAGAGACAGGGTAAGGGGGAGATATGAGCGTGTTCCAAGCCTTTCTTTGCACTTTGTTTTGTTGCACTTCGCTCTTCAAATGTAGCTGTATCTGTAGCTGTGAATATATATATACACGTATGTAGATATGTGTATATGCAGTATGTGTGTATGTGTGTGTGTGTGTGTTGGTGTGCGTGATGTTTGCCGAACAGCGCCCAAAAGTCAAATTTCACACGAATCGTCTCGCAAATTTGCATCTTTTATTTGGCCCCGCATTTCTGTTTGTTCGCTCGTTTGCCACATATTCGCATACCCTGTAACCATCAAATGTTGTCAAGTGGTAGCTTAACTACTCATTAAGAGTGTAGAATCTATAGAGTCTCAGTTTTGTGCAGACTTAATAAAAATATATAATAAATACAAAATAAAAAAGAAAAAAAAAAAAAAATAAAAAAAATGATTGAAAAAAAAAATATAAAAATAAAGTCGTAATTATGTGCAAACTTAACAAAAAATAAAAACAAAAAAAAAATTATGATATTAAAAACTACAGAGTATCTGCGCGCACAGCATATGTTTAGCTGCAACTGAAATTTACTTATTGCTTTTTACAATTTTATTTTTTCTCTGCTCTTTTGGCTCATTCAATATTTGCCATTTTTATAATTTTGCACCCCTTGGCTGCACCCTCCCCTTAACCCCTACTACACCCGCTGTCACTGTCACTGCCCCTGTCTCTGTCTTTCTCTTTCTTCGAGCTGCTTTTTCTCTCTGCATTTTAAACATTTGTGCAAATATTTGAATGCGAAAAAAAACAATAAAAACGAAAAAATAAAAGAAAACTCAATGTAAGTAACTGTGTATTGTGGTGTGTGTGTGTGTGTGTGTGCATGGTGTGAGTGTGCGCTGGTTTTGTTATTTATGTGAACTTTGTTGGAAAACAAATTGAAAAGTGTTTAATATTTTTCGCTTGGACGTTGGCAATTAAAACTTGCCGCGGCTCGATGCCAATAAATTCGTTTGAAGTAATAACCATAAATCACACACACACACACATAGACACAGACACACATAGAGACACTCTCACACACAGAGACACCTGGCAATTAGTGCAGCGCGTGAGAGTAGAATAGAAAATGTATCTAAGTATCTGCTGGATGCGCCTGGAGCGAGGCAGCTCCGCTTGCACAACACTCTCGAATGGCATTTAATTGCTGCGCTCACTGCAAATGTTATTCATATGCATTAATCGCACAGTTCCCCTGCCCCCCTCCTCCCCACACACACTCCCCTGCCCCCCTCTCTGTGACCCTCTGCTGCTCCCATGACCTGCTAGCTGCCGCTACTCCCCCGCTGCTGCTGCTGCTGCTGCTACGTGCCTCATTAAGGCCAATGTCAGTCAAGTGATTCTCCTCAATACAACTACTACAGATACAGATACAGATACAGATACATAGCTACGCACATCTATAGATACAGCTACAGCTACAGATACTTTATTCAATTTTCGTTTGCATCAAAAGTGAAATCAATTCTGGCTGCGTTTTGCAATTGAAGCGTCAACTGCGACGCCCACGAGGCACCAAAGCCAAGAGCCAACAGCCAAAACGCTGACCATATCGTGGAGTGTGAGGAGAGGGGGGGCAGAGGGAGGGTGTCTGCTCGAAGGCGGATGCCGGCCAATGGCCGCGGGGTACTGTTAGTTGTCGCCGTCTCTGCTGTTGCTGCTGCTGCGTGGGCAATTTGCACATCGTCGTCGTGCGCTGCGTGGGCGCCACATGCAACTGCGGAAGGGGAAGAGGATGGGGTGCAGGGGGAGGTCGCAGCTCTAACCGACGCCAAAAACAAAGGCAGAGAGAGGGAGCAGAGAGGGGGAAAGACAGCGACATGAATGAAACTCTCAGTGCAGTAAGCGCGTCGAAATTGTCAGCGTAAATTGAAAGGGAAATTGAATGAATTGCATTGAAAGCGACAGAGCTGAAACAGAAAGCAGGTGCGAAGGTGCAAGGTAATTGAAAGTGGTTTATATACAAGCTGATTGAATACGCAAATTGAAGTTGAAAGTAAACGATTGAAGACTTGAAAATGATTGAATGCACAAATTGAAGTTGAAATTGCAGTTAAAACTGATGATTGAAAACTCAAAAATGATTGAATAGACAGATTGAAGTTAAAAGTAAACAATTGAAGATGAAATGATTGAATGCACAAATTGAAGTTGACATATGAAATTGAGTTTGTCCTACTGCAAAAAGTGAGGTTAAAAATTAAGACTTAGGCCTGAAGCTGATTAAATTGAAATTGAAATCGCTAATTGAAACATTAAACACGGAACTTGAATTCGAAAGTGATGATTGAAGATTGAAAACACAGTTGAAGTTGAAATTTTAATTTAGTTGAAATTGAAGTTGACTGAATGCAGAAATTGAAAACCCGAAAGTTGAAATTGAAAGGGAATATGCAAATCAATTGCATGAACAACTGCTCAGAAGACTGAGCTACATATGTATACACATATGTATGTATGTATATATTTTTTATGTACTGCATGTCTTTTTTTGCCCCGCCCACTTGTGGCTGCCGCCCACTTACCTGCTGCACACTGGGCGTACTGGCTGTGCCCGCTGGCGAGTCGAGTGGTGATGCCGAGCAACTGGAATGACTGCTGTCCTGCGAGTGCGACTGCAAGTGAAACTGAAATAGGTTAATTCGATTGAACAAGGTGTGTGTGTGTGTGTAGGGGGGGAGGGGCAGGAGCAGAGGAGGGGGGTAAGCAATACACACCTGTCCATTGGGATTGCCACCGAAATTGCGTATGGTTACCACAGGTGTGGAGGCGGCACTGCAACTGTTCGAGGGATTGAACAAATTGTCCAGCGGGCTGGTCATGGCGATCAACGAGTTGAGAATCTCTGGAGTTTTGGGCGTGTGCGCCCCCAACCCGCTGCCCTCGATGCTGAGCAGCGCTGTGGCCGGTATGTTTGAGTTGAACATGTTGTTGCTGTTGTTGTTACTGTAGCTGTTGCTGCTGCTAATTCTAATTGAATTTGTTTCTGTTGTTGTTCCTCTTTTTTATGTGCGAATTTCAAATTAAAAAATTAAGGCAAAAAAAAAAAAAAAAAAGAAAAGAATAAAACGCGATAAACAAAATTGAAACTCGTAACTTGTTATTCAATTTTGTTGCTTTTTATAGAACTTTGTTGAACTCTTTTGTTGTTATTTTTGTTTTGTTTACTTTTTATAGTTGTTGCTCTTGTTGTTGTTGTTGTTTTTTAGTTGTAAATCACAGTTGAAGGCCTACGCGTTGCATTTGTTGGACTGCTTTTTGTTTTAATTAAATTTTTATTTTCTTTTTCTCCTTTTCTTGTTTTTTCTTATTTGTTTTTAATTGTTGTATATGCGCTTGTATAAATATAGTTATATAGTATATATATTGTATATATAGGTATATAAATGTTTGTTTTGTTTTTTTATTATTTTATTTATTTTTTCTTTTGGACACTCGCACTGCTTGTTGTTGTTGTTGTTGTTGTCTCTCTCGATTATCACAAATTGTTGTTAATAAAACTTTGACTGTTTGGAAATAAATGACATTTATTTGTTGCTGTTGCTTCCTCTCGATTGTTCTTGTTGCTGTTTATCTTTTATAAAATGTAGTGCAAATATTGTTTTTATTGCATTTATTGTCGCTGCCGCTGCTGCCGTTGCCGCTGCGTCGCGACGCGGTTCCATCGGCGCTTCCAGCGTGTGTTGCTCACAGCGTTGAGTTCGACTGAATGTTTTGGCCACCGGCACCGGTCGACATCCACATCCACAACATCAACGACATCCGAGACATCAACGACGACAACGACGACGACGACGAACCGCACGCTCGCTTTGCTAGAGTGAGAGAGAGTAAGAGAGAGGGAGAGAGAGGGTGAGAGTGAGAATTGAATACAAGTCAAATCGCGTTCGTATGTGAGTCGTAAGCAGCCATAAAAAAAAATACAAGTAAAAGTGCCTCCAAGCGAGTGTGCAGCTGTGCGCATACCCTATAAATAAGTATCATATGACACGGAATTCTTAGTTTTCCTGACTACTAAGAGAGTTTTCAATCATTTTCAAATGCACTGACTTAGTTTCTGCTCTATAGAATATGTATACAAAATTTGCTGGAGATTCTTCTTTTGGTTAAAGAGATATTCAACTTAGTTAGTTGTACTCGTAACTAATGTAAGCAGTGTGAACACGTTCATGCTGTGGCTTGTCTCCCAAATGTTGTTGCAGTGCGGCATACCCCACTGGGTACTTGCACTACAGGGTATTAGAAACACACAAAAACAATTAAATTATAAAATAAGCGTAAGTAAATTGATTTATGTAAGCATTGAGCAGCTGACTGACCCAACGACTGGCTGACTGACTGACTGACTGACTGACTGACTGAATGACCAACTGACCAATTGACCGAGCCAATGCTACGCACACTCACACACACACACACACACACATTTGTTGTGCGTACTTGGTTAGCCAAGTTGATGTCTCAATTAAGCGCTTAATCGTTTAATTGAATGCAGAATGCAAACATTGCTCATAGATGCCCGATTGGCCCGAGGATCTACAATTGATCTACATACAAACATGTGTGTGCATGCGTGTGTGCGGTCAATCACAGTTGAAGGTGAAGCTAGCAAGTAGCACAAGCATTCCAAGTATTCCGATTATTGCGAATATTTCAAGTGTTCTCGGGTCAATTAGAAATATTTGCATCTGCTTTGTAACCCGATGCAGAATTCAAACTGAAATTGAAATTGAAACCCAAATGGCAACTTGCAACACACACTAACTCGTTTCAGATGGAATTCCATTTTGATTTATGGCAATTAGAAAGTGTTTTATAAGCCAGTCATTCTAACTATCTATCTACAATATATATCTGCTGTCTCTGTCTCCGTCTGTTTGTCTCTCCCCCCGTCGAATTTCAAAAGAGTTTCCACATTGCGTAACGAACTTGGGCTTTATCAGAATACCCTAGTTATTTTTTAGAGCACGCTCAAGTTTTTCATTTTTTTTTTTTCTCTTTTCATTTTTAACTTTTTGTGATTACAGTCTGTGTTTGGTTCTCAGTTCTCACTGGGTTTCTTTATGTTTCTTTCGCTGTATTTTTTTTGTTTTAGTTCCCTTTACTTTTATGGCAATTTGTTGCCCTTTTTAGCTGCCATGTTTCGCTTTTTTTAATGGCCCGAAAGCACTTTGAGGTTTTTCAAGGAATTGAGTTATGCATGTAGACAGCAAGAGAGAGATTAGCTAAGCCAGTTAAAACTTACAGTGCCTGTCATAATTATGACATGATCTTCCATGTGTTCTTGCTTTGTTTTTCCTTATTCCAAAATCATTTCTTTTGTTATTTTATTGTGTGAAATATCATATATATTTCGCACTCAATATGCAAATTGTGGCGCTGTCAAAAGTTAAAAGCAAAACACCCCCGACAGTTTCCCCTCTCACTTCCCTCCCAAATTGAGCCATCCCTAAATAGCTTTATGGGTCTGGAAAATTTTAGCTGTGCAATTTTTGACTATTGCTTTTTTGCCATTTATCATTTGGCAAGAATGTTTGCTGCGCATCCCCTCCCCTGTGAATGGCCCCCAACCCTCCCGCTGCCACTGCCCCTGAGCGGCTACAGTTGCCTCGAAAAGTTTTAGTGCCACTTTTATGTCCCACACTCAACACGCACGCACACTTGTGCAAATTGAAAGTCAGTCAAAAATATTTACCATATACAAATAATATATAAATATATGTGTGTGTATGTGCGAGTGTGTATATGTATAACACAAGTATATAACATGAAAAGCAACACAAACAACACGAAAATGAACAACGAAAAACGTAAAACTTGAGCAACAACCAAATGAAAAAAAGCCAGAATAAAGAATTATGATTTATGACTTTCGCATGTTTTTGTGTGTGTGTGTGTGTGTTGTTGTTGTTGCTCTCTGCCCCGGCAAGGGGTGGACGGGAGGGGAAAGAGGGTGCTGCGCTGGGGTGTGAGGTTCAGCTTTGTTGGCAAGCTTTTAAAGCCTTTTGCCTTTGGCTTTTGCCATTGCTTTGATGTGTGAGTGTGTGACTGTGTGTGTGTGTGCCAGTGTGTGTGTGTTCTACTGTGTTTGGTAGTGTGCATGTTTAAGTGTATGTGTGTGTGCTAGTGTTTGCTGTACATTGCAACTTGTTAAACGAAAATCACTTTTGACATTCGCCTCAAAATGTTTTTGTTTTCGCTCTCAACTTCAAATTCGCCGCGTCTCATTTTGACCAAATGCGGCGCATGCGTGCCACAACAAGCGCAGGCCTCTGTCTCAAGCCTAACCGCCTCCCCTCCCCTTCCTTTTGTCCCTCCTTCTGTCCCGCTGGCCTTCGCTTCTTGGCAACTGTTGCCTGTTTGACGCGCACATTGCGCATACGCCGCGTTGTCCGCAAACAGTTGACAATCGTGGCTTCGATATATGTGTGTGTATCGATCAATTGATGTGCACGCGTCTATCGACTGGCGCCCAGCAGGGCGCTGCAGCAGGCAACAACTACTTGGCTTTTTTCTCGCATTCGCACTTGGCCTTTTCTTTGTCGTAGCTGTTGCTGCTGTTGTTGTTGGCCATTAACATTCCTAAGCGGGTTTTTAGTAAGTTTTTTTTTGCCTCAAAGCCTTGTCAAATGAAGCTATTTGTGGCTTGGATTTATTGATTCGCTGGCATTCGTTTGCTGATCTCGAGTGTGTGCGGCATTGTGTGTTGTGCTGTGCTGCTCGGTCGGTTGGAAATGCAAAGATCGCATCAGCTGAGCTGAGCTGAACGATTAAGGCAGTCAAGTGCACGTCTGATTCTAAGGGCGATTGCATATTGATTTGAGCCAGGGTTGCCAAGTCAGCAAACAGATGTACAGGTTTGCCAACTATCGAATAGGTTTACTTTAACCTATTCAACCAAGTGAGTTGCTCGATAACTAAGTATGGAAGCCCTCTGACCATTTGTGGCTATCGATATGTATCGATAAAAACTCAATACTAGAAATTCTTAAAAGCATCATAAGTATAATATATAGATAAGGTTACTTTCGATTAGATTACTTTGAATTTAACCTATTCTACGAAGAGAATTACTCTATAAATAAGTATATAATTCTTATGATAACTTTTTAAATCGATATGTATCCATAGAAACTGATTTCACATTATAATATATATTTATTTTTTTAAGAAAATATTTCAATTTCTAAAATTGATCGATTTATTTGATTTCATTGGTTGAACGATAAATACATTTTAGCAGATCCAATGCATCAGCCATGTAATCGATATGCGTAAATATACTCGATAAAAACATATATTTATTGTGTTGAATTTATTGATTGAGAGCTACAAGTAAAATTTCGCCAAATTCGGCAATAAATTAATCGATAAACAATGTACTCATGTGTTATTCAGCTAAACCAGTTAGTACAAGCTGTGAATACTATAAGTGAATACCCCCGCAAAACCGCAAATAATATGTAATACTTAACAATGAGACACGAGTTGCAAAATGAGTCACAAAAAAACCGCAAACTTTCGGGTCGAAAATGAGAAAATGACTTTTATTTCATCTTCCTTGGAAATAAACGCATATATCACACGCATGTTGTATAATAATCATCTCGTGAGTGTGTATTCACACTAGCACTAGCACTCACACTCATATGCACATTCACATTCATATTCATTATTATTGTTATTGTTATTGTTATGGTGATAACGAGTGAGACTACACTCGTGTTCATGCGAATGGGGCAAGGCGCCACTTGTGGGTTATTCATTACACTATTCACTCGATCGGAATCGGAATCGGTACGCGGCACAGTTATATATGTGATATTTCAAAAATGTTTCTGTATTTCACATTTTTATCATGCTGTCTGTGCCCCCGCTGCTGTTGTTGTTGCTTGCGGTACGTGCCTTAGCTGCACTCCACATTTCACACGAATCGACGCGAACAAGCGTCCAAAACGAGCAAAAATCAAGACAGAGAGACAGACAGACAGAGAGAGAGAGAGAGAGACAGAGAGCGAAAACAAGACAACAAAACTGCGAATTGCATTTCAAGTGATTTATGTGGGCGTGGTCCCAACAACAACAACAATTTTACGAAACAAAATCTTTTATAATTGAGTCGGCACTCACAATGACGATGTCAGTATGTGAGTGAATGCTTTGAGGCAGCTGGCAATCAATCTATGTACGACACGCTCCTGTCCCTGGCGAATTATCGATAGCATTAGCTGTCACGATTCTTATTTATTGTTATCGAAATGTCATTAGTGCGAAAGACTCAAATGCGTTTTGGTAACAAGTTAATTATATTCTGAAGAGGAAACAAATAAGTTAATATCGATATCGATAACACTAGCTATCGATATCGATTTCGATAATTGAAGAGAAATCGATGCAAAATAAATGTATTTTTGCTGGAAGTCAGTTCGGAGCACGACATTTTATGTCTGCAGTCACTTTTTCCCGCAGTGTAATCCCCGAAAAGCTATTAATATCGATAACATTAGCTAGGAGAGTAGGAAGTAAAATAAAGGCATTTTGATTGTTGTCTGTTAGAAGATCAATATTTAATATCTGTAGTCAATTATTCTCGCAGTTTCTCGCATATTTCAAGCCAAGTTATCGATAGTTCTGATATCGACAACACTAGCTAGGGGAGAACATTGAAAAGTAGAGGCAGTATAAAGAAGAATATGTGACAAAAAGAGACTTGGATAACCAGTTTCTATTTTGATGAACTCTTTTCTCGCAGTGTAATGTCGGCAAGTCTTCATAGCCAAAGAGATAAAATGGATCAACATTAAACAATATCTTAAAACTTTGTAAATATATGCCAAATTGTTGGCCAAGTTATTAAAGCCTGCGATAGAGAGTGGGCAGAAAACAAAGAATAAATATGACAATATATGATGAGGCAGAGTGAGAGAGACATAGAGAGAAAGAGAAGGGGAGAGAGAAAAAGCAATCATTGGCTGTTCACATAAAAACTTTGTTAGTTTTGTCTTCCTTTTCTTTTCTCTCTCTCTCTCTTTCTCTCTTTCTTTGCCTTTTTTTGCACTTTAGCCCAAACGAATTTGAGGCAAAAGGCGTAGAAATCGATGAGGAGAGAGGGGGTTGGCAAGGGGGTGCCCTATTGGCTCATAAAAATAACTTCCATTGTGAGAGTGACTTGATACTGTTGTTATTGTTGTTGTCGCTCCTCTTCTTCGCCGCTCTCAGCTGGCTTAATTAAAAGCATTCGCCCAAGCCAAACAATCGCAAGACTGCCGACAATATCCCCCTTTCTCCCCCCTTTCCTGCTCCCTTGTCCTGGCACACGAGCCAAAGGCAAACAGTGGAGACGTGCAATGGCAAAGTATCTCTTAGATACAAAATTGCCACATTAATGGACAATCCACCCCCCTTCCCTTGCGCTGTCTTCTTTCAGCCAGCTATTTTCTAATTAAGTGTCATTGATTCGGCGTCGTCTATCGCAGACATCTGCCCCTCCCAGTACGCCCCAGCGTGAGCGTGTAGGCGTGGCCAGCTTTGGCAAAAGCTTTGAAAATTTACACTTTAATTAAGCATTTAGATAATGTATCTGTCTATGATTAGCTGCGGCTGGGGGTGGGCGGTAGTAACAGCTGATAAGGGATGTGTGGGGGGTGCAGAGGCTGACAGGGGGTGCGAGGGTTGCGCTGCGTGGCTTGTCAGTGTGATAAAAATTGCCTATTAACATAAAAGTTTACGCAGAGACAGAGTTATAAGAAGACGACAAAAAGAAAGAGGGCGACCGGAATGAGGGGGCAGGGGCAGGGGCAGGGGTAGAGACGCACGCGCAGCTCTGCCTCTGCTACGACTGCAGTCAAAGCCGGAGCCAAAAATGGGCCGCGTGGCCCATTCAATTAATTTATTATTCACTTAAGAGCGCACGCCGGGTGGCAGGAGAGAACTGACAGGGAAAAGAGGCAGGGGCAGGGAGAGGGGGTCAGCGCTTAGCATGCACATCTACAGGGCCCATAAAAATGTTATAAAAATTAAACGCGCACAAAAACTCCACAAGAATTTCGCACATTCAACGCGCGACCGCCTGCGGGTCTGGCCGCGCCCTGTGGACAACCCCCTGTCCCCACTACTTTCCCCTGCTCCCGCTACTTCCCCCACTGTCCATAGCAATGCAGCATAGTGTTGTTGTGCCAAAAGTGTCCTGCTCGACGGGAGAGGGGCAAATGAAATGCCAAGAGGAGGAATGGGGAAAATGGGGGAATAAAAATGGAAATGGAGTTTCACTAACTTATGGCAAACGCGTGGCACACACAAGTTGCACAGTTATAAACATTTCTGTGCACGTTTTGTGCGTTAAATTTAGGATCTGAAAACTGAAAACTTAGAAGAGTCCGAAGAAGAGGAAAAGAATATCTCAAAACGAGTGGAACGAGCAAAATGAATGAAATGGCAAATTTATGGAAATATGCCTAAATGAGTAAAGCAGGCCAAAGCAGGCATTACTAGGGAGGAGCAGGGGCACTTCGACACGAGCTATCGACAAAGTTGGGAAATGTAAAATGAGATTATATGATTATTATACCGAGAAGGCGGAGATATTCTACGGATAGTTTGGTTTCTTTGGAATTCACGAATTATTGTAGAGATTCCTATGCGCACTATCGACTACAGTCTGTTATCGATAAGCCAAAATGGGGATGATACTTTAGATAAAGTTGGAAAGTGATAAAGAGATTATATGCTTAGTATAAGGCGAGGATGCGGGTTTTTCTTACTGCAATTACAGTAGTTTCAAGTATTCCTACGCCCTTTGTCAACTACAGTATGTTATCGATAAGCAAGAGTATGAGAGAGAGAGAGAGAAACACTCTGGGAAGCACTATCAATGGAGTTGGGTAGTATTAAAGAGAATATACTAAGAAGGCGGATATGTAAACATTGGATTATCGATTACAGTCTCTTATTGATAAACCAAAGTGAGGCAGGCACTGTCGGTAGAGTTGGGTATTATTGAAGAGATTAAATGACTACAATACTTAGAAGGCGGATTTAATTCTTTGGATTATTAGTATTTCCAGCAGTTTCATACATCTCTGCGCGCTTTATCGATAACAGAGTTTTCTCAAACTATCAAGAAAATAAATTTGATAAAGAGATTATGTGATTACGGGCAGAGTAGACACCCTGTTCGCTTATTGCATTACCAGTAGCGTATATTTTCATGCCCACTATCAGTCACAGTCTGTTATCGATAACCTTTTTATTAGGTTACTTCCTGGAAGCTTGCACTATCTTTATCTGCAAATTAAATCTGGAATCCGACCTGCTTTTGATGTTGCCTTATCACCTGATACAATTGATAACTCTAGCCTAAATTGCAGCAATAATTTATCGAGCCTATCGACAAGTTAACAACTTTTGCCGCAAAACAAATCCCATAATCATGCGCAAATATTTATCGATAAATTACAACACAAAATGCAAGGGAAATACGATGCGTCATTGCGACAATGCGTTGCGTTGGGCAATGCTTCTGGAATGTGTCAACGCACCTACTAAGTACATGTACACACACACGCACACACACAGACATGGATACAGTACATTATCTGGTACTTAGTATCTATACATGTGTACCTAGTATATACATTGCATACACATTTCTGTATAACAAGCTTGTTTTTTTCTTTCCCTACACAGCGAGAAGCGAGAATCGTGTTCGCCAAGAGTTTCTTCAATTAAATTCTGAATTTGTAGATAAGATAAGAGGAATCCCCTGACCCCGAAATCCCTCGCAGGGAAGCCCAACAGTGCAGCAAAACAGCAGCTTAGACCAGCTGACTGCAAGTTAAGCTGTCACTTAACTGACGGTTAAATAAACTAATATATTACTTTTCTTAACACAGATAAATCAACATATATTATTTCTCTTGACTGACAGTTAAATAAACTCATTTCTTACTTCTTTTTACTGAAGTTTTTGCTTCTTTTTTCGCGCAGTGTCTCTGCAGTTATCTGTTGGCCATTTAACCGTTGGCCATATCTCTGTATATGTCGTACATGAGTTCTGTTTGTATTCATGCGTATCTGCTTGGACATTTAACGCGCCCCACTGCCCCGCCCCCTCTTCACTAGCTTAGCACGCACCTGCCACATTGAAATGAGTAATCAGATAAGCCCACTCTGGCCCCCTCTCGGCTGCAGTGCGTGTGTGTTATTGTTCTCTTGCGTGTGTGTGAGTATTTAGTGTGTGTTTGTATATGTGAGTATGAAGTGTGTGTCTGTATGCAGTATGTGAGTATGAAGTGTGTGTCTGTATGCAGTGAGTACCTATTTGAAGTGTATCTGTATGCAGTGAGTATCTATTTGAAGTGAGTCTGTATGCAGTGAGTAACTGTATGAAGTGTGACTGTATGCAGCGAGTATTTGTATGAAGTGTATCTGTATGATTGTGTTTGTGTGTAGTGCGTGCCTTTGCAAGGACGTTCACAATCAACACTTTCATTACAGTCACTTTTATCTCAAGCTTATCAGTCGTGCTTGTTCTTGTTGTTGCTGCTGGCTTGTCTTGTGTCAAAGATGCCTTATCAGCAACATGAAACGCACAACTTATAAAATACAAATGCTTATCTAGTGCAAGCTCTTTTCAGTGTTAGTTTGTTCATGTTGCTCTTGGCTGAAAGAGGGAAATCTAATTAATTTCCAAGTTAATACATGTGTGACATCAATGCGATTTATGTTGATTACCGCTAGTAACCAACTGCCAACAGAGCCAACAAAGCCAAAACTGCCGTCATTGACATTATCAGTTTGGCCTGCAATGTGCCGCGTTTATTTATTGCTATTTACGAGTGAGTGTGTGTGTGGTGAGTGTGTGTATGTGTGTGTGGTCTGTGTGTGCTGTGTGTGAGCTTTTGGAATTTTATCAAGTGCTGAAGCACTTGCCCAACTCGCTTTGCTTTACCAAAGACATTTAGTACACTTTTCACACCTCGTTTTATGTGACATTTGCCTCTCAGATACATTTGTATCTTTTGTTGGTCTCTCTCTCTCTCTATCTGTATAATGCCTCTTATATGGCAGATGTTGTCGCTGTCATTGCCATGCGACAGCTGTCAGCGGCTCATTCAACGGCAGCAGCAGCAGCAGCAACATCATCGTCTCATCTCATTATGACGCTCGAATGATGATGATGATCAACGGAGGCGCGCACACATTCAACATGATTTTTATGAAGGAATTCGCATTAAAATTGTTTATTGTGTTTATTTATTGCAAACGAGCATCAAGAAACGGCCAAAATGGAAAGAATAATACACACACACACACACCACACACACACAGCTGTAATCTAATGGAAATTTGTTGTGTTGGTGTGACGCTTTACAAGCTTCATCATCGTCGTCGTCGCAGCAACAGCAGCTGCTGCTTGCCACTTGCCACGCTGCCAGCTGCCAGTCTAACATAGTATATAGACAAAGATTGTACACACACAGAGGGAGATTTTTGAAAATGTTCTAGGAAATACACACAGGCAAACCGAATCCAAGTGAAACGTGGCAAGCGGCTTTTTTGGTTAAGTAAACACAGCAGCGGCAAATGGCAAACGGCGAACGGCAAACGGCAAACGGGTGAACATCGAATGGAAAATGAAAAATGAAAAGTTGAAAAATGGTAAAATGACTTTTGTTTATGAAGCGCACGCGTCTTGCAACAGATATCCGTTCCCACTGCCACTCCCCGCTTCCTCTCCCTGCCACAAAAAAAGAGCAAAGCCTTCTATGTTCCACACTTCTCTGATGACTGGCGACGAATCGTTTCGTTTCAGCTGGAAATCAGCCAAGTGGAAGCTGGAAATAATTTCTGCATAAAATCTCGATTACTTCGGGATACATTGTAATTGCAGCATTACTTCCAATGGAATGCACACTTGTTGTTCCAGCTTCCAGTGAAATGCGAAGAAGACGCTCGGCTTCGTCGGGCAACAGCTGTGCGGATGGTTGGATTGTATTTACTATCGATAGTTTCGATAGTTATCACATCGGTAGCTGCCCGAAGCTAGACAGCACTATCAATATGCTTCAGGTATTCTAGTTCTCACTCTGTGAAAAGTCTAGAATGACTAACAGATCTTGCTTTGACTGTGACTTTCTACTTTGCTGGTACTATCGATAGTTTCGATAGTTATTGCACTAGTAGGTGTCTAAAGCTATATAGCACCACCGATTTGGTTCAGGCATTATAGTTCTCACTCTGTTAAGTAGAGTGATCAGCAAGTCTTGCTTTAACTGTGACTGGCAACTTTGCTTGTGTTATCGATAGTTTTGATGATGACCACATCAATAGCTTGTCATTATTATACCATCGATAAATTCAATGCTTAGCATTTAATTCAACCAATACTATAAACTTTGCTATCATTATCGATAGTTTCGATAGTAATTGAGTAAACAGTACTATCGATAGATTGCAGACCTCGTTGTTTAAACTCTGTGAACAGTGTAGAGTCTCAATTTTGATTTTAATGGTATTATCGATAGTTATGGCATTAATATCTGTCTGTAGATAGGCAGTACCAGCTCCGAGCACCTTTCCTGCCCTGCCTGATCACCTGCTTAGCTGTGCCAAGCACCTTCCGCATTAGCTTCATCAATCTCCCCCCAGCCAAGGCCACATCTGAATGCTCATTTCCCAGCTGAGCTCTCAAGCTCATCATTCTAATCACTTTGCTGAAGTGCAAAACCGGTAGCTGGACTGGGCGTGGACTCTGCCAGTTCTCAGGGGGAAAAAAAATTTGAAAATTTATGCGACAAGGCGCGCCAAAAATGAAAAGAAAGAATGAAGTGGGAAGGGGGAATGAGAGAAGAGTTGGAAAATGACTGTGAAAATATCAATTAGTGTGCTCCAAATGTGTCCCGAATGTCGTTGCTAGGTGTGTGTGTGTGTGCGTGTGTGTGTGCGAGTGTGTGTGTGTGGGTGAATGACAGCTATATGTTAACTGCAGTTAGACACGCCTACAACCCACAACAGCACATATAACAAATGCCAGCCCACACACACACACACACACCACATACGCAGACTTATACGCAGCACTGTGAAGCGACTTAGCTCATGTCCTTGACACATATCGTTGCCATTTGCTTGGCACGCACAACACACTGTGAATCTTTGTGCCAGTGTGCGTGTGTGTATGTGTGTGTGTGTGTTGGGCAACGCCTTTGTCGGGCTTCCGTTTGAAGCTTGGCCCTAATCCATTTGAACTTTTACGTTTTTCACTGATGTCCTCGCTGCCAACTCTCTGCCAAGGATAATAAAAGGAAATTCTCCTACTTTTGTGGCTTCTCATCTCCCTCCTATATGTGCGAGTGTGCGAGTGTGTGTGTGTGTTTGTGCACACGCGTGTGTGTGGTAATATAATCCTAATGGAATTTACACTGGAAATTTACAGCCACAAACGAAAGAAGCGCGTGCAACGTGGCCTTTTGTCATGCGAAGCGATTTTCCAGAGAATTTATTTGGTTTTCCACAGTTGAATTCAAGTTGAAATTGAATTGAATTGAAGCCAAAAACACTCTGAGAGATTAAACGATTGAACATTACTTCAATTACAATTGAATGGCAGCAACTAATTGGCAAATCAACTAAACCTGATTAGAAATCAAGTTGATTTTGAATTGACTTCAAGTTGATATTCAAAAAATATACATACGTATATAAAAGTATATATAATATATATTTATATGGTAAATTGAGTCATACTACACGATATTGTAAATTTGGAAACGGTATTAAAGTTGTTTAATTATTCAATTACTGCTTAAAATGCTACACATCATGTAAAGCTGTGAATCATAGTCAAAAACTCAAAATGGAACGTGTTAGAAATCACAAGTTGAGTCACGAAATATCAGTTTCGATAACTGAATGTTATTCACAGCAAATCAGAGCTGAAGAGGATATATCTTGCATTTGCAAACTGTCACAAGTATCGATTAGACTATGACTGTCAACATTACTGATACTATCGATAGTTTCATTGGTTATCCCAACAATGTCTTCCTAAAGATTAGCATCAGCCTACAATCGATTGATTCCAAGCTTTTACTTTGGAACGTGGCAAACAGTACTCAATCCAACTAAGATTATAAACTATTCTACTTTTATCGATAGATTCGATAGTTTTCATTGTATACCCCAAATCTACACATGTGTATCTTGTATTCGAAAACTGTAACAATGTTGCAAGAAATCAAAACATAAATGAAAACTAAATTTTTGTTTTCGAAATTTACTTAAATATTTAATTGAAAATTGCGAGATGGCAAGATTGTGTGTGTGCCCGGAAACCTCTTGCTGTTGTTGCTGTTGTTGGGGCTGTTTCGCTTGGGCTACTCAGACGAGGCTGCCACGCGGTGCCGATGGATGCATAAGATTCAGATTCAGCGATGGAAGAAAAACTTGAGAACAGACGTTTTCTCTCTCTCTCTCTCTTTGTTTTTCGTTTTTCTTTTTTGGCTGAAGGTCAAGTGCATTAAGGCGAAACGGAAATGAAAATGTTAAATAGATATATAAAAATAGTCGAAAAACGAAAACGAAGCGAGAATGAAAAACGAAAATCCCAAACGAAAGCGAGCGCCGCCACAACGACGTCGACCATTTCAATATTTCAACGATTTACGGCCAAAGAGGGGGTGCAAGTGGAAGAGGTGTGGGATGTGGGATGTCGGAGAGGGAAGGGGCTGTTGCTTGTTGGACAGATATAGATAGATATACACGAAGCGTGCGTGAGCGTAGTAAATTTTATTTTATTTGATTTGATTTTGAACGAGAAAGCTGCAAACGATGCCGGGCGCATATCGTTTATCGTTATCCTTGAGCCTGACAGAGCCAGAGAGAGAGAGAGAGAGAGAGAGAGGAGAGAGAGAGAGGGGAGAGGAAGAGTGGCACTTAATTGTGCGTGTCAGGCAGCCACTACATGGACACGGACATGGACATGGACACGAAGCCGTAGGCGAAGGCAGCAGGATAGCACCCACACACGAAACCATTTTGCTGGGTGTGTTTACCGAGCACAGGATTGCCGAGGGGAGTGCAGGGGCAGCGGGTTTGGCTGGTAGATTGTAAATGGAGACCGAAGACGGAGACGAAACGTCGTTAATAAAAGCGGAAATGCTGGCGCCGACATTATCATTTCCAGCTTGGTGTGCCAACCTCCCCCTGTCTGTGTGTGGGCGCAATTATGATAATTGAGCGAGTGAGCAGCGAAGAGTGTGCACTAGGTAGACAGGGACAGGGACAGAGAGAGAGAACGAGAGAGAGAGTGGGGGGAGGGGGTAAGACTGTTGCCAGCTGCAAAATTGTCAGACAGGTTAAATTGCGCGTAACTTGCAGTCAGATTTTAGGTCTTAAAGCGTGCTTTTTGATTGATTTGACGCCATTTTGACACACACACACACACACTCACACACATGTACATACACACAGGCACGCAGGCCGTACAAGGACAAGGCCTGGCGCCGGCCTGTCTGCTGTACCTCACACTGGGCCACTGTTGCGTTGCATGCCACACCTTGTGACGCGGCAAAGCGAAATTGATTGCGTGCTGCAAATAAGCTGCCTTTGATTGATTTCATTCGCGACGACGACGACGACGCGTGCCTACGCGACGTATGCGCAATATTTCTTGCTCGACCGCAGGAAGCTGCGTGGACTGGGCTAAATTGGCTAACTAAATTTAGCCACAGCCATTTGCCAGTCTGCTGTGCTGTGTTTACATTGCGATACACCCCGAAATGGGCCACGGGGCGTATGGGCAACAGGGCAAACGGGCAATGGCCCGATATGTAAACAGCACCAGCAGCACCAGCACCAGCAGCATTTCTGAATTGAATCGAATTATGAATTGAACGTCAGGGAATTAATTGAATGTCGTGGTGTTGATTTATTCAATTACATTGAAATTGGCTAATTGAATTTCAAATTTGACAACAGAAGCATTGAAATCAAATGAAAAATATGTGCTAAAACTATCAAAGACAATTGAACATGGAATTGAATTCAAATGCACTGATTGAACATGGCAAATATTAGAAGAATGTATAACTAAACAAAAAAAGGCAAGAGATATTCAATATTTAAATAAAATAAGTTGAATTGAAATAGAATACAAAATTGAATGAAGTGGATTGAAATAAAATAAGTTGAATTGAAATTGAAATGCAGTTTAACTGCACTGATGGCAAATATTAGATGAGAAGTGAAAATAAATATTTAATATTTTTTGAAAATAAGTGGAATTATAATTGAATTCAAAATTGAAAGAAGTTAATTGAAAACAAATTATATTGAATTGAAATTGAGTTAAAATTGAACTTATAATAAAAACTATTGAATACAACTAGTTGAATTCAAGTTGAACTTAAAATTGAAAAGGTAAATTGAAATAAAAAAAATAAGTTGAGTTGAAAATAAAATTGAATTGAATTGCACTGATTGAACATGGAAAATAAAAGACAAAACTAAATAACTAAACAAGTTGAATTGAAATTGAAATGGAGTTCAACTGCACTGATTGAAAAAAATGAAATAAACAATGAATAGTTACAATATAAAATATTGAACAAATTTAATTGAACTGAAATTGAAAATATAAATTGAAAGAGGCAAAGCTTGTTTGCACATTCCATCTATTCTCTGGGTTACGAGAGACAAAGGAACCTGTTCAGGCACCTATGCCTGTCTGAAGACTACCTACTACGCATTGCACTTTCAACTTTATGGCTTTCAATTATTCCATTCAATCTTTGCACTTTGACTTACCATTAAACGCAACAATGTTTGGCTGTAAAGAGATAGAAAGAGAGAGAGATTATTAGCAATGGCACGACTAGGTGACTTAACAAACTAAACTTGACTAAATGTGGCACAGATTTATTGAGTGTATTCATCGCACTCATTGTGTTCACAGTGTATTCATGGCGTATTCAATTGTAAACGAAGCTATGCTAAGCTGTATGCCCATCAATAATTGCAGCTTATACTCATCCATTATGTGGCACATACACACACACACACACCCCCCATTCCCTCTGTGCCGCTGGTCAGCTGCCACCCCCCTTCTTTACATATATTTCGGTTATTTACTGTGTGTAAGACGATTGATGATTATTGATTAAGCGACTGTCCTCAGCCCCCGCACACAGTGCCTTCTCCCTCCCTCCTCCGACACCTCGCAATGTTAGCTCAAATTGGCGGACGACCGGCGCATGATTCATCGCGAAAACAGAAAACGGAGAACAGCAAAAGCATAAAAAAGCAGAAGACAAGACGTGAAAAATATACAAAATGTACACAGAAAACGAGCAGAGGAACGAGAAAAAGAAAACAACAACAACATCAACAGAAAAATCCAAAAAGACTCGACAGAGACGCTAAAAACAAACGCGCGTAGGTAGCGCCAATTTTTAAGGCAAACACAAACAGAAACCCCAAACAGTTCAACTCAAGATGGGTTAGAAGAGAAGGGGGGAGGGGGGAAGAGGGATTGCTAAAGCAGGGGACATGCTAGTCTCGCTTCCCCCCTTTGGCCTGTCCATTAATTTGGCTTAAATCTTGAAAGCCAAAGACGACAAAGACCAAAAACCAAAACGAAAGACGTTTTGTTTATTTGGTTTTTCGTATGTGAATTGCTGTGCGTGTGTGTGGCCAGTGACTGTGTGTGTGCATATGTGTGTGTGTGTGTTTTAACATACGAATTCGGTACCCAAAGTTGTTAAACTAACAAATCGAAAGAGCTACCTAATTTGCAACGATTGTGAGGATTTGCTGCCTTACAAATTGCATCGTGGCATTAATTCTGTTTGAAATGCCAAAAGGCGTTAAGCGGAAAGCCAGAAGCAGACATATACTCGTATGTGTATGTGTGTGTGTGTGTGTACACAGCGAGAACGCGGGACACTGAAGTTTGGTTATTTTGTGCGAATTTTCGCAAAATTGTGCATTGAGATGTGCAAAAGCTCAATTAGCTGCAATTAACGGCAATTCTCCCTTTGCCCGTTTAGAGAGTTGCTAAAAAAAGAGAGAGAGGGAGGGCACCGTACAGCTGCTCAGAGTAACTCATCAAAGGATGTATACGATATACAAGTTATTTGAATTGCAGAAAAAAGAAACTAATTTGAGAATTAATTTAAAAATTATAATTAATAATTTAATTATTATTATTATCATATATCCATATGCTGTAAGGCAACCTATATTTGTTCATCAATTCTTTATAATTCATTATATCATACAAAATACCCTTTAAAAAGTTTGATTCCACATCATTCCTGAACTCTTGTACACTTCTATTATTTTGAGCGGCACTTCACTTGTCAGTTTGTTTGCTTTGAAATTGAAGATGTTAATTTAAAACATATAACCAAAAGTAAGCTGTAAATAAGTCTGCAAATATTGATCAAAAGTAATTGAAGTTCTTGGAAAAATTCCCAAAATATGAATGGCAGAACCCACTTTCAAGAGACTTGCGAAATTGTATTGAAACTGCATGTTAATTGCTAAGAAGATTAAAATTGAAACCGAATAGCATTGACTGTGTACGTGTATGTGTGTGTGTGTGTGTGTGGTTGTATAAGTCTTGTGTTGAATTAAACCCCTAATGAAATGCAAACTGCTTTTCAGGCCATCGTCTAATGAATTTCATGGAGATTTTATTTTGTTTTTTACCTGTTTGCCAATAAAAAGAAAAATGGCAAATTGTTCAACGTGTTGCTAATCATTTTTTTTATTTTTTTATGTGTATCGCGGCGAGAGGCATCAAAATGATGTCGACGATGAATGTACATAGTTGTGTTTTACGAGTCTCATTAGCAGTTATAAGATTTATAATACGAGTATTGTAAGTGTCTGGCGGAGCGATGTATTCGTCTCTTTTGTTGGCGTATTTGTTTGTTTGTTCACCCATTGGCACAAGATGGCAATTGCCAGGCAGGCAAACAGACAAACAGTCAGACAGACAAACAGGCAGACAGGCAGACAGACAGACACAGCCTTAGCCTTGACTGATCGATAGTGAGAGAGAGAGAGAGAGAGGGAGGGAGAGTTGTCGTTAAACTTTTGTTCAATCTATGCTTGATCAATGATCTGTGTCATGTGTGACAACTCGTTAGTCAATTCAATTATTGTCGTGCCTTGTGATCACTGATCGCAAACCAATCAGAGAGATCACGCAAGCTACAGTCGATCGCTGATCTCTTTAATCTGCGCTTAATTTGATAATGAGATACTAAATATGTAAGCAGTGGAGATAATCACTTTTCGCATATTCTTGTGATCTGAGTTGATCGCCAGTAGAATATTCAAAGTGTTGCTTTCGAACGATCGAGACTTGATCGACTGAGCTGAGCTGAGCAGTGGCAATGCGTGGGAGCAGCTGATCAATTGATCGATGTGAGCTCTGATTGTTCAATGGAACAGCCAGACTTTTGTTTGTCCAACTGATCTAGCTAGTCTCTCTCTCTCTCTCTACTCTGTCTCTGTCTCGGAGACTGTAGTGCTCAGCTAGATAGTATAGCCATCTATTGTTAGACTGTTCTCGCTGTGAACAGTTGATCAGTTGATCAGTTGTGGGTTGTGTGTAGATTGTTGATCAATTAGCGCATATCGCATGGCCTTCATCTCGCCAAGTGGCGTCCGAGTCCGTAGTTCCAGAATGCGAGTTGCCACTTTGCATAGACAACAGCAACAACCACAACAACAACAGAAACAGCAACAGCGAGTTAGAGATGTGAAACAAAAATAGATGCCAATTTGAATAATGAAGATGAAGCAACCTCTTAACGGTCATTCTTTGCAATTAACGAACGACAGCTGCTCCACAAACTGCAGACGCGAAAGGCAGAAAGAGAGACAGAGAGAGAGGGGGAGAGAGACGGAGCCCAGTGCAAAAAGAGCACAAAATACAAACTTAATTTTAGGTATAAAGCGACAACAACAACAACAAGTTGAGGCAGCAATTAAACGCACAACGAAGCACATTAAAAATTATTTAATTAAGTGATTTTAATTTCTGTTCTACTACTACTTTTTCTTTCTTTTTTTTTCTTGTCGAGACGTTGATGTTGATTGTCTAATTTCATTAATCGAGCGCCTTCTACGCGCGCTGCGTAAGGCTGTCAGGGGTGTAGAGGCGGGAGGGGAGGTTGCCAGGGGGCTGGTTGAGGTTGCTAAGAGGTTGTGCCCAATCAAGCGCTTGACGTAAATTGATTGGCACCGTGCCAGGGAAATGGGTCCAATGTGAATCGCTTGGGATCATTATTAGATTGTTAGATCGCAAGCCCCTCACACACACACACACACCACACACACACACACATGCACACAGTTTGTCAATTAGAATAAAGAATTTAACCTTTTTGGTCAGCGGGGAAAACCTTCATACCACAGCCGAAGTCGTTGCCGAAACTCAGCCGAAGCCGAAGCCAAAGCCGAACTGTGCCGAGCGATCGCATTTGATATGTTTGGATCGCAGCATTGCGTGGGCGTTGCACATAAATCACACTTAGAGGGCGAGTGCGAGTGCGAGTGGCTTGTGGCATGAACCGAAAGCGAAATGAAATGAAATGCCGCCGTATCTATCTTCTAATTGAATAATAATCGTTTAATTAGAGCACAGGCACTGCGGCCAAAGTCGAATTGGACTAAGAACTCGGCGCTACCTTTGAACAAGAACATTCATACATATGTATTGGACGGATAAAAGCGTAAATACCCTATAAATATGCTAATGGAATACACTTTTATCAAATTGAATTCAGCTAAATATAGGTCAAGCGACAATTTGAGCAAACAAACGCAGCGTTTCATGTCATGTTCCAATGTGATGTAGTGAACTGATCTGTTTCATTCAAAGATATGTTGCACGTACAGCAAACCTCTGTTACTGTGCCAAGTTTCAGCTTTTTAGCATTACTGAGAACTTAGCTCCAATCGGGAAGATCTTAAGAAGGAGCACAGTGCCAATTTGTATCTTGTTAAATCTTTATGATCAGTGAAGCTTTTATCGTATTGTCACACATTTTATGTGCAAATTATAATACCCCCTCAGGCGACAGGGTATTAAAAAACGCAATCCCGAAGACAGACAAATTGCCAGCTGTGGGATACATCCACGCAGATGCGGCCTTATAAAGCGAGTTAGTGTGGATTAATCAGTTAGTCGGTTAGTCAGTTAGTCAGTCAGGTAATTTAATGACGCTTTTCGGAACATTTCCATACAAATGAGAAAAAACAACCAAAAAGACAGAGGCGAAATGCTAATGCCCAAAACCAGACAGACAGACGGGCAGACAGACAGACAGAGAGGCGTACGGACAGACGTACGGAGAGGCGGACAGGCGGACTTGCGAGAACTGCGCATCTGCCAGTTAATTTATGACCACTTTGTGAGTGTTGTATTTTGTTTTTGCCTTTTTTATTTAAAGCTATACATATAATTTAAAAACAATAAACATAACAAAAGGCGGGGCGTGACAACTGGAATGGAAATACGAGCCGAACCCCAAGAAACTTTAGATACCCCAGACCTGGGCAGACCTTAGAGCAAGCTTAGGCCCTGCTGGCCCTCGGTTACAACCTGGTCCGGGGCATCTAATGCTTCCGGTTTAATTAGGCTTAGCTCGGTTCGGTTCGGCTTGGTATGTCGTGGTTTTCGTTTTGGTTTGCTGAGGTCTACGCATTCTTTGGGCCAGTCGAAGGCCTGCCACGTCGATAAGATATGACCATAATATCTGCCATACTTGTGGCTATACTTGTACGTAACGTACTGGTACTCGTTTGCTATATGCGTGTGTGTTTATTGATTGCCCGACCAAAGTACAGCGCCCATTAAAAAGTCATTACAAAAAAAAAAAAATTAAAATTAAAAAAAAAAGAAAAAACACGTTAAGTACATGGCATAATTGCATATAGACAAAGCTGGAAAACCAACAACTACAACAACTGAGTTGAAGTCTTGTCTTGCAACGCCGCACGGGAAGTTCATGCCCAAAAACTGTGTAAAGTCGGGCCTAAGTTTGTATGTGCCTCGTTTTGGATTTCCGCTAAGACATGTCGACGACATGTGGCACGCCACACCCCCCGCCGCCTTGGCCCCTCCAACTGCCTGCCTGATCACTTAAAGGGTTTTCGGATTGAGCTGTATTTGCCCATTGATAATGAACAGCAATTATCGTATGGACGCTTTGTTTGCATTTAGCATGCAAACGGCGCCCGAATGCCTAACCAGTCCCAGACCCAGACCCGGACCCAGACATAGGCACACACACACCCCACACACACTCACACACACACACATGTATAGACGGGGAGGAGGCATGTGACCAAGACAAGCCAAGAAACGATACCATTTGACCGTGACTCAGTTGTGAGTAATTGATAAATATTTGTTGATCTGATGCATTTATTTGTGTCTTTCTTGTCTTCCAAGTTTGCGTTTCCCTGTACAATTTTTGACTAATGCAGTGCGACATGAGAAGACATTTCACCAAAGAAACCCGCGAAACCAGCTGAGTAATCGACATTATCGATTTATCGCTGAAAGTTGCACAGAACTCCAGGAAAACCAACTGAGTAAAAGGTTTACAAACTTGTATTGTTGAATTAGTTTTGCTTTTATCAGGAAATCAATCAGTCTGCAGCTGTTTGATAATTGATAAAAACTTTTCGGAATTCGAGGAAGTAATTGGCTTACATCTTTATAAAGGTTGCCATATCTAATAAACATGAGAATGTTTCTTACAATTTGAAGGTGAAGGGTGTCAAGCTAACCTACATAGTCTGAACTGACTAAACCAGTTGTGAATTATAAATGAAATACGATAAGGTGTCGCTTAACGATGTTATCATTCTGTACATATTCCTCTCTCTCTCTCTCCCTCCGTCTCTCTAATAAAACACCTTGTTATATCTATATGCATATCTAGCCAGAGAACTCTGTTGATATATGCGCGCCATCAATTTTGGGCGCTACAATTTAAATCACAATTTATCTTCGCACTTTATACCACCTGCCACTAGGAATTTAGTTAATAAGAAAAGCAAAAAGCAAAAAAAACAAAAGCAGCGAATGGAAATGAGAAACAAACAATAAAATGACATGCGAAATATGTAAATGGATAACAATAAATTTGGTTGAGTGCGTGTTTTACATTTTCCAAAAGGAAAAACAGCAAACCGAAGATAAAAGAGATGAATATATCTGTAGATCTGTATATAGTATAATAGATACTACTTGGAGATTCAAGATCTCTTGGCACACTTTGCGCATAAATTTCCGACTCATATAAAAGTATATATATCTGTATATATATTGTATATCGCCATTCGACATATGCGGGTGGGTGGTAAATGAGGCTAAATGAGAGAAGAGGCAGCTGTGAGTGGGGGCAGGTTAGCTTTTCTTTTGGCTTTCGGGTTCGTGTTCGGGTTGTTTTGTGGCGGCATTCGGCTTTGTTGCACAAATCACACAAATCAGCTCTTCATTATTACAGTAATTGATTGATTGATTAACTATCGCACCGCTGTAATTGAAAATTGACCGCCGGGCACATGCTCAGGGTGGGGGGTTAGTCACGGGTGAATTGTGGGCGTGGCAAATGCACTGACTCTCTGCTGTTGTTGTCGTTGTCGTTGCTCAATGTCGACGCTTTTCAGCTGCAAATGAATGCTGACAATGTTACAACAACAACAACAACGACACCCACACAGAACAGAACCGAAACGATCTATTTGCATGGGCGAGGTTAAAAGGGGGGCAAACAAAAGAGAATAATTTGCAAATGCAAAGCAAACATTTAACAAATAATAAGGCATGTACAGAGAGAGAGAGAGAGAGAGAGAGTGAGAGAGAGAGAGTTGGAGTCAAGAGGGTGCCATGGTAGGACAAGTGAAATAAAACAATGTATTGTCGTAAAAAACAACACAAAAATGTGGTAAAAAGCAAATGAAAAGCACTTGACAATGCGAACAATGGCAAAGCAATCATAAAACAACAACAAACTCGGATGCAAAAATATACATAAAAAAGGAGAGAGCGAGAGAGAGAGAGAGAGAGAGAATATGGTACTGGAAACAGAAGTAGAACAGAGCTGTAAACACATGAGCTGCATACCAAAGAGTCAAAGATATGGGGGAGTGGGAGCTTGGAACGCGCAGTGGTGGGAGGTGGTATGTCAGATATGTAATCTTTCAAATCGAATCTCCCGCTTCCACCACCCGCCCCCAAAGCAAATGAATACCAAACAGCTCCGCAAGCTTATCGTAACACAAAGATTTACAGCTTTTATTATACCAAATTTCGAAACGTCTTGTGGAAACATTTGCAAATCATAAAACATGTTAGGGTATGTCATAGAGTAGGGGTAGCATTGAAAATGTCATATGCCTGGCACACGAACTGCATAACAATTGAATACTTTAGTACTCAATGTTATGTCGGGCAACTGACTATAGTAACTCAGAGATCTGCCGTCTGAACTAGACTAAATTTGAGAATTGGCAAGTAAATGTGAAATTAGTTGGAAATTACATGGAAATGAAGGAAATACTCTATGATATTTTGTGATATTTATGATATATTGGATGATATATTGTATAATACTGTATGATATTTAATAATATTTTTTGATATTGAATGATATTTTATTAGATTGTATGTTATTGTGTTATATTCTATGATATTGTATGATATTATATGATATATTGTCTTATATTGTGTGATATTGTACGATATACATCGATATTTTATAATTTTGTGTGATATTCAATGATATTATATGATATATTGCCTGAAATTCTCGGATATTTTATGATATTATATGATATATTGTATGATATCGTATAATATTGAATGATATTGTACGATATTCTATGATATTTGTTCTTATATCGCATCATTCTCAATTCCCCACAACTCAAGGCCTCACCATACTAGCCCACATCGAAAAGGGGCCCCTAATTGGCAGTTACTAAGGTAAGCCGAGTTTCAGAACGCCTCGTTATATGTCGACGACAGAGTGGAGACGGTTCGCTTTGAAGCCGATTATTTGGTATGCATAGTATGACAGACTCACCATAATTATGATACCAAAATATTTCTATACCTGTGTGCGTGTGTGTGTTTTATGATATTTTAATTTATTTCGAGTTTGTTTTTTAATAAATTGCTTATTGTTTTAAATGAGTTTTGTTTGCTAATTAGCATGAACGAAATATGTTAATAACTAAATAAATAAATTGAAATTGAAATAAAAAAACAACAACAAAAAATGGAAATAAATAAACAGCAATACGGAAAGACAAACGAAAAATGGAATAATAGCAGAAGAGAAGAAAGGAAAAAATGGTTATATAGATAAATAGATAGCTATGCTTGTGAGTGTGTGCTGAAGAGAAACTAGTTTCAAACTAATGAATGGCCAACTGGCACGTCAGTGTGCGTGAATGGGAAGTTGCAAACACACCACACACACACACACACATACTCACACACTAAATACACACCCATAGAATATGGCCAAATGAAATGCCAATGAACCAAAGAGGCCAAAACCTAAACTCAACTCAACTCAGCGCGGAGCTGGATTTTTATTTGTTTTGAATAATTTATGAATGTTTGCGGCCCAATCAGTTTAGCACTGCGAAAGCCAAGAGCTTTGCGAGCCCCGAAAAGAAAGACCCGACGACTTATGGCCAATCAATGGGCCCATTTGAAAGTCGCCAAAGCTCGCCAAATCACGAATCGTAATTCGCAATAGCGAAAGAACCGCAGAACAAACACAGCAGCAGAGCCACCCACACACACCCAACGAGTTGCAGCTCCCTTCCTCGCTCTTCTCTCCCTCTCTCTCTCTCTCTTTGTGTTCCTTTCTCTTTGGAGCCAATTCGGTCAACGTGTCAGGCGACAGAGACGTCGAGAACGCTTTTGCTGCCCGTTGCCTCGTAAATGTGATAAATAGAAAAAGTTTTAGCGCATTTTTTCAAGTCAACTTAAAACACATATTGCGACTAAGATATTAGCTCCCACACACACACACGCACACACATAGGTGGAACACCCACTGACAACAACGTAAAAGTAACAAAGTGTAACGAAGTTATAAATCCAAAAGTTTGACGCCCACGTCAAGGCCGCAGCTAATTTGCATATCTCGAACACTCACACACTCATGCAGTCGAATGCTTAGTTACCTACTCGTATATACCATATACATTTACAGCACTAGTACACACACACACACGCAGAGACAGTAGTCCGGGGTTAGAGATTCTACGCGACTTCCAACTTTAGATTTTCGGGGAAATTGTGTCACGCCTATCTGAATAAATGAGTGTTTGTTATGAGTGCTAAGTACAGTTAGAAATAATCGATATTTAAATGAATTCTAAGAAAATAGGGTTCGATTTCTATAATTAAAACTAGTATAATGGTGCATATACTATCTGTACATACATATGTACATATATCAAGTAAATATGAAGTTTAATTGCGATCATAAATCATTTAATATTTACTTTGATATTGACACGAATTGTTAAGGAAAAAGGGGTTACATTTCTATTATAATGATATATCATGTTAAACCAATTATGTTATGGTATTAAGAATCTATAATGATATAGTATCTACATGAATCAAGTGAATACTAAATAAATTTTTGCTGAGTTCTTGTAATCGTAGATTATTAAACAATTTGGTTAGTTCAATTATGCCAGCAACTACTTAATTTTGTGTAGCTTTCTCATTGGTAATTGCTTGAACTTGAACTCGACTCGGCAAAGAGACCCTTCTCCCCCTCCCTCTGCCCACAATCGAAGAAACTTCCCGTCTGTCTTGAGGTTCTCACTTGGTACTTAAGTCATTTTCTCTTTTTGTGTTTTTAGGCTTCAGGTGCAAAGTTCCGCGTGCCGAATAAGAGTGCGAGTGTATCTACATATACAGTATATACCAGACTAGTACATACTTTAACTGGATATATACTTATGCATATATCCGGCAAGTACATGAACCATGTGCGTGTGTAACTAAATACAATGCAAATTTCATTCCTGCCTCGTTTTGTTGTTGTTCTTGCTGCTGTAATTTAGTCGAAAAAAACAAAAAGACAACAAAAACAAGGCATTGAAATACATTATCACACACACACACAGACAGAGATGGATACAGAGGGAGAGAGGGAGACAGACACACGCACATGCAAATAATACACCCCCGTGACGCTGCCGTTGCTGCTGCAGCGGCATAATTAATTAGTTGCCAGCAGCGAGAGAGGGAGAGGGAAAGGGGCAGAGGAAGAGGGAACTCCCCTCTCTCTCTCCGCCCCTCTCCCTCTTTCTATCGTCGGCTGCGAGTCGAGTCGTTTGTGCTAATGAGCCCATATTGTGCGAAAAAAAAGAAACCGAAACTGAAAACAAACACAGCGCAAAAAAGCTGTTAACAACACTGGTCAGAACCAGTGAGGTAGCAGGCAGCGCGGGTGGCGAAAGGGAGCAGCGGCTTAGGGGTGCGGGTGCGTCGAAGGAAGCAGCGGCAGCAGCAAACGTTGAACGCTATTAAAATGGATTCCCGCCGGACTTCCTGGGCATATTATATTACCAGCTGCTCGACTGATGGACATGACCCAAAAAGCGGCGACAGCGACAGAGAGACAAAGGAGAGTGCAAGAAGGAGGGAGAGAGAGAGTGACCCATAAAAGACAATGTGCAGCAGCGAAAGTGATGGCACAGGCGACAGGCGACAGCAGGAGACAGTCGGACGACGGCGAGACAAAGCGAAGCGACTGCGAAAGCAAACCAAGCAAAACGTGGCGCAAGTTCCTCTTCATTTTTTTTTCCCATTTCTCTTTGTTTTTTTGTGGAAGCCAAACCTTGGGCCGCGCCCTTACACACACATACACCAACACACACTGACGCACGCACAGTGGGACAGTGGAAGCAGTGCATTAATATGATTAGCAGGACGACAGCAGAGCAGAGTAGAGCAGAGAGCAGAGAACTAATGCCATTTCCTGGACACGGACTCCGACTCGAGCTCGAACTCGGACACGGGAAGGTCATTGGGCGATGTCCCGATCGCCTGCTTGCCGGCCATATGGCACCACCAACACCGCCTCCACCACCAGCAGCAGCAGCAGCAGCGACAGCGACAGCACAGCACAAATTGCTGGTGCAACCCACGTGCATGTGCCAGATACAAGATACAATATAAGAGATACTCGCTTACTTTGGGAGTTGTTGAGCAAGTGCCATGTGAATTTTGTGCAGTCGCGTAGGCGTCGCTGCGGAAGTGCAGCTGACGCGAGCAGAGGCCGAGATGGCGGCAGAGGCAGAGACAGAGGCAGACAACGCCGACGCCAACGCGCCGCGTCAATAAAAAATGAAATCAAAATGAGTAAAAAAGCCAAGCAACGCTTTCAGGGGTCGAGCGCAGCTTTACGAGTGATTTGATTATCGATAGGGAATGCAATTATGCAAATGTGGTCACTCTTAACAAGCTAAAGACACGGTAAATGTAATTTCGGTTATCTGGTCACCCTGATCAGAAGAATAACTCAAGTTAATGAGGCTGCAGTGAAAGTGAGGGTAAAGTCATTACGATTTGATGATATTTGCCTTGGTATGGTCACTCTAGGAAAGGTTTATTGCATTGAACCCAAAGTATGGTCACTCTAGATTATTTTTGTAGCTACATACATCAAGAATTATCCAAACTAAGTAAAGGCAACACGTTATCAATACATTTGCCTAAGCATGGTCACTCTAGGCAAGTTGCAATTACATTTAAATTCAAAGTATGGTCACTCTAGGCAGTTTGTGTAATTACATATGCAATCAAGTCGTAGGTAAATCTGTCAATCTACTCTTAATGAATTCTGTACACTCTAGTCTTTTGGTATCGCGTGCATGGTAACCCTTAGGCTAATCATCACACTACGCTAACCCATACAGGAAATAATATCTCTACCTAGCTCAAGCTACAACTAAATTAACTAATTGCATACAATCAGCAACGATCTAATCATGCTCAAGTAATCACTCTAATTATGGCATGGTCACTCTAATCAACCCAAGCACGCATCTGAATTCCTAAGACGTTTTTCAAGATCGTTAAGATGCCTGCATCTCGAAAAATGCCCGACCACCTGTTATGCAGGTTATAGCCCCAACTATTTGGTATGTACCATAGATAAGATACACACATACAACATCATCGAGTCTATTGTTTTTGTTGTTTGTTTGAAAACCTGAACGATTCTCCATAAGTATATATCTCTATATATGAGCATAAACATACACAACATTCAATTTCCCTATGCAAATGAGCAACAGCAACAACAATAGCAACAAATTCTGTTGTAGACTCTTTGTTTTTGTGTGCTGGCATTTGCTGCCGTTGCTCTTAGACCTTGAACAAGGTGAAGTTGATTGTTAAGTTGAAATTGTTGTTGTTATTCTTAGTGTTGCTGTTTTTGTGTTTCTTTTTTTTTGAAGTTCAAAGTTAATTTGCGCCAAAGCAAACGAAACGAAACGAGACGAAGAGAGACGACGACGGCGTAGGAAAGGCGCAAGAAAAACGAAACGTCGACGACGTCGTCGCGTCGCATAAACAATGCAAAGATAAAGATACAAAATCCAATTGCTGAAAAATTCACACCTCAAAGCGACCAGCAGCAGCAGTAACAACAACAACAGACGAGACGGGCGTACGACGTGGCGTATGCTTAATGAAAATCAGTGCTGCCGCATGAGAAAGACGAGTTAAGGGCAGCACGGAGGAGTGCAAGAGGGGCGATCAATCACTGAGCATCACATGGGCTGCTTTCCGAAAAATAGAAGAAACACAGTAGTAGTAGAAGAAGGGGAAGAGGAAGAAGAATGAGAAGAGGAAGACGAAGCAGCTAAAGAGCTAAAGAAGAAAAAAAACTGGTCTGGCACAGCAAGCGGTCTCCGTGCTGCAAGTTTTCACACCTCACTGATACAAAGATACTTTGTACAGTGAACTATGATAGAGAAAGAAAGAGAGAGAAAGACAGAGAGAGGTAGTATCGAAAAAAAAGAAACACTTCCGCGCAGTGGGATACACACACACGAGGCAGCAGCAACAGCAGCTACAACGATTTATTCACACAAAAGAACTTGGCCTGAGTTACATTTTATTGCTTACAGCCCCGCTGCGTTGACCCACTGTGCGACCCAATGCACGGTTGCCCTATTCTCACACATATTTCTTTCACATTTCCCATTTTCCATTCCCGAATCAAGCGAGTGCCAAATGCATTTCCTCCAAATGGGGAAAACTTTATGAATTTCTGTGCCAAGTGCAATTTGAAGTTGCTGCTGCTCGTGTTTCTGTTGCTGCTGCTGCTGTTGTTGCGCCCTTTTGTTGCATGTTGTTCGCAAACGCCCTGCAATTTGCCAGCAACACCCCCCGTCACTCCAACCACCCCCCCCTACCCCTCTGCTGCCTACTGTTAATAGACGGTTCGAGCTGTGCAGCAGAGCAAAACCCTTTTGGCACGCGCCTAATTTGCGGACAGGCGGCGACAGCTCCGAAAGAAGTTGCAAAAAAATAACAGGGAGAGAGCGAGAGGGGGCTAGAGAGTGGGTGAGGAAGCAAACAGTAGACGACTAACTAAAAGAAACACAGAACTTTTTACAAATTGCCCGTAATTTTCATACCCTGGCTGCACTCTGCAAAAAAAGGGGGCTATATTGACAAATGAATTAAGAACTTATAAATATTTCCTCAGTGACTTCATGTTGTTCAAGAATATATATAAAATAAGGAGGCGTATAGCAGAATACACATCTGGAATATGGCCTGACTGCATCCTAAAAATGGGGAATATATATACTTAAGAATTTAGAAACTAGTTTCTTACTTATCAATATGACTTCATGTTGTTCAAGAATATATAAGATAAGAATGTATATAGTTAAGGCACATACCCTGGCTATATCCTCCAAAAAAGGAGAATATTTTGATAATAGAATGAAGGAATATATCATGAATACTTCTTTTGCAACTTCATGTTGTTCAAGAATATATATACATAAAATGCATATCTTTATGGCCATTACAGCTTACTTTATTCTACTCCAATTCGAGCCACATCTGCCTCCACCCTTGACTTGTCCTCAAACATTTTCCAAATTGCGCAATGAATTTGCTGACAAATTGATTCTTATTTCTCTTGTTGTCAGTTACTGTTGTTGTTGTTGTCAGCTGTTGCTGTTGTTGTTGTTGTCAGCTGTTGCTGTTGACAAATTGCCTTTGATGTTGTTAACAACGCAGTCTCTATGACCTTGTCACTGCATTCTCCCAGAGGTCGCAGCACACAACAGTCCACAATCAGTAACCAGCCCGAAATGCCGCGTAACGATCATCATTTTCCAGCCGGCAATTTGTTTTGTCAAATTTTCTTTGTTTTAAATAAATTACGAATAATTTCAATTGCTGTTTGTCGCTTCGCTTCGCTTTGTTGTTGTTGTTGTTGTTGTTTTTCACATGCCAAAATCAAAAAAAAAGGTACAAACTGAAACCGAAACTGAAATTACTGTTTCCCATATTATGAGCAACCTTCAGCTGGTAGCTGCCTCCCTCTCCCTCTCACTGCCTGTCTCTCTGCCTCTGTCTCTCCCTCGTTCTCCTCTCTTTCCCTCTCCCTCTCTCCTAGTGTAGTTCTTGCTATACGTTTAATTGTTATATAATTAAGATGCGCACTATTATTAGACTTAACTATTTTGGAGCGGGTTGTTTTTTATTTCTGTTTTTTGCTTTTTTCATTTACTGTCTGATTTTATGGCTCAAAAAGCGTAACACCGACATACACACACACACACATACACACTGAATTGGAATCTAAATTCAAAAACCCCAAAAACCTAAAGCCGACAATGTTTCCCTGCCCAACGCAGCGGAAAGTCATTTAAAACGCGAGAGAAATAAAAACAACACGCACAAAACTGAAAATATTTCGGTTTCGGCGTAGTTGTGTTTTTTGGGTTTTATTTTCTGTTTATTTCGGGTTTCCTAATTGCCGCACACACAGCTGTGAGAGCTTCCAAGCATTTTCAGCTCGACTCTGCGAATTTTCGTCTACCTGGAGCCCTCGAGGCGTTGTTGCGATGTCTCGGGAACTTGACTTCATTTTTACAGCCGGACGAGGCTCGTTAAAGCGCCACAACAATAACGTGCATATGTGTGAGTGTGTGTGTGTATGAGTGTTGTGGGTAGTTGAAGATGTCTGCGTTGATAGCAGAGCTGTCAAATGAGTGTCTTCTGTTAACAACCCAAGCAAGTCTCTGCGACTCCTCCGCTCAAGCAAAGAATTTCAGATATCAATCATACGAACCTTCTCTCTTCGTCTCTTCTTTGAAACATTTTACTTTCGTTGGCTCGTCAAGTCTTTTCAATTATGCAAAGACTTTGTAGCTACCAAGGGACTACAAGATTTCGGTTTGCTGAAGATTCGAAGAGTCAATCAAGAATTCTTAAATTTCATTATACAAATTTCTTTTTTAAACTATAGAATGATGAAGGAATTTCAAATTGTATTACAGAAGAATGCTTTTTCTTTATAAAGCTAGCTGCCTTTTCATTATAATACTCCAAGTTACATTATAATTTCAAAAATACCGATAATTTCTAATCATTATAACAAGCAACGTTTCTTCCGCCTTTTTTCTTGCAGTGCATTGCATCACAGATTTCGTTTGGGAACCTTGTGAATGTTTTTTCTTTGCGCCACGCCCACTCGCTGTAATACAAAGCCGGATCTTAATGACCCACGCTTATTTCGGGGCTTTAATTTTAAGTTTCTCAGTTTTGTCTTGAATTTTTCGGCTTTTTTCGTTGCGGTTCGGTGAGGTACAGAGAGGTATAGTTAGGTACAGTGGGATACAGTGAGGTATAGTTAGGTACAGTAAGGTACTGAGAACAGTACAGTACAGTACTGTGGGTACTGTAAGGTACAGTGAGGTACTGTAAGGTACAGTAAGGTACCAAGAGGTACAGTGGGGTTCAGTGTAGTACAGTGAAGTAAAGTAAGGTACAGTTCTGTGGGGTACTGTGAGGTACTTTGAATTACTGTGAAGTTCGGTGATGTACAGTAAGCTTTGGTTAGTGCTGGTCACACTGTACAATGAGAAGCGGCTTGAGGGGGCGTCGTCGAGAGCCTCGACAATAAATTCAAGTTCAATTTCGGCTCTTGTTGTTGTTGGTACGTGCAATGAAAGCAAAAGTTGCGTTTGGCCATTAAAGCGCAGCGACGCGTGACGCCAACGCCGACGCCACCGCCGCCGCCGACGTCAACTGCAATTCAAATGACCAAATGAGGGTTGCACAGGGTGCGGAAGGGGGAGCAAGGGAGTACGAATAGACCAGAGGGGGAGGTGCGGCAGGGTGTCGGTGGTGGCTCTGGGGCTGTGCGGCATGTCAACAGAGCGTAATTTATTGAACAGCATAAAAAAAGCAGCAGCGCATAAATAAATAAATAAATACAGCGACGGGCAGCAGCAACAACAATAAGAACAACAACAACAATAGCAGCAACAACGAAATTTGCGCGCTTCCTTAGCGTTTTTATTCTATTTGCCTGCCCGCCTCATTATTATTTTCTTCTTGGTGTCTTTTTGGCAAAATAAATTAGAATTAGATACAGCAACAGCCACAGCCAAGAAATGCGTAGAAGCAGCTAAAGATACAGATACATTGGCAGATACAGATACAGATACATTGACGACACATTTCCAGTTTAGCGCCCAGGAAGAGCGAGAGAGAGAGAGAGAGAGAGAGAGGGGCCGACACACATCTGGCTGCAATTAAGTAATTTTTGGAGCAACAACAACAACAATAACAACAACAAAAGATGATATATGCGATACTTGCTAGACACACACAAATTCGATTCAAGACGAAATTTCGACAATTATAAAAAAAAACACACACACACACAAACGTGAAATTTGTTTTTGTTTTCGCGTACATCGCATGCATACTATATAAATATATAACTATATATACCAGATATACCATATATATTCAAAATGTACACATGTTTCATAAAGAGTGTGTATCTCCAACACGTAATACACTCACATACATATATTTAGAATCTCTTTCCCACTCTCTCTCTCTCCCGCTCTCTCTCAGTCTCTGTGATGTTGTTGTTGCTATTGTTATTGTTGCTGTTTATTTTCCAACAACAAACCGAATTTAATGTGCTTCAAGGTTAGACGAAACGTCGAGCGCACAACAACAGCAATAGCAACAGCAACAACAAAAGAACATACAACAAAATAAAATTCGTGATGAATTTTAAACAATAAAAAACAAACAACAAACACTCTACAAAAAAACAGGCGAGCGAGACACGCAGATACAGTGGAAGAGAAACGCAGAAAAAGGTTAAAAAAATGAAACAAAAAATATAAAAAGAGATTAGCAAGCAACAAACAATCAGAATCATTAAGAACCTTTTTATTTTTTTTTTTTTTTGGATTTGAAATTACTGTAAACTTCTAGAGAGCACAAAGACGGACTAACGTGATGTTTCAGTGTTGGAAAACAGTTAGATATCTATAGAAAATTCTTAAAGTTTGAAGAAGAAACTGTTAGTTTATACAATATGGTACTCTAATCAGACCTATACCAACATATATAGCAAATAATAACTGCGACGTTGCCAAATTTCAGTGAAAGAGGTCTGCACACAGTCGAGTTCACATAGGTTGTGTAGTGTATACGCTGTTCGTTATGCCCCGCGACTTTGGCGTTTGCTTTTATTGTTATTTTATGGAGCTTTTTTGGCTGTGCACTCTGCTTGGCTTTGACAAATGGCGAACCGGTTTGGCTTTTAGTCCAGCTCTGATTCTGATTCTGTTTCTGTTTCTCTCTCTCTCTTTCTCTCTCTCAGTTCTGAGCATTTTTGGCAAATACTTCTTCTTATGGAACTAAAAGTAAATAAATTGTACACAAATCTCATTTCAGCATTTGATTTGCCAGTTTTACTGCTTATTCCTCTTCTTCTTATTCTATTTCTTCTTTTTCTTCTGGGCCAAAGAAAGCGCAAGTGGGCGACCAGGCGAGGGTAGATAAAGGGAAGATTAATTAGCAACGGGGTGTGGGTTAATGGAGTATGGGAACTACCAAATACCAAATATACGAAATACTTATGTATCCAATAGTCGTCTGTCTCCCTCTCTCCCCCTCTCTCTGTTTGTCCGTCCTCGGTTAATTGCCTAATGAATGGAGCTACATCGATTGTTTGGCTGATTACAAAGGGCGATGCGGGTAGACGAAAGGTTTAACTGCTCTAAGGGGAGAGGGCAAGGGAAACCCCATGAAATTCAATAGGAATTTATTCAATACGATTGATAAGCCCCGACTTTAGTACTTTCCACTGTTCACTTGCCTTACTTAAGTATTCCATAGCAGACATTGCCATGAGTAATCGATAAATATCGAATAGAGGATTGAAACAGTAAGTAGTTTGCACTATGATCATCCTTTGTTGCATTTCACACTCTGTAGCTAACTGTTTAGTTATTTATAGATATTCACACATTGTGCTCTCTCCCTCCCTCTCTCGTTTCCCTTCGATTCGATAATTCAAGCTATCGATTGCACACATATCGCATATTTACTGTAGACACATTGCGATACGCGCATCGAGTGTTTGAGATCTTTTGCAATCTGTGTGTGACTACCGGGTGCTACTCTCCCTATCCCTCTCTCTTTCTTCCTCGCTCTCTTCCTCTCTCTCTTCCTCTCTCTCTTCCTCTCTCTCTTTCTCTCTTTGTTTACATTGCGCACACACACGTCGACTACATATTTATTTATTAGTTTATTTACTTGGCAGCCCGGTGACAATTTCATTGCGCTACAAATATTTCAAAAAAAAAAAAAAAAAAAAAAAATGAACTGAAAACCATCGAGAAACCATACGAGAAATATATTCAAAAATGCCTTCATAAAGTTTGACAGTTTTGTGTCGTACAAATTTTTGACAGCCCCCAGTGAAATGGATGAATGCACGTATGAATGTGTATGTGTGTGTGTGTTTGCGAGTCCGCGTATGAATACGAATACGAATGGAAATTGTTAATGGGATGTTGTCGCGCGTACAGTTGCGTTATAGGATGGACACACACACACACACACACACACACATGCCTTGGAATTGGTGGCAACTCTGTTCACTCGTTTGGTCGCCTGTCAAGGCTATAAACTTCAGGCGGACCACACTAGTTGGGGGGCGGTAGTGCTGGGTGCGGACAGGGTGCTTTATAGTGAAAGTAAGGAGGCTAGCGGGAGAGGGGCCTCATTAGGGCAAGTGTATGCGCAGCTTGTACTTAAAAGCCCATTGCGGGCGTTAGTTGGAGTACTCCAAACTCACACTCACACACACACTCGCAACCCACTAATGACCGCCTGGTAGTGCTGGCTAGAGGGCAGAGGCAACACATGTCGCTACACATTCTTGAAGAACTTTAAAGATACTTTGGAGCTACTGGAAATGGTAAAATGGAATTGGAACTGGCAACTGAAAATGGGAGAATGCGTTGGGCAGCGAAGAGGAATGGATATGGTAACAGGGCAGGGGAATGATAGTGTTGAATGGGAACTGCGAACTATGTATGTGGTACAGTGGAGTAGCTCGGGGAGGGTGCACGAAGTTTGAAGTATTTGAAAATATGCGTTCTTCGTAGTTCGCACAGGCCTGGGGTGGCCAAAGAGGGGCAGCAGGGGGGTGCAGAAGGGAGGCACACTAGCTTGGGGTCTCTGCAATGTGACGCGGCACTTTTCGGAACATTAGACGCACACATACAGTGTAGTAACAGCAACTTCTACTGCGTCTTGGGCTCGACTCGACACTGGCAGCCAACAATGGAAATCATTCATGGTACACACACTCACACTCACACACACATATATATATACCATATATTCTGAAAAGAGTTTTGTGGCTCGCCCCTTTCAATCCCTACACACACACACACACAGTCTTTATATGGTCAACCCTGGCACGCATGTCGACAACAACAACTATAACTACAGGACAGGGAAGGGGGGTTCAGGGGGTTGGAGAGTTCATAGCACAGACAAATTTGCTCTCTATTCTGCCCAGAGGGGGTTGGTGGGGGGTGTTGCTTTTCGCCTTTTTCGCTTCTCGCTTTTCCCAGCGCATTTTCCATCGCATTTTCCGCATTTGTTCGCATAAATCTTATGCGATAAAATGCGCAGCGAGTATCTTCGTGGGCAGGGGGAGGGGGCGAGCTATAAGGGAAGGGGGTGGTGGTAAATCTATGAAATAGACAGTTATGCAGCAGTAATGCAGGGGGTGGCTCTGTAGGCTGCAGGGGTTGCTCTTGGGAGGAGAGGCGGGGTAGCTGGAAAGCCATAAAAAAAATTCTCGCTGCGCAACAAAGTTAACAAATGCTCAATAAATTAATGAAATTGTCCAAAAATTTTCACTGCATGTGTGCTATCACTCTCTTTCCTTCTCTCTCTCCCTCCCTGTCTCTCTCTCATTCTGCTGTGTGTGTGTGTGCATTGCAGCTGATTACCAGCGCAGCGCCGGCAAAGGCAGCACAAAGAAGTGCGCAAAGAGGCAAAACACCTGTTAACCTCTGTGCAAGTGTGAGTGTGAGTATGTGTGTCTGTGTGTGTGTGTATGTGTTGATGAGTTGGCAAACAGACCAGCCTATGCTGGTGTGTGTGTGTGTGTGTGTGTGTGTGTATTTGTGCCCTTAGCAATGGCACGAGCGCTTGGCGCTTGGCAGCCTTCCGCAGACAGTTGTGGGGTCCCCTCTTTCCCTACACCCCTGCCACATACACATACACATGAAGAAGAAGAGAAGAAAAAAAAAAGAAGAAGCAGTAGCAGAAGCAGCTGAAGCAGTCGAAACGGCAACGGCAGCAAGTGGAAATTGGCAAAATTCCGCATGCTCCATATGCGATTGAAAGGAATTTCAAGAATGAGCTCTCAATATGGAACACACAAAGTGTAGAAGAAGAGCAAGAAGAAGGCACAAGGGACATGAAAGAGAGCCCACAATGAGAGAGGGGAAAGAAAACAAGCAAATTATTAAATAAGTACGTTCAGAAATGTATTAGATGCCTCCTTCGAGAGAGGGGAGCTATAGAGAGGATCTATAGAAAGTGACTAAATAACGCCTACAGATAACTAAGTAAATTGAATTAATAAGCTAAGAAAACTATTTGTAAGTAAATTGTATTATATAGATATCATAAACAAAACAATACATGTTAGTAAATGCTATATATAGCCATATTCTTTTGAATTTACGTACTGAAAGTGTTGATTCAAGTACTTCTATATATTATAATAATGATATAATACTTTGTTTCAGGCCCTTCCTTTTATAAAAAATGAAACTATATAATATATATTGCAATATTTATCATATATAGCTATGTTCTTTTGATCTGTAGTTTTGAACGCAGTACTCATGATATAGGGCTTTATTCCGGTCCCCAATTTCAATATATTTTATACATTTATCTTTTCAAAATCTATATGAAACTAAACTGCATGATATATATGGCAGTACATCACTATACATGGAAGTACAAGATAATATATGCTATATATAGCTAAGTTCTTCACATATTTACTAACCTATTGTGTTGATTCGCTAACTTGACTAGTTATAATGATAGTAGACTTTGTTTCGGACCCCTCATTCTATACTTATTTATATATATCTATAAGTTAACTATAATAAACTGAACTATATAATATATGGAATATATATTCAGCTGTGCTCTTTTGATCTTTTCGCGAATAACAAAAGCGACCCCAAAGTTTTTGATAATGATGATGATACATGCAGTGCTTTGTTTCTGGGCCCCTGTTTCAATATTTATGTTCTTCATTTGCACCTCTCCACACACACATGTGTCTATCTGCTGTGTGTGTGTGAGTGGGTGCATGTTAAGCCCACGCTTGAACGCTGAACCCGGGACTTTCCCCAACCGCAACAGCTTTACATGCCCTCCATAATCAGCAAATGAAGTGGACTTGCGAAGGGAGGAAGTGGGGGGTGTGATCTGGGGTCCGAGGTCTGGAACTGGGACTGGACCGTGGTCGAAACTAGACCAAGGGAATGGGGGGCGAGGGCGGAAAGAAGGGGATAAATGAATGCGATAAATGGGACTAGGTGTGAGTAGAGTCACGTAGTCGTAGAGTTCTCGTCGGGGGTTCTTAGAGGGTATCAATGTAGTAATGCTCACCTGTGCTATGCCGGATGCCGTTGGAGAAGAAGAGGAAGCAGAAGAAGCACAGATAGAAGAGAGTCGAGTGTTGATTGTCTGTGTGTTGATTTTTGTCGTTAGCCAACACTGCTCGCTGCTCACATATGTAAATAAACAATACTGCAGCAGCTGTTCCAGGGATTTCCAATATAAAGATATATATATGTATGTATATATAATATTTGTAGAATAATAAGTTGCACTTGTGACACTAAAGCGTGACGCTGTTATAAGGCATTTTGGTAGCACTTGTGTGTGTTGAGGGGGTTTTAAGGGGCACTTTAAAAAAATAGTACGATCATATAGAGAGATTTACAGGTGTCTGGGACCTGGGGGATCTGTTGGAAACTGCGCGCCGCGCGCGATACGAAACCAACAATTCAAATCCGAAAGAATATAGATTTTAACACACGAAACACCGGGAAACAAAGAGGGTTACGATGTTACGGTTACGGTTACGGGTACGAGTAGGTCTTGTTGTTGTTGTTGCTGTTCTTCTTGTTGTTACTGTTGTTGTTGTGTGTAGAAAAACTCAATTGAATGTTTGCTTTTTCTGCTCTTTTCGGGGTCTCTTTGTAAGTTTTCTTTTTGGTTTTTCTGTTTCAGAGTTGCTCACGCGACGAAACCAACACGTTGAATAAAAGTTCGAGCGAATTTCAAATTCGCTTAAAGCCAATAAGTCAGTCCACAGTGGCAGCGACGCTGGCAGCGGCATCGGCAGTGGCAGCACGCCGTGCACGCTCGTTCGTTCAGTTCGTTCGGTTCGTTCTAACGCGAGAACAAAACGAATCGAATCGAAACGAAACGAAACGAACGTGTTCGTGGGTGAGACGAGGCGAGACGTGGCGGCGACGGCAACGGCAACGAAAAAGCAAAGGCGCGCCCGAGTGTTTTGTTGTTGTTATTGTTATTATTATGTTGTGCTGTGTGTGCGTGTGTTGGTGTGTGTGTCGTTCTGTCGACTGCGACGCGACGCTGCTTGCGTCGTTCTAAGCTCGGCGGCAACAACAAAAACCGCCACTATAAAATCTAATAAGAACCTCGTCTGCTGCGCTCGCGTTTCGTTCGGCAGTCTCTCCCGTGTGCGTCGTGTTGCGGTTCGTTCGGGTTTGTTGACGAGCCGATTGGAAGTCAGCGGGCGGCGAAGGCGAAGGCGACGGCGTTGCGTTCAAGTCTGGTACACGCAAAGCACTGAAAATGTGACGCGGCGACAGTCGGCCCGACCGACTGGCCGACTGCTGAAGCGGAACGAACTGAAAATGGAACACCGAGCAACCGCACAACAAACAAATAAACAAACGCAGCCACAGTCGCAGCCGCAGTTGACGACGCTGCCACTTCGCAGCCGCAAACATCGACCCAGTGACGGCGATGGTACCAGAGCCCTCTCGTCTGGCACAGCCAACATGGGCAGCGACGCCACTGGGACAGCGTCAGCGTCAGCGCCAGCGTCAAATGCTAAACGGAATGTTTTGGAATCGAGCAGCGAACAAACACGCACACGCACGCACAGACATGCACGCACACTTAGACAGAAATGTATCCAAAAAGCTGAATTTGTTGCCGGGTAAATGTTGTTGTTGTTGCTTTGTTTGTGCTTGTGTGGATCAAAAGAGTCAGACGGGGGCTATTGTATACGTGAGTAGGTAGAATATACATAGATATACACAAAGTTGTGCCTAGAAATATGCAAATTTGTACATAATACATACAATACAAATATTAGTAAATAAATGAATATATGCAAATTTGTTGATTTAAAGAAGTGAATTCATATCAATTTATGTTATATTCTATTTTATTACGAGTATCTTATATAACATTATATGAAATGATATGATATTATATACATAATTAGTATACATACATATATTAATATATTAGAAGGAGCACTTTATTTGTAAACACTTCAAATATTACACAACGAAATATGATTATTTACATTAATAATAAAAATAAATGAATTTTTCGACCTTTACTACAAATAAATTTGATTTATATGCAAAATAAATTGGAATTAATCATTGATGATAAGAAAATATGTGTACACAAAAAAACACAATACATTAAATTATATCAAATATGTATTATTTTATAGTATATAATACTAGACTATACTGTGCTATTATCATATAACATTATTATATCTATGCATTAGATAATAATAAGCACCAAATAAACCTCAACTAAAATATCTAAGAAATACAACATAGAGTTAAATAAAATGTTCAATCCAAAGTATTTTCTTAAATAGTTCCTTGGAATCTCCCACTATAAAACCAAAAAAAAAAAACCACTAATATATTTCGAAAACCTTTGTACATTCACCCATAAATATACGCATTGTGTGTATATACTTATACAGATAAAGAACTCGAACTCAATTAACGCCTGGAAATTTTCAAAATATGAAATTATATTTTGCGCAGATAAGCCAAATTGTTTATTTCCGAAAGTACTAAATATAAAATGGGTTTATATTTAAAACAATAGAAATACTTGTCCTACGTGCCTTAATATAACCAAAAGAAATTAATCGAAATTACGGCTTATCAATAATTGATTGCAATTAATTTGAATGCTGCGCTTGATGAAGAAACGAGAGAGAGGGTCACGGAGAGAGACCGACTGAAACGTTGTGACATTGAAACAGGCGCCGCACTGCACACACACTCACGCACAATTGAAATGCAACCGCCGCATGACCTTGAGAATGAAACAAACTTTATAGCTTAGCTAAGGGGGGCATGCGCAGCCGGATGAGGGTTATGTTAAACAGTTGACACACAGACGCACAAATATATTGTAGCAACTATTTGCAGCTTTATGCAACTGCACGAGGCAACATTCTTTTTTATTGCATAAAAAACAATGTGTGTGTGTGTGCGAAGGTAGGGAACGACAGGAACGAGACAAGGCAACAATTCGAATTTGTGATAAGAACTTAACGCGCTTATCAGCTCGCAGTTGCGCAGCGGCAGAGGCAGGGACGGTGGCAATGGGCGACGTGCCAAAACGTTAAGAGTGGAGGAATACATATACATAACACACACACATGCACAGGCATGCACGCACATGCATGTTAAGGGGGCAAGTCGACAATCAATCAAATGTTTTGATTTATTTCTCTATCGCACACGCTCATACAAACATACATTTACGTGTGTGTGTGCAAAGGAAGAGCAGGCAAAGAAAAGAAGCAGCAGAAGAAGCGAACAAAACTGAAACAATAACAAAGCGCGCTGCGCCGTCGCTGTTGCCGTCGCCGCCTCCTCGTGACTGCAAAGAGCAAGCAGAGCAAGAGCGAACAACAGCAACAGCAACAACAACAACAGAAGCAGAGCAAGCTCAACCGGCTGTTTCGGTTTCATTTCTCACTCTGTTCCGTTTGCCAAACTGTTTTTCGGGGTTTGTCCCACTCACGCGGCGTCGGGCAGTCGTTGAACGCACTTCTCCAGGGTCTCTCGCTACTCCCACATCGTTTGCCTGCAGGCCGGCGGCGCCGGCAGTGCAGTGCATGCGTGCGTCGGTGTTAGCAACGTAGTTACATTTCTATGTACATACATTAACAGAGAGAGGGGCAGAGCTGTTACGCGGGGCAGTGCAGTCGGCAACGTTAGTTAGTTAGTTAGTTGGGAATTACTTAACTAAATGCAAAGTCTATAAATAGCATTCGTAATGAATATTCATTAATTCAATAATCCATTCATCACTCATTCATTCACTACTCACTCCCACTCGCCACGCACTGTTAATCTATTAACTATGTTAACTAGCATAACAGCAACAACAATGTCACAATGTTTTCGTTTTCATTCATGCTGCGCTTTCTCTGCCCCCAACAACAGTATGCGAGAGAATGAGCGCGATACAGAGTGAACTGCAGCCGGCGAGAGAGTGACAAAGCACTCTCTTTCACACACACAGTTCGTTTCTCTCTCATTTCGTTCCATGCTCCAAGGCCGTCGTCGTTCGTCGCAACGACGCGCACGACACGACGACGAATGGTTCGGCTAGAGAGGTTCGGGTTCGCAAAGTGAGTGTTCAGAATCTATTTATAGGCATCACATCACGTCATGCGGCGTTGCCATACGCTGACGGTGTCGTGATCTGCACGTTGATTGGCCAGTGGCAATGCCAGGCGCAACAACAACAGCAATCGGCTCTGTCCGGCAACTACTACAACTACAACTACTACAGAGGCAGCGCGACAAGCACAACAACACAACACAACAAAGGCAAAGCAGAACAAAAGTTCTATGTCGTCGGTTGCGGCTCTGTCGCTGCTTACGACGGCTTTCAATAGAGAATTTATAAAGGAATAAAATGAGTATTAAAGTCGGCAACAGCAACAACAGCAGCACCGCAACTGAAAGCTGAATTTGTGCAGCAAGTTGCAAAGTCGACGTCGGCTGCGACCGAAAATATAAACAGCCCACAGGCTGTAAAGGAACAGCAGAGACGCCGTTGTCGTGGCTGTGGCTGCGACTGCGACTGTGGCTGCGACTGCGGTTGCGTCTGCGTTGCTGCGGTTGCTGTGCGCCTATTAATGCGTGCGCACATGCACAAACGAATGCAAAGAGAGCGAAAGAGAGAGAGAGAGAGAGGGACGCACACACAAACAGGTGGCAATTGAAGTTGTTAGTGCTTGCCGTCGCCGCCACTGCAGGCGTCGCAGTCGCTGCCCAAATAACATTCATAGCTGAAATTGTGCTGCTGTTAATGAAATGCAAAAACGTGTTATGTAAAGCGCAACAACAACGATAAGTAATTTTAATAGCAATTGTGCACTTTTGCATATCCACACATTGTATGCATGTGTGTGTGTGTGTATGTGCAATGCAAATAAAAAAATTACTCATTGTAAACTAACAAAAACCATAAAGATCTGTGCAATAAACGACAGCATCGTAAATACCCTAAACATTAATTATAATTATTGCCGAAGCACCCTGTAGAGCATGTGATTATAAAATATTACTCATACGATCTGTTGAACTCCACTGATAAGGCAGAACTAAATAAATTTTGTGTGTTTCGTGGTTCCAATGTTCAACATGCTGCCTGCCACATGAAACATGCCCCATTTGCAGGGTATGCGACGCGTTTGTGGGTCGCCTTTGATGCGCCTAACAGTAGGCAGCAATGGCAACGTTGCCCCTGCCCCCAGCCTCCCTCCCCTCGTCTGCGGCATGCCGCGACTGTCCGCTAAATAGGCGACTATAATTTTTAATAGCTTTTGTTTGTTACTCATACGCCCGGTTGGCACCTCTCTCTCAACGCCTGTCGCTGCCCTCCTCGCTCCTGTTCCCTCCACGTCGATCGGTTCGTTGCAGTTCGCTTCGTTTCGGTCGCACGGCATTGCAATAAATTGTCAGAGATATATACATGCATATATATGCATACTATATACTGTAACATATATAGACACACATATAGACACCCGTTGGAGCAGATCTGTGTGCGTAGTTAAGTGACTTTGTGGCAATAATTAGTAACAAATTGAAATAGTGTCGCACAAATTCAAATAGAAAAATACAAATAGAAATAGAAGTAAAACTATGAATATTAATTAGCATTTTTAAGTTAAGCACCGCGATTTGCATATTGATCGTACAGCTGCGATCGAACTATACTATATTCATAATACAATACTATAGATTATAGCTAAATATAGCTAACTTTAGCTAACTATAGCTGTCTGTTTATTGATGGCCGGAAATGCCGGATGAGCTAATTGAAGTCGAGCAGCCCCTACACAAAAGGGATTGTTAATGCAGCTGCAGTTGTTGCTTTCCCTGTCTCTACCTCTCCGCCTCTCTCTTTCTCTATCCACCTCTACCTCTAGCTCCTTCTCTCTTCCAGCTAATCCCCTCATCTATCATCATGACACCTACTTAGCCAACCTTTTAGAGAACCTGCTGCTAAGCCCTGTAAGTCCTTGAAGTCTTGGAATTCTTGCATAGCACTCACTTATTGTGCTACTCGGGACCACCTGTTGTGTCTCTATATATCACAACACTATCACAATTCAGCGGATTAAAGCTTTGATCAATTAGCAAGTGAGACAAAGCCTCAATCTGTGTCCGCCTTATCAACTCGGCTGCATTGTTAGCACCCTGTACACACAGTGCACACAGCAGAGGGTATATCAGAGTTGGGCATAGGTATCTATCTAGGTACCTATCGCTATTACCATATACACACACTTATCTTTACAGCAATCACAGACATACACACACACAATGGACCGACAAATGCTAATCAGTCTCGAGAGCACTTCACCTGTTTACAGGGCATCTGCTCATCGATCCCTTGCGACTCTTCACTTCCAAACATATTTGTTTACCATGTTCATTCCAATGCCAGACCAAAACTAGCACTGGAGAGGGAGAAGGAGAGAGAGAGAGAGAGAGAACACACACGATGTCGAGAAGGGAGATTACGTATACGCACAGTGTGGACAGTGTCAAGCTGCCGAAATTTTTGACAGATCACCGTGTCAACGGTTGTCGCTGGCGATTGTTATTGTTGTTTACATTGGAACCGTATTTTGTTGCTTGTTTATGTCGCAAGCGGGTGAACAATGCGACAAAAGCTCAGTCACTACTGATCGTCGAGAGTGATCATAATGTGATCACACAATGATCCATAGAGCTACCACAGAAACTGCTTCGTCTCTCAAGAGATATCAAGCAAAACACCTATACAGTGAGAAAATATCGCAGGCAATCCACATTCATGAAAAACTAAGTCATTATAACCATGTTTGTCCGTATGAACACCTATATCTCGATTGTTATTAGGGCTAGGGCTGCCAAATTTACTAACAACAAAGCTTGGTATCGCCCGCAGATAAAGCTAGTCTCTTTCTACCCCTATCAATTGAAGTAAAATAGTTTGAATTTCGTTCTATTAAAGCTCGATGTGTATAATACTTTTTACTATCCCAACATTTTCTTTAAATTTGGTAAGGGTCGCATAATTAACGTTGAAGTTATTCAAGAAAAGAGTTTATGGTACTGTGAGAACCGGGTAAGGGATAAGTAACGGCGCAAACTCCACTGAATTCTACTTATTTGTACTTCTTTTCGCTCTGTGTAGAGCATAAACAAGTCAAGATACTTTTCATACTTTGTGCTTATTTACGAAGAGTGCCCAGAAGTGGCGTCTCGAAACGGGCTACTGGATTTCGTTTCTCTTTTTTTGTTTTCCGCATACCAATCGGTGAAGGGAGATGAGGTGAGGGGGATTGGGCAAAAACCTGTAGAAATTGAAAAGCAATGTACCAAAAGGAGATTAACACATTAACCATATTGTCGAATGTCGATTGTCAAATGAGTCTCGGGTTAAATGACACGTTCGATGGTCAGCCTGTTTGCGTCTGAGTCTTATAAATATTATTGATTATGCGGGCTCTACAGCTCAATAAGAGACTGACTAAGAGAGAGAAAACAAGATTAGCCAAATGGCGAGCGAGATGTGGCGAGACTAGAGCGAGATGGGGCGACAGGGGGTCAGGGGGATAGAGACATTAATCACAGCGATTAGCTGTCAACCGAAATTTAAGTTATGCAAATCGGTTTGGGGCATTAAGTATACGTATACATCGTAGTTGACAGACCGAAGGTCTAAGGTTAAGAGCGTAATGAAGACCTTACGAGCAAGCGAAACGATACTGGTATTCATCGTCACATTCATAGTCGCATTCGTATTCGTATTCACATTCTACTCCCATGTCGAATTGGCACAATGTGCCACATTGTATGCTTCCCGTTGCCATCTTCTGTACGCAGGGGCCATGCAAAGATGCACGCGACGTTTTTATGGCTCATGCAAAGCCATAAAATGCCAGTTCTGTGCGAGAGTGAAAGAGTGTGTGAGAGAACGAGAGAGAGAGTGAGAGAGGGGAGAAAGGGGAGAAAGCTATGCGATGACTACGCCAAACTATGTATAGAATATCTATTAGGAATTGCCAGGAAATTGCATAGAGGAATGCCCACCCCCTGGCCACCCACGAGCAACAATGTTGCTCCGGGCGGGGCTAAGCGGACTTATTAAAACTTCACCTGTCGCACCCTATTCACAATTTATTCATAGACACATTTACTTGCAGCATTTCCATTGCGAATTGTGTCAGTAATAAAGGAACTTAAAAGGAAGAGTTCATTTACGCTACTCGCCTTAACGGAAGCTAAAAGAGAAACTGAAAGAACTACTAATAAGCATTAATGAGTTTTAGGGTTTCTTCTAACTGCATGAACGAGTAAATGTGCTCGTTACTTTGCACTACTCGTTCAAATTATAAACAGAAATAACTCGTTACTAATTACTTAATATAATTGACTATTCACAACATCAAAAGGAACGTGTTGAAGTGCTTGCACTTTTAGCTACTTGCTGCAGCTGCGCAATAAGGAAAAGAGATCGTTACTTTAAAATGCAGGTTATGTCTGCGAACCACAGAAAGGCACAAAACAACTCCTTACTCGTTAGCTACTCGCTGCAGATTTATCTGTCAGCTAATGGAACGAGTTAAGTTGCTAGTTAATTTATTACTCGTTAGTCGTTTTAACTGTGAACTAATCTAACGAGTAAGATGCTTTTGTGTTTACTCGTATTAACTTAAGAACAAGGTATTTACTTAAGCTTATTAATTTTTATTTACTTCTTATTTATTATTGTACAACGAATAATAAAGCAGCGAGTAAAAGTGTTCTCTACTAAACGTACTGTAAACTCTTTTAATTGAGCTAAATTTGTATCTGTTTTGAATCAGTTGCTAAATTATTTATTGAAATATAAATATTTGACCTGCACCTGCCATACCTCATCTACTCGCCCTCTTCGATCTGAGTTAACCCTCTCCCAGCTACTCATGAATGCCAACTGTCGCTAACTATGAGTGCAATTAAAAACTCATTAGGCAAACCAAGGTGAAACGGTATGGCAAGGGACAAGTGGGTGCTGGCAAGACAAGGAGACAAGGACCCTACGCGTACAACCTTCGCAACTTAACCCGACTGATAGTCGACCCCTCCCTACCTCTGCCACTCGCAGGGCAGCACACGTAACCAGCGCAAACGATAAGGGCCACTTGAGCAAGTGAACGGCGATGACGTTGAGGTAGGTTAAGCGACAGAGGAGGGTGGCAAGGTATTCCCGGGGTACTCAGATAGGGTCGCAAATTAAATCATTGAGCATTCCGCATTTAGTTGAATAGCAAAAAACACCGTCGAGTTGTCGCGGCATATCGCTTATTCTGACTTTTATGATTACGCGGAAAATTCCCTTGAAACGGAAACACTGTGACCGGCACAGCGGTACCTCGCGTCGCACTGACCGGCTGAAGAGTTGCAATTGTAGCAACAACAAGAACAACAACAACAAGTACTGCACTCAAAGGTAATGCAAACAAAGTTGTCTGTGGGCAACAGCAGCAGCAACACGCAAGTAAAACACTTCCGGCCTTGTGCTAAGGTGCATGCCTCATTCCTCATGCCCCAAGCCCGTTTCGGGTTTCAAATTGTCGTTGTTGTTGTTGTTGTTGTTGCGCCTTTTCCGTGGCTGTGGCTGGTGTTAGTTTTTCATGGGAAAAGGCAAGCAAAAACGCCGCTCCAAGTGGATCAATAACACGCGGCAAGGGCGCATGTCAGTCAGCCAGTGAGCTCCCTATTTGGTTACCCTGGTAGTCAGTCTGGCAGTCAGTCTGTCCATCAGTCTGGGAGTCACTCAGTCAGCTCTCGTCGCCCTTTTGTAAACTTCAATTACCATTTAAGCGCCGCCAAAGCTAACAGATAACAATAACAACAACATCAACAGAACTGACGACAATAACAACTTGAACTAGAACAATAAAGCCACAAGAACAACAGCAACAACAAGGCGACTTGGCGACTCGGCGACAGCGCGTGAACAACTGCAACTGGTGACCCATTTCCCTTTTTTTTGGCACTCGCCTTTTTTCAGCTTGTTCCTGAGTCCTCTCACTTTCTCTCTCTGACGCTTCCTGACACTCCCTACGAGAAGGGGAATCTTTTTACGGGTTAAGTCAACTTGAAAGCGTCCTTAGTTCTTTAGGTTAGGTTATGTTTGGTTAGAAATGTTTGTATATATTATACATATGTATATTATATATGGTATGGTTAGGAATGCATACATACGTAGATGAAGCTCTTCTCCCTGTATTACAGCTCTTCTATCCCAAACAGCTCAGTGCATAACTCCACTTAGCCAAATTTGTTAGTTATCGATAACACCGGTTCTCATGTCTAGTATATCTGAAGGTCTTTATCGCAGTTCTGCGACCTCCAAAATCTTAGTGATTGCTTAACTAGACTTTTTTGTTGGTTATCGATAACACAGGTTCTGATTTTATATATATTGCTTAATAAGCAATGCATATATACGACATGTACATCTGTAGCTCCTTATCTTAGCTCTCTGGTCCCAAGAATCTCAGTGATTACCCTAACAAGTGATTACCCTAACAAGGTAACAATATATCTTGGTTATCGATAACACGGAGTCTGATATTTTATATATTATTTAGTTAGCAATCCATATGTACATATGAAGCTCTTTATGTTAGCTCTCCGATCCTTTGAATCTCAGTCTTAGCCAACTAGTCTCCACTAAAGTAACTTTGTGGTTTATCGATAACACAAGCTCTCATATTCTATATATTGTGGAACATAGTAAGTAATGCTTACATATTCAGATGAGGTTCTTTTTCCCTACTGCTTCCCAGAATCGCACTGATTGCCCAACTAGACTCCATTAAAGTTGCTGTGCTGGTTATCGATAACACTCAAAGTCAAAATAGGTTACTGCGCTGCTAGTAGAAGCTGTCAACTGATTATGGTTTAAATATTAACTGATTGCAATAGTTTGTATAACAAAATAACTTAGGATTGTCGATGTATGTACGTGACACATTTGCAAGACATCATGAAGTATTTTTAAAACGATAGTCAGTCACTTTGCTCTATTCCACTTGTAAGTATGATATGATATGGAAATAGTTATAAAACCTATTTTAACCTCGTGCTGACAGTGGAATGCAAGTAGAAATTGCTGCTACAAATATTTCTTATACCTATTAAATTTCCAATTGTTTTTGTGCTTTTTTAAGTTAAAGAACATCTACTCGGACTTTAGCTTTAACTTGATGATACATGTGTATGTATATCGAAATTCCAACTATGTCTTTTAGTACTCTTTCAAGTTACTAACTCTTTCTCTACTTCGTTCTGCCAAGGTCAAATCAGCTCAAGAAATTGTTTACTTTTTGTGTAATTCTCCGACTGCCTGCACGTTGTTGCTTTATTGCTTTTCCTTTTTTCTTTCTACTTCTTGGAAAAGTTTTCACTTCTGTATGCCTCATAAATGTAGTATGAATGCGTATGTATGTGTATGTGTGTGTATGTGTATGTGTATTTAATGAATCCGGGCGGTGTAGATTAACGCCTTGAATCGTTCAATCTGTCGCTATCGAATACTTGACAAGTTTCTGCCTTGCCGCAACGTGGCATGTCGCGACGGGGCAAGTGCCAGCTGTGCGCCTGTGTCTGTGTCTGCCTCGAACTACCCCAAAAAAGCCACCACAATAGAGAGCAAAGTAGAGAGAGACAGAGACAGAGTGAGAGCGAGATGGGAGACGGGAGAAAGCGGCAGTCCTGCACGCAACACGAAAAGTTTCTTCGACATTTTTCGCCGCCCGCTTTTACGATACGAAATTACGATTGTATAATAAAGCGACAGGGGGCGCAGCGGGGCGGGACAAGGGACTTAGGGGGAACTAGAACTGGAGCTGGAGCTGGAGCTGTGCTGCCGCAGCAGGCCAAGTGGGCCGCCATTTTGTGTGCAGACTGCTGGCGCCAGTTTTATGTACTCGAAAAGCAACACGCGTTGCCACTGCGAGCTCAGCTCAGCTCAGCGAAGAGCCCAGAGAACTGCCGGGACCGGCTGACTACAGACTGCCAGGACTACCAAGAGGGGGTGCCAGTAGTGTGAAGTGTGGACTGCGAGGACTGCAGACTGTGGACTGCGGATGTGCCGGCGACGCCAAGCGCCGGACTAGGACATAAACTCATTTATTGTGTGGGGCGTAGGTAGCGCGGCTCAGCGATATATGTGGGCTATGCGTTGGAGAAGAGAGAGAGAGCAGGAGGAGATGAAGGATAGGGAGGAGGAGGAGTGGGACTATGCGGGGCGGTCCAGGGGCAGACGATTGTTGGTCGCCAGGCGGGCGTGCGCTACGCAATTAATTCAAACACTCGAAGGACGGCACAGGACATTTCCATTCCCACACGCTGCGCTGCGTGGCCGGCGTCGCCTTTTTATTAAAGGTAAAAACAACAAGAACAACAACAGCAATAACAACAACAACAACAACTACAACTACAACAACAGCAACAATTCTTTTTTTCTTTTCATTTTCATTTTATTGTTTGCCGATTTGGAGGGTCGCACATATTTATTTGCGTATGTGATTTGGCCCTCGGCATGCGGCTAATGGCGTCAACAAATGCGTGGGATGCCACTTAAAAAGGCCAAGCAAATCCTGCATTCGCTGCCCCCTTACTACTCCCCCTCCTCCTGCTCTTCTGCCGGGTGAAATGAGGTGCCAAGTCCAAGCGAAGTGCCGCGTTTGATATTCGCCGGCGGAGACAAGGCATGAGACAGAAACACACATCAATTTATATATGGATGTATGCACATACATATATAGAGGTATACATATGTATATATGTGAAGAGGTTCTCTCCCTCTTTCTATCTCTTGGTATTTATAAGCTCATATATGGCGCTGATAAGGCTCTGCCAGAGGCGTAGCAGGGGAGAGACTGGCGAGACTCACGCCATCAACAACTTCTGGTATGTTTAAGCTACTCTCTCTTTCCTTCCCACTCTTACTATCTCTCTCTCTCTCTCTCTCTCTCTATTTCTCTCTACCTTCTTCTCTCTATGCTCAGGCCCCACTCACTAGTTAACCCCTCTACTACGCCCCTGCAATGTGCGTTATGTGTGCGCACATGTGTTTTTGTTTTTGCAACAGCATTTGAAATGCTCTGGAATGTTCTCAATTAAAATGAATCATATCCTCAACCTATAAGTGAACTTTAAATTAAATAAAGATTACATTTGTGCACCATCAGCAACAACAACAACAATAGCAACAAAGGGGCCTTTAGATGCGAAAAGAAGGCAGCTACAGCATACAGATTATGCAACTGCAACTAAGTCAAAGGAACGTTGCTTTGAATTTATAAAATTGAACAAGAAAAGAAGGAAGAAAGAAAGGAATGCTAAATAGTGTAATACTATATATGTACTCTCTGTATACCATAAACAATATATTTATATTATACACAACATATAACATACTTTATACTATCACACTATATACTACACTTTACCACTATACACCATGATAATAAGTAGTTTGATAGATCTTTAGCATTCTGGCAATTCCAATCGTTAAAGACATTTGAATAATTTTTTTAGGAAATTCTTAATATTCAACAAATTCTGCTATTAAAATATGTGGGGGTTTTTAATAGGTATAGTTAGGTTGAAAAATAAAACAGATTCAATTATTAAATTTCTTACCGATTCTATTATTATTTGATAAGGGAAGATGTACTGCGACTTTGTTGAACTTTTATAATCTCTACTGGGTTAGAGCTTTCTATCCAGTCTAGTTGTTCTAAGGAAATCCATTATTTTGTGAGGATTGATAAATCTTATCTCGATACCTCTGAGAAGGTGCTTGCTTAGCGACACCCTAGTTTTAAGAGCCGTACAGTCGACATAATGTCGATTCTATATATTACGGATTTCAATAAAATTTGGAAAGATGAAAAGATATGCAGACTAACAGTGTGATGTGGAGAGTATAGTGAAGATATCTTTAAAAATATCAAGGATCGGTCGATAAAATCTAGAAGTATGCAACCTACATGTAACCTATCCATAAATATGTAACCTATTCGCCTCTTTCTGGCTAATGATATATTCTAATCTGTTACACAGCCGATTAAGGTTGAATCTAAAGTAAAGACACAGTCGAGCAGTAAGTAGCCTTGTTAATGCTGTCTTACTCTATCAAAAGAATATATTCTTATTCCAATTTGAATGTCATACTTTCTAAAATTGTCATATTGAGCAATGCAGACCTATTTCCAGACTATTGACTAAGATGTATGACTGATCCAACAACTTGCAAGTTGGACAGTTGGCTGGAAACGGAAATGATAAGTCAGAGGTTGCCGAAAGCAAACATCAGGCAAGTCGGGGGGGAACCTATACAAGATAAACTATAAAAACAAAGTGGAAACTGTGGAAAATCGAGCACAGGCTGCATGACAAATGCAAATTGTGAGTCAGTGCAGCAAAATTTGAATAGAAATAGCGTTATATATGAATTACTTGGAAGAAGAGGTGATTAAGGTAGACACTGCGACGCAGCAGAACTCTGCAAGACATTTGTTTTGCATATCTATAAGCTTGAGATCAGTGTGACTCACTGAGCTGATCAATGAGGATCATTCGAGCTGCATATCGATAGATTCCGAGTCTCTCTGACACTTTGAGCGACTAAGGGTTGGTTTGACTTAGCCTTTGGGTTCTCTATTAAGATCGATAGATCGCATGATCACTGAATATATAAGTTTGATCGGTGATGCCTTTGATTGATTGTTAAACATGAGCTTAAGCCTTGACTCAGCGATCTCACTGCTAGATCTGTGAGTCAGTTGCTGGCGATCTTGCTATTGGCGATCAGTGTGATCCTTATGTAATGCAGACCTACCTAGGAGCTATTGTACTATTACCTGACTCACTGTCAGTCTCTCTTTTGGCTCCTCCCATCACAAAACTGCCTGGCCAATGGCAATGGTCGAGCAAACGAGGCGCGATCAACGACAACGACGACGACGACGATCGGTGGAGACGATGATGGACGACAGAGCGCGACACTTGCTGTCAGCTTCGGCTAACGATGTGAAGTCATTTGGCGAAAATAGCTGTAATTACTTAATTCAATTAACTAATAAATTCAAGATACTTGCCGGGGCGATCGCAGCAATCAAGGCAACATTATTGCCAGCACCAACAACAATAACAAGTTGTGGGCAATAAATTATAAGCGGGTGTAGATAACTAGAAGGCGACGTGACGTCGGCGCCGAGGACTGGAAAACACCCTAGTTGTAATTGCTAATTATATCGCAGGCGACAAACCCCGACATATGTATGGTATGTTATGTGGAGCCGACGGGTCTGAGGGTATCGGGGTAGCCACATTGCCATTCTGGCTGTGGATTGGCGAACTTGTCGCTTATCACTGGCCAATCGGAGGGCATTGCTTATACATATATTTGCGATCTACTTTGCAACTATCTCTCAAACAGCAGCAGAGGGTTCTAACGGGAATGTCAGGGAGGTGTGTGGGGATTACGATCAAAAGTCAATGTCGATTAGATTGTTGTGCATTAAATCATGACTATTTTCTTATAATAGTTGCGATTGTTTCGCGACTCTTTTCATGCTGCGTCATGGCAAGTGAATGTGCGCCCGGCAGACACTGCGTATACTCAACGTCGCAGCGTACGTGTGCATGCAGCAGGGCTCCAAACAAAGACAGTCTGCATTGCTTGCTTTCCAATTAAGTTGTAAGAATTTGCTCAAATTGAAGTGGGAAATGTAAAAAAATAGTTGGGGGAGCATGAAGAAAATTTGGTGGGTTCATTACTCACGATAATATCGATATTTTTAATGAAAGATTGTTCTCAGTAAAATATACTTGATAGAAGGCTTTGAATTTGCCAATAATTGATCCATTTGTATAACTTTCATTTCCATTTTGAATAAGAAATCCAATAAAAAGTATCTATCTATCTTATAGAATATTGTATGTCAAATATATCATTCGATAATATCGATATTTTTGTTTATACACTATAAATTCTCGATTTTGATAAATTAAAGTTAAGAATAATCGCTTAATTTGATTGAATTTCATATTTATTAAAAATAGAACTTGCATGAAAAAACCAAAAAATAAAATATATAGTATAATAATTTTAATATAATAAAGCACAATCAATTCAATCGAATGCATTGCTTAGAAACCTTAAGAAATATCGTATTAATGTAAATAAAACTGTTAATTCTTATTTGTACAACTCCATTTAATTTCATTACGTAAGAAAAATAATTTCTTTTCTGCATTATTAATTTAATTTAACTACTTGCATTTATTGGTTTAATTTAATTGTTATAATTATATAAAATTATATATACAATATTATTTATTATTTGCATGAATTGATATATTGAATTACAATGTAATTTTTAAATTCTTTTTTTTTTCAGTCGAGTAGTTGACTTTTACTAAATAAATAAAGTAGGAGATCTTAAGAATATGTACCCGCAAGAACTATCCCAGACAGCGTGAACAGAGTTCCATGGAAGGTTCTAGCAGAGGCGGTAGAGTGACTCTCACTTTCTCTCTCTAAGCAAAATAAATAAATATATATTAAATATATCGAAATGTTGCCAGCTCTAGGCACTTATAACTATAATACTTTTATAATATTTGTGCTGTAAACATATTCTGCCGGTGCATTTCTAGCTCATTCTAACCTAACAACGCCTGCGCTGAGAGAATTTCTCGACCAATATCGCATTTAATGTGCATGTCCAAACACGTTTAACCGGGCGAAATTAGCCTCACAGTGTTTTTATTTATTTGCAGTTAAATTTTTTCTCTTTATTTGTTTTATGTCTTTTGTTGTTATATTTCGCGCTTCTGCACCGCCCACGCCTCGAGATGCAAATGAGTTTGGTTATTTCTTTACGACTTTAGCGTGAATTTCGAGTCGCGAAATCGATTCAAAAAAATAAGCTGATTATTTGCTTTGCTGTTGCCTGTGGTTGCTCTTGTTGTTGTTGTCATTTACCTTTGTCTTTGTCACATAGAAATTGCCAAAGGAGGAAGGAGGGAGTAGGAGAGAGAAGAGAGAAGAGAGGAGGCAACAAGCGACATAATCATAATAATTTATATGCAAATTCAAATATTTTGCGATTAAACTGTTTTGCTTTTTTCATTAGCACCCCCCGCCATGGCACGCCCAGTCCGCCCCCGGTGTGCCGTTGTCAACAGCGTTGCCCAGCGGGGCAACAACAACAGCAACAAAAAGCCGGCTCAACAGTTGGAACTGCTGCCAACTCTGGCAGCTCTGTTTTTGATTAAGCTCATTTGCATGTGAATGTTCACTGTGCAGGGGAAGGGGGAGGAAGAGGAGAAGAGAGAGGAGGGGGAAGCTCTGCTATCCCCTACCAAAACTGACGCTAGTTTTATGTTACCACGAGCAGGCGAGAAGGGGTAGCGAGCAAAGGTGAGAAAGGGGAGTGGGAGAGAAGGACAGGAACAGCGGGAGAGGGGCAGAGGGAGAGGCTTACAGCTTTGAATTTCTAATAAGCCAAGTTGTTTGCGCATGAGTCAACGAAGCGTCGTCAATAATATCCATGACACCCGGTTAGTTGGGCAAATATTTATAGAAGCATTCGCCATACAGACAGCTAGCTAGATGTGCTGCTCTCTGTCTGCCTGTGTGTGTGTGCCAGTGTGTGTGCGAGTGTGCACACTTGTTTGATCTTTCAGTTAGTGCGACAGGCAGTGCCAATTCAATTACAATTCAAAATTCTCTCAACTATCGCGCGGTTATCGATGCCTCGCTCGACACTCCCTTGACAAACAGACCTCCCCCTTCCCCACACCCATCCACTCTTCAACCCCTTCTCTTCACATCTCAAGCTAGTCCCCCTAGCTATTTTTAGCGCCTCTGAATCTCGAGCCAATCAGTCTACGCTGGAAAAAGCCTCATCGTTGTCGTTTGGCTCGAGCCACGCTGGCTCCGTGTCTGACGCATGCAGCACATCGACTGCGCAGTCGCAGCAACATCAACAACATTACTCACCTTATGCTAAGAACCGCTTCAGTCCCTGCCCCCTTCTCCGCACTCATTCACGGTCTTGTTAGACAATTGAAGGCTATCGCAGCAGTCGCCCAACTGAGTTGAATTAATAAGATGCGACCCTGAAGGCAGTTCCCCCTGAAGCTGGCAATGCAGTTCATAAATTTCAGAATTCTAATAGCCTCCAACTCGATACTGGCTGCATAATCTTGTTTGGCAGGGAAATACGATATCAAAATCGACTGTGAAGAGACACAAGAATAATTTTAATCGGTTTTCACAGAAGTTTTCTAGTTTTGTAGAGCCTCCTGGGTATAGTATAGACCCTTACAGACCCCGCAAAGTGTATACAGTCTTGTGCAGTTTCCATAAACAAGTATATTAAGCTTTTTCTATTTATCTGTCTGTATGAACGCAGAGATCTCAGCTGTTATTAAAGCTACGCACATTTGACAAGAAGGTTTCTGTTTGCTATGCGCAGGTAAAGGGTATTGCTAAGGTTGAATGCCACGCCCTCGCAGAAGAGTAACCTTTAAATTCTATTTGAATTAAGCTAGTTCTAGCTACTTTTCATCTAGATCTGCCAACTATCATTCGACAACTATAATACGATATCTTTACTATCGATATACGATATCTTTACTATCGATATACGATATATTTACTATCGATATACGATATCTTTTATATCGATATACGATATATTTACTATCTATATACGTTATCTTTACTATCGATATACGATATCTTATCTATCGCTAACCATCACATCAACTTTAGACTGCATTCGAGTTTAGCTTTCTCAGTTAACATTGCTGACAATCAGTCTGATCTGTGCATAAGAAGATATAACGGAAAGTGTTTGTGTGTGTGTGTTTATGTGAGAGTGTTTGTGTGTGTAAATTATTTGTTAGCTAACCGAAAATGCCATTAATCCCACCAAACAACAACAAACAATCGAGGCGCTCTCACTTCGCTTATTGTCTTTCCCCTCTCTCTCTCTCTTGCAACCTCCTTTCCTGCACCACCCGCACGTGATTATGCCTGCCCCTCTCTCTGTCGCACGCTTGTCCCCCTCACCCCAGCCCCCTTCCTAACGACCCCCGATCTTATGATCGTTCCATTCTGTCGGTTATCTGCGATCTGCCTTCGCTAATGAAGTTACTTAGTTCGCTCGTACATTTTATGCGAATTTCGTGAAACGCAAAATGCCAAAAACAAAAACAAAAAAAGATACAAAACGAAACAAAACACAAAAAACCAAAAAAAAAAAACAAAACGGAGAAAAAACGAAATTGCAAAACGCCATAGAGAACATTTTTTGCAATTTATTTGCAATGTTGTTGCTGCTGCTGCTGCTATTGCTGTCTCTGTCTCGTTCAATTGCTTGTCTGCCTGTTGCCATCTCGCTCGGATGTGTGCCATTTCTGCTCTCTGTCTTTTTTGGCACATTTGCGGCTCCAGCGAGTCGCGCATTGTGCAGGAATTAGTCAGGAAATTAATTAATCAAAACTATAGCGAGAAGAATAACAACCACAGGAACAACAGCAATCACAACAACAACAGCGGCAACAACATGAGCAGCAACAACTACAGTAACAGCAACAAATATAGCAACAATAACAACAAGCTGAGCACAATGAGTGGCCAGCATCATTGGCAACAGTAATAAAAGCAAATGTTCTGCCCATAGTGCTGTAATCGACTGGAAAATACCCTGCAAATATGTTAACTTATGTTAAAGAAGAAAGATCTTGTACCATATGTGCCTAAAATTATTTAATATATATTTTCTACTATGTCTTATTTATCTTTTTATGCATAAGTCAAAACTAGCCTGATAGAAAAGTTAATTAGTATAGATATCGCAGAAACTATCGCCCCAGCTTTGTTAATTTTGCAGATACCACAACTAAACTTACCACATATACTTTTTACTATATCTTTAATATGTTTATAAAATTTAATCAAAATCCAATAACTACAACTGAGTAAAATTAGGAATTAAACGACTAAACTTTTTCCTCGAATGTTTTATTAATTAGAAATTTATTTTTTCTATAAATTAGGCTTTAAATATCTTCAAAATACATTGTAAATAAAAATTTTTATATTAAAATATGTTTCAAATATTATAAAAGTCAACTGAAAATTAAGGTTACCATATTGAAATAAGTCTTCTGCAATTAGAATTCTTTTCACTCATTAAAATAATGAATAAAAGTCGATAATGTTATATAATAAAATTGGAATATGTTATATTATTATTAACATATTATGTATAATATATTACATTGGACTATATGTGCAATTTAAATAGGAACAATCTAAGAAAAGAGAAGAGAAAAGAAAAGTAAAAAAACCTTTCCCCTTTCTAATTTTTTATTTGTTATTTATTATTTGTTATATCTCAACAGTTTAGAAAATTTACTTATCAGCATCAACTACAAAACATTTGCATAATTTACAAGAAAGCCTTCTTCCTGTGCCAGTCGAGCATACCCAGTGCTCATCTCACACTGTCTGCTGGGTACATTGAGAACAACAGACAACTACAACAACTACAGCGAACAAATGACGACGCTCTACAATTTGTTGCCTGTCATTTGTTTATTTTGTGTGCGTGCCCTGTGCCCCCTGCCCCTGCCACCACCGACCCTGCCCCGCTCGCTACTGCTCAGTCAGTCTGCCTCAGCCTTTTATTATTGTTTAATTTGTTGCGCTTTGTTGCTGTTGTTGTTGTTGTTGTTGTTGCTGCCGCGACTCTGGCTCCACTGTAGAGCACTTCTGTCGCGATAACCCTCCCCCGCGTTACGCCCTGCCACTGGCACTCCCCTCGCGGGTACCCCAAGTGCACGCCTAACGAATACCCAGGCCCCTTTGGCCCCCACCGGTTTGGACTCGTCAGCCTTGAGAGGCGCTTAAAATGTTTTGATTATTGCTTAATTATTTTTTCGGCAAAAGCGGAAGAGTGGGAAGGAAGACAGAGAGGGAGAAAGAGGCAGAGAGAGACAGAGAGAGCAAAAGAAAGAGGGCGTATAAATAAATTGAAACTTCTAATAATAGTCGACGAACGAATTTGCATAAAACGCGCATAAAAATCTGGAATAACTCGAAAACTAAATCCAGATATCAATAGGAATCTCTCTTAAAAAATAACAATGTATAGCAATGATTTATTTGCTATTTAATTGCGCACCATATACCCTGTAATCTGGATTTAAGACTGTCAATTATAGCAAAGCTTTTAATTATAATAATTATTTTTGAAATGGAAAACCACGACTGGGAATTCGGTTTGTATGACCATCTATAAAACTAGTATAGACACTCGTATGATGACAATATTTTGGTATACACTCGCTTTGCTTTGAAGATGAATGCAAAATGATTCAATTGCGTTCGAAAATCATTCGTGCTTATTACCTAAAGATCATTTGAAAAACTTTTTAATACTCATTTCCATTCGATATTCGCTTTTGTGCGGGGTTCAGGGTCTCTCTTCCGAGTCGAACATGTGTGTTCGAGAACAGCTAAAAATAATACTCGATTTGAGCATTCAACGCTCGACACTTGCAGCGTCTGCTGCGGTTGCTGCACGCTGACTAATGCGTCCAAATGTGAGGAAAATCGCTTTTCCTCGAACACTGAGAAAAGCAAGAAAACACACAGCGCAGAAATGAAAAATGCGCCGCATCTGCGGCTTCTTCACACACACGACATGCATAAAATAAATACCAAAAAAATCAAAAATAAGCAAAATACACAAAAAGAATATTAAGAAAATACCGAAAACCAAAACCGAAGCAAGCGAAAATCGACAAAATGCCCCGCAAAGTGTCAAAAATGCGTCAAGATCAAAGAGAGCGAACAAATTTCACCGCCAGTTGGCAAATGCAACGATAAATTGGCCACAATAACCACAGACACACACACACATATACATAAGTACGTGTGTGTAAACATAAAGAAGTTTATACCCTGTAAATATAAAACTAAGTTGTGTGGGAAGAGTAAAGAAAGATACAAAGAATCTATTTACATGGAATTTCTTTTAGAGATCAGTTGGTTTTATCTGCTTACACACAAGCTCACGCACAGACACACAAACTCTCATAACCACACACATTCATCCCTAATACATATTTAAATTCCGTAAATGAGGTTATGTATGTCTATATCTATTCAACCGATGCGATTCATTAAGTTAGCAAGTTGTTCTCTGAGTTCTTTTCTTTTACTTTTATTCAATTCATAAATTCATAACTGGTTAAATAGTTTCCCTCTATTACAGGGTATCTGCCCGTCGAGCACTCTCTAATGTGTTGCGCTGTCTCATGAGTTTTTGGTAAGAATTTTGTCTTCTTACAAATTGCAATTTGTTTGTTCGAAATTTGCTGCCTGCCGTTGCCAATGTGTTGTGCCCCCGATAATCTTACTGCATATACGCTTTCTCCTGGGTGCTCCCCTCCTCCCTCCTTACCTCCCTATTGATGCTTCTCTGTTTTCCAAGCGAGTCAAAAGTGAAATGCTGCCGTTTTTGCATTTCGCCTTGGGCTCGTTACACACACTCACACACACACACTCATACTCACACAGCGCAATTGCAATAATGAGGGGAGAAGGAACCGTTTAATGCATTTAAATGGGCTCGATTATCAAGTTGGCAGCTCCGCTAAGAACTCCATATGGCGCTTTTGACAGCTGTCAATTTGCATCGAGTGGCAACCCTGCCTACACTCCCCCCAACCCTGAACCTGCCAACTTCACACAATTCCCCTCCATACAAATTCAACTTAGGAACTGCATCCGTAGATCCTCATAAATGTCAAGCTTGGCAGTTAAAGGAGAGACAGAGAGAAAGAGAGAGAAAGAGAAGAAGAAAGAGGGCATATTAACGGCTGATACTAATCAACGAGTATATCTATATACAATAGAAACAGAATATAGAGATAAAGAATGTATAGAGTGAAACGTAGGTGTAGGATATAGAGTTGTAGGTTAAATATATACATACGTAATATATATAGGATTATACAGATAAAAAATAAATATATAGATTTGGGATACAGACAAACATCTGGAGTACATACATAGACGAAATGGAGATTGAGAATTTGTAAACATGTTATATATATGCTGGATATATTGTAGTATATCAAGAAGCAATTATGCGTAGTTATAGGATATGGACACTAAAGATATTTAGGTTTATCAACGACATTATAGAACTTAACCTCTAAGAGCTTACTATTTGTTAAAGCCCGCGTCTCTGCTAAGCTTAAAGCTTTGTCCAATCTAAGCGTTGGTTAGAAACTTAGCTAAACAGGTGAGCATATAAACCAAAGATTCTAGACTATAACTGATCCATCTACAATATAATACTTGATATAAACTAACTAAAGTGCTATACATTTTAATGTAAACACTTCAAGATTCGTCACGAAATAGACGAGTAATAATAATAAAAATAGTGTATTAAAGCGTCTTCATCTTATACAACAAACAAGTTGAGTTCTAATAAAAGACAGAGATTTATTATGTGTTCCATAATAGCTGCCATAAATCAATATCATTTAAATAAGCATAAACATATTTTTGTTGTTGACAAAGATCGCGCTCAGGGTCTTCCTTCCTCTTTCTTCTCAAGGCCATGCCGCCCTGACCTATTCCGACAACTATCGGACTCGGACACCTCTCTCTGGGTGGTCGCTTTAGTGGGTGGTTCTACTCGTGGTTCGTGCTAGTGTGAAACTTTTTCAACTATTTCAACTGCTGAACACGCAATTATTAAATTTGATTTAATTGCTCTCGTTGTTGTTGTTGTTGTGTTTTTTGCTCACTGTCTCGACTTTTTGCGTATTGGATTTCATGTAGACAACATAGACATATACAATCTGTATCTGTATCTGTTCGGATGTTTGCCTTGCCCTCTAATCTCGCGAATGAAAGCACAAAAAACACATTTCAATTTTGCCACGCAACCAGATCGGTCCAATTTAATGGCAGAGATTAACGCCACACGGCCGCAGACCTACAGGCAGTTCAACAGCCCGCCCCCCTGTGACCTTCCGCACCTACCCCCTCCCAGCCTGGCAGCAGGCCAAAGAGGCCCTGCCCACGCAGCTTGAGGTGGCGCACGCACGCATCTCTTGACGTGTGTGTGTGTGTGTCACAGGAGAGTAGCGGCATGTGCTTTGGTCTATCAAGATTTAACAAACACATATATCTTGCATACTGTACAGTAAAGATACAAAAAGAAGATTCCGTATACTGAATATATTCCGTATGTTGAGTTGAATATATCCTTTGTTTAAGTAAGAAAGAAAAAACCTCTAGAGTTCTTTTAGATATATCCCTATAAACGATCGGTAAGAATGATGTTATATGAATAAAGAACTATTTCCATAATTTATGACAATTTATATAACAATTTATTTATATAACAATTTAATATTTAATATTTTAGAGCAAAAGTTGTAAACTTTACGATGTTCGACTGTAAATAAATATATAACAACCCAAATAAGATACACCTACTTACACACATTGAGATATAGTGCGTCAGCAGCACGGAAGTCTCTACGTCCCTTGGGCACCGGCACACTAGCACCACCGGCACCCGGCGTTGCCAATTTGATTTATGCGCTATTTTGCCAAAGTCAACAAATGAAAATGACTCTCAACATTTTATTTTGTTTCGCGTTTTCCTTTTCATATTTTCTCGTTAGTAGTTCTCCAAGGTCGTAAAGCATGTGAAACCATGACAAACATATACAAAATTTGACAAAGTGTATTATTAGCTAAAATAATAACAAAAGCAAAAGTGAAGGCGAGAAAAAAAAAATAAAAAAATGTTTCTCTTCGTTTGGCACCGGGCGTCCATAGAAAATTCTTTTCTTGACGACATAAACCCAGCTTCCTTCAAAGAATTTATATATAATTTCCCCTTAGCGTAAAGAATTGAAATTGGCGGAATCCCAGATGTCATATATGAACAAACGGGTCCGTGGCGATTCAGGGGTATTCATTGAACATGAAAGTAAATTATTTTTTTTTGTACGTGAATGTTGATATGATTCTGATTTATAAACACAATTCTACAAATACATAGTTTCTACTTTTTATTGGGTTAGAGGGGGGAACGGAGTTGAACTTCTATAACAAAGCAAACACTGAAGTATACTGGCAAACAGCGCCTCAACGCTGTCAGCCATCACAGTCCCCGTATGATGTCTGATCAAATCGTAAGCACTCTCATAAGCAACTGTGTGACTGCCAGTTCTTTGGTTCGAACCCCAGCGGAAAACATGCATATATTATATTGTTTTTATTTTTAGTATGTATTTTGAATTTTTGTTAAACAGTTTTAATTATTGAAAAAAACTAAAACAATTAAAAATAAATGTTTTTAATTGATTAGTGCATAAATCATTTTCAATTATTATTCGACAACTATGTTTCAAGTGCTTAATTTTATTTTTGTAGGTGGCTCCACCTATGTCTCATTAAAGAAAACTTAAGCAAATTACCGACATCTGTCGTAATGCAATGCCATTAGTTTTATGTTGTGGCGCCACCTATACGTTCGGCTTTTGCACATAAAGCGCTACCTATATGTCAAAGTTTGTTACCGTTGCCAGATCTTTCTTAATACTTAATGACTCCTTGAGGGCTCTGCAAAACTGTTATACCACTGTTTTACTGCCCACAATTTGAAAAGTTTTAGTATTTTTACAGAACGATGCAAGCGCCAACTATCCACGATCCACAGAAACTTGTTTTGGCTCCATCTGTGCAGTTTCGTTTGTTAATTCTATGTTTTTCAAGCCTTACTGTATGGATTGCACGAGAAAACCTGAATAAATGAGGTTTTATGTGGAATTTAAATAGATAGATGTTGTAAAGAATCATTTCATTAAGAAATACAGAATTTAAATTTACAAAACATGCAATATACTTGTAGATTTACTACCATAGATGATTCGGCTGTTGCACCCTTTGCGCCTACTATCGCCATCTACACATGTGAGAACCTAGTACATTTCTTAAGCATAGCCACCTATATGTCTTTTGATAAGTGTATCCTATTTACTTAGCCATCTAACTTTAGTATATATGCATCTGTTTAATCTCTTGTAACCCTCTATAGGTCGCACTCCGTTTACACTAAACTTCCTTGGCGCTCTCTATGTGTAAAGATTGCTTTTTAGTCTTGACGTTGCCAGACTCTGTGCATGTATTCGAATCAGTGATGGCGCTGCAAAAGTGTTATACACAAGGAGAATACTCGATTCCAATTGGAATTCAAATTCAAATTCAAAATTATTTCCCTCATTCAGATATAGGGAAATGAAAAAGGATTTCGTTATTCGAATTGGAATTCAAAATCCATTAAGAATGTTTGGGATATTTCTGATTGGACAGTGTTGCCAACTCAGGCTTTTTATAGTGAAATCTGGCTTTTTTCTAAATCGAAAATCCCTTATTGTTGACCGTGTTGGCAACTTAGCCTTTTTTCATTTCATAGCTCAATCTAGCTTTATTATTAAAACAAAAAATCAGTTATTTTCTTTTTTGAATTTGCCTTTTCTTATATCGGGAAGAGTGAGCTTCTTTCTCCTCCTTCCCGATAGTTTCTATGTTTCCTTTGCTCTCCCTTCCCTCAAGTAAAACACACTCAGTTTAATTCAGTATACATAGTAATGTATTTATATCTTCCATTTTATTTTCATCTAACTTTCATATATATTAATTGTTTTTTTTTTTGTTTATCTGCATTGGATTTTATTCTTTTGTTTGCGCAAACAAAAATCAGAGTTCAATTTGTTACAATCGTGAATGTGCGTGTGGGTGTGTGTGTGTGTGAATCTATCAACTAATTTCAAATGGATGCATCAGGGAGAACATTTGCAATTATTTCACTTTCTCTTTGAATCTTTCTGTATCTGTTGTGTCTGTTTCTGATTCTGATTCTGATTCAGATGCAGTTTCGTGAAATTTATTTGTTGTTGCGCTACCCTCGCAGTAGGGTACTTCAAGTTCCGCCAAGTGAAAGAATATTTTAGTTTGTGTATTAAGATTTTATATATCTTTATATATATTTTATTTGTACCATAAACTGCAAGGGTGTTCCGGCTTCGACCAGGCCGAAGAAGATCACGCTTCCTTCTGCTCTTTACTCTCTTTTCTTTTTGCTTTCCTGGCGTGCGTTATTTACAGTTATATTTTGTTTACAGAACACGAGTTTACAGCGAGAAAAAAAAATGTTTTATTTTATATATTACGCTATATTTCTAAATTAAGTTACGAGTAATTTTATTTAAATTTATCCTTTCGTTTTTCATTGACAATAAAACAAGAAATGGAAGGAGAGAAAACAAACAAAAAAAAAAAATGTTGAAGATTATCTTAAATGATAAAAAGCCTTTTTTCATATTTTTCGAAAACTAAATTAAATCACATTTAGCATATATTTTGTTTCTGCTTTCGTTTCTTTGCTTTCTTATTCTTTTTTCTTGCAAATTTGTTGCTTAAAATTCAAAATTAATATTTTCTTTTTTTTCTTCTGAATTATTTTCTTTTAATAATTTAATATTTACAGTTGCGAAAGAAAACCGTGAGATTAGAGTAATAAAAAATTACTTCGCTTGTTGTTGTTGTTCTTGTTGTTATCTAGTTAGGGTGCCTTAGGTATATAAAAAAAAAGGGTTAGATTAATTTAATTATTAGATTTACGCTTAGAGAATTATCATTGCCGCGTTGCATCGCTCCCGCTCAATAAATAGCTGTGTGTTGAGTGTGTGTGTGTGTAAGTGTGTGTGTATTGTTGTGTGTCTGTTTCGTTGTCTTAGAACAACACATCGATGTACATGTTTCATCTACTGGAACAATCGGTAGCGCCACCAGCCGCGGCCGCCACCTGCTCCTGCTTGATCTTGAGCAGCAGCTGCTGATGTGCCTTGTCGTCCTCGTCGTCGCAAATGTCTATTTCGCCATCGGCATCTGCATCATCCCCGTCCGCATCGATGTCCGCATCACCATCCACATCGGCATCGCAATCCTTGTCCATGTCCATCATCATGTCATCATCGTCGGGCTCCTCATCCGGCTCCGATTCGGCGGACACTGCCTGAGCTGCCACAGCAGCCGCTGCTGCTGCATTGCGTGCGTTTGCAGCCGCAGCAACAGCAGCGGCAGCAGCAGCAGCCGCCACAGCAGCCTCAGCGTAGCCAGCAGTGCTGTGATGATGCAAGTGCATGGCATGTTGCACCGCTGCAGCCTGTTGTTGTTGCTGCTGCTGGCGCCGCTGCTCGGCCTGTTGCTCAGCGAGCTGCTGTTGCTGTTGCTGCTGTTGTTGCTGCTGCTGTTGCTGCTGCTGCTGCTGGTGCTGTTGCTGTTGCTGCTGTAGCTGCTGCAGGTGATGCAAGTGCTGTTGCTGGTTGTATGGATGATGCTGATGTTGCTGGTGCTGCTGCTGCGACGTCGCCGAGCCACTGCCAGCTCCCGCCTGATGATGATGATGATGGTGATGATGTTGCTGCTGCTGCTGTTGCTGCTGATGCTGCGACATGCCTGCATGATGATGAGCAGCAGCAGCAGCGGCTGCAGCAGCATTGGCGGCAGCAATGTGCGCGTGTGCGTGTGCATGGGCAGCTGCATGTGCCGCATGCTTGCCCTGCTTGCCACCGCCCACTGCCGGCGGTGGCGGCGCATCGAACAGCAGGCGCGAGATCGAGAAACTCGAGATGGGCGAGTTGTGGGTGCTGCCAGCCGAGTAGGAGGTGTTCGTATCGTCCGATGTTGGTGTCTCGCGATCACTCTCGTCGCTCTTCAACAGCTCAGCGGCCTCCAGCGACTTCTTGTGCATCCCAAGCAGCCAAGGTGCCACAGACTCATCCTCCTTGGCCGACTTGATGATTGTCTCCGGCAGTGGCAGGGAGTGACGCACCATTGCACCGTACAGCCCGTACTCGGCCATCTTGGTGCTGTGCCCCCAGCACTTCTCGGTCTTGCGCCACTTGGCGCGTCGATTCTGGTACCAGACCTGGAAACAAGGAAGAGAAGACTTCACATTAGTCTCTGTTTACTCTTATTTTATAGGGTATATCGATAGGGAACAAGGCAGAAAAGACTCCACATGAGTCTCTGTTTGTTCTGCTTTTACAGGGTATATCGATAGGCAGCAGTCTTGACTGCTAGTTGCTGCTCTCTCGAGCTCAATTAAAATGATATGTGAGCTTTTCGGGGCCGGTTTCTGTCATAATTGCGGCTCGCTTCGTTTTGAGTTTCTTCCTTTGCTCTTCTCATTAATGTCTTCATTTTTTTCAGAGCAACCAATAAGAAAAGGGTCAAGTGAAGGAAACTGGCAGAAGAGAGAGACAGCGAGAGGAAGAGAGAGACGGCACGCAGGAAAATAAAATAGAATTTCCGACAAACGCTGTTAATTTCAGCAAATAATAAAGGAAACTTCAAACTGCTCAGCAGAATGTGAAGAAAATAAACTTGCCATACATACATGCACATATATATACATATATCTGTCTCTTTTGCACCTCAGCTGCTTGGGCGGATTATCATAGATCCTGTCAAACTGTGTGTGTGTTGCGGAAATTTCATTAGTACAAATGCGATAATTACGCATAAATAGCACGAAAGGAGGCGAGGGCAATGGACGGAGTTGAGTTGAGTTGAGCTCAGGAGGGTGAGGGGAGTGAAGGGAGCAGGGGACGTGGTTTACACACTGCTCTATGAATGCAACAAAGCGGCCAAAACTAATTAAATTAAATGCAACAACAGGCAAGTGAGGGAGGGGGGCGAACAAGGGAAAGAGAAGCGCGTCTGAGCAGATTTAACAGCAGCAGCAGCAGCAACACTTGCCACGCAGACAGAGACAGAGAGGAAGGCGGGCAGAGAGAGAGAGTAAGAGATATGCAGACAGAGAGGCAGATAGACAGACAGCGAGACAGACACTGAGTCCTGTTGGAAGTCCTTGACAATCCTGCCGAAAATTCGTTACACTGTGAGTGCCACGCGCTGATTTCAAGTACTTATTAGTGTGGCACGCAATGTTGCCCCTGCTCCCACATCCCCCTCTCCATCCCTTTCGTGCTTTCGTTTTAACATTAAACGGTCAATTTTCAATTTCACAGACAACTTGTAAAGTGGGTGCGTCCAGACAGGATGCGCTCTCTCTCTCCCTGGGGACAACTTAATCTTATGTTGTGAAAAGTTCAGGCTTTCCCAGGGTTGCCACCCTCTCTCTCCCCCTCTCTCTCTCTCTCTCTGGCTGCCTCGCTCTGTGTGCCGCATGTGCCGCAATTCTCTGCGGACCATAAAAATAGAAGTCGACGGCGGTCGCATTAAAATTTGCTTGCCACGGGGGGAGGGGGAGGGGGCCGAGGGTTGTTGGTGTGATGTCAACATTTGCATTTACAGTTGTTTAGCTGTTTTAGTTGTTTGTTGTTTGTTGTGTCTCGAGATCGAGGCAAAAAAACATGGCAAATTAAATCTGCTTGAGTTGACAACACTTAACAGAGCCCATTCCCACCCCTCACACCCCCGCTGGCACCCTTCTGGGCGGGGTTAGACTCAATCAGTGTTGTTAATGCGTTGATAAATGACTTTTTAAAATGCACCTAGTTCTCAGGGGAAGTGGTGGGGAGGGGGAGGGGGTTGACAAATGTTAACAAGTGCGGCACGCGCAAAGTTTTTCTTTTCGCTTCACAAAGTATACCCTGTTAATTGCAGCAGCAGGGAGGATGACCGATGCTAAGTAAGTCTATCTGTTTTCGTTTTCTATATTCCCAGCGTATCTGCAAGTCAAAACTGTCTCAACTGATATTCATTTCCTTTTTTCCTCTTTTTCTTTTTGTTTTTTGCACTTTTTTAATGATGTGCAATGGGCAAAAATGCAAATAGCAATTTGTGTAATGCTTTTGTTTCATAGACATAACCTCTTTTGTTTAAATGTTAATTACATAATTATGCATAATCATTTTTAACTGTATTTCTCGCACTCTTTGTGCCTGTGTGTGTATTAACAGCTCATTAAAAACGCAACACGAGGAAAGCAAAAGGGAAAAAACGGAAAACAAGCAAGGGGAGTCCCGGGGAGGTGACTGGGGACTGAGTGGAGGGGGGGAGAGGTACATTGCCGGCAAAGTAAAGTGTATAATTAATGTGTAAACGGGGCTGAGCAGTGAAAATTATGCAAAGCAAAAAAAAAGAATGCAAAACATTTGTTACAGCGATTAGAGGGGGAAGGGGTAGTGTGGGGGAAGGAGTTATAGCAAGGCAAGCAATATGATACGAGAGCGCATTCTTAACGCGCTCCATTCATATCGATTTCAATTCGATGCGAGCTCTCAAGAACTAATTGCACACGAAGAATGTTATTAAGTAATGTAGATTTTTTTACTGGTGCTTCAACTGAACTGAAGTAATCTTATATCTCGATATCCTGCAAGAGTTTCCTATTGTGACTGTGTGGCTGCAACTGTGGCAATTGCAACAGACTGTGGAGTGCATGATTATTATTCTGTTTCTGTTTCTTTTTTTATTTTGCAATTGCAATTGCGCTTTTAATGCATTCACAAATTGTTGGCATTGTTTTTTTGCGATTTGTACCTCGTTTTTGTGTGCAGCATGTACTTAAAAATGTGAAGAAGAGTGTATGCTCTGAAATTAGCAAAGAAACAAAGCCAAAGTAACAACAACAGCAAGCCCTGGGCCAATTGCAGTTATATTGTTATCTGCATCTCTTTCCCACGCATGCAGAGCGCAGCGCACACCCAACGAGTAGAGCACTCGTGCTCTCTGCCCAGGCGACAAACGAGGCGCAACTAAATTCTCTCTCTCTCTCTCTCTGCCAGTCAATGCAGCTAATCAACGGCGCGCCGCTCTCATTAGCACAAGTTCGACTGACTGACGCCAGTGTCGCCTGTGCTGGCTTCGTTGACTTTTGACGAAACGCAGACGGAGACAGAGCGACAGTTGAGCGCGAGTGTAAGCGAGCAAGCGAGCCACCGCGAGAGAGCGCAAGCAAAGTGTGAGAGCAAGTTCTACTCAGTGAATGAACGAACAACAAAAACAAAAACGTGTTTTCTTCGTTCGGCCAGCCATGCTTGTTTTTGTTGTTGCTTGCTTGCTGCAGAAATAAGCTGACAGCGTCTCTGAAAAATACAAAAACAAAACAAGAACAGGGGCGAAAATGCACACACACATAGAAACACACCGGAAAGCATACAAAATGGAATGCAATTAAAAACGGCAGGCAAAAAAACAAAAACAATCAACGCGAGAGTGAGAGAGAGAAGGAAAGAGAGAGAGCTGAGCGAACTTTTAATGGTGGCTTCGATTTGTTGTTGTTGTTGTTGTTGCTGTTGCCTGCTGCAGTTGTCTGCATGCTGCATTTGCATGGCCGCCGTTGTCGAAAAGTCTTGCCCCCCTCTTCCACTTACACACTCACAACACTCAGTCAGTCACTCAGTCACTCAAACTGCACTCGCACTCGCAGTTGCCGTCGTCGCATTCACATTCGCATCCTTGCCTCGTTTTGTCGTGCTGCTGCTAATGATTGCCTCAGCCCGAGAGCAGCACCTCGCCCCTCCTCCTCACCCCCTCTCTCTGCCTCTCTCGACGCCGCCCCTGGCCCAGTGACACTCAACTCCTGTTCATGCTGTGCGCAGACTGCGCCATATTTGCACTTAATTGAAGTGTGTGCGAGTGTGTGTGTGTGTGTGTTTGCGCGTGTGTTTGTGTGTGTGTGCTTGCCTCAAGTTACTTGTGCGTATTACGTTTTTTAAGCCAATTGTGCTTGTTAATTTGATTTGTGCACACACTCACACATACACACGCACACTCACATACACTTCCAAACACACACACACACTCCTGACAACACTCATACACCCCCATTCGCACATGGAAAGGGCACCTTAAAGTCAACGTCAGCCATTTGGTGAGCTACTGACTGTATCCCCGTCACTGCCCCCCACTCCGCCCATGCCATCATTATTTTCCCCACTTTGGACAGGCTTTTGTCTTCTTGTTGCCCCTCCCCTGCTTAATGCTTTACCCCTTTTGGCAAATGTATTGGGCGCAGAGCAGCGGCGCCATCTTGTGGCTTATCAAGTGGCCAGAAATGAAAGCTGCCAAATGCATTTGCAACGACGATGCCACTAATTGGCCGGCAACAGCAGCAACACCAGAGAGGGAGCGAGAGAGACAGAGGAGGAGTGACAGAGAGAGAAGGGAAACAGGGAGGAGTGTGCAGTTCTGTTCCAATGAATTTCCTATCGAAGCCAAATACAACTAAGGTTGAAGAAGAACTGCATGATCTGATAATAATTCTTCTGTATTTTCTTTGTGTTAAGGAACGTTCACTTGATTTCTTAACTTCAGTAACTTTCAGGAATCTCAATTTGAGCGTGTTCATTTACATTTTGTTCTCAACTCATTTGTTGCTATGAATTCTTGCCTTTGTTCTTCTTTCATACACCTGATCAAAATAATAGCAGTGCCAGAAGATACTTTCAATATAAATAAAGGAGTGCATAATACAACAATAAATGATAATAATAATAATAATACTTTATAATAAATCGAACTATCTTATTGGTTGTACAGTTCAGGTTAAATTAATAGAAGCGTTATAGTCTTTTCGTCAGTATTCTCTATATAACTGGAAGAATCTTCTAAATTTGTTAAGTTTATTAACTGTTTCGGAATTTTCTATTATGTTGTTTATATTCTATCTATTGTATATACCTATATTATGCTATTCCATCTAATCTAACTCTTGCATGTCTGGTTCGAAAAAAAGTAAAATATATATATGATATATATACCTATATACATATATTCCAAATGAATTCGCATGCAAATCTAATTTACTTTTTAGACTTTCAGGGTTGCAGTAGCTTTTTTATTTCTTACAAGGCTTTTATGTATTAAATTTCCAGGCAGAGGGGGACAAACTTGTTGCCACAGAGAATTGAACGGCGTTTCACAGCTCTGTTGCAAGGGCAACATGCAACAAGGGGCATGTGCCCCTGTTTTGGGGCAACAGCACTCGAGAGGGCAACCCTTTGAATAGGGTCGAGCTGTCAATGGCTGTGGCTGCAGCAGTGTTGCATGTGGCCATTGAGAGTGTTGCAAGTGCGAGATTGGGCATGATAGCACTGGCTGTTGTTACTGGTTGCCGCATGTGTTGCATGGTGCTGCATGGTGTTGCATGTGTTGCATCGTGTCGATCGTGTCGCCTCTTTAGCAATTTGCAATTTAATAATTTGCATTTTTTGAGTGCCGGCGAGTGCCGCTTGCCACGTTTTCTTACTTCATACTGTGGCAAGTGTGTGCCTCATTATGTGTGCAACACTCTCTCTCTTGCCTCTGCAACACTTTGACTCAAATCGAACCTGCGCTCTGTCTTTGATTTGTATTCCCATAAAAAGCCGCGCCACATTTACGAGGCACCATAAAACACACAGTGTGTTTGGCAAATCCTATTTGATGTTGCCACCTGGACGTGCCACTGCAGTGGTACGTGACGCCACACAACAACTCACCTGTATGCGATCCTCGGCCAGTCCCGTCTTCATCGAGAGCAGCTCCCGTGCACTCACATCCGGATAGTGCGCCTCCTTGAAGGCCTTCTCCAGCTCCTCCAGTTGGCTGCTGGTGAAGATGGTGCGTCCATGCCGCCGCTTGTTCTTCTTCTTGCCCCCAGGTCCAGTGACACCGCCGGGTCCGACCAGCACATCGCCTCCGTGTGCACCCAGCAGACCATTGGCTGCTCCACCAGCGCCGCCAGCGCCGGCGCCAGCAGCTGCGGCAGCCAGAAATGCCGATTCATGCGCATGATGCACATGTCCGTGCACATGGGCGTGGGCGTGGTGGGCCGCATGGGCGTGGTGGGCATGATGAGCGGCCGCGGCAGCAGCAGCATGATGATGTGCAGCCGCAGCAGCAGCGGCGGCATGTTGATGTGCCGCCAGTGCGGCATGATGATGCGCTGCACTGGGCTCACGGCCCTGTTGCTGCTGCTGTTGTTGCTGTTGCAACGCGGAGGAGGACGACGAGGCCGCGGAGGGCGAACAGCGACTGGCTGAGGTGGAGACAGCGCTATTCATATTGTTGCTGTTGTTGTTGTTGCCACTGTTGGAGGCACCACCAGGCGTCTGGCCGCCATTGCTAGCGCCGGCTGTGGGCGAGTTGGTGATGCTGCTGCTGCTGGCATCCAACGCAGTCGCCTTGCTGGGCGATTGCTCATCGCCGCTGGCATTGGCCAAGCTGCTGGCATATTCCTGGCCACGTGCGGCGGCTTGTTCTGCAAGAAAGAGAGGGAAGAGAGGGGGTGGGGGGATTAGTTACAAGGACATTCCTGGCGCTTGCTCAACACATGTTTTCCCTCTCGATGCCCGATTCCAAATCCAATTCAATCCCATTTCCTTTAAATGCCTGACAATAGCAGCTTGTCAGACATACGAGACAAGCTTCAGCTGAAAAATCAAACCTGTGCCCCCTCCCCTGTCCCTCTTTCCCCTGCCCTACCGCCTGCCTGCTCTCTCTATTCATAGATTTTTCGCACACGATAAGCGCGACAGCTGAGCCACATTTTTCCATGCTCGCTCGCCTTTCATTCAACTCTCTGTGCAGATTTTGACAAGTTGCCAAGATTTATTCAAATGTCAGCGAAGGGTTAAGCGTCCTGCCCATTTCCAGTTCGAACCGTCTGGCTGCTCCTTCTCCTTCTCCCATCACCCTCTGCCTTCGTCTTTGCTCTGCCTTCCCGGAAAAAGTTGCCATAAAATATTTTCTTTTGCTGAACCTGAGCCTGAAGACGAGTGTGTGTCTTGGCTGTGTGTGTGTGTGTATGTCTGTGTGTGTGTCTGTGTTGTGTTTCGTGTGCGCCTTTGTTTTGACAATTAGGGTGTTAGGGTGTTAAGTGGTTTAGCCCTTTTTTTCGGTTCTTAGTTCTCAAATTAAACGGGAATCGGCTTAGGCGTGTCGCACGGGGCGTTCTATTGTGATTATTTTCTGCTGATTGTATGTATCTCGGTGTGTGTGTGTGTGTGTAGTGTGTGTGTGCAGCATGATGTTCTCACTTTTCGCCATAAGCGAAATTAGTTTCCGCACACTCAACTCCAGCCTGACTTGTTGTGGCAATAATTTCATTGGCTGCACAAGGGTTAAATAAAGGGTTAGCCAAATCGCTGGCAGTTGATAAGGTTACAGGCTGAGTGCTATGAAACTGCACGAAATACAGCATAAGTAGTTGTAGTTCAGCTCTGGAAAATTTCATTGGCATATGTTGGGAAACGGCTGAGAAAAGTACGAAACAAATTGACTTATTTATCATATGCGAATTGGCATGTGAGGGAACTGCGTTATAGAAATAGATCTAGAGAGGCAGTTCAGACAGCCAGGTAGGCTGAACTGTGCGCCAGCTGAGGGAGTGAGAGGGAGGAAGGGGGTGAGAGAGGCGGAGAGAGAGGGAGGTGGAGAGGGAGAGGTAGAGCAAGTGAACTTGGCCTCGGGGCCAGTCACGATGCGAGAACTTTGCTTTGCTTTTGCTAATGTTGTTGCTGTTCATCTTGTTGTTGTAGTGGCTGTTATTGTTGCTTTTCTTGTTGCTGTTGTTGCTCTTGCCATGTGCCTGTGATTGTTTTTATTGCCTGGCTACTTTGGCGGCATAATTAGACACACATCAATTAACAATTAGCTGGCCAGAGAGGGGCGAGGCAGGGCAGGGCAGGGCAGGGCGAGGCGGTGCGTCAGCTGTCCACTGTCCACTTATAAATAGCAACAATAAAGGCAGAGGGCAGACGGGGGTAGGGGACACGGGAGACTGCTGACTGGTTAGCCACTTTGGTCAGAGCTATCGATGTCGACGTGGACTCGCCTCGGCTGGGGCAACTAATTTAATTTGCTGCTCACAGACAGTTCGACAAATGGACAGAGGGACAGAGGAAGAGAGGGGGCGAGGGGACAGAGAGAAAGACAGACAGATACAGGGGGCAGTGGTCAGTGAATCGGCGCAATGAGTTGCTTGATTTTCTGTCATGCGATATTTTTGCAGTTCTCCTTCCCTTCTCTCCTCCCCCTGCTTGCGTTGCCTTGCCCGTCCGTGTTTGCCTTTCAAGTGCCTTTCCCTTCATTTCGTTTTTCCCATTATCCCAGCTTCATTTTCCGCCTAAATTAATTTGATTCTGCAGTTAGCATCTTTTCTACTGAAATCAATACTGTCCTGGCCCTCCTTCCTCCTTCTGGTCAATGCTGAGGCCACTTCAATGCATCCATTGTGCCTCCATTAATTGTTCAATTAAGCAATTTCCGTTGAAGAAAACTGGCTTTGTTCTGTTCGGTTATCGATATCTTTGTATCGCAGGTTAATGAATTCACATTAACAGTGAGTAAAGTGAATAAGTTGCAGTTACTATTGATAATTGCCTTGTGATTGGCCAACTGATTCTTGTTCTGCACTAAGTAGCGCACTTTAAGTGCTGCAATCGATATTTTAGATAATTGATTATTGTGGTTATTTAAATAATTTACAAATTCGGATTTAAATTAGCTGCTTATTCATTTTAATTAACTGTTATCGATACTGCAATGAACTGTCAAAAATATGTTATTGGTTGTATTAGTTTTCTCTTTTAGGTATCTGTATCGATAACTACAAATTGTAAATTTATTGTTCAATTAACTGTAGTTAACGGCTATCGCTTTATCTATAACTAACTATCTGCAATTGGTATGTTTTGTTTAGCAGCATTATTAGTTATCGATAACGATTTTCATTTGGCTAACCATTACGCCCAGTACAAAGTTTACGCAGCTGTAATCGCAAGCTATCGATAACTGAACTGATTTTAAACCAATTATTTTCAATTCACTGTTATCCACAGTCATACTTATATCGATACGTTATTGCTGTCGCTAATATAGCCTCCAGTCTTAGCTATCGTTAATCGATATCGTTAGTTAACGCTTAATAAGCTCTATAAAGTGTGCACAAATTTGTTTCCTCTTTGGAGCACAGACATCCTTGACGCTGCTTTCGTTTTGTAACTATCGCCGACTATCGATAACTACGTTTACATCGCATTCACTCTGCCTGATTACCCCAGTGTGGCGGGTACTCAGTGTTCTCTATTACGAGTTTACGAGTAGCTTAGAGAACTCACTTCGCCCACAAGCACCGCAAAGCTGCGCCTAGTTGCGAATCGTTTAGAGAGGGCGATAAAGAGTGAGAGGGAGAGAGAGAGAGAGAGGGGAGGAATGAAATGTAAAATTACCAATAAACTCAAATTGAAATTGCCAGACATATTAATAAAAGCCACGGCCGGGAATGGCAATGAAGGCAAGGACGGGAAAGGAAAGAGGGAAGGGACTAAGGGGACGACGACGTTGCGTAGACAACGCGATTTAGCAGATGGGCCACACGGGTGCCACCAACGCAAATAGAGCAGAGCAAGAAGAGGCAAGTAGCAGTAGAGAAAGAAGAGGGGAAAGAAGAGGAGAAAGAGGCAGAAAGGCTGTGGAAAGCAGAGGGAAATGTATATGCAAAAGACGCCATAAAAAACAGACGCGTTTCTCGTGGCCTTCCGTCGCAGTGCGATATTTTTGCTTTTAATTTTATTTCGCTGAATACCTTACAGTGGTGGAGGGCTGCCAAGAAGAGGCAGGGGGGAGGGAGGGGCGACTTAGCAAAGTGGTTGCGACGCCATGAAGGAAATTTCTGTTGACAGGAAATACACTCGAAATTGGCAATTTTGCATTTACGTTAATAATACTCAAGCGTATTTACTACTTACACTTACACGACACAGTGGCGTAGAGCAATGACAAAAGAGAGGGGGCAAAGGAGGAGGGAAAGGAGGGCTGCTAGGCAAACGGTTGGCATGGGCGTTGCCAATGTCTGTCTAGGTAGAATGGGGCCACATTCGGAGCCAAGGCAGCGCAAAAAAGTTGGCAACACTCACAAAAAAGCGTTGTACAGAGGCGTGGTAAGAAAGAGCAGGAGGGGGGGGGAGCTGGCAAGGGGATGAGCTTGGAGCTAAGTATAGCCTGAGCCAATATGACGCGCAATTATTTGTAATGGAGACGTAAATAAGTTGAAGAAGCAAAGTGGCAAAGGAAAAATGGGCAAAGGCAGAGGCAGAGGCAAAGGCGGAGGCTGGCAGGGGTATGAGGGGGTACTTAGGGGGTGGCTGTGCGTGTGTCTGGCGGGTGGTTAAGTTGTTAGTTTGTTACACAATCTCGTAAGCTGCCTTTTTTGGGGGTTGCTTTCGTTGCCTTCGGTGGTTGCTTTTGTTTTTTTTTTTTTGCTGTTTTTTGCTGCGCAGGGGCGGTGCAAGGGGGGTAAGAGGGAGACAACTTTTGGGCTGTCCACCCGCCCACTGCCCCCGTTCTAGCTGGCTCCCCGCTGTTAGCTCGTTAACTCGATTTGTTGTTGTAATAAATACGAAAAAGCGGCAGGCGGCAGCAAACGTTCTTGGCAATCCCGTTGTTTTTCCAAGATGGCGGTCGCCGCACTGCCAGCAGGAGTGCGAGCAGAGTAGGGTGAGAGAGAAGGAGAGAGAAGCAGAGGGAGAGAGAGCGGGGAAAATGAGAATTTTTCGCTTTTTCGGCAAATTTTTTTTTGGCGAAAGTGGTTTAGCTTTAAGAAGCTGACTAAGCCTCTGGACTACCATTGCTTAGGGTTGTCGCATCACTCTAATAACCTCGTCTTGTCCAATAAACTGGCGTATTTTTAGTTGATCTAATCAAAAGTTACTGGCAAAGTTAACTTAAAGTTGCAAGGCAATTAATATTGCAAGCCCGTGGACTAGCATTCCTTAGGGTTGTCACCTCATCTTATTAAATCACTTGTCATATAATTAGTTAATCTGAGGCAAAGTTAGAAGTGCAAGAAGATTTGCACTAAAGTTACAGCCGAACTAAAGTGGCCACTTTAGGGTTGTCACCTCACACCAATAAGATCACCTGTAATTTTTTTAATGAATCTAAATTAAAGTTAGAGGTGCAAGGAAAATAATCCCAGAGACAAATTAAAGTTGCCACAGTTTGGTTAGGGTTGCCACATCACTCTTGCCATATATTCAATGAATTTAGGCAAAAGTTTGAGGTGCAAGGAGAGTTATACTAAAGTTGAAGCTAATATAGCGTTGCAACTTTTTGTTTGGGGTTGTCACATCATTCTTATCAGATCACTTTTCGTATATTTAGTTAATCTGTTTAGGAGTTAGAGGTACAAGGCTTAAGTTCTCAACTAAACTAGGGTTACCACTCTTTGCACTAACAAGGAATAAATGAGTTGTAACTTCAGGGTTGCCATCACAGACTTATTAGATCACTCTTTGGATTCCTATTATTATCAACTTGCTCAACAAAATGGCTTCTTTACTGCACTTGCTCCGTTCCCCACTTGCCACACTCAGCAGGTTGTAGCAGCAACAACAACACAATAAATGGCAACAATCAGACAACTGTCAGCGCAGTTGGGCGAGGGTGGAGGACGTGGGAGGAAAGAGGGGCAGGGGAATGTGGTGTGAGTGTTTGGCGGCGTTTACAAGCCCGCGAGCTTCACTTTTCCCGGGGTTTTGTGTTACGCTTATTTTCCAATTTCACTTTTTGCCATTGTCGTTGTTATTGTTGATATTGTTGTCGTTGTTGTTGCTGTTCTTGTTATTGTTGTTGTTGCTGCTGTTGTTGGGTTGCTGCTGCTGCTGCTGCCTGCACAAAGATTTTTCTTTGCTTGCCATTGATTTTCTGCTGTGCTTAAATTTGCTTACAGCTCCCATTCATGCAGTCCCCCTTGGCTCCCCTCTGCTCTACGCCTCTGCCAGGCACTTGACCAAACTTGGCTCATTGTTGTTGTAGTTGCCTTGTTGCTGCTGTTGTTGTTGTTGTTTTTATTTTTATTGTATTCAGTCTTATGCGCTTTCTCGTTTTGCTCGCATTTCTTCAACCATTTTGCGTCGTCGCGTCGCTGTTGCTGTCGACGCCGCAGCCAGCGGCAACTGCGATGCCAGCTGCGGTGAAGCAGTGAAGCTTAAATGAAATAATTGGGTAGTTAGTGAGTTCTTTACCCACACCCCTTTTCCCTTTCCCGTTTCCCTTTGCCTTGCTGTTGTTGTGTATTCGCTTTTTGTCGCCGCCTCTTGCAAATTTTCTTCATCGGCTTCGAGCTTTACATTCTTCAGGCTCTTCAATTATTTATATGCCCATGCACTTGAGGTCGAACAAGGAAATAAAGACAGTGGGGGAGGGACCAGGAAGAGAGAGGGACGGGGGGCAGCTGCTACCGGCAGGTGCTTTGGCAAAAAACAATTTTCTCATTTTCCAATTTTCGCATTTTTATAATTAGACGTTATTTTGCCTGCGTGATTGTGATTTCCCTTGTCGCTATGGTCGTTCTACGGGTGATTGGTAATCAGTGTTGGGTAGCTTGTTAAGTGGGCGTGGTTAATTGAGAGTAAAATGCCGCAGTTTGCACGAGAGCTTAGGCAATCGATAAGTTATCGCTGCATCTGCGAATGATTTATCAGAAGGACAAGACGATATGAAATAATTGTGCTTTGTTATCGACAATCGACAGGGTAACGCTATTTTAATCGATATTAGCAAAAGGTTATCGTAGTACTCTGTAATCGATGACACGCGAGATGTTTTAACTAACTTAACCTAATAGTGTTTAACAGTTTCATGGTATCGAGAACACATAAGCAGTATAAAATATCCCAACCTAACATATATAAGTATAAAATAAGCTGAGCCACTGTTTTCTGTTATCGATAATTTATACAAAGTATAAAATAACTTAACCCAAACACTGTTAAACTGTTCTCTGTTATCGATAACCCACACAAAGCATAAAATAACTTAACCCAAATACTGTTTAATTGTTTAATGTTATCGATAACACATAGAGTGGTGTGTGTGATGACAATATCGTAATCACTTGTCGAACAATTTGCAGTTTATAGTTTGTCAACATTGAACTGAGCTTATTTATGCGTTTTCGCCGCCATTTGCATATTTATCGATAGCACGCGACGCTCTGCTGCAGCACTTTCTTCTCTCTATTTGTCTTCAACTTAACATTCAACGTGGACGACGTGGTGCGGAATGTCCACAACGAATCACAAACCAGGCCAGAATGTGTATTTGGCTTGTGTAAAATTCATTTGGCCATAAAACCAACTTGCCAACTTCCCCCTCCCTCCCTTGGCCACACCCATGTGTGGCAGTGGAAACGTGCCACATTCAAATGGGCAACTAACTTGCAACCGGCAGTGGCAGTGGAAGTGGCAGTGGCAGTGGCAGCAACCCTTTTGTGGTCGGGCCATTTTGGGGCGCAACGTTTTACAACACTGCAAATGGTGCACGGAAATAGCGGTAAATATAAAAATACACACATACACCAAGGCGTTTAATGTGTGTCGTTCCTTTGCAAGTGTGTGTGTGTGTGTCTGTGTGTGTGGCAGTTCGTGTGTGTGTTCAAATATTTATTAACCCATCAACACATGCGGAAGTTTTCGGCCGTTTCGTTACAGTTCCACACCCAAGTGTGCGTTGGAGGGAGAGAGAGAGAGAGAGAGGCAGTGCCTGTGTGTGTGTACGAGTGTGTGTGTTCTTGGTGGTAACAAATTCGTGTAGCGTTGCAAATTGCTGTCAACAGGGAAATTAATAAAAAGTCAAACGCTTTTTAAAGGCAACGGGCAATATACCCGACCCATCCACCCCGACCTCCCTCCCCACCTTCTCTGCCACTCCTCCCCTGCCCGCCCCCTCTCTTCGCAGCACTAACTTCTGCCCGGGGTGCTGCGTACTAAGCTCAAGATCGGTAAAATAAATTGTGCCAGTCGAGTAAAATAAAGTTCAGGGCCGGAGTGGAGGGCAGTGCCAGGGGTGGGCTGGTTTCGGCTGCTGTGCGTGGCCCTAAAATAGATTAACACGTTTAATATTCAATTTGCGCACGCAACACGCTGTAAAAATGCCGCACACCACACACACACACACACACACTTGCAAGTCCTTGCAAGTGCTTGCAAGTTCTTGTCTGTCGTCGCCCGGGGAGCTACTCGAACCGACGCTGACGTCGACGCCGCCATTGCGCACGTTACGAACTTGTTATTTGATTAGATTAACGGCATTTTAAGTGCCAAAATATTCTAGGGGTAATTGAAAAAGAGAGAAAAGAGCGGGAGAAGGAGATAGAGGGCAAGAGAGAAGTAGAGCAAGCGAAATTTGTGGTGGCCCGCGATAAAATGAAGTACAAGTGATCATTGGAAAACAAATGTATTAAATGTACTTAAAAGTAAGTGAACCATTTGGAGAGTTCATTGACAACAGAGAGAACAGAGCGAAAGAGAGGAGAGAGTGTGAGAGAGAGATAGAGAAATAAGAAAGATTGGGAAATTAGAAAAGGGATAAAGTGATCAGCGGAAATGAAATGTATTCGGCGCACTTGGAAGTAACTCAAACAATTCTCTGCTCAAAAAAAAGAGAAACAGCAAAAAGCTTAATGAGTCAAAAAATAGTGATAATAGATAGGGAGAGAGGGAGAGAGAGAGAAAGGGGAAGAGGAAAGCAAGTGGAATTAACCTTCGAATGCATTCGTTGCACTTGCAAGTAACTGAATCACTTGCTAAACTTGTTCTTCGTTCGCCTGAATTTTAATTGCCTCGAAAGCAGAAGTATAATCGGTCTACTCTGCTGAATGCCTTCAGCTGCCACAGCTATTATTCTAGCCATACAACGTACACTGTCCAACTCGTTCGACTTCCACTTTTGAGTCTTCAATTTTGAAGTTAGATTCCTTGGACATTCAAGTGGCGCCGAAAGAAAAGAAAAACGCTGTTTGGACGTCGACATTTCGCATGTGCAGACAGAGACACGTGTGTGTATGGGTGTGTACGTGTGTGTATAGGTGTGTGTGTGTATAGTCTACTCATATTTGGGTACTTTCCCAACAGGCACTTGGCAACGTGTTTGCCACAAGGCTTTTAAATGCAAATCATGCAGAAATCGTAGAGCCCTCGCCGGGCCAAGCCGGAGTCGGAGTTGGAGACGGAGACGGAGATGGCATCGTAGATCAGCGGAGTGCGCATTAACTGGGGAACAAAGCCACTTAAAGGTCGCGCTGATGCGCTGACTAGCCTTGTAGGGGGTTTCGAGAGAGAGAGAGAGATGGGAGAGAGATGGAGAGCGAGAAAAATAGGAAAATCTCAGAGAGTTGTTTACACGCAGCGCCCTCGAGTGCTTCCTAGAAAATGACGACGACGAATCTGCTGCAGTTGGCTCCGACTCTGAAGTGGCTGCTGCCTTTGGCTGATCATGCAGCCCAGCCAGGGATGGCAGCGGCGGCAGGGGGGGGACAGAGTCGGAGAGGCAATTGGTGGACGCAGCGCCAGTGCTGGTAAAAGTCACAAAACTCTCGAGGGTCGCGCTCAGCTTGGCTCAGCTTGGCTCAGCTGAGCCTCGACTTGGCTTGGCTCCTTTCGACGCTTGCCACTTGTTGTCATCAATTTGTTGGCTCTTTCACTTGCTGTGCATGCAGCAGCTCCTCCGTCCCGTACCACCAGCAGCAGCAGCAACAGCAGTTGTGGTCGTGCCACTTTTGGTTGCAGTTCGTTGGAAATGCATTTTGGGAAATTATCTTTTATTTGTTTACGTTTCGCTTGTTTGCTTTGTCCGGTTCGCTTAGGGGTTTTTCATGAAAACTGAACTTGTAGTTTTCTAATTAAAAAATTATTATGAAAATAGTGGCAGCTCCCCTTGCCCCTTGCCCCTTGCACTGCGACCCGGCTGCGGTTGCCCTTGTCTTGCCTTGCCTTGCCCGTGGTTTCGTTTCATCTTTCTTTCTTTCTCTCTTCCTCGTTTTCTCGTCGACTCATTGTCACATAATTAACACTTGATATAGCAATTTTCTCATATTTTCTACACCAATTTTCCTCCGGCCTGCTGCGAAAAACTATCGAATTACCTTTGTCCAAGAGCTGGCAGGAAATGCGCACTGAGGAAGGGGGAGAGTGAGAGTCTAAAGATCGTTTCGGAAGTAAGACTGTGCCGACCTATCATCGCCATATCTGTACACTCCTCTCGGCGATCTTTATCGCACTCTTTGGTGCATTTTGTGGTTCATTTTTTGTTGCAATTTTCCCTTTTTTTACTGCGGGAAATTGGAAAATTGGTGCGATTGATTTTCAATTGTGGTTGCTGATTGCGCGTGGCAGATGGCAAAGGCAGCAAAGCAAATTGGAAGGGGAGTAGAACTGAATAGGTACTATGCATAGGTTGTCTTGGAATTAATTGATCTATATCTTATCTATATGTAGTATATATATGTATATATATATATATATCATATATTATATGATTGATCAGCTTTTTAAACTTATTCTCGATTTAGCCAAATAGGTTGCTTAAATAATAGGTTTCCAAATAGGTTGCCAAATAGGTTGCTTAATAGATTGTCAAATAGGTTAAATGAAGCAAAGTGATGACAGGGATAACAACTTTGCCAGATCTCTCACTTAAATCAGAGCTTAGACACTTCTCAGTCAGCGTGAGACTCATCTAACTAGATATATACGGGAAGCTAAAAGCCCAATTAGCGTAACCAATTAGGGCGCAATTATTTGCCATTAAGACAGTACTTCCACTTACACCTTGCGCTGTGAAACACGCCCATGACTAAGGGCAATAGTCAAGCGGCAGCAGCAGCAACAATAACAACAACAATAACTAGAACAACAACAGTGGGCACAAAGAGTAGGCACTTTTCAGCTCTATAGAGGAGATGAAGTCAGCTGTGTGAGGCCCAAAGTCCCATTCGAATTTCAATTGCATTTCTCTCTAAATGTGTGAAAAATAGTTGCGGCCATTACATAAACAACAACAAAACCAACAGAGGTAGCAGCAGCAAAGTGAACAAGACCAGGGAGATGGGGGAGGGAGAGAGGAAGTGCTGCCAGCTGACAGCGATCTAAGGTGAAGAGCGTTAAGGCAACCCAAACACAGCTCTCAAGACCAATACCAAGTGGAGGCCTTAGGAAAAAAACAACAACACAAGGAGAGCTGGACACACACAGGCACACACACACAGAGGCACACAGGACTGGCCACAGGACTCTCGCACTTGCGATGACTTTCAAGTAAATATTTATGAAAAAAGGAATAGGAAAATACTCCTCGAACGATTGAGGTAGCCAGGCAGGGCAGGGAAGGAGCTAAAAAGTATGCTATGACCGTGCAACCAATGCTGCCGCTGGCACAGGGGAGATAGACGGGGAGCAGGAGTGCTGCCCCGCTCAATGGCCACTCAAATTAAGGATAACAACGTAGCAGCCGCAGCCGCAGCAGCATCGACAGCGGCAAAGTAGCAATTTCGCTGTAAAAGGATATGCTGACTATCCCTAGTGCTATACCTGACTCCCCTCCCTCCCCTTCTTCTCTCACCCTCCTCTCACTCCCACTGCTACTACAGCTGCCGTTGGTGTTGCTGCTGCGGTTAACCACTCGAGTCGATTTATTTTGTACACAACTATTGCTGCCCCCTTCCCCCGTCTTGCCTCTCTTGGCCCTCTTGGCTGTGGAAAAGGACAAGACGTTGCCTTTTTTACAGCACAACTTGGCCCGCAGCAGCAGCAGCAGCAGCAACAACAACATCAGCAACAAAGGACAAACTGTTGTGCTCGTTGTGCAAACACAAAATGAGGCCCTAGAGCAAATAGAGAAAAGAAACAGAAGCTGAGAAAGAGGCAACAACAGGAGTAGAGGCAGCAACAGCAGGCGTTGCAGGCGACTCTGTCGCTAAGGTCAACAGTGAAAGCTGAAGAAGAACCACAACAACAACAGCAGCAACAACAAGTGTGAAAATTTAACAAATTAAGTGCGTGTTTAGGCAGCACACACACACACACACACACACACAACAAACATTTGAGGTTACAAGAAAGACAGACAGCTCTTGTGGTCAAAGGCAATTCAAATGCAGTGTGTGTGTGTGTGTGTGTGTGTGTGGGCGTGTCTCTTTTCTGCTCGACCAACAATGTAAATAAACTAACAAATGATATGAGCCGAAAAGGGATCGCAAATTAGAGAGAGAAGCCACTCGAAGAAGACTCCCAAATAAACTGAGAATGGTAACATATTAACAGCCCTCTGAGCCCCTGCATTTGTAGCAAATCATTCCAAGAGGTTCTAGGAATTCAAATTGTATAATGAAGTGGTCACTGCCCATTGATTATGCACCTGGATACTACTCATAGATAATGAAAGAAGAAGAAGGAGTTCTTTTGGATTTATCGATATGAATAGTTCACTGGATTTTAAGTTTTCTGCGAGAGTATTTAAATACGTATTTAGAATATTCTCTTTAAAGTATATAATTATGGAATAAACTCTTTAAAGTGTATTATTAAACGGAAACTATCTGTAAATATTTTATATATCATACAATATAATATATCATACCAACTCAGAAGTACTCTTGGAGAAGCAACTACACGAGATATTCGTTAGGTTATGTAAAAAATTTTATGGCTGATCCCTTATCTAATAAAAATATATATTTAAAATGTATATACATATATATATTATTGTTATCTTTTTAGAACCTCTGTACAGCGTCCTATTATATCTATTGTACTCTTGCTGAGCTAAGAGGTTCATTATAAGTGCAATTTGTCTTTTATATTCTCAGATTCTTCCTGCACTGATTGACTTCACTTTTTTAATTTCAGGAAGGTGTCTTCCATGTGTTGTAGTATGTGAGTTTATTTTCTGTCTTTTCAGAAAAAAAATCGCAAAATCTCTTTTAATTATAATATCATTAGTTACATATAGATAATCTTACGATTTACCAAAACTATTTAACTGTCATAGGAACATGTGGAAAACGGAAAATATGTTCAATAAGCAAGATAAAATCTCAAAAGTTCAATTTTATATATTTTGTACACTTAAAGTATTGTCGGAATGCCCTCTAGTTATTTATAATATTTATTTATATTAAAATATATACCACTTTAGCATCTGGCTTGAGTTCAAAGACGAAGAATTAAGAAGGTATTATAAGCATACATTCGTTTTCTTTTCTTTTAGAAAAGGTTACAGATTTGTCGTTTTTTCTCCTTTACGGACCCCTAGTGTATTGTATATTTATTTTCATTTATTCAATTATGTATTTATATTTTTATTTACTTCTTTCTATATTTCGTTCATTTATTTATTTAATAATGGAGTTATGTATTCTTCAACTTGTTAAACTTTTCTTTTCTCTTTTTGATCCTATTAATTCTTATTTTTATCTATAAATTCTCTGCCCTGTGCTCATTCTCTATATCATTATAACTCTTTAACCTTAGTTTTCTTCTTAGTATAAGAATATATTTAAAGTGCGTCCTATGCGTATGTGTTGCCTACCCACATACCCCCATATCTTTGATATGATTTCCAATTATTAATATATGCAACTAATTATTTGCATAATTCATATTCTCTCAAGACTTTCATTCTCGGAATCCACCAAAAGAAAGAAATTGAGCCCGTATTGGAATGCAATTAGAACAGTTCATAAGCCTGGACAATTATGCGCTTAATTATTGATGCATACATTGGCACACACAGGCACATACATTGGCATACCCAGAGGCACACACACGGGAGCACACGAGCAGCGGCGTTTGAAGTATGCGTGAGATTTCACACTTCTACACGTGATAAGCCACTCCACACCCGCGTCTGTCACTGTGTGTGCGAGTGTGTCTGTGTATGTGTGTGTGTGTGCAACGTTTGCGGTGTGTTATTAATAAGCTTCAGTGTGTCCTTTCGCCCCTGTCTGCCTGGCTGAGTGCCCCTTTTGCTCACCCCTTCGACTTGTGTTTAATTTGTCGTTTTATTGTTTTAATTTTGCTGCCCAGCGAGGCGAGAACGATGCGAGGCAAGCCCGGCAAGCCTGGCAACCCTGGCAACCCTCGACAGCCTCTGCCTGAACTTGAGCTTATTAGTTGCGCCTACAGACTGACTGCCTGTTGTTCCACTGTGCCCGCAGTTGCCACTCGGTTGCCTTCTCTTTGTCTTACCCCCCTCCCCTGCCCCGTACTTAATTAGCCCTTCACTCACCTGCAAATTGAGCGCCAAAATGCTGTTGAAAGTGTCCGCGGAACTCGTGCGGCGTGCTGAATCCAGGCGGCAGAAAGCCACGCAGATACGCAGCCGCTGCCAGCGTCGTCATGTGATGATGATGCGCCGCTGCAGCATTGGCAGGATCAGCGGCAGCTGCATAGCCGGCGGCAGCATAGAAATTGGCCGGATTGAAGACGGGCAGCTGGCAGTGGGCGGCAGCGGCAGCAGCGGCGGCTGCAGCGGCACTAAGTCTGGTCACATCGGGCGATATGGAGCGAGAGTCACGTGAGGGCTCCAGCTGAGCCTGCTGCTGTGCCTGCAGCGCTTGTGCCTGTGCCTGAGCTGAGCTTACCGCCGACTGTTGCGGCGTATTGGCATTGCGTGGCGGCGGTGTGGCCGCAGGCGATAGTGGCGGCTCATTGGCGCTGGGCGTGGCAGCAGCCTGTGCGGCCTGCGATGCCGATTGCTGTTGCTGTTGCAGTTGTTGCTGCTGTTGTTGCTGCTGTTGCTGCTGCTGCTGCTGTTGCTGATAGGCGCCAACACCGACGCCCAAGCCGAGGATCTCCTGTATGGCAAAGGGTGTACGCATTTTGGTGGCTTGCATTTTGCCGACGGCTCTGTGGAGTGAGGAGCGGGAGGCTGAAGGCGCAGCAGCAGAAAGAAAGTTCTCACTTTGCTTCGGTTTATTGCACTTGCTTCAGCTAACGGTTTTCATACTTTCACGTTATGTAAAAAAAATAAAAAACAATTCTTCTTCTTTTTTTGATATTCTTATTTGCAGTTTAGTTGCTGTTGTTGTTGTAGCTGTTGTAGTTGTTGCTGCAGCAAGAATTGTTGCAAGAGTTTGTCACTTTGTCACTTTGCTAATTTCACTTTGCGAGTTCGAGCAGTAAAGTTGAACTGTTTTTAAGCACAACGCGGCGACGACAAAAACACGACGAAGAGCGTGTGATGATGAGTAGAACAGGTCGAAGAAGAAGAAGCAGCAGAAGAACACGGAGACTGGGACGAAGACTGAGACTGAGACTGAGACGTAGCAGTAGCGTCGGCGGCGTCAGCAGCAGCGCTGATTGACTTGACGTCGCTCTGTCTTCGCTTCGGTATTGGTTTTGTCTCTCTGCCAACGTGTGTGTGAGTGTGTGTGTTGGTGTGTGTATGCGTGCGTGCGTGTCTGTGTGTGGGTGCGCTCTGACCGCTCTTGCGTTCGGCGTGGACAACGTACGAAAACGAACTGAAACCAAAGCGCGCGCTGCACGCGAGCAAAAGCGTCACGTCAACTGCGCTGTCAACGCTACTGTCAGCGCTGCCGGCGCCAGCTGCGCAGCCAACGCCAACGCACACGTTTAACCCACAACAAGCGAAGCTGTCTGCCTCTCAGTGTGTGCGTGTGTGTGTGTGTGTGTCTCGCACGTTGCTTGCTTTGCCGTCGGGGTAGCTGAGGCTGCTGCTGCTGCTGCTACTGCTTCAACTGCTTCGCTGCTCGCTGCTGACTGTCGACTGAGGCTGAGGCTGCACGCGCTGTCGTTTGCTACGCCATCTTTGCGTGCCAGCGAGATGGCAATAGTGCACACGCTGTTGCTGTCGCACTCTTGTACACGCCTGCTTATGCTGCGCTTCCAATTGCAGGGGCAATGTGAGCCAGTCGCATTGTGCTATCTCGCTTGCACATGAGGGTGTGTCATCTTGCTGTCTTGCTCAGAACTGGAAGGCCGCTCACCGACACTGTGCACACTGTACGTGTGCCCCGTGTGCGTGTGACAGTGTGTGTGTGTGTGTTAATTATGCGACGATTGCGAAGTTTGCTGGGCGCGCAGCGGCCTCAGTTTCAGTTTGTTTTGAGCCGCCAATTTGGCGGGCCACACTGCAACGATGCTGTCTGTGTATGCGTGTGTGTGTGAGAGAGAGTGTGTGTGTGTGAGGGAGAGTGTGTGTCTGTGTGAGCATGCGATTTACGTGATTTAATTCGTTTTGTTTTTGGTTTTTGTTTTGTTTATAACATTTGCCATGTAATTCGTGCACTTGGCTGATATCTGATTGCAGGCACTGTGTGTGAGTCTTGTATGTGTGTGTGTGTCTGTGTGTGTGCATTATCGAGCATTTGCCTGCTGATATGATACTATTGCGCAGGGATCTGCCTGAGACTATAGCTTGAGAATGGAGAATATGTAATCTGTTGAATGATTTATCATGTATTATTATCGCATGACAGTTAATGAGAGTGATGATATATCCCATGTCATCTATTTTGAGCAGCTATTTCTCTGCTTGGATCTGGCTAAGATAATAACATTATTGATGAGCAATAGTCAGATATTTATGTACATATTATCTAATTCAATCTGCCTCAGATTATCGCATGATAATGGAGGATATAGTAGCATCTAATGAAAGATATATAGTATAATATATTACTTATCATAGCAGGAGAGTATGGGATATCAACTATTTCTATGATAGCATCTGCCTGAGATCATTGCATTAATGTTGAGCCTTACTAATGAACCAGATATATATTCAATGTTAATTCAATCTGCCTGATATGCTCTACCTATAGTCAAGTTCAATGCTGATCTTTGATCAAGTTAGAATTGCCAAAGTAACGTTCGAATTATACAGAGATCAGCATAAAGGGAATACTTAACTTGAATATTTATGTATTCTTATTAAATATTGTACTGCTCTATATTAAAAGCATAAGGAAGTTAAATACAAAAAGATGAGGATAATTATGTATTTTTTATACCTCATATTCTTTTTGTTTTCATTGATCTATTGGAAAATGAAATACGAGATGACAAACATAAGAAGAGCTTATTTAATGGTATGCTCTTACTATCTGGGATGCCCTTCTTGGATAGTATACCCTTATTCTTACTAAATGGAATACCTAATTGCGGCAACTCTACTAAATTGGATAACCTTGCAAAATGAGTAGTCTTTCTAATTGATATATTCTTACTGATTGGGATATCCTTATTATTATACTTCTAAATGATATAACCTTACTAAACTGGTATGCCTACGAACTGGTATGCCCTTACTAATTGGGATACCTTTATTATTTGGTATACAAGTGCTACTTAATCAGTGCCCATAATACACTAATACCCTTGCCAGCTTGGACAGGCACTTCTTAGTGATATGATATGATGATGTCCTTATCTCAACTCTAGATAAATCTTTTACTGATATCTTTTACTGAACTCTGTTTCTCTCTCCCTCTACTCTCTCTACTCTCTCTACTCTCTCTACCTCTCTCTCTCTCTCCCTTTACTCCCTCTAATCTCTCGCTCTCTCTCTTTATCTCTCTCTCTTTCTCTATTTCTGTCTCTCTGTATTTTTAATGCTATCCTTCATTCATTCACTTGTCGCTCCACTTTCCTGCCCAAATCAATTTTCATTCCAGTGTAAGTCCCTCTCCTATTCTCCCTCCTTCCCCTCCCTCTCCTGTCCTCTTTCTCTCCCTCCCTCCCTCTCCTGCACCCCCTCTCAATTCCCCTTCACTTTCTTTTGCCAAATTGCACGCATTGTTCAAAGTTGGCCGTGTTAATTAAGCATCGTATCGATTAGCTGAAGAGCAGTCGAGCAGTCTCAGTCCCATGGCTGCTCCCCAGTCTGTTGTCACACTGTCTCTCTCCCTGTCCCCTCTTCCCCTGCCCCACTTGAGTGCAGTTGCCGTCATTAATTAGTCGCATTGCATAACAATTATATAATCAATATGCCATTTTGATTAACTGCTGGCTTTGCAATCAGACTCCTCAGTGGCACGCCCCCCTCTCTCCCCTGTCTGTCGTGTAATTAGCACATTCTGTCACGCTTTCTCTCCCCTACTCGGCATTAATTACATTGATCATACGCCACATTGGCCAGCGGCATTTTGCAATTTATGTGCATTTTTTATTTGCAACTGTTTTTTTTTTATTATTTTTAATTTGATTTAATTGCTGTGGTTGCATTAATTAAGTTGATTATGTTACGTTAGTTTTGTATTTTTTTTCGGATTCTCATGTTGCAATTGAACGTGCAGTATTTATGCAAAAACCGCTCCTGCTGCCCCTTCTTCCCCCCCCCCATTCACTCATGGTGTGCCTACTTTCATCTTCCATTAGAAAGAAATCGCAGAAGAATTCTTGAGAACTTGCATATCTGCTGGCAGACCATGCTGTGACTTTGTTCTTCTCAAGTGCGGTGCATTAGGAATAAGTCCCCCGTCCCCCTTCACTTAATTTTTTTTTTTTATTACAGAGTGCAGTAATAAAGAGAGGAAAGAAGAAAGAGAGAAGAAGTAGCTTTAAATTTTAAGATTATTAAGGAATACAAGCACGAGAGCTACACTCAAGGTACCTGATCAGAACGGTTTCTTAAATATACACCCTCTATTTTGTGTTGCATACTTTAGGGAACGATGGAAATCAGTAAAAACAAAACTTATTTCGTTAATAACTTCTATATTAATCATCCGATCACAACCAAATTTTTAGATCTCATTTGGATGTTGATAGTTATTGTGTTTGCCAAAAATAAACTGTTTTGCATTCAAATTACACTTGGAATTCGCTTCTTCTCGATTTACGTAGGGGAAAAGGGGCGTGGTCAATTTCTAAAAGAAGCACAATCTGCGTGCGATAGTGATACATATTGACATCGAATGTGATAGTTATTACTATCGTAGTCTCTGAGATCAGAGTGTTCATACGGACGGAACCTATGGTTAGCGGGAATAGTTATAATTTTGTAATATAAGATATAATATTATATATTATATCAGAATGTTATTATACTATTTACCTATCTATGCTTCACTTGTGCACATGTTTAGGAAGTCTTCACACTGCTTTCCTTTCCTCCTTTTCTTTCTATTATTGCTCTAAACATTGTTCTTTGGCTTTACCTTTAACTAGCTTGAAAACGGCGTCTGGCTTGGTCGCCTGCTGTGTATTGCCTGCTCTCTCCCTTCCCCCTCTCTCAGTCTTTCTCTCTGTCGCACCTTTTATTTTATTGCTTCGCATTTTGATCACGAATTTCAATTTCCGTTTCGCATGTCCTCAAGGACCTGTGCGCCGTTGCGTATTATTTCATATTTATAATGTAATCTGCACTTCAAGCTCAAAGAGACGTCGCATAAATCACAAATGCCACTTGCAGGAGGCCTGCCTGCCCCCCCTTCTTCCCCCCTCTGGCACGCCTCTGCCTTGTGCCGTGTGTGACTATTTATAATACATACATGCAGAACCCACTTCATAGGACTCTGTGTGGTCTAAAAGCCTTTTGCCCGCGTCCTGTTTTCCTCATCTGCCCCTCTCTCTTTCTGCCTCTTTCTCTTACACTCTTCCTCGGCTTCTCTTGTGCCTCGTTTGATGTTCGGCGGCCACTTCAGATGCATTTAAAAGTTTTCCTCTTTGTGCCTCTCAAGGCAGATTCTGATTTGGATTCCCATTTCAATTTCAAATTTCAACATTCACATTCGATTGATCCCCTGAAATATGCAATTGCATAGCGCATTCCACGCCTCCTTGCCACTTGCCACACTCGCCACTAATTGACTGGCCGTGGCAAATGTGTTGCCTACTTTTGGGCGCCTTCTCATTAGACTAAAAGCCAACTAATTAAACCAACATCTGTCATCGGTTTTCGATTCTCTCTCATCGGTTTCACGGCGATTGTTGTTGCGCACTTGCAACGCCTCTCCCAGGGGAGATGTTGCCCCGCCACAACTGCATATTAGCCATAGAAATTCCCTCTTTCTACCTCTCTCTTTCTCCCCCTTTCTTTCCCTTTCTCTGTCTCTCCCACTCGTCTTCGATTACTTTTATTGCCGCAGCTTTTGTTGTTGCTTAGCCATTGCCTTTTTCGCCTTTTGTCGCCTGCTGCTTTTGTCTTTAGCTATTTCCTCGTTTTGTCTTTGTTTATGCCACAACTCGGCCCTGGCTAATGGGTGCAATCTTGCCACAGAATGTGTCATTCGGCTAATGGCAGCGCAAAAGGCGCAGCCCAATTGAGGTTGACACTTGAATGGGTTGCCCCCTTCTTGTGGCAAGAGAATTGCAATCGAAAAGAGAAGCCAGAATTGCCTTATGGCCAGTTTTAGACTGCGCTAGAATACTGTGGAATGTAGACTATACATATACACATATATACATGTATATAGCACTATATATAGTACAGTTCGTGAATAGCTTCCATATTCATTGCATTAAGACGAGCAGGAGAAAGATAAACAGAAACAAGCGAAAGAAATGCGACAGAGAATTGTATTTCATTGACGATATGTTGAGAATATATAAGTAAACTATCATTATATTTATTATTCTTGTTATTATAAGGAATATTCTGTTTTTTGACTTAATAATAATAATGCAAAGAAAAAAAATATATATTCTGTTTAATGTTTTTATTGTATATCATTGCAATACTTCTTCTTCAATATCACTTCAATTCTTCCAGTTAATTCTTAAGAATATTTCTCCGCCCTGTGATGTTAAGATACAATATTATGGTGTACGGATTCTTCACTATATAATAATAAAAAAAAAAAAAAAAATTCTTCCAGTTCAATTGCCGACAAAGTTAGTCAGATAGAGTTAGAAACTAAAACAGCAGGGGGTAGTATATATGTAGTATATGCTATATGGCATGCATGTGTCTGAAGTTGAAGGGATTATGTATAATGTGGCATAAAACAAAGCACCTTCGACTAGTCAAACAACAAACTAGCGACCGCAGACGAGCAGGACAGTCTGCCACATAAGGGCTCCTGCGTGCCTCCTACCTTCTCCTGCTAACCTCCTGCTTTCCTCCTGTACTCCTCCTACATTCTTTCTACATTCCTCCTGCCTTCTCCTGCTTGCCTCCTCCATTTCTTCTCTCTCCTTTGTCCCTTGTCTGTTGCTATTGCTGTGTGGGACGTCGACGACGGCTGCGTTGCTTTGAGCCACTTGGAAATCGTTAATTTCATAATTACATGTTTCATGCACACGCTGCGAAGCATGCCCCAAAATGGGCGACACCCAGACCCCATTGTGCGAGCGTGTGTGTGCGTGTGTGTGTGTGTGTATGAGTGGCACATAAGTGGCAGCCAGCCAGAAAGCCAACACCATTTTGGCCATAATTTAGTTTTGCTCGTCCATTAGCAGGTCAGGCCACAGCAACAGCAACAACAACAACAACAAGCAGACTAACAACAACAGCAAGAGCAGTAAGAACAAGAGGAAGAGGCACAACAACAACAAGAACAACGTTGGAGACGTTGCGCCTTTGTTGCAACGCCACTCAGCAAGAAATCAGCACCAGCCACAGCAAACGACACACAGCGCAACCCAAGTGGCCTCGACAGTGGCAGCTGGCCAAGCGCGGGAGAGGGGGGGGGCAGAGGAGCAGCACTTGGAGTGTACATGTGTGTGTGTGTGTGAGTGTGTAAAGCAGAGAGAGAGAAGCCGACAGAAGAAGGACGAGTGGATAATTATTAATAATTATCGCATTGACGTGTTTTCGTTTTCGTTTTCAGTTTTATTTATTTTGTGGCCCCTGTACGTGTGTGTGTGTGTGTGTGTGGGGCAAGTACATATGTGTGTGACGAGTGTGCCAGTTTCTGTGTGTGTGTCTGTGTGTGTGTGTGTGGTGCTTCGCTTGACTTGCTTGCTGCGTTGTAACTTAAGTGGTTTATATAATTGGTCAACTTCTGCTGTGGCTCCTTCTCATTCTCATTCTCATTCTCCTGATGCCCCTGCTCCCGCTCCTCTGCCTGCTTCTGATTATTCTCTTACTCCTTCTTCTACTTCTTCTTCTTCTTCAACTCCTTCCACTGCTCCTTCTCCTCTTTCTGCAGCCTTCCCTGACTCTTTTTTTTTGCACTTCCTTCTCCCACTCTTGTGCAATTCTGCGATTTCTTTGCTTAAGGGTGGTATTTACCTAGAAGGGTTGCACACACGCTCACACACACACACACACGCACACTCACTCTCTCATACACACACACTCACACACACATACATTATGCATAGCTGGAGACCAGTCGAGATGCATCATTAAAAATGTAACTAGATTTCAATAGAATGATATATCAAACATACCATAGAGTGGGCACTGCCCAGTGGGTAGAGAAGACATTGAGCCATTCTACCTCTTCAAGGCATGACGTGGCATCATCTGAACTTCGTCTGCATGCCATGAACACCACATAGCATAGTCTTTCATTAAGTAGAGATTGCCCTAGTCACAGCAAGGGAACATAATGGAAAAGATCGATTTGCTAAGTATGAAATAAGTGAACGATGCAATATATGTATGTATATATATACAATATATATACAATAATAAATTACAGACCAAGATACTTAAGACTCCCAGTAGCATTCACCTTAATGATATATGATAATGTCTGACATACCTTTTATCATTATTTAATTTCCTTCTAGATTTTTCATTCAATCTCTTACTTCCTCAGTCCTTATGTCTCTTACTCACTCTCTTTTCCAAACTCCTCTTCTTCTTTTACCTCCCTCTAACTGTCAGCTTATGCCACGTTAATCCTGTCCATTTTTAACATAGTCTCAACTCATGCATGCCCCTCACTCCCTTCCTTCCACACACACTCATCTGCAATATGCATAAAGATAAAAAGCAGAAGTCTGCTTCCCACCTTCCCCTTGATGCCTTCTTGGACATTTCTCCTTCTCGTTTGTCCTTCTCCTTCCTCTTTCCTCCTTCTCCCTTCCTCCTTCTCCCTTCTCCCTTCCTCCTTCACCCTCCTCCTTGCTACTCTCCGCTGAGCTCATTAAGCATTAGTCGCATTAAGCGAATTTTTGTCAATTATTTGGCATTGAAAGCATTTCATCATAAATGGAATTCAAAACGCGCGTAATTCAAAATTAATCTCGAAAACCAAATGAATTGCTACATGAAAAGCTAAGCTACCCCTCTGAAGTGGGGCAGGGCAGTGCAAAGGGGAGTGGAGGCAGGTGTGCTTGCTTCTTTGTGGCCAACAACATGCAGACATTGCGCCTAAATGAGCAGCGAAACGCTTCAAAAGCCTCAGCCAGAGGAGGTTGGCAAGGGGGTAGGGCAGGGGCAGGTACAGGGGAATAGGGGACGGTCTCTTTTCACTTTTCGCTTACGTGGCGTTTTGTGTTGACCAAAACAAGCAAGTGCCGCAGTTAACGGTAATAACTCGCCAAGTGGGCAGGGGAAAATTGAAAGAAAATTTATTTTTTTTTACTTTTTTTTTTCATATTTGCGAGTTTTTTGCCTTAATTGCGCATCTCGCATTGACATGTTGCGCATTGGCCGCCAGATGGCGCTGCCTCAATTATGCCATTTCAGAATTTTTCAATTAAAAAACATTTTTTCTCTTTTTTCTTTTCAATTTCTCCTTTTTTGTTTCTGTTTTTGAACGGATTAGCGACGAGAGCAGCAGCTGAGCCAGCAGAGAATGTTGTCGCCTTGTCGCAACTTTTAGCTGTGGCAAAAAATTTAATCAATGCCGCAGCAAAAGAGAGCAATAAACAAAACAAAAACAGATGCACTAACAACAACAAAAACATAAAGAACAAGCACAAAAAGAGGAACAAGAGCAGCTTAAAAAGAAGGAAGAGGGAGCAATCCCAGCAGCAAATTTCATAATCTTTTGAGTCCTTGCGGATTTATCGCGCTTTTATGGCAACGCGGTTTTATGGCACACACAGACACTGTTTGTCGCCAGGTGGCGTGTGCGTGCCCGGGGCTGGCCTTGTGCCACATACTGCAGCACTGCCCGGGGCAAGCTTTGGCAACAGCCGCGCAAGGGTTGAGCTTTAAGCTTTCAAGGTTGACGGCAAATGCTGTGGGGATAATTGAAAATATTCCGAACTTATTGTGATTAATATTGATGAGAAGCTGAAGTTGACATTCTAATATATATACTATACTATCTAAACTATATATTTATACTTCTCCTCAGTTAAGGCTTTGTAAAAGGTTCATCATCACGTTTTTTCTAGAAAAAGAATAAATCTTAAATTATTCCTCAATTGAGAATATTAAAACTGATTGTATTGAGAATTATGCAATGTTATAGCTGATATACATACAAGTAGTTAAATATCTACTTTAAATAAATACATATATACATACTTTATTGAGTGTAGATTTTCTTTTAACAATATTTGAAAGTGTTTTCTGGAAATGTTTACTGTGGAGACAAATAAAAAGAATTAAACTGATAATGGTGAGAACTTTGTTACTTTATTGCTAAAACACAGGAAGATACATACATATAATTTGTAAATATGTATTACATTGTATATATATATATAGTATATTTAAAGTACTACAGTATTTATACATACATATACATACATACTCCGCAGCTTCACAGCTTAGACCTTACTTTGACAATACTTTAAACCATCTAAGGGCAAAGTTCAAATCACAAAGAAAACAAATTGCATTTTTATATAAAAGTGTAGAAGTCATAAGGAGCAACTATATGTAAATATAAACAACTATAATTATAATATAAAAATCTAGATTAGGTTATTATATTATAATCCTAATATATAAATGTAGATTATATAGTATATATTTTATATTTCACAGCAAACCACGAAAAGCTTAAATATCTCAACTTCATAACATTAACTTGTCCCTCATTCTTCAACCACTAAGCCAATATCTTTAAATATAATACAAGCACAAGTTAGCTAGGCTAGCATAAACGCACACATACACATACACATGTACACACACATACACACACATATATGCACACATAATACAGGCATATACAGCATAATACACCCAACTAAGTGTTCACAAGTTTCGTATTTCCAGCTGCGATTCGGCATTCCTGTTGGTTGAGTGATGTCTCTGTTGTTATCATTGGATGTATGCGTGACAGATGCCTGCACTACAACTGTCAAACATATCCACACACGCACACACACACACACTGGCACACACTGGCACATCCTTTAGCCTGCATTGCAAATGAATGTCACAGAAACTGATTGAATCAACTTTATTTCAAAATGATGCCACTTAGTGAGTGTGTGCGTGTGTGAGCGTCACACCAGTTTTGCATGTGCTCCCTGCACACACACACACGCACGGGCAGACAAGCAGACAGAGAGTGGGAGCGAGAGAGCATGACACGTAGCTGAATTCGTAGCATACTTTTTGGCATGTGCCGACACCAAATAAACTTGATAACAAGCAATTTCTCACGTCTCTGGCGCGTGGAGCGTGACATCAGGCAACAGTTGCCAAAGATGATGACATTTTGGTCGTAGTTCCGTTTGATAATGATGAGCTGCCACGTTGCCACTGTGCCACACAGCATCAAATGCTCGCCACATACTCACACTGCAGGCGATAGCCCAGTGGGACTCACAGTGTAGTTTGTGTGGCATGGAGTGCGGTTAGTGCAGCGTTGTGTGTGGCAAGTGGCAGGAGTATGCAATAGCAGAATGTGCATACATTATGTGATTATGTGCTGTCAATTTCCATGACTTGTCATGTGTTTTGGCAGCACTTGCGGGCAGTTCGAGTGTCAAATTTGAATGATATAGTCAGATTTGCTGGCTCATCTTTTTTAACTTAACTTTGAATAATTAATTTATAATTAGATATTTTCCTTATTTTATTATTGCATATTTAATATTATATATTTTGATTGTTTTAATATATATATGAAAAATATATATAATTAATCTAATAAAAAAGAAATAAATATTAATAAACACTTCAAATCGAATCGAAGTCAAAGCTTTATCATACATTAGGAATACCTGCCTCAAGAAATCTCCTGCCTATTCCACTGCATCTTCCACTATGTTCTTTTACACTGTCTTATAGTATATATACATGATGTTCAGTTGTTAATCCCACTGGGTATTCGGGCTGTCCCATGCTGCCGTTGCCTGTGATGTTTTGACTTATCATTAGTTTAATTGGTGGCATGATGCCGCCAGTCGGTTGCGCCACCAGCCCATTTCCATTTCCACATTTCCCATTTCCCACTTCCCATTTCCCTTTAGCATTTTGTGCCATTTAATTGGATGTTGCTCAACGCCAGCAACGGCAGCAACAGCAGCAACGACGTCGGCGACAGCAGGTGACATTATCGGGGTGGCTCGGGGTGTTCGACTTTGCTGCCTTGGTTTGAGTTGGGTGGGTCTTTAGTTGGTTGTTTATTTTGACATTTGACACAATTCGATGGCACAAACAGCAAAACACCTCCCCGCCCCCCCTGCCTGCTCTAGACCTCCTTCCCCTTCCCCTTCTGCTTGTCGCTTGCCCGCGGGCAACTCTCGGCTGTGCTTTGACTTTTAATTTGTCACTAATTTGTTCATGTCTCATCAAATTTCAGTTGTTGTTGCTGCTGTTGTTGTTGTTGCTGTTGCTGCTGTTGCTGTTGTGCTCATTAACGCCTTTTAAGCCAAACAGACAAGAAATTATTCCAATTTGTCGCCGCCGCGCCGCTTGACCAATTTAATGAAAGTGTCAACTTTAACGAGCCTCAAAATTGTTTTTATTTTTACTTACTAATAGAAATAATAATAATAATAACAAGAGCAACAACAACAACATGCACAAGCTGTTCGCGCTGTCGGCCCCCTTCCCTTCCCTTCCCTTCCCCTGTCCGAGTTCAACTTCCTGCCGTCCCACGGGCAAGCAACATCAACGCTATTGATTGCTTCATCAGTAGCGACTCTCATTCCCTAGCCCTATATAGCCTGCCGCCCCTACCCTTGCTTCCCTTGCTCCCCCTTTCTCCTCTGTTTGACTGACTGCCCAATCATTTCCTTGTGCGACTTTGGCGATGTGATTGATTGGAAAAATGATTCAATCTTGTGGCACATTTTGCCATTATTTGGATTATTACATTTACTTTGGCATTATTTCGACATGACAAGACACACACACACACACGTGGGGTGTAAATAATAGATAATAAGTAGAAACAGATGGGGAGATTGGGCAGAGAGTGAGAGAGAGTGTGGGGTCACTCAATTGACCAATCAGAAGCTGCTCTTTTATTTCAGTCTTTGGTTAATGATATTTGCAAGCGATATCGACAGTTATTTTAGAAGCAATTGATTGTACAACCATAGTAGTATAGATAGTATACATATAGCGATATATAGTAGATATTGTTATTACCCGCAAGCATAACGATTGGAATTCAATATAATCTGCAATTGTTGGTTGAAAAATTGAAACAACTTGCCTTTACTTAGCTGAATATAAAGTTTATTTAAAGTAGATATGCTCGATATTTATATCGATGAATTGTCTACAATAGAAACAGGTGAGAAAACGTTATTGCATTTTATATGATAAATCGATATTGAACAAAATTTGCATTTGCATGGAATACTCATGCTTCTCCATTGAGTATATTCTATCGATAGTTATTTTATCGATACTATATACTAATCGATAGTTTGAGTAAGAAAAACTAGTGTAGTTCAATATAATTTATAATTATTAGCTTGAATATGGTTAGAATTTGATTTTACTTGTCTGAATCTTTAGTTTATTCCGAGTAAACATGATCGATATTTATATCGATTGAATATGTTTAATTGAAACTGGTAAGAAACTTATGGAACTTGATATAAATTGATTAATATTCTATTAACCAACAATTTCTTAGCAAAATCGATTGTTTTATTTGAAACAGACACTCAAATATTCAATCCCTTCCAAGCTCAAGTTGTTCTAAGACTCTCGCGTATTTTTAATTTCCTTAATTGATCAATTCCTGTTCTAAACCCGACTCTGAGCTGTTGTGGCCTCTGCTTTTCAAGGCTGTACACGCTGGAATATCAGTGAAGACTGGAGGGAGCGGGAGCCTATTTAGACAATTGCTGTCAAAACATTTGGTAATTGATACCACGACAACGAAGTACCGGCAAAAGGATGCAGCGCGTAAACAGAAGAGGAAGAAAAAGAAGAATAAGAAGCAGAAGGAAACGCGTCAAGTTGATTAAATTGCGTGAAGAGTGAAGAGCGAAGGCGAAGGCGACAAGGCGAGCATGATGACAATGGGCGAGTCAAAGGGATGGCCTGGCCTGGTCTGACTAAAGGATTGCCCGTGTCATGATAGGATATCAATTACAAAAGGAAGTGCCACAGCTCTCCAATTGCGAATTCAATTCCCGAGAAGCCACAGCATCAACAGAGTGCGAATCCGAATCCGAATCCGATGAAAAAGAAAACCAATTCAATTGCCGCTTCCTGGCGCAAATGTCATTCGTATCGTGTTTGTTGTTCCTGGGGTTTTTAATTACGTCAAGTGACACGGTCACAATAATCGAAATGGAAATCAAATGCGCCATCTTTAAATGCAGCCCCATTCCCACTCTCTTCCCGCACTCCCTTCTCCTTGCCTTCCTCCTTCTCTTTCGCCTTTCGCGACTCGATTTCAAGTGACATTTCGCGTGTTTTGACAGCTCGTTTGATGTGCAATGCGCAATTAGAGCTGCCTCAGCAGCAGCAACCCCAACGAGAGCTCGTTGACAATTCCATTTCCGCTGTGGCAGGAAGTCGGCTAAGTTGGCTTTGCCAAAATGGCGTCTCTTTGAGCCTCGTTAGCTGGCAAGCAGCGTCTTAGTTCCCAAATTGATTTACCTTCACCTCACACATCTTTCACACCTTCCCTCTCCCTCTCTCCTACTCTCTATCTCTCTCTCTCTCTCTCTCTCTCTGCCTCCCCTCCCTCCTCACTGCTCATTGCGTTTAACAAAAGCAATCGGCACTCGGACCTGGATTCGTTTTCCACTCCAGTTGAGCCACAGATGAGCACAACAACGTCCGCCACTTGAGATTCCCAATCGGTTCACCTCATCCCCTTCCTCCTCCTCATGCCACCTCTGCTCCGTTTATCTGGAACGCATTATGCAATCATTATATTTTTCTGCCTATTAACGTTAAATATCCCAATGAATATTTCGAAGTATTTGCATAAATTTGCGCAGGTGATGCGATCAGTGGAGTGTGCACGAGCCAAACGAATGACACTCGGATTCAGATTCAGATTCACTCGCCCATAAGCAATGGGTGTCTAATGACTCACAAGTGTGCACAGTGCATGAGTAGTTCGAGACAAATGCATAACGAGTTTAGTTCACAAGATGCGGCGTGCTGCATGCGTATCTTCATAATAATTATCGCGTGCAAAGTGTGAATTGATTTGCTTTATTCAGAGTTGCTTTCATTCAAATCGATTGAACAATAAAAGTGAACGAATAAGTTAAGCGATATAGAACATTTCTTGTATTTATTGCATGTTTTAAAATTCTTTAAATAACCTTTAAGTGAAAACAGAAATACAAAAAGAAAGGCTACCTTCGGCATGCCGAAAGTCTTACACCCTTGCAGGTCTTATATATCCTATGATTGTTCCAATACTAAATATTTTTAATGGTGCAAAATTGAATGATATTGTGTATATTCAATATTATGTCTCTAAGTTAAGTTATTTCTAAAATCAAAACACGTCTTCATATATAAACCTAAATTCGGGCCGATTGTTCCTATGGCAGATGTATGTTATAGTGGTCCAATTTCAATAAAATTTTATATACGAGGGTCGCTTGATAAGTCCGTGACTTTTTGAATAAAATATATTTTTTTCGTCAAAGAAGCGTTTTATTTCTCAACATAATCTCCTTTTAGCTCTATACATTTAGTCCAGCGTTTTTCCAATTTTTTTATTCCTTCCAAATAATAGGTTTTCTCAAGGCCCTCAAAATAGTCGTTTGTTTCTGTGATGACCTCTTCATTTGACCCGAATCTCTTACCGCCGAGCCATTTCTTCATGTTTGGAAACAAAAAATAGTCACAGGGGGCTAAATCTGGAGAATATGCTGGATGGGGTAGCAGTTCGTAGCCCAATTTATGAAATTTTGCCATGCTGACTACACACGTGTGCACCCGTGCATTGTCCTGATGGAACAGCACTTTTTTTCGCCAAATGCGGTCGTTTCTGCTTCAAATCAATATCGAATCTGTCCAAAAGCTCTGAATAATATTCGCCGGTGATCGTTTTACCCTTTTCAAGGTAATCGATGTGAATGATACCTTGTGCATCCCAAAAAACTGTGGCCATGACCTTGTTGGCCGACAGACCCACCTTGGCCTTCTTTGGTGCACGTTCACCCGGAGAAACCCACTGTCTTGATTGTTCTTTGGTCTCTGGTGTGGTGTGGTGGATCCATGTTTCGTCTACGGTAACGAAACGGCGCAAAAATTCGTTTGGATTGCGGTTGAACATCGCCAAACACTCCTTTGAAATGGTCACACGGTTGCGCTTATGGTCGTGTGTGAGCAATCGCGGCACCCATCGCGCGGAAAGCTTTTTCATGTCCAAATATTCATGTAAAATGTGATGTACCCGTTCAGTTGAGATGCCTACAGCCTCAGCTACCTCACGCACTTTCATTCTCCGATCATCCAATATCATTCCATGGATTTTGTCGACGATTTCTGGCATGACGACCTCTTTTGGGCGACCTGAACGTTCGGCATCACTTGTACTGGTACGACCACAACGGAACTCAGTAAACCATTTCTTAACCATTGAAATTGATGGTGCAGAGTCCCCATAATATTTATCAAGTCTTTCCTTGGTTTCGGTGATGGATTTTTTACGCAAAAAATAATGCTTAATTAGCACACGAAATTCACTTTTTTCCATTTTCGTTAAAATTCACGAGATCGTCTGCTTTCAATGCCTATAAAACGCAAACTAAGAAACGCAGCTTTCTCAAAATTTTACAGTCAGCTGTTAATCGATAACTGCTGACAGGAGCAGTGTTGTATTTAGAGCAGGTGCGCGGCAAATACAAAAAGTCACGGACTTATCAAACGACCCTCGTACATATTTTATAAATAGAAACACTCCGACAAAGTAAATTTGGTTGCAATAGTTTGTATGACAGCTATACCATATATCGGTCCGATCTGACTTCTTTCGACTTATTTACAGCGTGCAGTAATAAGAAGCTTGTTTGCCAAGTTTTATCACCACAGCATTAAAATTGAGAGACTTGTTTGTGTAGCAATAGACAGAAAGACAGACAGACAGACGGACAGACAGACGGTTAGATAGACAGACAGATAGACGGACGAATAGACATTTCATTTAAATCGATTGGGCAATAAGAACAAACGTTAGAAGAGAATGTTGAAGCTATCTTGTATTTATTGAATATTTAACAGACAAACAGAAGATGGACAGACAGATGGATGGACGGACGGATAGACAGACAAGACTAGATCAGCTCTAGGATCGGAGATTTCTCGTGTGTTGCGTTATAGGCTTATATGACTAGAATCCTGAAGCTAGTTGGCTAGACATACAAAGATAGCTCTTTTAAATCGCCTTTAGAAGCTGATCAATAATACATTATATTCTTTACATGTATCTTTCTAAATAACCCTGCTAAAGAAGCCCTCTGCAAGGGTAGTAATGTCTTCGGACTACTTAGTAAGTCTCTCCAGCGCAGCTCATATGTCCGTGTGTCCACTGTGAATGCAATTGGGTTTCCTCATCATTTACTGGACACAGCTGTAGTTCGACTCTCATTACTTATCCTTACTCTTTATGGATAGTTCACTTGGATGTGGCTCAATGTATGTGAGAGACAGAGAGAGAGTTATATTTGCTCACATCCCGCCCAATTTGGAGCTCCATTTGCACTTCATTCGCAATTTGCTGATTTCCCATACTCAAAGACACTCACACGCACTCAGGCGATTTGCCACTCGATGTTCACACTCGGCAGACACTTACGCCAAATTGAATTCCGGGTTCGCATTCGAATCCAATTGCAAAGACAGAAGATGAGAAAGTTGCAGGCACAAGAAGAAGAAGGTGAAGAAAAAGAAGGCAAGGAACGGATATCATTATCAGCATGCCGTTGTCAATGTCCTTAATCTTAACTTTGGGCGAGAGTTTAGCGCTAATTGCGCTAATTGCTCGACGCTCTTTGGCGCTGCGAGAAAGTCAGCTATGAAATTTTAATGACTGGTAAATTGATATGCCTTTTGAGTGCAAAAGGGAAGGCAAGGGTGGAGGTGGAAGTGGTGATGGTGCTGGCGGTAGCAGGGGGTGTCATGCAAATGAAGGCAACACAAATTCTTATTAAGTATCAAAGGACAACAAGCAGGGAGCCGAAGCTGTCGTCGTCGCGTGGGCGTTGAGATAGAAAAAACGAAGTGCAAAGAAAAAAAAAAAAAAAAAAAGAAAAGCAAAAGAAAAGCGAAGAAAATAGAAATACAAAGAAAAACAGGGGTAGAGTGGAAACTGCTGCTGGTTGAGCGAGAGTGAGGGAGGAAGGAATGGAGAGAGGGAGGGATGGAGAGAGTGCCCGGGGGGTAGCGCACGTCAAAAGATTATGACAATTTTCCCACCACAAATGAGCGCTAAATCTGACAGCCGACAAGGCGTCGAGGCGACGAGGCGAAAGGAGCAGCCCAGGATCCAGGACCCAGGCCCATTGTTAGCTCTGAGTGTGTTGACAAGGATTAAGGACATCAGTGCGACGACGACACGGCGTGAAAATTCAATGGAAAATTGCCGAGCAACACAGCTCGAGAAAATGACAAAATTTATAAAAAAGAAGAGAAAATAATATCAAGGAAAAGGAAGAAAATAGAAGACGGTAAACACACTAGGTAGAGGGGGATGGAGAGGAGAGGCGAGAAGAGAATAAATGTAATCAATGCAAGGAGAAAATAGCGAAAATTATGATTGATGTCGATTGTTTGATTGGGTCGCCAGACGCGCCCAGAGAGAAAAGGTCAAAATGGCGTCGTCGTTTAAGTACAGGAAGTGACAATCAGAGAGGCTGCTGCTCCTCATTAATGCGATTTCCTCGTTGATCTAAGTGAATCACTCGAATCACTCGAGTTTTCCAAGAAGCCTTGGTTAGTTTTATATGACATAACTACAAAAAATGAAAGTTATCATATAGTAATATAATATATAATATTATATGGAGGCATAAGAGTTGTACCATATGATCTTACGATAATAGAAGAAAAATAAGATGAATTTAATGCTGGTGCAGTTGCAACACTTTCTTAAAGAAGGGTTGGAAACTTAAACTTTACAAAGAGTAAAAAACTCTCTTTATGGAGCATTCACTTCAGATATCGGATGCAATCCTATAGTGCGTAACTATTCCGATCTGAAGACTTCAGCCTGAAGTAGTTACAATGGCAACTGCTTGGGATTCCAAGAGGCTGTTGCACTTCGGCACTTGGAGCACTTCAGTTGCAACACAAGCGAACGCAGTGCACACTGAAGATGCCACCCGGGGCGTTGCCACTCGAGATGGGAGGACCAACAGTTTCGCGCTGCTTGTGCAACCCTTTCTCATTAGAAATCATTTAGGCAACAATTTTTCATAATTTCAACAATGCTCTCAGACCTCAGACCTCAAGACTTGCCTCGTTAAGGGTTCAGATGTGCGCCCCCTAACGGCAACTGGGGGCGTGCCAAGCGCCATTCATGCAACGTGCAACGGCGTGCAACACGCTGTGGCAGCCAGACGACGCGTCGTCCATCACGGGCTGCAGCATCTTTTGATCGAATTAAGAGGCACAGCATGGCGTCCAAATATGGCCAACTTGCGTCTGTTACCCACCTGCCGCCGTGGCTTGCACCACCCACACACAGGCGGATACCCTCTGCCAACTGCAACCTCCTCCGGCCCGTGCTTGAGTGCAGTTTATTGTTTGATTCGGTTGAAAGAAAAAAGGGCGTCTGAGTTTTTTTGTGCATTTCTTGGCCGTAGCCAGAGTCGGCCATTGTTGTTGTTGGTGCTGTTGTTGTTGCTCTTGTGGGCGGTCGTTGAGGGCCTTTGAAATTCAAATTCAAATTCAAATGCAAAATGCAAATCCCCAACTCCCAGTCAAATTCAAATTAAAATAAAAACGTTCGCCATCATAGCAACTGTTGTTCAGCTCCACTCAACAGTTAGACATGCCTTCCAATACCCTGTAGACTGACAATATATTTAATTAGGAGACTAACATTGTATATAAGTTGTGCAAGAGGTACCGCTTAATTAAACTAAAGCATAAGAAACAATCAAGATTACTAAGGGGCTGTGTATTACAGGGTATATACTAGTCAAATACACTTGTCGATTGCATTTCATGCTGTTCTTCTGCTTCTTTTGCACGCAATGGACGCCGCCCAATTCTCAGAGACTTGGCATCCACATCCGCATTCGCATCTACATAATTTGTAGACTTCAAAAGAGATTGGTTCATGGCTGATGGCTCATGCATATGAAAGCGTGTAAGCGACGCGCCTTTGTAATTGTGCAACTTTCTTCAGTTTCAGCCAAGCTTTGGCCTCTCGCCGGGGCAACGAGGCAGCAGAAAAAAGGCCAGCCGAGACATTCAAAGAGATTAGAGGCGAGTGAAAAGTTTCACGCTCCAACGCCGAGTCCAAAAACTGTAATGAAAAACCTCCAAAGCGACTAAAGAAACCAAAGGGGCCAAAAAACGCCCTGTAATACACCCTGTTAGGCACCCCACGCCCAAATATATGTGTACCTTACATATTTACACACACTTTCTAGTTGAGCAGCACTAATCAACTATATAAATTTAATTGTATTAGAAGCACAGCCTAGTCTTATTGATTTGTGGGCGGTGGGCGTGGCATTTGACTTTTGACATTAACTTTATCTGGACATGGTATTTGGGAACCCTTACTCCAAATTTGGTGTCTCAAGATAAGTTCGTTGTTGAGATCGGCGCGTTCATACGGAGATTTTGTATGAATTTTAAAGTGAGCATCCAACATTTGAAGCAACATATATCTTAGTAGTTTATATGAACCTACCTACCACATTTTGTATTCTTTTTCATCAAACATTTTAAGCAACATTTATCTGGCTAGGATGTATAGGGATCTTCGTACTTCATTTGGTGTTTCAAGATCATTTCCTTGTTGAGATCAATGCGTTCATACGGACATTTTTTGTATTTTGTTATACAAAATTTCAATAAAGATTAATTTTTCAAAAACTTTAGAACAACTCGATCTATTACCAATGTCTGCACTTTATATATCATATGTCAAACAAATTGTCTACAGAGCACAAAGATACTATGCTCAGAAAGTTAGGTTATTTACCTTGCCAAAGTTCAAACGTGTTCAATGTTCAAGGGAAACATCATGGTAACTTTAATGAATCTCAATTGCATTTTATTCAAGTTCACGCAATTGTTATCGATAACTGTTTAAATAAATAATTACCTAGGTTGTCAAGTAATAAATAAAATAAAAAATTCAAAAAGTAATACGAGGGTCGTTTGATAAGTCCGTGACTTTTTGTATTTGCCGCGCACCTGCTCTAAATACAACACTGCTCCTGTCAGCAGTTATCGATTAACAGCTGACTGTAAAATTTTGAGAAAGCTGCGTTTCTTAGTTTGCGTTTTATAGGCATTGAAAGCAGACGATCTCGTGAATTTTAACGAAAATGGAAAAAAGTGAATTTCGTGTGCTAATTAAGCATTATTTTTTGCGTAAAAAATCCATCACCGAAACCAAGGAAAGACTTGATAAATATTATGGGGACTCTGCACCATCAATTTCAATGGTTAAGAAATGGTTTACTGAGTTCCGTTGTGGTCGTACCAGTACAAGTGATGCCGAACGTTCAGGTCGCCCAAAAGAGGTCGTCATGCCAGAAATCGTCGACAAAATCCATGGAATGATATTGGATGATCGGAGAATGAAAGTGCGTGAGGTAGCTGAGGCGGTAGGCATCTCAACTGAACGGGTACATCACATTTTACATGAATATTTGGACATGAAAAAGCTTTCCGCGCGATGGGTGCCGCGATTGCTCACACACGACCATAAGCGCAACCGTGTGACCATTTCAAAGGAGTGTTTGGCGATGTTCAACCGCAATCCAAACGAATTTTTGCGCCGTTTCGTTACCGTAGACGAAACATGGATCCACCACACCACACCAGAGACCAAAGAACAATCAAGACAGTGGGTTTCTCCGGGTGAACGTGCACCAAAGAAGGCCAAGGTGGGTCTGTCGGCCAACAAGGTCATGGCCACAGTTTTTTGGGATGCACAAGGTATCATTCACATCGATTACCTTGAAAAGGGTAAAACGATCACCGGCGAATATTATTCAGAGCTTTTGGACAGATTCGATATTGATTTGAAGCAGAAACGACCGCATTTGGCGAAAAAAAAAGTGCTGTTCCATCAGGACAATGCACGGGTGCACACGTGTGTAGTCAGCATGGCAAAATTTCATAAATTGGGCTACGAACTGCTATCCCATCCAGCATATTCTCCAGATTTAGCCCCCTGTGACTATTTTTTGTTTCCAAACATGAAGAAATGGCTCGGCGGTAAGAGATTCGGGTCAAATGAAGAGGTCATCACAGAAACAAACGACTATTTTGAGGGCCTTGAGAAAACCTATTATTTGGAAGGAATAAAAAAATTGGAAAAACGCTGGACTAAATGTATAGAGCTAAAAGGAGATTATGTTGAGAAATAAAACGCTTCTTTGACGAAAAAAATATATTTTATTCAAAAAGTCACGGACTTATCAAACGACCCTCGTATGTTGAGTACCTTTTGAACAATAATAGATCAACTTTATAAATTATAACTTATAAAGAGACTATCCTCACATTTGTTGCTCAAAAATAAAAGCCCATTGGAGGGTTCCATTTTGCGCAATGAAAGCGATTCCCAAAATGGCCGCTGGCAGCTTCAAAGCCTTTTGCAAGACCATTTGGGCACCTTTTTGTGTTGGTTTTGTTTGTTCTTTCGCCCCTTGTGCCATGTGAGTGGGGACTGTGCTGCAGGACACGCCAAATGAATTGGTAAAATGTGCAATAAGATGCAGAGCAGGAGGCACGTGTTAGTCCTTTGCCAGAGAGAAGCGAGAGGGGGGACTGGGAGAGGGGCAGCTGCAGCAGTCAAAGGATACCGTCTCAAAGTAAAATGCAAAATAATTGTTTATGCCGTTTTAACAATTTGCACAAGCGACACAAATACCGAATACCGAAGAGAGCAGAGGGAGAGATGACTGTGAAATGCGAAACATATAACAATTATAAAGCAAACCAAGTTGAAAGGCATCCAGATGCAGCGAGGGGGACCGCGTTGAGTTGGTTGCACATTATGCAAAGCAGCCAAGGATATATATACGCACAGTGTGCAGGGATGCGTCTCATTATAGAGCCACCCGAGTGATATACTCCCTTCCCACCTATCGTCACCTTGCACCGCCCTTCCGCTTCAACTTCCTTTTGCCCACACGCACAGACGTCGTTATCCTTAATTTATAAAAGTGTGCGTCGCGTTTGAGTCCTCGACATCATCTTGTGAATATGCATGAAGCTGGAAGGAATTAAATTTCCGCTTACAGTTACCTGCCACCTTTCCTCTTTCTCTCTGTCTCCCTTCACTGTGCCTGCCCCTAGGGGCAGCCGCCATCTTTGCCATAATGAAATGTAACCGAATAACGAACCAACCAAGCGCAACCAGCTCCAGTCCCAGTCCCAGCCCCTTCTCCAACCTGTTCCCCAACCTATGCTGCAACTGCAGCCATCTTAATGCAACACAAGACATCCTTTTGCCTCGTCTCCGCTGCTACTCTTTGTGGCAGGCTGCGTCAGCGCTCAGCGGTGGCTTCATAATTTGCATATGCATTAATATGCTTCAAGGATCCCGACTGAATAACTCAAATAACTGATACGATTTTTCTGCTCTATGTAAAATTTGTATGGGGGAGTTTCTGTGAAGACAGAGTATACAACTGAATATACTCATATCGGAATGGGAGTTTGTGCTTTACAATGTAGAAATAAGTCATGGAAAGATTGAGGAACTATGGACTGTATTTTGTAACCAACGGTTTGTCTGGATTATAGTATTAAGAATTAGAAATGAACTACGTAAATTAAAGTTTAAACCTCACAAAGTGTAACTTCATAACCTCTTTATACTTAAACAATATTATATATACATACAATAGTTAGCATGACAATAATAGCAGTTAAAATTTTACAAATAGAAAACTTTTACTTTATTCATAATTTTAATTCAATTTCACAGAGCTTAGTAATATTCTAGCAGAGAATAATACTTAAAATATAGCTGTGAGCATATAAATATTGGCCTGATGTATGCAACACATTAGCCATGTTCATTTATTCGTCTGTCCGTCCGTCTGTATGTCTGTATATCTGTATGTCTGTATGTCTGAATGTCTGTATGTCTGTATGTCTGTATGTCTGTATGTCTGTATATCTGTATGTCTGTATGTCTGAATGTCTGTATGTCTGTATGCCTGTATGTCTGTATGTCTGTATGTCTGTATGTCTGTATGTCTGTATGCCTGTATGTCTGTATGTCTGTATGTCTGTATGTCTGTATGTCTGTATGTCTGTATGTCTGTATGTCTGTATGTCTGTATGTCTGTATGTCTGTATGTCTGTATGTCTGTATGTCTGTATATCTGTATATCTGTATGTCTGTATGTCTGTATGTCTGTATGTCTGTATGTCTGTATGTCTGTATGTCTGTATGTCTGTACGTCTGTATGTATGTATACAGAAGTATGTCTTTCATTTGAAACGGCGAAATCTCATCTATTATAAATGCTAGATGCACTAAATTTGGCATGAGTGTGCCTATATAACATACGCTGATCAAGTTTATTTCAATTGTTGCCCACCGGCCATGCAAATCGCAAATTGGAAGAAAATTATTATTCTTATTATTTCAATAATATTTATTTAATATTTTAAATATTAAATTAAAACTTTTTCCAATATTTAGTTTTAATATTAAAACGTATCTAAATTTGGCTAGATTTGATAAGCAGTTGAATGTGAGTGATATGCGGTTGGATCAAGTGGTTTCCTGCCTACGTGCGATTAGTTGGGATCTTGTGTGTGTGTTCTTGGCAAAGTCCTTGAGTGCTGAAGGACATGCTCGAGCGTGGGACAGCCAAAAGATGCCCTTGCCCGAGGGACAAGGGGCAGAAGAGTGCTGACTAAATTGGGGCATGAATTAGTTCTTGTGCTGCCAATAGATAAGGAACAAGAACAGGCAACTCCTCCTCCTGCGCAGGCAGCCACAGTAGCCGAAGCCGAAGCAGCAACCACCGAGGTAACGAAGTTCTTGCACCCCCCACTTCGTGAGCGAGGGGTGCAAATCGAGTAATCAGCGTTTTACGAGCAGGAACGAGGAGGAACATTTATAATGGCTTCCTCCTTGCGCTTAGCCCTTGAATGGACAGGAAACCAGCGCAGTTGACAAAGGTGAGAGCGAGAGCGAGAGAGCCTGCCTGCGCACGGCACAGTGAGTGTGTGAGAGCGAGAGAGCGCGAGGGAGAGCGCAAATGCAATTCATAAAATGAAAATGAATGAATGAATGCTATGAAAAAGGGACGAGAGCGAAAGAGAAAGAGCGAGAGGGAGACTGAACAAGAGAGAGAAAGAGAGAGTCAGTGAGTGAGAGAGCGAGCGAGCGAGAGACAGCGAGGCAGGCAGCCTGAGCGAGAACGAGTAAAATTAACTGGGAGGGGCATGCGACAGGCAAACACACACACACACACACACACACACACACACACTCACACACAGAGACGTACACACACAGAGCTAACCAAGGAAAAAGTCCTATCAAGGATGATTGCAAAAAATCAGCAGAGAGAATATGAACAAAGCTGCCAGCAGAAATATAGAGAGCAGCAAAGCAGAAGGAGGGCAACTCTGGCAAGCAGAGCAGGGTTGCTGCTTGTTTAGCCGCATGGCCACTCACTGCAGGTAGCAAGAAGAAGCAGCAGCAACATCAGCAGCAGTTCGACTGCGAACCACCACCAGTCTCTGCACGTGGGTGCAAAAGTGACAGCGACAGCGGCAGCTTCTCCTTCTCCACCTCCTCTCCCACTCCTGGCTGGGCTCCACTCTCCATTCAACTAGCCCCCTTTGTCCCCCTCTTGTAGCCCCAGTCCGTTTGGCCGCGTTGACCCTGATTGGGTTTTGGTTGGTTGGTTAGCTGCCTCTACCCTACCTACCTCCCTCCCTGCCTGTCTGCCTGTGCTCCCAGTTCCTTTGGCTGTGTATGGGAAGGGGAATGGATAGGTGTGGCAGGTGGGGGCATTTGGCATCCTAACGGATATTAGATTGGAAATATTGACGGCGTATAATGATGCCTCTGCTTCTGGTACGAATGAGTACTTGGATTTGATTTGGATACGAGCTCGGGGCCCCCTAATGACTCTGGTAAACAGTAAACGCGGCTTGAATTGAATTCAATTTCAATTGCATTCAAATCGAATCATATCGAATCGCAATAATGCATGTGTGTGTGTATATAGGTGTGTGTGTGTGTGAGTTGGTTGATTTTATGCGCTGTTAATGAGGCATATCACAGTCAGTTTTAATGAGGCATCTCTGCGGTCTGCATGCAATTAGAATGTAGCCTGAAACAGAGGAGAAGGAAAGGGAGAAAGGGAGAGAGAAAGAAAGGGAAAAAGAGAAAAAGAGAGAGATGAAGATAGACAGCAGTAGCAGAAGAAGTTGGCTTAGAGCTGCCTACGACAGTTAAGAGATATCCGTATGACAATCAAGCTGAAGGCGACAGTGCAGTTCCTAAATAATTCATATAATCTTCAACAGATAATAATGAAATTTTCAGGAATTAATCTAAATACTTTTAATTATTTATAGAACCTGTAAATAAAAGTAAAACAGGCTAATATCATGAGATATACCAACAATACTTAGCTCAATTATGCATGCAGACACACAAGCTCCAACCCGCGCCCAGCTGAAGCCCAGCCCAGTTCAGCCTCATGTACAGCCCTCTCTTCTCTTTCTTACTCTTCCACAGCATTCACTTTGCCTGGGCTTCGCTTCATTTGCTTTGCTGATTTCGAAGTTTTTATATTTTTATGCAATTTTCATTTTAATTTTGTGCGAAATTTGCGACAATTTTTATTTTCATTTTCCTCGTTTCTTCCTCTCTCTCAAGTTGGGCGCACGAGTCAGTTGATTATGGCGCTGTGGGAATTGAGTTTGGGAATTATGATGAGTGAAATACCAGTCTATACTATATACATGTGTGTGTGTGAATGTGAGTTAAGAGGAAGCTCTCACTCGCATGCATATGCAAATCTCGTTAGTTGTCGGTTGTGTTTGCTTGTTGTTGTCGTCGATTTCAATGTTGTTGCTGTTGTTGTTGTTGCTGCTGTTGTTGTTGTTGCTGTTGTTGGTTCGTCGTTAGCGTCTCTCGAATGCAGCCAAACGAGAGAAAAAGGTGCAAATTGAATTTTGTAACTTGGTCCCAAACACTTTTGCACAATGACATATTAATTTCAAATGTAAGTATCAAGTGCTTAGCGCTTGTGCCCGCACTGCCAGCAACACCCTTCTGCACTACACTGAAAGAAATTGCCACAGGGTGACACTTCCTTAAGATACGCACTTCCATAACTAAGTTTTCTTGGTACTGCACACTCTACTGATACATGAAATAGTTATTTATTTCTAAAGTGAATCATCGTTGTCTCTTTGAGGTTAGGTTTATCGTATAGGCTCTTTGAGGTTAGTTTTAGCTTTAACCGACGACCGTTGTTTGTGAAATTATTTCTATATTGTATGTTATATAGGAGGCTAGTATTTCTAATAGTATTGTATAATAATAATCGAAGGTATAATCGTATATATATATATATATATAATATATCTATATATATATATATATATATAATATAATATAATCATAGTTTTTATAGTATATATAATAATAATTTCTATTATATATTATAGATATATTAGTACTAGCGAAAATCTTTTTGTGCATGGTATTTTCGGATATAAAAAAAACATATAATAGTAGATATAGTCGCACAAAGTTCCTTTCAACTATAAAACCATATAAGAGCAATTAGATAAGTATATTACTTAGTATAATATATTCTTACCATTATCTTTTGACTTAAAGGGAAAATTCAATCGATGATATAACTAACTGAAGCATGGCTTAGTTTTCATTCAACAAAGGAAATATATAGAAGGTATATAATGGATGATATAGTCGAAGATTTGGTTAACTCTTTATACATAACGTACAATGTGGCTTGTAGAATTCCCAACTCACTAACCCCTTTTAATTGTGCGAGTAATTTCTCTAAGTGTACCCATTTACAGGCAACCTGAACCCAAGGAACCAAAGTGCTCTTGAGCCGCGTCTACGGCAGCAACTACGGACTCTACGGCAAAACAGAAGCACGGCTCTAGTTACGGCTAACGAGTTGCAGCTAAGTCCGATTACGATTTCGATTCCGGGTGGGAGGATGTGGCATCTCATTCATTATACGACGATTTGCAGTATTATGGCCTCGTTTGGAGTGCGCCTTTGGAGGTTTGGCACTGAAGGGGTTTTCACTCCTGCCGTCTTTGCCCTTCTCCCATTCCCCATCGAGCACTCATCACATTTTTCGAAAATTTGCATTAGGTGAAGTAGTCATCAGTTATCAGCATCAGCAGCAGCAGTGGCAGTGGCAGCGGCATCATCATCTTGCATCTCTCAGTCCCAGTCCACAGTCTAATACACACCCAAACCCAATCGCAATCCCAATCCTCATTCAGGCAACGCAGCAAATTTGAATTTGAATTCAATGGGCGGGCTTGGCAGCTCAACCAACCAGCGATAAGGTTGGCAGCGATGCTATCTGCGAGGGATCGAAGAGGGGGAGGAGGAGGGGTAACTGTAACAACAGTTGGCGGCATTGTTTGCGCGACAAAACTCAAAACTCAACCTCATTTAGTCAAGAAATATGCCAACCGTTCTCGTCTCTCCTGCTCGGCACTTGGCATAATGGAGATAACATGGAGATAAGTGCCGAAGGGGGCTTACAGACAAATTGAGGGAGAGAGCAGGATATATATAGAGAGAGTGATGAGGGGGGGTACGTTGTGAACGCTTCAGTTGCTGTTAGTTTGAACGCAAAATCAGCGACATTATAATCGTCCTCATTAACGTTGCGCGCCCGTCGTCCTTGTCGTTCTGAGCTGCGTTAATATCCTGGAAAAACCTAACCTAACTCGTCAACTCATCAACGTCATTAGCGAAAAGCAGCGCACAGAAAAAATACGCTAAAGGATTCTAAAGGTTCTGCCAGCGGGACTAGAGCGATGAGCTACAAAAAGAGCAGGTGAGTTTTGAGATTGAACAGAAAGTAAGCAAAGAGATGGAGGGAGAGTTAAGATCAGAGACTGATAGAGACACATATTGAAAAGGAATAACCTATTTATTATGTAAATTATTTTAACTTATTACAGAAGGGAAGGAAGAATATATTATATTTAAATTGAAAAGATAAATATAGCAAGAAAAAGAAGTATATACAAATTAAAAAAGAAGAAAAACTAAAAACTTTTAGAGAATTAAAGAAGAAAGAACTAAGATCATGTGATAATAATAATATACTGTTAATATCTAAGAATATAACATTATATATGACTCGTATGACTACATATAAATAAAAGTTGTCATAGATCTAACTAATGCAATAATATATCTAAAACTGAAACAAAACTATTAAAAAAGAAAAGAACATCATAAACAGAATAACATTATGTTAATAACATATGTTAATTAGAAATATAACATATAATATTTTATGGAAGATAAAAAACTTAAAAAGAATTAAGTAACTACATATCGTATATATAAATGTAACATATTGTATATCCAAAGTAGTTATATACTATATAAGAATATTTACCATACTGCCTACCTTAGTTTTTTGTACTGACTGTAAAGCAGCTTCAGAGATCGTTGCAGCCGCATTGAATCAGGCAACGTTGCCAGAGCTTGTTGAGTTTTTCAATTGATAATACACTTGACTGGGTAGCTACACACCCAGGCAGCCCCTCCGCCCCCTACTGCCCCCCTGCTGCAGCAGGCCAAGTACCCAAGAGCAGCAATACTCAACCGAAGCCCATTCAGCCATGCAGACAATTGCACAGACTGTCATTCACTCCCAGTCAGTCACGCAGTCAGTCACGCAGTCAGTCAATCAGCCAGTCGCTTAGTCAGTTTGTCAATTCAGGTACGCAATTTTCTATTGGCAGTCGACTTGTCTCGAGGGCAGTAGAAGAGGGAAGGTGCTCAAAGGATACGCTTACGGATGACTAAAACGAAATGAATAATATTTCTTTTTCTCTCACTCATTTTCTCACTCTCATTCGTATTTTTTATTATTATTATTATTATTTTTTTGTAGCTCTGTTAAGTGCACTTTCATGGGGTTGTGTAAATTATGCAGCTTAATTCTGGCATTATTTGCCCCACCCCACTTGCCCAGTTGCCACTGCAACCCTGCGCTCACCATTTTTGATTCGCTTTGGGTGCCCTGTCTCGATGTTGTTGCCGTTGTTGTTGTTGTTGCTGGTGCTGGTGCTCAAATTTCGCTAATGGCTGCCAGGCAAAGCAAGGCAAGGCAGGCCAGCACAGCCGCAGCCTCCTCATGGCGCGCTCGAGTGCTGCTGTGGGTTGCAAGGGGCTGCGCCCAGGAAGTCATTACGCTGCGCAACTGCAATGATGAATTACATTGACTGTTGTCCTTGTTATCCTGCCTCTGCTGTTGTTGTTGTTGTTCCTGCTGCTGTTGTTGGGCGTCTTGTCAAGAAATTGAATTATTTGAAATTTTGCAATTTTTTACTGCAGCGACAGTTAATGGATTGGGCGAGAGAGAGAGGGAGTGAGAGCGGGGCAGAGAGAGGCAACTCCCTTTTTTACCTATTCTTGTCTCAATTGAACAGCATTTCATTGAGGGAGTTGCACAATGCGCTGAGAATCCTATTTCTTAGTGATTTATACATTAGAATCGGGACAAAAAGTTCACATGTCGTAATCCCAGCTGTGCTTCTCCTACTTTTATTATTATTATTGTATTATATTCTGAAACCGCATGAGCAGGGCAGTCGATCTAGCCATGTCTGTCTGTTGCAACGCAAACTAGCCTCTCAGTTTTAGATCTATCTTGAAGTACCTTGCTGCATGCTGTAACTAATATATATCGTATATCTCTCATACAAACAATCGTTTCATTTATGTTATTTGTCGAGATATTGCAAGCAAATTTATTACACCAAATAATTTTTAAAATATATGTATAATTTGCTTCTAAAATTTCATCAGAATCGCACTTAGTTTACATCCCGGCTACAGTTCTACCGATGGTATCTTGGATAACCTATCTAAAATAGAGAAAATCCAACCAGATTGTCGCAAAACACTTGTGGACGCACAACTTAATTGATTTCGAAACATGTCCCCAGCACACATAGTCACACACACACACAAACATACAGATGCACAACATGTTCATTCGGACAATGGGAACCACTGTATAGAGAGCGAGTCGGTGCTGTGAGCAGCACGAATAATGCACAATTCCAAGTGCAATATCAACAGGCAAATAGTCAACATGCCAAATAGAAATAGAAATTCGTTTAGCTGCAACTTGCAACTTGCAACACATTGGGGCAACGTTCAAGGATGCTGTCAGTGGCAGCAACTGCGTACAATATATTGTTATTATGATTGCACAATAAATATGGCGCAAGCAAGCGACGAACTTGCACCTGAGAGCGACCTGCCAAGCGAAAGGTGAACAGGGAGGGGGGGAGGCGGCTATACGGGGGAAGAGTGGGGGGCAAGGTGAGAGGGCAAGTGCGTAAATCGTAAATCGTTTGTCAGACATCAGACGCGTCAGTTGAAAGTTGATTCGATTTAATAACTTGTGTCAAACACACGACTAACGGCAAATCGCAAGAGGCGTCGTTATACCCTGTAGTAAGGGGGCCCAATGGGGTATATATGTTGTGCGAGTTGAGTATAGTAACCATTAGTATTTTTACAATTACAACTCATATATTGTGTATACCTTTGCTGTGTTACTTGAATGAACAGTTTACAGGGTATCTTCTGGTCGCATACCACACTGAGCTTCGTGCTCACTCGACTGCTGCGCATTGCGGGCCGCATTTAACTTGACTTCGACGACTCGAGTGCTGCCAATATTTGCCATGTTTAGTTGCTGTTGCAACAACTTATTTATGATGAGGCTCTGCAACACGATGTGGCGCTCAGCAACGATACGAGTAGGGGCAGCAAGAGTTAGAGCGAGCAAAGGAAGGGGGGTGGGAGAAGAAGGACGTGGGGCTTGTTGCCATTGTCGAGCAAATAGCTTTAGTTGAAATCTTGTCAAATGCAACTGAAATCCATTCGGAATTCGAGGCGGCAATTGAAAAACTCAAATACATTTCTTTGATGCAAGCATAAACTTGTCTGTTTACTGACCGTTGTCGCACCGTACTGCACAGGACGGAGAGAAGGGGAGAGGGGGAGGAGTGTGAGGTGAGTGTCAGCTGTACAACCTGTTGCAATGGGAAATTGAAAATTGCAAGTCCTTTATTCAATTTGTCGCACTTGTGTTGCACTGCGCCTGGAATTAGGAAATATTTGAGGTTAAGTTTTCGATCAAGAAAGTTGAAAAGAAATGTATTAAATATATGCTTTGGTATATTGTAAGCTGAATAATTTATGTATATATCCTCTAAATTTCACTGCAAACCGACAAAGTATATAAAAGGTATTCAAGCCAACGATATCCTACTTATGAGTAAGAAAGCAATGGATGATAACATATAAGACTTTCTTGTTGGGAACTCGAAAGTATATTTGTAAAAACTTGAGCGTAAGGTATTTTATTCCTATTAGTCATTCCCAAATTATAGCAACTGTGAGAATATTTTATACTTCTTTCTATTTTTATCGATGTTAAAGTAAAGGATTGCATTCTAAATCTAAAACGTAAAGCACCAAGGAAAGAGTACGTCAGTTACTGTATAACTTATATTGGCAATGATAAGTTAAATTATTTCACTAATCATCATACAAAAATTAATTTCGGCCGAATTGCTATAGCAGCTATATTTTTGATTTTTCACATTGACATACGCTATGTAGTTCGTTTGATTGATCATATTTGCCGATAGGTTGGAAGATCAAATTTATTTACGCTTGCAACAAAATATTTTACTCCTTTCTTCTTCTTTTTCGCTGTAGATAAAGATGTAAACTACATCTACCTATTCTTTAGATTGCAATCCAATCGGACAATAAACAAAAAAGGTATTCGTGTCAATGTTATTTAGAATTTGCTGTTGGGAATTATAAGAGCGAATACGCAATGGTTGGTGGGGTGCAGAGTTTGTTCATGTTATTGATTAATTTATATTAAATAATTAAAATTCAAACAACCTCAATAATGTCTGTTACTGCAGCTGAACGTTTGTATGAAGAGGCATATCTACATATAATATAATATACATATATGGCAAGCTTAGCATACCTAAACAGATCCGACCAGGTAGCGCGCGAGTAGATTGTGTGCTTAGCACCCTGTCGGCTCGGTTGTGCTGTTTGGTTCTCATCAACAATGACGATTCGAGCCGATGATAAACCAATAATAACCACGCAGCCCTCATTGAGGCGAGAGCATTATCATGATTGAGATCATGATTATTATTACATATTATTATAATTATGATTATGATGTGAATGTGAATGTGAATGTGAACGGGGATGGGGGAAGATGATGTTGATGATGTCGAGCACCCTCGTTGCCATTGGCCTTGCCGCGGCGTGTCATGCCACTTCAGGGGCAACGTGTCAGAAATACGAATTGCTTGACATGTTTGCTATAGTTCGAGCAATATCCTTGTTGTTGTTGTTGCTATTGCTGTCTGTCTGCCCGTCTAGCTGTCTGTCTGCTGTTTACACTTCATCCTTTTGTGCCTGTCGCGCCTGTCGTCGCTCTGGCGATAAAAGGCCATTGTATCTATGAGATACGCAGTGGCCATTGTATCAGTGAGGCGCTTCTCTATTTGCTGACAGATGTTGCATTTGTTGTTCCACACTCTCATCCACATTTCCATCGCACATTTTTCCGCATAACATAAGCAAATTCGTGGAACTGCCAAAAAACTCAAAAACTGCTTAACAGCTGAATTTGTGGCACACTCAGCCAGGTAGCCAGGCAAGGGGAAAGAGGGCAGGGGGAGAGGAAGAGAAAGAGGAGTTACGGTTTCGCAGTTTGTGCTGCGTAAGCAAAAACTTTGTCATTTCCTATTTGCATGCCAAAGGCGACGGATATCGCCCAAGTAAGTCATCCAGTCAGCTACCTTTAAACGCGCCCCACTACCCTCCCCCGCTCTGGTATGAGTTTACTTGTAAATCTGCTTGAGACAACTTGCAGCAAGTCAGCAAGATTTGTTGCTCTTGTTGTTGTTGTTGGCGCTTTGTGCTCCTGAATTAATTCATTTACGATGTTTTGAAAGTTGAACAAAAATTGCAGTTAAGCAATTTTCCTTTGAGTGAGCCAGTCGAGATATGCGGATCAATACCCCTTGCCGACTGCCCCCTCTGGCACAGCTCCTTTCTGTGCGTGTCACTACTTGAGATTGCTACTACAGCTATGGGTTACTAAAGCCAAAGACTGATGTTATCGATAGGAAACTAACTGTTGATATAAAGCTTTTTATTCATTTATGCATATATCTATCTATCTATATATCTGTCTGTCTTTTGTCTGTTTCTATGTTTCTATGTTTCTATGTTTCTATGTTTCTATGTTTCTATGTTTCTATGTTTCTATGTTTCTATGTTTCTATGTTTCTATGTTTCTATGTTTCTATGTTTCTATGTTTCTATGTTTCTATGTTTCTATGTTTCTATGTTTCTATGTTTCTATGTTTCTATGTTTCTATGTTTTTATGTTTCTATGTTTCTATGTTTCTATGTTTCTATGTTTCTATGTTTCTATGTTTCTATGTTTCTATGTTTCTATGTTTCTATGTTTCTATGTTTCTATGTTTCTATGTTTCTATGTTTCTATGTTTCTATGTTTCTATGTTTCTATGTTTCTATGTTTCTATGTTTCTATGTTTCTATGTTTCTATGTTTCTATGTTTCTATGTTTCTATGTTTCTATGTTTCTATGTTTCTATGTTTCTATGTTTCTATGTTTCTATGTTTCTATGTTTCTATGTTTCTATGTTTCTATGTTTCTATGTTTCTATGTTTCTATGTTTCTATGTTTCTATGTTTCTATGTTTCTATGTTTCTATGTTTCTATGTTTCTATGTTTCTATGTTTCTATGTTTCTATGTTTCTATGTTTCTATGTTTCTATGTTTCTATGTTTCTATGTTTCTATGTTTCTATGTTTCTATGTTTCTATGTTTCTATGTTTCTATGTTTCTATGTTTCTATGTTTCTATGTTTCTATGTTTCTATGTTTCTATGTTTCTATGTTTCTATGTTTCTATGTTTCTATGTTTCTATGTTTCTATGTTTCTATGTTTCTATGTTTCTATGTTTCTATGTTTCTATGTTTCTATGTTTCTATGTTTCTATGTTTCTATGTTTCTATGTTTCTATGTTTCTATGTTTCTATGTTTCTATGTTTCTATGTTTCTATGTTTCTATGTTTCTATGTTTCTATGTTTCTATGTTTCTATGTTTCTATGTTTCTATGTTTCTATGTTTCTATCTTTATATCTTTATATCGAAGCTTCTAAATATGTTATATATTATATTGCTCTATCTGTTATCTATCTACCTATGTATCTGTCTACATCTGTTACTATCTATCATTATATACCAGTAAAGATGTATGCTATATATTAATGGATATTATATGCGTTTAAGTTTTGAGTTATCAACAGACTCTTTTACTGTTAAGTTTCTACAAAGAATCAATAATCAGATTCTGCATATAGTATTGTTAGGGTTTATCAACGATCGTAATAGTTGTAACCGTACGCAATTTTTAAACGATTAAAAAGCATCAGACGCATTCAATTTATTTGATTTTCTTTAGTCCACAACATCTTCTCCACATCTACAAGGCCAATACCGCCCTTACTCTCCCTCTTCTTCCATACCCACACACACTTTTAAGAGAAATCCGCTTGTCCGGCGGCTGCTTGAGTGCAAATAAATCTTGTATCACTTGCCCGAGGCCGCGCAAAGGGGTCGCATGAAAGGCGAAGGGGCTGGGAGGGGGATAACGACGTCAGACGGATTAGAAGCTGGCCGAAATGTCAACACAAAAACAGGACGCGGCAGCCAGTCACAATGGGCGGCAACAATAACAACAACTAAGCAGGGGATAACAAGCGGATGAAGATGTAGAAGGAGAAGGAGTCGAAGAAGTCGAAGCAAAAGAACAACAACAACAACTTGGCACATTGTCAAGTGGACTCCAAAGCTTTTAGCTTAAATACACTTTGGGCCAACTACTTAAACGAACTAACTGAAGACGGCAGCAAAGAAGGTAGGCATCCAGCAAGAGGAGTGAGTGAAGGGAGGGAATGTGGGGAGGAAAGAGGCGTTGCCTTAGCCAGCCTCTGTCCGTGACATATTTGCTGTTTGTTGCTGTGTTGTTGCTGTTTCTTGCCCCTGGTCAAAGTGTAATTGAATTTATCGCTCTGATTGTGCAATGTGTATCGAGAAAATTGCTAAATGCAGCTCAGGAAAAATCAGGAAAATTGCTTGGGCAGTTTCCCACAGCAGCAGACAGTGGCAGACAGACACAGACCCCGCCCACAGTGCCCACAAATTGAAATTAAATCATTTAGCAGATTAAAATAGGCGTATTTGAACATGACGCATACGCAGCGTGTGCCGTTGATATTTCACTTTGCATTGCCAGGCAGGCGCAATGGCCACACACACATGCATATGACGTGCCTATGGCTTTATATGTGTGTGTGTGTGTGGCAACCCTTTCGGCTTAACGCTCTGAAAGCTCTGTTGACACTTGAAAGCTGTCCTTGTTTGCAAACTTTGAGTTTAGCGAGGACTTAAACCAATTGCAGAAAAGAAATCGAGCTGAAATTCGCCAAGTTGCCGCTGCAATTTGCTGTATGCAGCAAAGGCGATCAGTTAGTGACTATCGATAGGTACTTATCGAATCGACAAGGGCGCAGTTAAGGTCATTGTGGTCTTTTTTTGTGATAGGTGCTCTGTTATTACTTCTGTTTTGTACTTTTTATAAAGTTTCTTTTGTAGAAAAACATTACTAGAAAACATTACTTAACATTACTTTACTTAACATTAACTTTAACATTACTTAAAGTATTTTAAAGAACATTTATTCAAACAGATTATGTAACTCTTTTTCAATATGAACTATGTAATTTGCAATTGCAAACGTTTCTTTAATGTAAATAAACTTGTTGCTGACAAAGTAGCTCGCATTGAGTATTAAAACAGAAATTGAAAAGTATTTTCTTTATATTAAGCAACAGATTATCTTCTGATATCTGATATATGCTAATTCATAGGTCTATACTCACATGGCATCGATGTAGATTAAGGTAGCTGCAGTTACTCAATAGTTGGCCAATTAGTCAGTAGACTAAATGCAGCCCGGCTGAGTCTGGGTTAGTCTGGGAACTCTGTTGGGGACTTGACAAAGGCGCATTGAAGTGCAACTGCAGCAGCCACTTCAAAGTGCAAATGGGAGTCATTCATCCATTAAGACAGTCATCCATTTATACATTCATTCGTTTATGCATTCATTCATTCATACACTCATTCATTCGCCGCTAAATGCACTTCAAAGTCAAGAATTGAGCTTAAAAATCTGTTCGAGAGACGCTTGATTACTTATTTAGCATTTTTCCAATTTTCAAACCCAAACCCGTTCGAAAATCCAATTGGAGCAGGGGGAATGGGACGGGGCAAGGGCAGGAGAAGGGGTCACAATTGTCTTGACACTCGCGCCACTTGCCGCGACGCCTTCTCTAATTGCAATCCGCAATTTGTAGGACTCCACGCCCGGATGGGACCAACACACATTGGCTCTACTTGCGATGCCTATTATGCAATCATCGCAATGAATACGATGAATACGAATATGAATATGAATATGAATATTTCTCTGTATATTCCCTTTGCTTCTTGCAAGTCTGTTGTTGTTTGTTCACGCCACTTGCGCATTATTCAAATTTAGCAATTTCGAATACGTGAAAAACAACAGCAACGAGAGAAACAAACAAACAAAAGGCGAGGAGCTCTATTCAAAATATCTGTATGCTATATACGGATAGGGATATATGGATATAAAAGTGGAAATACAGAAGGTGGAAGGTGCAAATGGAAATGGAATGGAACAGTCGCCCGCAAATCCTTTTATGATAATTTCTCAAGAGTGTCGTCCTTTGATCAGGCAAGTGCCTGGCGTGCAGAAAAAACTCATTCAAGCATGAATGTGAATATGATTTTCAACCACACACACGCACACCAACACACACCCAGCACACACACACACACACACACAGTTCGTAAGGATTTAATAATTCGTTAAGCGAAATTAAAATTGCCATAAGGCTGCAAGTCTTACCATGGGCAACGCACTCAAAACTGCAAGCAAAATACTATGGAAATAAAGGAATTCAATTAGAAGAAATAACTGATTGAATTGGAAGAAGATGAAGGACATTATTACATTACATTATCTTAAAGTTAGATGCCTTTCTTGATATTCTCTTACAATATTTCAAAACCTATTTAAAAATGTTTTATTTCTTCAACAGAATTCTTTTCCTGATATGCCACATCGATCAGTCACTCTTTTGCATATATACTATATATACACATATGTTGTATTGCTGTAGAGTGAACAAAATAACTGTAATACAATATATTTTTTATCTTATCTTCTACTCTGTTGCCTTTTTTCCCTTTACTTTCTCTTCATTCATATTTATCATATTTAAATTAAATTAAACTATATCAATTTCAATTAAAGTGCTAGAATAATAAGCACAGTTCATTTCCCACTTTCAACCATTAAAATAGTTGTCAGTCTATTTGCGTATTTACCCCACTGTGCCATGTAGTTGGCACCTGCATTGTACCTACGGTCCGCAGAGCAACTGCAGCAACAGCGGCCATAACGCGTCCCGTTGCGACTAACGCCCTCTCTTCTCACACTCAACACCCTCTTCCTCCCTCTCCTTCCCATCCCCCTCACCCCCTCTCACTTGGGGTGTGCGCCAGTGCAACTCGTTGGCGTTTTTTAGCTCAATTTTCGTTGGCGCGCGCCTCGTTTCGTTGCGTTTCGTTTCGTTTCCAGGGGAAATCATTGCAATTAAAGCGTAATTGTTTTTACGCATTTGTCCAGTGCCTACCCCGCCCCCAACCACACCCCCTTCCACTCAGCATGCTTGCTGCTTAGCTCGGCTCGTGTCTTTTCAAGTGTAGAGCGAGAAAGAAAACGCGATATGAGTGGGCGAGAGAGAGAGAGAGAGATGGAGGAAGGTAGGTGGAACCACCCGCCAGAAATTAATTTACAACATTCATAATGTCTGCGCCGCTGTGTCCTCGCCACGCTCCTTCTTCTGCTTCTTCCTCTGCCTCTTCTTCTTCTTCTTATACATGCGCTTAATTTCCGCGCATTCGGTGGGAGTCGAGCTGAAGGACAACGGGCTGCCTCTGCCTGCCAGGCATCCTGGCGACGCCGACGCCAACGCCGACGAATACGAATTCATTTGCATAATTTTTAATACTCCATTTCGGTGCAGGTGCGTCGGCGTCGCTAACGAGCTTTGTGTGTGTGTGTCGGTGTGTATGAGTGTGTATGTGTGTGCGTGTATATGTGTGTGTGTAGGTGTGTGTGTCCTCATTATTATATTTCACCGCCTCGTCGAGCACATACGCGCTTTGCCTTCTCTCTCCTGCTCCTCATCCTCCTCCTGCTCTTCTGCTTTCTCCTCCACCCGCTGCTGCGCCTCTGCCCCGCCCACTTGTGCACTTTATCCGTTTACATTTTTCAAAATTTTGCTCCCACTTTCCGTGCAACATCTTTTTTTTCCCCATTTTCTTTCTCATTTCTGAATTTTAATGCGAGCAACTTTTAACTCGTTTGCCTCGTCTCATCCAAATTAATGTTAAAATATGTTGATTTCCTTTGAGAGGGCACTGCACAAGGTTCTCGGCATATTTCTAATGAATGCGTGACTATGTTGCCTACCAATTATGTACATTTCGAATGCCCCAAGTCCCCAACTAACGGTATTTTTATGAAATATTTATAAATGTTCTTAGAAATATTTGAAAAATTGCAAATTTCTGTAATTCTATTATATTTGGAATATGTTTATGGCAATAAGATACTGAATTGAATATAATATAGTTCAATTAAGGGTTAATTAATGTATATGATATGATTCCTGAATATATTGTTACTCACCAGGGGCATAGGTACCATGAATAAAGCACATTAAAAATTGAAAAAAAAGTGTTGGTTCTTTAAGCTGCCAGCAAAAGTAGATTAAGATGATTTATTGATTTTTTATCTTATTAAGATATCAATGTTCCATTATAAAATAAATCTATTGTACATATAATAACTTTTATGTTATAATAAATCTAAATATAATATTATCTATCATATCCATTAAAAGAAGACTTTCCCCATCAATAGATAAAGTTTTAAGTCAAGTCTTACAATATTAAATTATATTCCCAAGCTTTCAACATGATTGATATAAAGCATAATTAATATAATGCACATATAGCATACATCATATATATATTTTATATAGTACTAGTTAATCAGTCTACCTGCTGTGGACATAATCCCCTTAATTGTAATTCCCATAATCAATTAGAAACCATTCTGAGAACGTACGAGCTCGACCGTAATTATCTAATCGAAGTAGACAAATTGAAGATCTTATCCAGACAATATTTGAATGCAGCTGAACTGAAGGTGGGCGTGGCTGTGTGGCCGCCCTCTTTCAGTAGTTGTTCGCAGTCACTTGAGAAGCATTTTGGCGGCTCGGTTTGACTCGTTAAAAAAACACAACAAGGTGGAAAATATCAAGTGTGAAAAAAAGGTGGAAAAAATGTGTGGAAAAACTGTTGTAATTGTTTTTACAGCGGCAAGTGCGAGTGTATGTGTATGTGTCAGTCTGTGTGTGTGTGCCTCATAATTGGTTCTGACTGCTAAATGAACCATTTACCAATTAAACGCGATTGCCAGCGAGCAGCCACATGTGCCCGAGGTCTAGGTCTGCTCTGGGTCTAGGTCTGGGTCTGTCTCTGTCTCTGAGTCTGGAACTGGAACTGTTCAGGAGCTCGAAGTACTCGTTAACGGCTTGTTAAGAGAAACGCTTTAGTCACGCTTAAGGCCGCCAAGTCTGGAGCGGGAGTGTTACGAGTGTTTTAGAGCTGGCTGGAAAAAACAACGCCAAAACGGAGGGAAAACCTGCTGGCAACGAAGTGGGAAATGGAAAAAAAAGCAGAAACTGCTGAGCCACGGCCCATGGCACCTGTGCGAACCGAGAGACAAAGAGACACAGAAAAAGAGAGATAGATAGCAGCAGCAGTGCCCAGAGAAGTGTATATATAGTTCGCATATGTAGCGCGTTATCGGGCCATGTCAAGTTGAGGCTGTTCCCGCTTTTCGTAAAAGTGAAAAATCTCAAGTGGCTCGTCGTTTTTCACGGCTGCTGCCAATGAGGATGCGACGACGGCAGCTTGAATGAGTATCTTGCAACTTCCAACATGCTGCATGTTCGCAGGTGGCAAAGGTGATTGCAGATTAACGTTAATCATGCCATTAATTGAGCTATGGGAGTGAGATAATATGGATAACCCAGCTAAGTGGCAATAAACCAGTGAGAAATAGAGAGAGAGAAGGAGAGAGAAATAGGCAAGGGGGAGTGTGAGAAAGATGGAGAGAACAGAGTCAGTTTAGTCAACTCATCGAGTGCTTATTAAGAATTTGTATTGAGTGATGAGAAACTTACCTGAAGAAGGTACTATATATTGTATATGATACATAAAATATACAATAGATTCATTATATGAATTCATTCAAATTATTTACCATTAAATCAAGAAACGAAAGCTACAACTCTGCTTAGCTTATAATCAGATATGGTTTCATAGTATCTTTATTGGCTGAGTAGTATACACAAGTACCTTCGTACCAAATTTGATGTCTTTATCCTTTATTATAACTGAGACCTCAGCGATCATACAGACAAATAGACGTATAAGGCCAAATCGAACCTATATAGTGTCTTCCACGCCTCCCTCTACCTGTGTTCAAAATTTGATGTCTTTAACCTCTATATTAACTGAGATCTTAGCGTTCATACAGACAAACAAATATACAGGATTAAAACAACTCTTAGTGTGTGTTTGCCACGCTGGCCTCTACTTGTGATCCGAACTTGATATCTTTAACCTCTATAATAACTCAGATCTCAGCGTTCATACAGACAAACGACCTAAATCGACTGTTTATGGTATCTGGCACGCCACGCTCTGCATATTACACACATTTGCACAATATAAGTTTAGTTAGATTGCTATACCTACTAAATGTAGCACTACTCAAGAGAACATGAACATGAACATGTCTATGTGAGAGCCTTAGGCGACCTTTCTAGACGACCCTCAAAGGTCATCCAAAGACCTGCACTCTTCCATTTGTCTACACTGAGTCTCTCTTTATAATAAGCTGCAAAAGGATTAGGCTACCAAATTACTTACTCCCAGAGAAGATGCCAATTGTTTTGGCCGAGAGCAATCCGAATAGGCTCAGCTGCCCACAACAAATGTCAATTGCCCACTTCAGGCACAGGAACAGCAACAGGCAAGAGGAGGAATCCCAATGCCACTAGCAATTCCAATCTTATTCTCATCATTGTTTGTGCTGCCTTTCTGTTCTGTTGTTCTTCTTGTGGCTGCCACTTAGTGTTGTCCATTTGCAGGCCGAACTAACCGGGCTGAGCTGTTGCTGTGCTAATCTTGTGCTACCCGAGGATCAAACATATTTATTTACATTTGCCACTTCGACTTGCAACATGCAGCATGCAGAGGGGATTAGCAGGAAAGGGCAGACTGCCAGGCAGGCAGGCAGGCAAATTCTGGGCGTGGCAGGGTTAAAATCATTAGAACACCTTGGTCAGTGTTTGCTCTGCAAATAATATAATTACAAGTAATTGAGGGAACCGCAGAGAAGAAGAGGGAGAAAGGGAAGCAGAAGAAGGAAGAGCATGCGATGAGGTAGCTGCGACGGCGACTGATGATGATCCCATTTAGAGCTGCCTCAGAGAGATGCCGCACAATGGCGCACCGGAATGTCTGTCATCCTTCATCCTTCCTCCTTCCTACTTCGTCTCTCGTCCCTCGTCCTTCGTAGCAGTTCGTTGTCGTGGTTCGTTCACACATTCAGCTGACAAAAGTTGTGTAAATATTTTGACAGAAGAATGCCAAAAATCTTCCTTTTTGCGCATCACATTCTTTTCGCACAGGAAGAGGTGGAGGTGCAGAGGCAGCGAAGGAAAGGAAGAGAGGATCAGTCGCAGCAACGTCATGACTCACAACTGCAGGAAGCAAATACACAGCAACAAATCGGTACTCCTTTTCAAGTAAGTGTGCTCGCTTAACATGAGAAATTCACTACACCATACATATGTACATATAATGAGTTTGCTTCGGTTTTTTAGTCTCATTAAAAGATAAAGTTTTCTATATTTATTTTTATTCCTTTCTATCATATCATAAATGTCAAAGAGAAATTGCAACTGTTCACACTCATCAAAAGTCACTAACTTATATATTATATCTAACGTATTTAATATTTTCTGATATATTATCATATTTCGAAAAATTTACCTATCTATCATATCCATTAAACAACAGTTTATCTTTGTAGGTTCATCTGAAGATAACATATAGAGTTCTCTTTTAAGAAATACTTAATAAACTTTCAGCATACGTGGGTCGTTTGATAAGTCCGTGACTTTTTGAATAAAATATATTTTTTTCGTCAAAGAAGCGTTTTATTTCTCAACATAATCTCCTTTTAGCTCTATACATTTAGTCCAGCGTTTTTCCAATTTTTTTATTCCTTCCAAATAATAGGTTTTCTCAAGGCCCTCAAAATAGTCGTTTGTTTCTGTGATGACCTCTTCATTTGACCCGAATCTCTTACCGCCGAGCCATTTCTTCATGTTTGGAAACAAAAAATAGTCACAGGGGGCTAAATCTGGAGAATATGCTGGATGGGGTAGCAGTTCGTAGCCCAATTTATGAAATTTTGCCATGCTGACTACACACGTGTGCACCCGTGCATTGTCCTGATGGAACAGCACTTTTTTTTTCGCCAAATGCGGTCGTTTCTGCTTCAAATCAATATCGAATCTGTCCAAAAGCTCTGAATAATATTCGCCGGTGATCGTTTTACCCTTTTCAAGGTAATCGATGTGAATGATACCTTGTGCATCCCAAAAAACTGTGGCCATGACCTTGTTGGCCGACAGACCCACCTTGGCCTTCTTTGGTGCACGTTCACCCGGAGAAACCCACTGTCTTGATTGTTCTTTGGTCTCTGGTGTGGTGTGGTGGATCCATGTTTCGTCTACGGTAACGAAACGGCGCAAAAATTCGTTTGGATTGCGGTTGAACATCGCCAAACACTCCTTTGAAATGGTCACACGGTTGCGCTTATGGTCGTGTGTGAGCAATCGCGGCACCCATCGCGCGGAAAGCTTTTTCATGTCCAAATATTCATGTAAAATGTGATGTACCCGTTCAGTTGAGATGCCTACAGCCTCAGCTACCTCACGCACTTTCATTCTCCGATCATCCAATATCATTCCATGGATTTTGTCGACGATTTCTGGCATGACGACCTCTTTTGGGCGACCTGAACGTTCGGCATCACTTGTACTGGTACGACCACAACGGAACTCAGTAAACCATTTCTTAACCATTGAAATTGATGGTGCAGAGTCCCCATAATATTTATCAAGTCTTTCCTTGGTTTCGGTGATGGATTTTTTACGCAAAAAATAATGCTTAATTAGCACACGAAATTCACTTTTTTCCATTTTCGTTAAAATTCACGAGATCGTCTGCTTTCAATGCCTATAAAACGCAAACTAAGAAACGCAGCTTTCTCAAAATTTTACAGTCAGCTGTTAATCGATAACTGCTGACAGGAGCAGTGTTGTATTTAGAGCAGGTGCGCGGCAAATACAAAAAGTCACGGACTTATCAAACGACCCTCGTATATTAAAAATATCGTAAACAAATTGCAAAAGTTCTTTGTAGTTTTCTCTGCTTGGAGCACTATGATATATCATGTTCTATGTATTATATTCCATATTATTATTGTTATATTATTATTGTTATATTATTATTGTTATATTATTATTGTTATATTATTATTGTTATATATGATATGCTCATGTATGGTATCATATTTTATGCCATATATACATATATAATGATATCTTATCAAAGTGTGAAATATTTCCTCTATTGTTTTTAGGCTGATCACCGCGACTCAAGCTTGGTTCTGTTTCACTCTTTCACTTAGCGACAATTGGAGCACATATCTGCATTAATGAAGTGTCCGGAGAGACACACACAGTGGCACACACATACACAGGCACACTCAGACTGCAAGGCATTTGCATGAAAAGACATATAAGCAGCAACTAAAATAGAAATTAAGAGAAATGCAAGGAGAATACAAGAAAACAAAGTGCAGCAGCAGCAGCAGGAAATGAAAAGAAATTGCATATAGTAGGCAGGCGATAGGAGAGTGCACACACACACACACTAACACACACACACACACACACTAACACACACACACACACATAAGTAATATACACATAATGAAAAAGTACTTCATTAAAAATCAACAACGGCAGCTACAACAACAACAACAGCAACACTTGAAGTGTGTGTTGATTTCCATATAAAGCAACTGAGCAAAAAACTGAGGAAATGCTAAGTACACGTAATGCAGAGATGATGGGGCATGGGGCGTGGCAGGCAGAGGTGAAGGCGGGGAAGGGGGAGTGGTCTGTGGGTCGCATAATGCGCCAGAGCAAACACCATTGTTAAGGCTGAGCTCAGGCTGGGGAGCAAAGGCATGTGGAGAAAGGCAGAAGGGGAAAGGGAGAGAGAGCTGCTTGGTTACTGAGCAGAGAAAGGGGGTGAGGGAGGGTGGGAGAAAGAGGGGAGAGAGAATCATACCAGCTTCATTTGCCGCTTTGACTCAGAATTGAAATTAAAAATGTGTAAATGAAAAAATGAATAAATATGCAGAAAGCCGTAGGAAGAGGGAGGTAGGTAGAGAGAGAAAGAGAAAGAGGGAAGAGAGAGCGTCAGCGTGAGCTGCATTGGGGATTGGGGGAAATGTTTGTTTCCTGCAATGCAAATGCGAAACACATAATTGCTACATTTGGTATTAAGCAGTTTATGCCACGCCCCCACTCCCTCTACACCCTGCTTCTGCCCGCCCACCCCAAGCCTGCTCTGTGCTGCCTGTGGAAATTACTTTGGCTGCCGGCAAATGGCAACAATTGAAAATGTGTCTTTGATCTTTCGTTTGGAAATTCATTTCTAGCTTTTTCTTTTGCTCTGCTCGACTCGCTTGTTGTTGCTGTTATTGCTGTTGCAGTTGCTGTTGTTGTTGTTGCCGTTGTTGTTGTTATCTCGCGATTCGCAACAGAATCAGTTGCATAAACAATGCATCGCTTGGGAATATATGAGTTTATTATTGGTCATTATATTGTAAGGGAAATGAAAACGATTTCGAGTTGAAAAAAGAAGATGAGAATGGAGAAGAAAAGGAAATGAAAATGAAGTTGGTTTAATGTGAAATATATGATATCATAATATGTTATATAAAATAAAATAATATACAATATAATGAATAATACAATCTTATCCTTATCTATTCCTAAACCTGAAATTCCAGCAAGTTTTTTAATAATATCTACTGAGTTTAAGAACTTGGCCACGCCCTCTACACGCCCTCTTTGCGCCAGCAACTGCATAATCAGACCATTGCATAATTTAAGGCGCACACGCACTGTAATTATGATTTATGCCTGGCAGAGCCGCAATCGCAGCTTATAATTATGCAGTCTCTCTCTCTGTGTGGGAATTCCTCTTCCTTCTACCCTCCCTCTTCTTTGCTTTTGCAGGCGCCTCTCACTGCAGCAACGGCGTAAAAAACTTGCAAGAAATAATTGAAAATTGCACAATTCTCACAAGTGGGAAACACAGGATGCTCTCCATCTCTTTCTCTCGCTCTCCCACCATTACTCTCTCCCTTTCCTTCTCTCTCTTCATACCCTGTATCCCCACATTTTTTCTAGCTGCAGCTCGGCAACCACCGCAATTAACCAGACACATAACAGAAGCCACACAAACCACTAACTGTCACGCCTTTCACAATAGGCATAGCACACACATGGCATACTCTGTAACAAAGTTAACTTTTCTTAATGAGCTTAAAAATCAAACAACAAAATATCTCTAACTTTTTGTACAATTTTTAATAATTGTATTTTGTTTTTAATCGATAACAAAGTTCCAAACAACGCTAAAAATCGCAAAAAATATCTAAACATTTTTTTAAAAATATTTTTCTTGCTTCAAATCGCTAAAATACCCTAGACAAGTGAAAAAATTTACTTAAAGAAGTCCCAAAAATTGTTGAAAATGTTGAAAACTATTATTTTTTAACAGGGTATTTGCATTTTAAACATTTTCAGTTGTTAAATTATTTTTTTCTTCATATTTTTGCCGCATTTTCGCCAACATTTCTTTTTCATTTTTGTCAAACGACAGAGCCCTGGCCCCAGGGGCAGGACACACACATACAGACATGAGCATGTGTAGGTGGTGTGTATGGGTGCGTGTGTGTGTGTGTCTCGGTGTGGGTGCGATTACTATTATCATGATTATTATGCACAAATTGCAAAATTCCGCGGCAGGCAACCAAGTCACATGTGTGGAAGCATTGTCTGTGTGTGTGTGTGTATGTGTATGTGTGTGAGTGTGCCTGTATATATGTGTGTGTGCTGTGCCTGTGTGCTGCAGCCAACGAGCGGCAGCCACAAATTGCTGCGGTTTTCAGCCTGCATTTTCCCATTGTCTCACAAAATGGCGTGAGGCAGCGCACTCCCACCTCCTCCTCTCCCTCTCAGCCCCCCATCCCCTCAGCATGTGTGGGGGCGTGTCGCTTTGTTCTACTCACTTGTCGTATTTGCATAATTGAAATGAAAACTCACACCCGGCACAGCAGGGCAGCAGGAGTTTGTGTGGGTGTGTGTGGGAGTATGTGTGGGGCTAAATCAGCCTCATCATTATCATTATCATTATCAGCGCAGTGGTGGCAGTGGCAGTGGCAGAGGCAGCTTCATTTGCACCGCAAATCCGCACTGAAGTGGAACGCAGGATGCAGCAGGCTGTGGGCACGAAGAGGGGCTAGGGGAGCAGGAGGGAAGCCGGCGACATTTGACAACGCTGCGCATTGCGAGTAGTTCGCCAAGTGCACTGGACTCCAGCTCCCTCCTGCACTCCCCCCCCTCCTACTCCCTCTGCAATTGCGCTTCTAGTTGCCAGTTTCTCATTTGCACACACAGACACACACAAGCACACACGCTGCACTATAAGCAGAGCAGAAGTAATCCTGCAGCAAGACTGATTTCCAGCATTATCCCCTCAAACTGCAGATCTACTTGGCAAGTAATCTTTGAATCTCTTTATATATAGAATAGGTATATATTAATATATGTCACTTCTTGATTTTTCAGTGATAAGGTTCATAAGCCGTCGGGCCACTTTAGAGATAACCAAAGTAGCTTCAATGAAACTACTCTTAGTCTTTAAACAATGAACCACAAATCCTGAAACCGAATATACTTTTAAACTGAATAATATTATATAGAACCAGAAAGAAAAATTACCTTCTGTAAGTCGAAAGTTGTATATACTTGTAGGTTCTTATGTACTCAAATTGTTTCTATACTAGTTATATATAATGGTACATAATTGATTATATAATTGATTATAATACATTGAAAACGTCTAACCTTGATTGGCACTTCAGTTATTTCGGAAGGTTTTACTGGTCTTCATACAAAAAGACTCATTCTAGTTGATTGTTACTCTGACATCTTATGTTATAGTGTTTAGATTTGTATGCAATCAAAATAAAACCAACAAAAAGATAAAGGTCGGAGATATCTGTGCTAAAATTAGTATAAGCTGATTATAATACGAATTTTAGCAGAGACATCTCCGACCTTACAAAGTACATACATTCTAATGCTGCATCAACAGGGGAGTTGCTCTAGCCATGGCTGTCCGTCTGTCTGTCTGTCCGTCTGTCTGTCTGTCTGTCCGTTTGTCTGTCTGTGCGTCTATAGACATTTGTACTTCACATCTCCTCATTCTTCTACTCCCTTCCCAGCCAACTGCCATTGCAGACACCGATTTGAGTCGCCCCTTTGGCAAATGTGGTGTAAAATCGCAAATTGATTTCTCTGAAAACATCAAAAACAAATCAACAATTTATTCAACTGCATGTTGCATAAACAAAGCAGAACATAAAACGAAGAAGACGAATATAAAAATAAAAATAAAAACAACAAACGAAAAGCGAGAAAACAAAGGTGCGAAGGCAAACTCACATTCTTTGCTTTGATTGTGAAGCGACAAAAATGCGTTGAAAATTAATCAGAAAATTCTGGGGAAAAAAACAGAATTCAAAGAAAAGACCGACAGGTTGCCAGAGGGCGGAAGGGCCACCACGCCCCCTAGTGGGTGGTATTTGCAATTCCAATTGCAATTGCAGTTCTCACTTCCCAATTCTTCTCAGCTTTGACTTCTTCTATGTCATGTGAATTGTCCACATTTGTGCGAATTGTAAACTGCATTTTAAGGCGAGCTAATTGAAAAACGGCGGGAAACAAGCTATTGATAAGCGGCTTATTTAGCCGGATAAACATAAAGATTTCTAGGAGAGAAGCAGGGGATATTGAGAAATGGGAGTTGCCTAAGGAAATACTGCTGGCAGTGAAGTAAAAAGGGAAGAAAAAGGAAGAAAATAAGATGTACTTTTAATTTAGCTGTACAAAAAACTGATAAACAATTTGAAATGAATGATAAAAACTATATATTTAATTAGCTAATATAATAGGGAATTATGCAGATAAAGAAGAAGAAGATAAAGAAGAAGAGGAAGGAGAAGAGAAATGTCTTAAAGAAGTGTGAATTGTATAATGAAATGAACGTGATGATGCAATAAAAGGAAGTTAACTCTGGAAAAAAAATCCCAATTATTAACAACTCTTAATTAGCTCCCGTAACCTCACGTAACTAGACGTAACCATATATTATATAATTAATATTTCATAACGATTTATAAGAATATTTACCTCCAGAACAACTAAATTAATGAATTCTTTAAAAGTCTAAGAAATATGCAAAATTACATCAATTTTACCCAGCTCTGGCAAGAATATTTCATTAAACAGAGCATATTTATTTAAATTAAGTATTATAAACCTTCCTTAGCTGCAGAATAAGTGAATTGAGCAACTGTGAACTGTCTAGTAAAGTGATGATGGTAATAGAATGAAAGATTAATCTTCTTGAAGACTAATATTTGATGAACTGTAAACTGACGAACTTTATACAAAATACATACACTTTCTTCAGACTTCATGAAGTTCCCATGCAATTTAATATATCATTCTAACAATTCTATTAAGTTTACTTAACTTTCTCACATCTCGCAGCCGATTAGTTGCCACTGTAGAGACCTTTTCCGTCTATAAAGTAAATATGTTCGAATGTATTTCCAATTCAGCTCTGCCTGAAGATGCAAATCGAAACTCATCTCATGCTCACGGCCTGCTCGTTATGCTCAAGTTCAATGGCTCATTAGCAGCTGTGCGAACAAAGGCCGAGCTTGGCCAACCCCAAGGCCCCAGTCCAACCCCTAGTGCAGCCCAGCAGTCCAGCAGCAGCCCCTATGCCTCGTCTACCTCGTCTGCCTCGACTGGGCGCAGCTTGAAAGCGACATAATCAAATTTGCGTCATGTCGCACACTTCAAAACTTTTGATTTGAAAATTAACAAATAAAATGCCACAAAAAAATATATTTCAATAAAGAGGGCGAGCAAGTCGGGCAGGGGCAGGGGAGGGGAGGGAGGAAATGAACTCGAGTAATGATGGCAGCCGAGTCGAGTCGCGCGTTGAGTCGCATTGAGTCGCGCCGGAAACGCCTGCAATTTGCCACAATTGAAAGTGGCTGCCGCCGCTGACGGGACGCGCCTCTCTCCTCATGCCGCTCCTCCCCCTGCTGCCCTGCTGTTGCTCTGTTGCCCCCTACCCCCTGACAAGCTGAAGAGCGCAGCGCTGCCATGATGTTTTTTATGGCTGCTTTGCTTTGCGTGCTGCGCCCCTTTTGGTTGGCTGCCGTTGCAACCGCCACCATCGACCCGCCCTCTCTCTCGCTCGCACTCACACACACGCACACACACAGAGAGAGCGAGAGAGAGTGAGTGAGTGTGTGCTTGGCTGACAGCTGTGCCTCATCTAATTGAAGTCATTTCTGCTTTGCATACAACACAAGTCGCGCCCCGCGCTCGACTCCCTGGGCGGGCACAATTTGATTAACCCACACGGCGCTACTTCCATCATCATTAGCGAACCCCTACTCCCTGCCCCCCTCCCCCCCTTCCTCTGCCCCTGCACTGCCCTTGCAACACACTCCTGCTGTTCGCACTTCTCTTGTTACACTTCAATTGTAATTCAAGTGCGAGCAACCATTTTTGTTGCTTTTCATTTTTTGTGCTTATGCTCAACTAATTTTTCACACCCTGCGCCTCTGCTGTGTCCCCTCTCCTCTTCCCCTTTCCTTTCTTCTTCACTTCCTCTCCTCTTCCCCTTGCTGCCTTGACCAACTCATTGTTTTGGCGCTGCTTATTTTCTAATCATCGCAGCCCCCGCCGCCGTTGCTTGCTGAGCAGCAGTTGCAACTGTCCCTGTGTAAATTGGTTGCCTCTTATTGTTAAGCACACACACATAAGAGAGAGGAAAGAGGAGTGAGGTCTGGCCAACCCTCGTCAGCACTCGTCAATCTCAATCTCAAGTGTTCTCAGATGATAAACCATTTTTCTCGACCAATTTAGATAATCCTATTAACATATTTAACGCTAAAGCTGTTGAGGGTTGTTTCTCTATGAAGACTGGTTATCTAACATATACTATGTGTATAAGCTATAAATATATATATATAGGTATATATCTGTATACACCATATATCTATTTACACCATAATAACTGAAAACCAAATGGAAGTTCGTCTTTTAAACTTGTTTCCATTTGAAGTTGCACAAAGGAAAATACAGCTGGGTAATCTTTCCATTCCTACTGTAGGTACCTATTTCCCTAACATATGGAGGTACCCCTATACCTAGCAGACGTAAACCTTAACTACTTAGACCAAGCCCAGGAGTCATCTCTAGCCTTGCTGACCCTATTCTCGTTATCCCTAGTTTAGGTCTGCTCTCCTTCCTCTCTCGGGTATTCTTATCCCAAGTATGCCTCTCCTAAGTAGTCCTATATCTATGTCTTCTCCTAACATTATCTTCATTTCTATCCAGCCTTCACCTTCTCAAACGTATCATTGTCTTCTCATTAGCGTTCTCTCTCTAAAAAAGCACCATCAAAGCTCAAAACTGATAATTGCCAGTTAATTGAAAAGAGAACTATGAAAAGTTTTTAATTAACTTTCAATGCCCAAAAACAACAGTTAGTCGAGACACAAACCAACCACAAAATTAGCTATAAATTGCGCAGTGGCGCCATCTAGCTGCAGTCCCTGCTCCTGCCTTGTAAATTTGCGAATCCCTTAACAAAACAAAAACGTTCGAAATATCATTTGATTAATAGTGTATATATGGTTTATTTTAGAGTATTTAAAATACACCAGATAGGCGCACAGCAAGCAAAAGAGAATGAAACTCTCATAAACATTTTTCAACTTGATCTTTACAAAACATCAATGAATAAGTTTATTAGTTTAAAAATATCTCTGTACAATTCTTAAATTTTAACGAAAGCATGACTATTCTATAATAATAAAGAAAATACCAATTATGTTGACTCTAGCTCGTCAGCTAGCTGAGTTCACTGAGTTTGAGTCATGCTATAAAAGAAAAGTATGACTCACAGAGAGCAACGTGAAATAAACAATATGATACTTAGATGTTCTCTAACTTTCAATACAGTTCCTATTTTTTACAGGGTATTTGCTAGTTTATCAGTTCAGCTTTGGTATACATAAACTATTTATTATATAATTGTTATAGGCTTTAAAAAAAAAACAAAATCAATAAAAAATCATCTGACAGCGGTGGGATTCGAACCCACGCCCTGTTACGGAGTGGTGCTTAAAACCAACGCCTTAGACCGCTCGGCCACACTGTCTTGTGATCTCGGGCTGACAACGAGCAGTACTTGAGCTTGTGCCATAACCTCACACATGCACACACACGCATACATATGTGCGTGAGGTGCTGCGCAAAGTTCTTATCGAGCGAGTTATGCAGAATGAAATTCTAGTTAAATCGATAAATCAAAAATATTTTCTAGTTTCTCCGCCTCAAATTGATTCCCGCAGTTTGGGTTAATCAACTTTAACAACAACAATCGTCTCAACACTTTAACTGTTCACGCAATTTAAGTTTATTTTCTGAAACCAAAGACAAATTAATTTTCTCACGTTGCAAATTTGGCAAAAAGCGATTAAATAATTGAGAAATCAAACTCGATTTAATTGGAAAAAGAGCAACAACAACAATAGCAAATGACCAACATCATATGTGGCTAATACATTAATGTTCTCTCACTGTGTGAGATACCCTGCACATGAAGTATAATGGCTATATGAACTGCCTTCTTAATGGTCCAACTGAATAAGATTTTAAGAAGGATAAAGGCTCAAGTTAGTTAGGAGTATATTGTGTTATATATGTATGTATGAATGTAAATGATATATATATGATAGATTTCAATACTTTACATATTTCTATAGTAATCTAGAAGATTCATAGCAACTCTTGGGCGCAGGAAATACCCTTTTTTCAACGGGTAACAATGCGATAAGAAGCTAATACTTTAATTCACAAGTAGAGTTTATAAATTCCAAGACTTTAATCAATTAAATCGTACAAATACATTATACATAACTATTTAATACACATGCATATCAATCATGAATATGAATGATATGAATAGGGCAGTAGCGAGGGTTCTGTCTTGAAGGTTATTGTCCTTCTAGAGGGACTTTATTGTAATTTCCTTGCTCAACTTTAAATAAATTTCCATATGAATGCTAAAATATCGTCAACAATATCCAGAACTTCCACAATTCCAAGAACTGTATGACAAAGACTGGTGAACGGGATTTCCTTATCAAGATCAAAGAGAGCATTGTTATTCATTCTTAAACCGATTTGCAATAAATCAAGTTACCCCGCTATTGCCCCGTTATAGAGTATATATATAGAGTATTCCCGTTTTTGTATTGCCAGAGTTGCCAATCACTTTGATTATTCAATTATTATTATGCTCTTATCGCCCATTATCATTAAATATTATTATGTTTTATTATTGTAATCATTATGTTTCATTATTGAGCTGCCATTGTGCGGCAATTAAGGTTTCAACTAATCACTAAATAGACAACAACAACAACAACAGCAACAACAGCAACAACAACTGTGTGACAATAATATTATTGTTGTTGTTGTCGCTATTTTGGTGTTTGAAGATCCAAGAGATGCGTTCATTATATGCTCGCATGTCCGACAGCGAAACAACTTAATTACACAACAATGTGACAACAACAAAAACAACAATAGCAACAAGCAGCAGCAGCAGCAACAACAATAACAACAATAACAACAACAACAACAAACAGACACTTTTAACAATGGCATTTTGGCAAGTTTTACAACGGCTCTTGAAGTTTTTGTGTGTGGCTGACAGCTCTTTGGCGTCTTCACTTTGGATACCCTGTAATGGTAGATGAATTGTAGAGGTATGTGCGGCAGGCATACCCTGCTGTTCAAAGTTTCCAGATTTTTTGAGGTTACTACTTAAGTTGCCCTTTATTCTTTCATTACAGGATATTTCTCCCACTTCCCTTACAGGGTATTTTCCTGTGCTTGCTGCCTTACATGATTTCATCAAACTTGACCAAAGACAAAAAAAGTAACTGAACTTTAATTGTTCATAATTAAGTTTGTCTCCATTGTGAATAGTATTCATTGTGAATGCTGAATATGTGTGAATAAGTGTGTGTGAGAGTGCGACTCTACACATAATTGACAGTTTATTTTTGTTTCGTTGGTTAATCCGAACTTGAAACTGAAAACTCGAACTCGAATTCGAACTCAAAGTCGAACTCCTACTGCGATTTATTATGGATTTTGATTTGTCGATGGGCAACTTTCGCACTCGAAGCGAAGGCACTCGAGAAAAGCGATAATTGAATCATCACTCGTTAATTGGGGCACCCTGTATATGGCAGGTAGAGTGTGTGTTGCATGTGTGTGTCTCTGTGTGTGTGTGAGAACCTAAAAACGTCAAAATATTTGCAAACAACAAAGCTGGAGTTGAAGGACAAAGCAGGACACGCAAACGGACACGACTGTAGCCAAATGGGGCCGATCTCTCAGTCCCAGACCTGAAGAAGGAATCTTTATAGCTATGCCAGCACATATCGGGTTACGATCTTCAACGTGATCATCATTATGATCATGATTGTGTTTATGCTTCGCTCATTACAAATGCGTTAGTGGAAATTCAATATTTATTTTGACAGGCTGCGAATCGTCTCTCTCTGTCTCTCTCTTATTGGCATTGTCTGCATTGTAATTGCAAGTTAATTAACAAAGCAAAGTAATCGCTCAATAAAAGCAAATTCGCATTAAAAACGTTCGCAGCATGAATCATTCCACACTCCATATTCCCTAGAAAACGTAGCGGAGCATTCCCATTCCCCCTTCCACTGCCCCCTTCCCATTCCAGTGCTCAAATAATATCAAATTACTCTCAGTGAAATTCTTAAGCTACGCAGTTTTCTATACTCGATCGCGCTCCAACAATAACACAGGCAAGCAGGCTGTCTCGCTTGCACGCACACGCACACTGAGCGCTCTCTGAGAGCGGAAGAGAGCCACGAGAGAGCGCAGCCCCAGACTGCGTGGCCGCCACAGCACGATGAGACAAAGAGACGACAACGAGGCGTCATGAGAGTGGAGCACATAGCAACAACAACAAGAACGACAATACCTATTGTAATTATTTAAGCATTTGCGCGTTCGCACGTGGGTTAGAGCAGGCGACACTGTGTGGGGGCGTGAGAAAAAAAGAGAAACGACAATGCTAAGCGAGGCTCAACGAAACTCAACGAGGTTCAACTAAACGCAACGCGGCTCAACTGTTGCGTGGCCTGAACGATCACAGTAAAATTTCGACAACATTTTAATTAGAGTGATTTGCTTTCCCTTTCCCCCCTAAACAAAAACAAATGTCATAGCAGGCAGCAACAATAAAACAACAACAACAATAAATGCGCGTCGTAGTTTTTACAACTTGTTGTTTTTTTCGGCTATAAATTGGCGTCCTTCATTGAGCGAGCCCGAAAGTTGCCGCTGCCTGCCTGCTTGCTGCCCCCTTGCCCCGCCCCCTAGTAGATCCCACCCCAGTGCAGGCAACTCCAGGCAAACAATACAAAATGGGCACTACACACACTAGCACAAACTCACCAATACACGCGCAACTCAGTGCACGCACACAAGCATAACTGCTGTTGGGACTGGAAGGCATTCCAGTGTAGCTGGAAGCACAGCATGCGTAAGAGCAGTACGACTAGCAGCAGCGCAACAACGAGTGCAGCCTGCTGTGCTGCTCTAACACACGCGCACATGCACACGCACATGCGCCATATTGAGCGAACGTGCTCAGTAGGGGAAATTCTCGCAATGCCCGTTGCCCGACATGTGTGTGAAGAGTGCAGCTAGTGTGTGCTGGTTGTTTAGCTGACGCCGCCCCTGATGCTGGCGTTGATTTACCGTTGCCGGGCAGCGACGTCGACTGCGCAGCAGCAGCAGCCAAAAAATCAGCAGCAGCGCAGCAGCAGCGACAGCAGCAAGCAACGACGACGACGACAACAAAGCGACGGCAACGACAGCAAAAAATTGTCGCCAGGACAAACTGAGGCAACCAAATCCCGTTGCACGTTGCCCGTGCCCGTGGCCCGTGAGCCGTGGCCTGTGTGGCAACACTAGTACCGTTGGATGGGCTGCTGCTGCTTCTGCTGCTCTCCAGAGCTAGAGAGATCCCAACCACCAAAGCTACTGCTGCTGCTGACGACGACGACAACAGCAACGGCAACGGCAACGATGATGACGACGACGACGACGACGACAACGACAAAACTCCTGCTGCACATTAAGTCAGGCAACAGTTTAACGTGGAAATTATTGCGAATTTGTTGTGTGTTTTTGCGACAGGCGGCGACAGGCGCAGGCGACACTGGCGCGACAATAATCACGCGTGCAACGTGCAACGCGCTCTGGCAACTTGCAACAATCACATTTTGTTTAGTGTTAAGTGCAGTTTCTTGTTATTGTTTTGCCGGCCTACTGACAACACCAACACACAGACACACAGTATCAACAACATACACACTCACATACACACATTCACACTCTCTCACACACACACACACGCGCTACTTTGCCGGCATATTAGCCTCGTCGTGGACCAGAAAGAGATAGCGAGAGAACGCGATGAGAGCGCGTGGCCGAAGCAGCTTTGCAAACAGTTTAATTAAAATCAAACACAACAACAGCAGCAGCAACAACAACAGCAGCAGCAACAACAACATTAGCTAATAGCCAAATTAATTTGCATTCAATTATTCACGCCACAATTTGATACAACAGCAGCAACAACAGCAGCAAAAGCAACAGCAACAACAACAGCTATAGCAACAGCAACTATTGTTGTTGTGCTTGCAATCAGTTAGCAATGCCGCAGCGTTCCCCCTTTGCCATACAGGAGTTGCTCGGGCTGGCGGTGGCGGCGGCAGCAACAACAACAACAACAACGACAACAACAACACAGACAGCAGCAGCAGCAGCGACAACAAGTGCCAGGCGAGCAGCAACAGCAACAACAACAATATGCGAGGCACCAACCGATTTGACAACAACAACAACAACAACAACGCCGGCAACTGCAACAACAGCAGCAGCCACAACAACAAATGTGCGTGAAGGGTCAACGCCGCCAAAGGCAACAACAACAACAGCAGCAACGGCAGCACCAAGTGTGCATTACAACAACAACAACAACAGCGCGGCAGATGCAATATTAACAACAACAACGGCAGCAGCAGCAGCAGCAACAGCAACAGCGGCAACTGCGAGCTTGGCGGGCAACATGGCGCAACAACAGCAACAGCAGCAGCAACATCACTTTCGAGATCACCAACAGCAGCAGCAACAGCAACAACAACAACAACTGACTATGGCAGCCGCCTCACGCATGGCATATTTCAATGCACATGCCGCTGTGGCAGCCGCCTTCATGCCACATCAGCTGGCCGCTGCAGTGCATCATCATCATCATCACCAGCAACAGCATCATCATCAGCATCCGCATACGCACTCGCATTCGCATCCGCATCACCATCCACATCATCCGCATGCAGCACATCCGCATTCGCATCCACATTCGCACACACATCCGCATCACACACAGCATACACCGCCGCCGCCACCGCCGCCAATGCCGTCGCACCACCCGCTGTTGCATGCACAGGGTAAGCCAACAATTACCTGCCACACCCCCTACGCCCCCAAAGAGACAGACAGTCAGAGAGACAGCGAGCAGTGGCTCAATTGTCGTTACAGTTACAGCAGCAACAGCAACAGCAGCAGCTCATTGCAATTAGCAATCGGCAACTGGTTTTGTCACCTGCCCCTGAGAGGGAGAGAGAGAGTGAGAGTGGGGGGGGGGAGTGGGAGAGAGCAGACAAAGCGCGACAAGAGCCGCTTAGTTTGCATAAAAAAGAAATTAATCAACGAGCCATCGACGAGCCCATCAGCCCCACAGGCAGACAAACACACACACATATACAGAGAGAGCTGGAGAGCGAGGGAAAGAGAGGGATAGACACACACACAGAGGGCGACAGAGACTCAAGCCTCCGCTTCAGCTTCAGCTTTGGCTTCTCAGCTTCGGCTTTTGAGCCACTTCACTCTCCACCTCCACTCAAGTTGAGCTGCTAATTGCAATGGCAATTGCTTAACACAACTGCACGGCAACTGTGCCTCTGCCACTGCCTCTGTGTAGGAAAGAGAAGCAGCGCGCACTGTGGTGCCAGCATGCTCAAATTGAAAATCAAGATATGCACAGTTACTTTATCATTTTAAAAGCAGTTGAAAATGTGATATAAATACATGATTATACATGTACAATTTCGAGCGGAATAAAAGGAGTGTTCACTAATAATATCAAAATATATTATTATACAGAAATATCAAAAAGTATATTGACTTCTTGAACTTTCTTCATAATCTAAAAAAAGAATAAAGATTTACGGAAATTAATTACAGTGCGGAGATAAAGATATGGAAAATTACTCCTATTATTTTGCCCATACTTGTATATTTGGATATAAAGATATGTATATGTGCATTATTATACATGCATATGCATGTATAATATACATTTATATATGCATTTTTTTATATATTTAATTTTTAAAATTTTTACATTACTTTTCAACAGATTACTTACACAAAAATGACAAAAACCAAAGTTATTTGCCTATTTAAAAAGAAAACTACGTCAAAGTTACTCGTAAACTGTTTATTCTGAAAATATTTGCTTTAAAATTCGTATTAGTTTTTGTATTTATCTGCACAATATGCAATTTTCGCGTATGTAGGTCCATAGTTACAAAAATAGAGACAGAACGAAGAAATGACAGTTATTTTATATTTGAAAATGCAAATAAATACATTGATTATATTTATTATTATTACTTTCTTAAATTGATTAATTAATGAATTGACTATTATCACTATTATTACTTTATTCATTATTATGATTATTATTACTTTTATTGCTATTAGTATTATTAATAATATTATTTTTTATTTTAATTATTAGTTATTATACAAAACTTATTTGTGGTAAACTAAACTAAAAACTAACATAAATTTATCATGTACTTCAAAATATGTGAGAGAATCTAAAATATATAGAGTATTTTAATTTATTTGTTGATTTCTGTATTAGTTTCGTGAATAAAAAAAATGCAATTTGTACAAATAAGTATAGTACAAATAAGTATATAAAATCTTAAATACGTACTCTGCAAATATATCCATAATATTTGCGCAGAACATTTTCAATGATTTTAAAGTATATTTATTTACTATTTTTATTTCTTCCAAATTAAATTCTGTCAATTTACTTGCCAAGTTATTCGTAATAACACAATAAATGGGAAAATGTTAGATGTATATCTCAGTTATTTGATAGTTTTGTCACGTGAATGTGTTTTTCATTTTAACAAAAATACTTTCCATCAGCGTTAATTGTCTGCGTTTGGTATTTAATACCTTTTCAACAATTGAAATCATTGCACATTATTTTTACAAAGCACTGTCAATTGTCTGCATAAAATATATTTTTTATATATTAAGTTATTTGATAACTTTTATAAACATATCATTTACATTTACTATAGGACAAATTTGCACAAATTTACAAAAATAATTTTAGTTTTCTGTACATTTATTTGCAATATTTCTTCATTGTAACATTTGCAAAATTTAAATCGAATTGTGGCAATTGACAGAGTTACACAGCAGATACCTTTGTATATTTATTTGTACAATTTATCTTTAATTAGCTGCAATAAATTGCGAATTCCGTTTGTTTTCAAGCAACTTTGCCTCAGTGTAAAACGCGACTTTGTCTGCGGATCAGCGACAAAAGAAACATTTGCTTGAAGCGTTCGCATGAGGCGTGAAGCGAGCAGTGGCCGCTAAAAGAGAGAGAGAGGAGACAGCTGGGAGGAGAGAGGAGAGCAGAGAGAGAGAGAGCAGTTTCGAAGCAGCAGCTGTAGGTAAGAGTGGGAAAGCGCGAGCTTGAGCTACAGTGCGAAGCAAGTGGCAATATCACCGCAGCAACGCACAACAAGATTGACTGAGTCTCCCACACACACACATACACACACACGAGCAGATAATCTGTCGATTTCGAGTGCCAGCTGTTATAGTTGTTGTTGTTATTGTTATTATTATTTTAATTAGCGTTAAAATGTCATCGTCATCGTCATTGCCTCGCATTCGTTGCTCTTGTTGCTGTTGTTGTTGTTGTTGCTTTAATCCAATCTCGCTCTCTCCACTCTCACAACTCCAGCACTCTCTCGCACTCGCTTCTTCTCGCTCGCACTCATGCTGCGGCTCAATTGGGGATTTCTTTTTGTTCCCCCTTTTGTTAGAAACTTCCGGACGATATTTCAAATTTTTGCATTGTGCTTTCTCTTTCTCTCTCTCTTTTCTTCCTGTGACTTTGACTTCGTTTATTCATTTTACACTTTTGCCTCTGTTTGTGTGTGTGTTTTCATACATATTTATTTATTTATCGCATATTTTGCGCCCCGTTCGCGTAATTTGTTTAATAAATGTGAGAAAGAAAGAACTTTTTGGCGCTGTTTTTGCTGTTGTTGCTGTTGTTGTTGTTGGTAACTGTTATTGTTGGCTCTTTTTATACGCGTCATCTTATTTAATTTTGCATATTGTGGCCACGTTCTGCTTCTGCTTTGGCTTCCCTTCTCACTCAGTTGTTGTTTGTCTCGTTTGGTTTTTTGCGCTCACTGTTTTGTTGATTTTTCCCATTTTCCCCTTTCGTCAATTAAAGTCGCGCCAAGTCAAGTTTGGGGACGTTAAAGCCCCAAACGGATTTCCTGCCACCCAACACAGTCAACAGGGTTTAGTGGCGCCTCCCGTCCTCCCTCCCTTCTCACTCGGTCACGCCCTTCACGCCACAAACGGTCACACTCAGTCAGGCCATTAAGTGCCTTTGATCTTTTACACAATGCGCAGACGGAGAAAAGAAAAAACCAAATCGGAAAATTGGTAGCACATAACACAGGCCATTTATACATGTATGTATGTGTGGGTGTGGGTGTGGGTGTACCTGAGCATGTGCAGACTTGCCCGTTTTTTATTTAATTGACAATTTTCACTTTGCCTTTGTTGTGACAGTCGTTTTGAAGTGTTTGCATACACACACACACACATATACATATACACACACACATACAGAGACATATACACTGACACAGTCAGCAATTTGTTATTGCAAATTGATAGCCAAAACTTTCATGTGCGGCTTTTTCAACTTTGAAGCGCCATTTGACGAACGCAACGAACATGTTCCCCTTGCATATTTTCACAGCTCTCCCTCTCTCTCTATCAGTCTGCCTTTCTCTATATCTATTACCCTTTCTTCCTCCATCTCTCTCTTCTTCTTCCTTTGCTGAAATTAACCATTTCGAAATTGTTCAAAGTAAAAACATTCAAAATATCGACATGTTCTTGGCAGTACAAAAGAATTCAATAATAGAATAATAGAAATATTATAATCTTATGATATAGTATAGAAAAGTAAAGGTCCGATTAGTGAATACTCTTTTTACATAGATTACTGTTACAAAACTATACAAGTGAATCTTTTTTTTTTACTCTATTCCGCATAAAATGAAATTTATAGCTAACATATTATATCTGTGTTTGTATGAACACCTTTAACTTGTTGTATGCACTTTCTTTTACGAATCTTTGAAGTGGAACTCCTTAAGAATCTTATGCATAAGGCACTCCTCTCTAAAATTCTTCACTTTTAATCAGAATACTCCATAAATTTGCCGATTTTCGGAAAAATCAATTGAAAATTGATTGGTTAGTCAAGAATTCCAAAATCTGATAAAGTACACTCAATACGCTCATAATAATACAATCCGCAACGTAAAGAACATTAATTTTCCCAATAGTTCACCATTCTATTTAGAGATAAAAGAGTTAGATGCTGCTCAACTCACGTAAACTGGCTCAAAAACCAATCAAATTTGCAGAAACGAAACTAAACTATCTAGAGTATATGAATGTGTTTGAATGTGCATGAATGTAATCGTGTATTCGAGCTAGAACTGGCATCGATATTCGCTCAGCATTTGTGGCAACAATGTTGCAATCACTTGAGGAACTGCTGCTAATTGCTGCTAATGTCAATAGCTGCGCTCACTCACTCAGTGTGCCCTTTGATATTTGAGACTGTTTGCTAATAGCCTGTGCCCCTGCCCGCCTCCTCTCCACTCCCTCTGCTGCTCTGTCCACTGTTAGAAATATTCTTAATTGTTTGCCGAGTGTGCGTGTGCGGTCTGTAGTTAGACTAGGCACTACACACTACACTATATAGAGGCACCTCTGGCAGACCCTGAGCAGACAAGTTTGCTTTGACTTCGCTTTGATTTTGCGTTGACGTAAATTAAGAAGAAAACAAGCACGAAATAAAGCTATAGTCGAGCGCGTACGACTGTTATATACCTAATACTTAACATTTAAATGTATAATATAATACAATATATAAATGAATTTCGTGCATACTTACAGGCGTTGAAAAATCAGTACGTCCCTGAAATTATATGTTAAATCACTTCTATGTTTATTATCCGTTTTTAAATATATTGGCAGATATCATTAAGAAGGTGTTAACTAGTGTGGTCAGGAAAAATGAAATTGATAGCATTAAATTTACGCTTGATATTCGGTTTTAATCAGTTTACAGAGACGTAAGTAGGCGTGGTCGAATTCCAATACAAACTTTATCTGTACACTTTATTAAGATAACATTGTCAGCAAATTTAATGGTCTTTACTCCTAAAGTCTCTGAGATAAAGGTGTTCATACGAACGAAATTGACTATATTGACTGTATTAATCATGCTGAAAAAGAATATGATTAAGAATGTTTACCTTGTGAGCTCAGAGATACCTTCTTCTGGCTGTTAAATACATTTGCAGCTGGCACAAACTCAGAATACCCTTCAATCCCATGCATAACGGGTATAAAAAGCGTGAAAAACAAAAAAAACGCAATTTACAAAAAATCGTTGCACATTGCGCCCTTTGCTGAGCGTGTGACTGGAACGACACCTCGCTCCTTCCCTACTCTGTTGCCCTTGTCCAGTGAAGTGCTCCAATGCCCTCCCGCTGGCGCTTGCCTTGCCCCGTTGCCACATGCCTCATGCCACATGCCACTTGCCACTTGTGTGCATTGTCTGAGGTGTGAACATTTTTATGACGACGTCGCAGCAACACGAGTGCAATTGTTGTTGTTGCTACGGCTGCACTTTAGCAGCGACCTCGCCCTGCCACCGCCCCCCGCCCTGCCCCCTCTCTCACTTTCCCTACCCCCGCGTGTCGCGAAATTTCGCTTTGATTTTTGTGAATTTTTTTTTGCATTTTTTGTGCAAATTTAAAAGTCAATTAAAGCAACTTGACAAACGAATCTGAGTGGCACTCAAGGGGTTAATTTACTGTGCCACTGTGTGAGTGTATGTGTGTATGTGCGACTGTGTGTGTGACGCCCAAAAAGTTGAGTCAGTTTGGCATTAAACAGAATTAGGCGCAATTAACTTAATAAACGTATTCACAGAATTCACGATAATAATAATCATTTTTATTATAATTATAATTGTAATAGTGTATGTGTGTGGGTGCCAGTGTGTATATATATATAGCATATAATCATATGCCAGATTTTCTGCAGCGTCATATGGCAATCAGCGGGGCAATCGTGCACGAAAGCAAAGCTCACAGATACAGATACAAACAGAGACAGAGATACAAGTACAGAGAGGCAGATACAGATACAAATAGAGATACAGATACAGATACATGGCAGATACAGATACGTCTGCAAAGCTGTGCGCTAATTTTATAGCGCAAATAAACACGATTTGGCACTTGAGCCGCTTTGTGGGTCTCTTCAGAGACTCAGACTCGTCTCGTCTCCGGTCTCGTCTCAATTTGATTCGAATCGAAACGAATCCATTCGGATTTTGAACTCATGCTGTTGTTGTTGTTGTTGTTTTGTTATTGTTACTTTGTTTTGTTTACTTTTGTCTATTTTTAGTTGCTTTCACTGCTAATTATGCGCTCCATATTCATTCATGTTTATATTCATATTCGTATTCATATTTGTATTCATCTCTCCAGCTCCAAATGAGCACTTCAAGTGGCCACTTGGCAATTTGACCAGTTGCAGAGCTGTTCATTTCTATCATTTACTGCGCATGCAAAGAATGAGTGTGTATGTGAGTGTGAGTGTATTCACTTGCTTGCACATATTGATTAGATTCACTGACTTAGTTGCATTCAAATGTGCATTCTCATTTAATATTCAATTGATCAATTTAAACGTTCTAATGCATTGCTTGACCCAAGCAAATGTATTCATCACACTCACAAATGTATTCACATTGCAATTATTGCATATTTAATATGATATTTATTATATACTATTCACAGTTATATTTAGATTTGGTGAATACAAGCACATCACAATCACAAGGTATTCTATACGTTTAACTTGATATTCACTTGGTACTCACTTTGTATTCATTGCAAAAATCGTAGAAGAAATTTGTTGAAATCGTCATGAGTCATGGCGATTGTTCAGCGTGTTTCTTGAATGAGTATTGAGTGAATGCACTCAAGTGGAGTTTGTATTCATACTCGCTGTTGTAGTAGTTCATACTCGTACTCAAACCCCCTTTCCACTACTGGCTGCCATTCACTTGTCTGCTCGTTGTTTGTGGACACTGAAGCGGCTACTTTGCATGACCTGCGGCTCTTTTGGGGATCCGCGTGAGCTCACGATGCTCTGGGGAGGGCAGCCCTGTGTGTGGCCCTGCGTGCCTATGTGTATGTGTGTATGTGTGTGATTAGAAATGTGTTGCAAGTTTTTGCCATTAAGCGAGTGAAGCCCCTAGACGAGTCGCACTGAAACGAGTCAAGCCGAAACGAGTCGAGGCGAGTCGAAGTGAGTCGAGGCAAAGCGAGTCGATTCGAGTTGAGTTGAGACCCATATCAGCTATTGTTTAGCCTTAATCAGTTTATAAATACTTCGTCACTTGCATTTCAATGCGCATTGTTGTTGCTGTTGTTATTGTTGTTCTTGTTCTACGTCTTCTTATTCAGCTTCAGCTGTTACTCACAATTCTTTACAAACAAATATTCGCGCAATATCAAATTTCACAGTTTTCAAAATTCCTGGTAAGCGGCAACGGCAGCAGCGGTTACTGATTGCCGTTGACATGCCCCAGCAGCTCCGGGAACTGAACCAACTCAGAGGGGAAACCAAGCTTCGCGGGGGTGTGCGAAGGAGGGGGGATGGAGGGCGAGAAGGGGGAAGAGAAACGACAGCTAATAAATGTAGTTGCCAGTAATGACGTGTATGTAGAGAAGGCCTCTCTGCTGCTGGTAGTTAACGGTAGGGAAGTAGGGAGGGAGTTGATGTGTGAGTACACTGGCAAATATTATACAAATTAATAATACATATATTAACTTAAACAATTATTAATTTATTGTTTTGTGTAATTAAATTTTTTTATACAATTTTTATAATTTAATTTTAATTTAATTTCAATATAATACATATTTATAAATTTATTTCAATATAATTAGTATTTATTTTAAATTTTTTTTCTTTTTATCTTTTTATTTTCTTTCATGCCTTTCTATTTATTTTACTTCAATTCATATTTATTATTTTATGTTATGCTTTTTTTTATTTGTTTTAATAATTTTAAGATATTATTTGTTACTTTCATATATATTTTGTTTATTGAGTTTTTTTTTTACATTTTTCTTATAATTTTAATTTGCTTTTTTTTAATTTTTAAGGAACTATTTAGTTATTTCCTTTTTTCTGTTTTGTTTATTTATCTCATTATTCTTTTTTCAATTTATCAATTGGTTTATCTTGTATTTGTTCAATCTACTTCTATTTATATCTATTTATAATATTTTGTTCAGTGTATTCTCTTTTATAATCACTCTTTCTCACTCGTTTTCCCTTTTTCGCTCCCTCTCTAACTCATTGCTGTCGTCACTTTATACGAAATGCGTCAGCACAACAATTGTAGGAACTCCCCGCGCCCCACCCTTCACAGCCCGCTGGCCTACGGTCCCTCTGCCCCTTTTTTTGCAACCCCTTTTGCGGCATGCGGGGCAAGCAAACAAAGCAATGTGTGGCAGCCAAAGCGACCGCAAAGCGAACGCCTTGAAACAATGAAACATCGAGCCGAAATTAGCGCGGTTGTCTGTCAAATTTGATTTTGCTTTGATATGTCGGAGACCTCGAGACCCCTAAAGCCCCGAGTAGTCTCCCCCTACCTACTCTGCCCTCCCTGTACCCCCACTACATGCAACTCCTTCTCGATGGTGGCGACTCTGAGCTTCTGCGTGACACTCGATTTGCATTTCTCGCGCTTCGCTTTCCTCTACACGCGCTGCATAATGCAGAGCTCTGTGGCTGAGTTGAGGGTAGGAAAGGAGGGGCGAGGGGAATGGGGCATGGGGTTAGAGTACGATAGCTTTAAGCAAGCTAATAAATGCGGCGAATGATGGACAGACATAGCATGCATATGTATATAGAATATCTCGTATATATTTACCCCTAATGTGAGGCTGCTGGGGAGTCAGTCTGTGCATGTGTGTGTGTGTATGTGAAGCACTGTAAGGCCCCACTTGAGCTTGCTGGTTGGAAATGAGTCGATAAGTATGCATGATAATTATGCAAAATGTAATTAAATATTTATGGATATCGATAATAATCGATAATAATTGTAAATCATGTTTTTCTTTATGCTAATGTTTAACGTTGTTATCGAAATGAACCACAAATCCATCGATTAATTATCGATAAACTAAATAAATCGATTACATATCGATATACTCATAAGCCATAGAAACATTTGTAGGCCAATTGTTAAGCTCTCTTTATCCTTTAATCCATTCAATTTATCGATACACAAACTAAAGTGAAGCTATCGATATACTCTATGATATATATCGATTAACATAATATAAATAAACCATCTCCTTCTTTTGCAGGATTTACGCAGCTGAAGAACTTTGCCAGCACCGGAGCTTGTCTACCAGGTAAGCCAAAGGACACTCCAGGGGTAGTTAATTAATTGCACGCCTAAAGGTAGGCAATATTCGGACTCGAATGCAATCCTGGCAAGCTTATTCAAAGTGCAAACCACACAAGAACAGGCGCACCAACATGTGTGACCAACAGAGGGCAGCACCAGCGTTCCTCCCTACCTCTCTGCCTCTCTCTGTGTCCCTCTCACTCTCTCTCTCTCTGCCTCTCTCTGTCTCTCTCCCTCACGCTAATTAATGGGCATTCCTGCGCTTCATTTGGATTTGGTCGAACCAACAAAGGTCTTTGCCAAGGCACATAAATTTCCCAAATTGCTAATAAAATAAACAATTTAGCTTAAAACAAGCAACACCAAAAACCAAGTGAGAAAATCAACACACACATATGTGTGTGTGCGAGTGTGTGGGGAGCCAAAAGTCAACTAATGAAATTTTCATTTTCATTTTGTCGGATTCGCAACGGGCAATAAATATTTTCAACATACGCTTTTATACGCAATTTACACGCGCATACATCTCCAGGCTCACATCCTCACATCCTTGACGAGGACATGTGTCAGACATTCAACGTGTGTGCGTGTTTGCGTGTGTGTGTACTTTAACCCTTTTCGACATGCCGAAAAAAAAACAAAAGCGAAAGAAATGCGAGACACACACACATAAACTTGTCTAATAAGAAGCACATGTGAAATCCAATTGGATTGCAGGGTTGCACACGGGAAAGGGTCGTTGCAGTTAGTTGCTAAATAAATTGAATTGTCAGCAGCGTAGCAAGTCGACAAATTGAGATTATTTTCTATATAATAATATAGAACATATGCAGCTAATAACCGTATACTTCGCTGCACAGGAGAGATCTCCCTTTTCTCCGAATTATATGCCGACTCTTCTATCTATGCTGAAGATAGGCCCAAGCTGTCGATAGTTTACCGGTTTTAGATTTTGAGACATGTTCATGTTCATATAGAAATCATCCATTATATTCAAAAAGTTCTACATATCTCATTTTATAAAGCTTATCCATTTTCATTCAAGTTGAAAATTGAGTTTTCTAATCAACTTTAGTTTTACTTTTATTCCTTTTCAAGAAGCTGTTGTTGTCACTGTTGTTGTTGTTAGTGTTGTTCCTGTTGTTGTTGTTATTGTTGTTGTTGTTGACTACTTAATTGCCTTTTTGTTGTAGAGCTCTCGCACTTGGCTCCTCCTCTAATCTCTAATCTCTGAGGGAACACGAACTGGGCCACTTGGCAGCGCATTCTTGGCTTGTTTCCACTGTCCTCTGCTCAGTCTCTCTCTCTCTTCCTCCTTCCTCTCTCTGCTTCTCTGTCTCTAGCCGCTTCTCTCTTACTCTCTTTCTATCTCTATACAGTATTCTCTGTTTTTATGAGGCATGAAGTGCGCTGCTTAAGTATTTTAGTAGCAGCCACTCGACACTTGCATTCTTCACTTGCAGCGCCCAGCAACAGCAACAACTGCAACAACAACAGCAATAGCAACAACAACAACAATAGCAGCAACAACAATAATGAAAAGAAGCCACTTTTGAGCCATTTGCGAGCGGATAGCAAGAGAAGCTCCACACAAAGGCGACAAGTGGGGCAATTTCCCTTGTCGACTCGGCTCGACTCGCGCAATCCACCAACCAGACCCAGGCCCAGGCCCAGACCGAGTACCCTATACCCATTCTCCGGTACCCACTAACCCTTACCAGGCCTGCAGCTTTTCTTCTGTTTTTTTTTCCTTCTCCCATTGCATTTCTTTGCTTCATCTCCGTTTGCTCCTTCTCCATTCCTTTCCCCCCTTGGCCGTTGTCTTGTCGCTCTTGTCTGCCTGATGATGCACTTGTCCTGGCTAAGATTTTAATTGGCATTTTTTCTCATTTTGCTGCCGCTGCCACAGCCGCCTTCGGCCGCCCTTAACCCTTGCTTGTCCCTGTCCCTTTTCTTTTCCCTTTCCCCTCCCCTGCTCCTGCCCGTTGAAAGCGTGTCTAAGTTTTATTTGCTGGCCATGGCGAATGCTTTGCTCCCGCTTCTTTCTCTGCTTCTGCTTCGGGGCTGCTTAATTGAAACAAACACACCCAACACACGTTCACACATACACACACACCTCAGCACACATGTGGAACCAATCGCATTACACCTCGCACCAGTTGAGTGAATCCTTCAATTGTTTTTATGATTCGCACGGGGCAGCAATGTGAGTGGGAATTGTGTCTGCATCTGTCTGTCAACCTGTAGACGGGGTTTGTGCTGCTTATAAAAAGCATAAAGGGTAGAAAAGTATAATAGCATTTCTGCCCATTTCTGTCAGTATGAACATCTATATCTTAGTGTATGTATGAGCTGGGGCTACCAAATTTGTTGGCACTATGTCTTATTATTGCACTCAGAGAAAGTGTATTTTAGATTTCGACCACGCCTTTTTACGCCCCCGGAAATCTAATAAAGAAACTGCAAATGGACCAACTATTAACAGCAAAAATTATTTCTTATTAAAATGCAATATGGTAATCAAGCGTTAGATTAGGTGATTAGGTTATATTAGATTGGATTAAGTTAGGTTACTTTAGGTGAGCTTAGGTTATGTAGGATTATGTAGGTTAGGTTAGGTTAGTTTAGGTTAGTTTCGTTTAGGTTAAACTTAACTAGGTTAGGTTAGGTAATGTTAGATTTGATTAGTTTAGGTTTGGTAGGATTGGGTTGGGTTAGGTTAGTTTAGGTTCTTTAGTCGGCAAACGACTGTTGCCTTTATTTACATTATTTTTTAATTTGGTTTAAGTTTTGCCTTGATATGAATAGGTTAGTATTAATGATTGAAAGAAGAGCAATACTCAAATTTCGATGCACTCAATCGATTCATCGTGATTCGGACCACCTGATGACATGCAATGAATAACAGGCAAATGAATCGATTGCAGTCGCAGCTTATTTATGTCTGCTCTCCAGATGAGGTGTCAGCAATCAGCCAGCTACCTTCTCCACTTCCCCAACTCCCTCCCCTCCTCTCTCTTTCTCTCTCTCTCTCTCTCTGCCTGTCGCTTACCTAGTCCGGATGTTTGGGTGTTTCGTTTGCCGTGGCTGCTCACCGCATCCGTGTTATTTCCTGCACTCGTTACCGCTGCAAGATTTCACTAAACCGAAACCTGAAGCCACTCGGCAATGCACACAGTACACCACAACACACACACACACACATACACACACATGGCAACTACACTCACCTGACGAGTTGTAAAAAGTGAAAGAGCAAAAAGTTTAGTGCAAAAATTGCGCCCTCGTTGCATTTGTTGTTGGTGTAAAACGCTTTGCACTTAAAGTTCGTTGGGTTCGCTGAGTCGGTGAAGCGGAAAGGTGCTTTGAAACAATTGCTAGCCAGCAAGTAAGAAAGAGGGGGAAGGGGAGAGAGGGAAAGGTAGGGAGAGCAACAAGGAGGGGCCAGCGGCAATCACGTTAACCAACTTTGACACAAAGCTCAGGCTAAAACGGTCCACAGACCGAACAGCAAGAGACAGAAAAAGAAGGGGAGAGAAGAAGAGACAGAGAGCGAGGGGGAGTGACAAGGAGAGAGCAAGTCTGAACTGGCTGTAACAATGGCCGACAACGACAACGACGAGAACGTGGTGAAGAAGACAAAGTCACACGGCAAGCAAGGAATCTAATTAACAATTTTCCATTGAGTGCGCAAATTACGACGAACACCCAAGCAGCGATGTGGCAGCAACACCAGCAGCAGCAGCAGCAGCGGAGGAATGGGAGGGGGGTATGGTGGGGCAGAGGCATCGTGTCGAGGGTGCTGGGAGCCATTGCTCCTGCTGGAGCTGGGCACTCTGTGCGGCGGCAATTAGTGAGAAGGCACTCAGTACGACTGACGTCAGACTACAAATTCGATTCGTAGAAAGACAGAAAGAAATTAGGGGGTCTGAAGAGGAGGAAAACGAGAGAAAGACGCACGAAAACCTGAAAGCAAGAAGGCATAGGAAAGAGAGAGAAGACTGCGTGCGCCAGGGCGAGTGCTGACGCCTTAGACTCTTGGGTTTGGTTTTAGTAATATTTCGTAAAAGGAAGAACGGAATTTGTTTTCGTTGAATGAACTCAAAAATGCGGAATTTATTTGGCTTTATTTTAATATGAATTTTTTACAGCTCATAAAAACTATTATTCATTAATCACGCTATGACTTTCTTTAGTAACTATTAATTGGTTTATAATTAACTGAAATAATATATATATCAAATATAACGTAAATGTATATTAAATATATCAAAATTTATATTCAATATTTCTCAAACATATCTTCATTATATCTTAAACACATTTTTAATACATATCAAATATATCGTAAATATATTTCAAATATATGTATATTCAATATATCTCAAATTTATCTTAAATATATCATAAACATATATTAAATATATCGTAAATATATATTGAACATAACTCGAATATATCTCAAATATATCTCAAATATATCACAAATATATCTCAAGTATTGCATTAAATCGATTTCATAATCTAATTTATTTTCTCGTCCATCCACTCTGATGATCATTTTAAATCTCTTACACTATAAAATTATTTAATAATGATTAGATCATCTTCCTCTTTCTTCATTCTTTTTCTTATGATAAGAATGAGTAATGTGTGTACATAACTGTATAACTTAAGGTTTCTTGGTTTAATTTAAACATAATTTAGCACAAACGTTGTTCGTTTCCTTTTCACTCCCTCCCTCTTCCCCTCTCCCTCTCCCTCTCCCTTAACCCTTTTTGGCCTCTTTGGAATTTTTGTTTTTTGATTTCTCAAGCAAATAATTCAATTTAATTTCTAATTAGTACAAAAAAGCTGACGAAAAGACGCGCACACAGTGCAGTAGACGCAGAAAGAGCAAGACAGAGATGGAACGAGAAAGAGAGACAGAGAGAGAGAGAGAGCAGCCACACACAGACGCATTCACACACACACACACTTGCACAAAAACGCAGCCACTTTGACGCTAATGCAAATTGCAATGCCCCCGCCTTCAAGTACCCCTTACCCCCTGCTTCCCCCTTCCCACCCGTTTGTCGTCCCGCCCCCGCAACGACGTGTATGTGGGCGACTGCGCGCTGTCGTCGTAGCCAACAACTCAGCCACTTTATTAGCGTATTTTGCCATGCAACTGTTTATGCGGCGCATACGCACGAGAGAGGGAGGAGGAGAGAGAGGGGCAGAGGGAAAGAGAGTGGGAGAGAGAGAGAGGAAGAAAGAGAGGCGCAGACACATGTGAGCCACGAATTAGTCATTTTGTTGGTTACTTGATGCATGTCTCTTCCACACCCTACCACGCCCAGCTGCCCCCCACATCCTGACCCCACACACAGCACTGACAATAAACGCACACACACACACACATCACTCAGAGACTGTGGGCTAACACAAAAATGGCGCCCGAGCTGGGCGAGAACATGTTGGGCGCCCGAGCCAGCGACAACGTTGGGCGACATTTTTTATGCGCTTTTGAGCAAATTAGATTTCCTAATTAAATTTTCTAGTGAAATGCGCATAAATTTCATAAAATTCACTTGGCAGCGCTTGCAGCTGGGCGTGCAAGTAGCACAATCCGCCTCCCTTACTTCCCTCTACACACATAATACTCTCTTCCTCTCTCTGGCTGTCGCCTTTCATTTGCTGCAACATTTTTAGCTGTGGAATTTTCGTGTCGACGTCGTCTGCTTAAAGTAATTAACTAAGAAAATTTTAATTGCTAATATGTTGTGATGCATGTGCGTGTGTTTGTGCCAGTGGCAGTGTGTTGGTGTGTGTGCGTGCGGGTGTGAAAGCGTCTGCATGTTGGCATGTTGTGTGCGCTGACTTTCATGTTGGGCAAAACTTTCAATAATAAAGCTGCGTTGCGTGTGTCCTTTGTGTGTGCGAGGGAGAGAGACGGAGGCAGAGAGAGAGAGAGAAGGAGAGCATGTGTGTGTGTGCCGCTGGTGTGCGTGAGCTCATTAAAAGTGCGCTGCGCTGCGCTCAGCTGTGGCAAAGTGTGAAATATACAAAGCTAAAATTTATGTTGCCTACTTTTGTGCGCGCGGAGAATTAACTAATTTCGCACATTTGCTCATCAGGCTTAATTGTATAATTAGATTTGTACAGCACTGGAGCACAGTGTTGATTAGCGTCGACTGTACAGGCAAACTACACTACGCACTAGTCTAGTCTGGCAAGGCAGGCAAGGGAAGGCGTCTCCAGTCGAGTTGAAAGAGAGTCTTTTATTTGAGATTAAAGTAGAGCATGATCTTGGACTGATCTCGTCTGCTGCTCTGCAGAGTGTGCTACCTTTTACAATCCTAATCAACTAGTTGCAATAGTTCCTTAAATTCCAGCAACTGTTTCTGCTCGTTTAATTCCTCTTAAGTTGATTAAGTTGCATCTCTGCACGGGGCACATTCAATTCCATTGAATTTCGGATCGGTAAATTAAACGTATGTTCAAGCACACGCACACACACACACACATAGCTCTCTCTGCGCATAATATTGATATCATATGCCTCATTACTGGCGCAGGTATTGGAAAATTGCCTTTGCCGCATTTCTGCGTGTAATTCAAAACGTCGAAAATCGCATTCATTACACGAGGCGCACATTTCCACTTCACTTGGCTGCATTTTTCACGCATATTTTGTGAAAAATACACACAAGTTAGCAACGACTTAGTCCGCTCACGACCACCCCCCCCTTCCTTATTCCCTTTTCAACAACAAAAGGTTGAGAAGGATCTCCGTCAGCGCTTCACTTGAACAACTCGACAGCGACAGCGACAACAAAAACAACTGAGAAAAACAGAGAGAAAAATCTGCTTCTACTTAATTTTTCATATCGAATTTCAATGCGAATTGGTTGAAGTTGTTTTTCCTGCTGTTGTTGTTGCTGTACTTTCCCAAAAAAAAAAAAAACTGTGACGACCCCCGCTAGCCTGTCTCTGGGTTGCTTTGCCGTTTGTTTTCCGGGTGCTTCAGTCGTCGATTCGCCATTGAAAGGCATCTTCAATTTGCCGTCTTCAATCGCTGAATCAGCCAAGTGGCGATTTGCCAGCGTTGATCAGCGCCTTTACAAGATCCTCCTCACACTCTTCAGTCTCGAGTGCGAAGAAGAGAAAAAGAGATGCCTGTCAACGATTATCTCATCCTCAGCCTCAACTCATCTTCATCTCCATCTCATCAGCAGCTCCAAGTGCAACTTGGCTGCCGCTTTCACTTTCCCCCGGGTTGAGTTTTTTGTTTTCTTCGAACAGGTCAAGACAATGTCAAGTGGAGTTTTCCTTGAAAGAATATGCCAAAGGAAGTGAGAAACTAGATACAATTATTAAATATTTAAAATAACAGACTACCCCAGTGGCTCAAGAAAGAAAAACAAAAGACACTAAGCAGACAGCGACGAGAGACAAGAAAAACACAAGGGAACCACTTAAAGTCGCGCTTCAGCGCCGCCTACAACTTGTCATGTGCTTCGCTTGCTTCTTTTCTAGGTATTGGGTTTGGGGTTACGTGGCGAGTGGGAAGAGGGCCGCTGTGTAGGTCATGGGAATGCGCTGTGAACTAATTTCGACAAGGAAGTGACAAGAAAGAGAAAGAGAAAGAGAGAGAGAGAGAAGAACAAAACTCTTGGTTGACAGAGTTGATTGAAAGTGCAATTGAATTGAAGTTGAACAGAATTACGTATTGGTTGAATCACAGTTATACCCTACTAAATTAGGCAGAAAAGGGTGTACTGACTGTACATATGTAATCCACAGCTGTAGTATACAGTGCTGGCTTGCATTTTTGTGTCTGTATGAGCACGTATAACTCAGTTATTAGCAAAGCTATAGACAACAAATTTGATATGTAGGTTTATATATACCATAGGCAGATAACATGAACTCAAATTATTGTGTGCCACGCCCACAGCCTCTACAAATCACTAGCTTAACCTTAATCAACGTTTTACATAGTAAGTAACTTGTTAACTATTGTAGGCAAGTCAGATTATAATATAAGAATGGTTTATTTAACAAGAACTAAACATTTTTTTACCCTCTTTTCCTGTCCTTGTCCTCTGCAGGTTCTCTGGCTGCCAAAGACTTTGGCATGGATGGACTGAACGGCTTTGGTGTTGGTGTTGGGGTTGGCGCAGGTGTTGGCCTCGGTGTAGGGCCGAATGGCAAGAAGAAGAAGAAGAAGCGACGACACAGCCGTACCATATTCACCAGCTATCAGCTGGAGAAGCTCGAAGAGGCCTTCAAGGAGGCCCATTATCCCGATGTCTATGCCCGCGAGATGTTGTCCCTGAAGACGGAATTGCCTGAGGATCGCATACAGGTGAGTGCTGAAAGGAATGAGTATGAGTCATGAATGCGGCATGTGAATGGCATGAGGATAGGTAATTTGATACGCTCATTGTTTGCCATCTCAGACTGAGATAGCACGACAAAGACGGAGACGGAGAGACAAAGAGATAGAGACAGACAGAGCTTAATGAATTAACAAACTAATTACATCCGCTGTGCAGGTTGTGAAGGTGTTGCCTGTTGGCAAAACAGCCCAACAACAGGCAGCAAATGAATAGGGAAGACAAGAAGAAGAAGAAGAAGAACAAGAAGAAGGCACAAGGAATTTGCATTTCCGCTTTGTCTCGCTGTCTTTGTTTGGATTGCACAGCGATGATTTTTCACACCTTCATTGTGTGAAGAACGAAGACTGGATTTGGGTTTAATATATGTTTTAAGTTGAGGGAGTGGGGGGTGTGGATGCAGGAATACCCTATACTAAGAGCTGCTTGAGATTTGCATATTGTCTCTGATATTGTACAAGCATTAGGGGTATTCACGAGACTCTCTTTCTCTCTCTCTCTCTTCTGGAATTTCATTGTTATGCTCTTCATCAACCTTCCTCCATTTCTAATAAGCCTTCAACTGCAGCGGCTGCTCAAGTGCAGCTCCAACACGCTCGACAGACCCTCTCCCCCACTAACCCGCCCCTCTTTATCTGAATTTGGACTACAGCTACGTCAGCGTCCTGTCCTGAGAGCGGACAAGGGGCACGAGGGGGCAGAAAAAATCAGCTACGTTTGCGAATTTATAATTAAGCATTTTAATGGCCGTTATTGTTCTAGCCAAATGCCTGGCGCAGCGAGTGCGAGTGAGACACCCAGGGAGGGAGGTAGAGAGAAAGAGAGAGAGGGAGAGGGAAAGTCAGTGTGTGTGTGTACGTGCTTTCATCGAGTGAACTTCAGTGCCGACAAATTGCCACCCTTAAAAAGCTCACAACGAAAATCGTGTGCTTCTCTCTCTCTTACTCTCGCTCGTTCCCTCTCTTTCCCTCTTTTGCGTGCGTTCTCTCAATGTGTTTGATTAGCAAAAGAACGCAAAAAAAGGGAAAAATTGTATAATTATGGCGTGGTTACTACTGCTCTCTCGTTCTCTCTTCTCCCCTCTGCCTTCTCTTCCGTTCCTTCGTCCTCCCCATACCCCTTCTCTGCTGTACTCGCATCGAGTGCGCCACTCACGAACCGTGAGAAGCGCAGGCACCAAGCGAACCGACGGAATTGGAACTGCAACCGAAATTGGGACGGGCTTTCAGCTCATTCCCGCTTCCCCCCCTCCTCACCCTCCTCCCCGTTCTTGTTCACGTCCTTATTCGCATTGTCCTCTCATTCCCGGAGCTGGGCTCGCTACGATGTTGGCTAATGGCAGGGAGACGCCTCAAGTGCCCCGGGGCACTTAGCTCAGGCTTGACTCGCAGCACACACACACACACACACACACACACGCAGACCGACTGAGTACCATTGCACATTGCGATGAAGAACTTCCACGTTAGAGGAATGTGGTGACTTCAATTAGCAATCAGCAAAGATCTTTTCATAAATTAAGCAATGTATCGATAAATTATCGAAAGAGGCACTCATCTTTTCTTTCTTCTTTTAAAATGCTCAACAATATTCCAAAATATTATCGAGAAGGATACCTATCCTCTATTATACTAAACAATATATTGATTAGTTATCGAGTGGGAGATCTGATCTCCTAATATGCTAAGCAATGTATCGATAATTTATTGAGAAAGTCGCATATCCTTTACTATACAAAATCATATATCGATAAGTTAGCGGGTAGAGTACTAATCAGGCAAAAAACACGCAATAAATCGATTAATTATCAGACAGAACCCTTATCTTCAAATACATTATGCTATGTATCGATAAGTTATCGAAATAGATTCCCAAATAACACTTTGGACTCGTCTTGTATGCAAACAAATGTAAAATGCTGTTATCGATACAATTTAAAAGTTATCGATATATCTATCGATATGTGTGTCTCTGTAAAGCCACTTAGTCTACTGCAAGTCTCATGTTAAGTTCTATTATGCTGATTTATAATTAATAATCTCAGGTATATCGATAGCTTAAGGCTCTTTCACCTAATTACATTGTGCTAATAATTATATTAATAACGTAAACTGACTTTAGAAATTAGCATTTCCAATTAAAATCTCCTCACATTGCTATCATAAAGCTTCACAACTTATTCTAATGAGCTGACACCATAATTGATACACTGTTATCGATATATACAGTGCCGCCTAGCAATCGTATTTAGTTGCCTACTGAAGACGACCCTCAAAAACGCTTTGCGGCAAAGCTGCAACCACACCCAACGCACACTACCTCCTGCCACACTTCCACACACACACACACACACATAGACATGGTATCGTACATTGGCTTGTCAATTCTAACCCCGGCACCTAACTCCTTCTCTCTCTCTCCCTCTCTCTGTGCTAATACTGGAGCACTTGGGGCCTTAGTTTCGACGAGAACTCGTAGTTGGAAATTGAATTTCGAGTGTGTAAAATTTTCCAATTATAGACTTTGGAGTGCCACAGGGACATGTGCGGCAAGGAAAGAGCGAAGTGTTGGGCAGGGGGGTGTAAAGAGAGACCGACAAGCTAGCTCTCTGGCTCTCTGTCTCGCTCGCACTGTGTGAGTGGACTGTTTGAAGGAGCTTTGCTAAAAGCGAGTCCAATTAGTAGCATTACAACTAACACTTCAATTCTGGCCATAGACTGCTGCCTCTCTCTACCCCTCTCCCCCTCTCCAACACTCTCGTTCTATCCCTCGCACTTGCCTGCTCTCTCACTTGCTTGGCAATAACGGCAATAGTCATCAACAACAACAACAACAGCAACAGCAGCATGAACTGAGGCAATGGCGCCAAAGTGCGGCCATTTTGTGTGCTAAGGAAGGGGGGGGGCGCAGTGGGGTTGCTTAGAGCATGAAGAAGAAGTGGCAGCAGGGGGGATATAGAGGGGAAAGAGGGGATTGGTTTGGCGAGGGGGGATTGATGCTTGGCGTAAATTTGCATTTAACGTTGTTTGCGGTGCCCGCAAATAGTCAACGACTGTCACTGTATGAGTGTGTGTATGCGTATGTGTGTGTGTGCGAGTGTATGTCTGCAGCTGTGGGTGTAGTTGACACACACACACATAGTGGCAGCTCAACAGTTAGACAACCACAAAATACTCTAAAGACCAAACGAGCGCAGCGCAGGCAGCACAGCAGACTACGACCCAAAACACAAACAGACACACACACAAACACGCACAAGCCTGCAAATGTCATGCAAAATAACGGCACTATTTGTATGTGTCTCCGTTTGCGTGTGTTTGTGTGTGTGTGTCGACAAAAAAGCTTTAGAAATTTACTTGAAGGCAACGAAGGCGCCCCCAAAAAACTAACAACAACAGCGACAGACACGCACACACACAGACATAAGCACACAGACAGACACAAACACAAGTACAGACTGTCACACACTCCCAGAAACAAACACACACACACACATCTAGGGAGACGCCCGCTTGTCGCATGTGTTGCATATTTTCAGGCACTTAAGCTATTTCCATGAAATGTGCACAACAACACACAACAGACAGACACACACGACGCACACACACACACCCACCAGGCACACACTTTCACACACACGCAGAGCTGCAGATTACCCAGCCCTGGCACGCCCACTGCCGCCCACCAACGAAAAAAGCACTCGGTATTGATTTTAATTGAAAAATTGTTAATTTTCCATGCCAGTAGCAGCAGCAGCAGAGAAAGCAGCAGCAGAGGACGGCAGCAGCAGAGGGCGGCCACGCCCACTCCTAACCCACACACACACACATACACACAGTCATGTTTACTCACTCATTTGCACATGCCGACACACACACACACGCGCTCACATGCAACGGCCTCAGCTCTTCAACTTTTGCCAAGTGAACTTTTTGTGCTGCCAATTTTGCAGCTGTGTGTGTGTGAGTGTGTACACGTATGTGTGTACTTGTTGTTGCTGCTACTGTGCTGCTAGTGCCGTGTTCTGTGTCTGGGTAATTACACATTTATGTGTGAATAATTTCCAACCCTGCAGCACAAACAATTTCCATGGACGAAACATTCCCAGTGAGCGCACTCGCCTTGAATTTGGGTTTGGCTTTCGGTTTTCGGTTTTAGCTGCTTTTTGCATATTTTGAATTTGAATTTGAGCTTCGAATTTGCATAGCTTTGACTGAAACTCTACAGAGCGGTACATGTGCGTATTGGGGAGAGAGGGAGATAGACAGAGAGAGAGAAATAAGTTGCAGCAGCTTCCATGCAGAGCAAATCTTAAACCCTGAGGTTCCTAACTCTTCAAGTTATGTGTCGATCGTAACGAAATTTGGATGATATAATAATAGTATCTTTATTAATAAATAGCTAACATTTTATATCTGTATCTAAGTATATACGAGAGGTACCAGCCAAATTGTAGGTACTGCAATGGTTGCAAACATTACTTTTGATATTGAAAGGGCGACCTTTTGCAATTATAGGTTTTAGTGTGGCGACCTATGCTCGATTTCGAGCCAGGTGTTGACAGGATTTCAGTGTAATTTCTAAGAGTAGATACATAGATATATCAGCAATACAGACTTATAGAGAGACCGAGGGTGCAGCTGCTTCCAGTTAGAAGGAATCTTCAACTCAGAGGTTGATAACTCTTCGAGTTATGAGAAAATCATAATGAAATTAGGCTAACTTAAAAACGATATATTTATGCATAAATATTTATATTAAATTTGTCGAACATATAAGAAAGTAACTAAATTAGTTTTGTCTAATATAACTTTTGATGCAATAAATAAATTGTTGTTAAGATAAAATATTATGATGTACGGTTTCATCACTTAATAATAATAAAAAAAAATGTAAATAAATTTAAGAACTTTATGCTTTGAATGTTATTTGACTAAGCCACTTGTCTTTTAGTTACTACTTAAATCAATTGTCTCAGCAGTTAGTTAGAGGCTTCTACGAGGCTTCCCAGTCTAAAGACTTTCTCAGGCAACTTGAGAATACTGCTTGAGTCTGCAACGCGTCTGGGCATCGGCTTGAGTTAGGGATTTGCAATTGGCAGAATGATCTTCAAATTGGCATGGGAGCAAACAGTTTGGATAAGTTTCGAGGATCGAGCTGGCAACGGCGGCTGTCAGAGCCATAGTCGAAGTTGCTTAAAGCCAAAGAGTTGAAAGATGCACACACACACACAAGCATACACTGGCACACACACACACACACTGAGGGACACACACAACTAATTCGAATGGCAACCTACAAGTTCTACGAAACTAATTTACTCAAGTGGCGACCGCGTCGACGACGCTTCGTGGGGCACCAGATGAGCATGAACATCCACTCCAGTCGAGAAATGGCCGCCCTGGACAGCGTCCAGTCCCTGCTGAATGAAGTTTCAGTTGCCTTCTTTTTCGAGCTAAGCTCGAGAAGAAAGGAAAAATGTGCAATCGTCATGCGAGTGTAGCTCTTTTTCTTTCTTCTTTTCCCCCTACCAGCTTGTCTTTTAGCTCGTTTTCTTCTGCGTTTTTTTTTTTTCTTCTCTCGCATTGCCTTTGCTGTCTTCTCTTATTTTATTTTGGAGTAGCTGCAGTCCGATTGGCAGCCTCCGAACTGTGGTCATGGGAACCGAAACCCAAACGCAGCAAAATGCAACGATCGGTCAGTCCACACAGACTGGTTGAGGCCCAGTCGCAGCCCCACTACCGCGCTCTGCCTCTGCCCCTGCCTCCCCTTCTCCAGCTTGCAGACTTGTGGCAGACATGTCGACTCGCCGATGCTGCCACTTGACGCAATGCCGTCTGCCGCGATCGCCCTCCGACGGCGATCATGTTACTCTCGATAGCGAGTCGTACTCTCTGCCTCTCTCCCTCTCTCTCCCTCTCTCTTCCTCCCCCTCTCTCTGCACTTCTCGCCTGATCTGTGCAACTCTTTGACTGCGTTTTCTCATGCTGTAGATCTCTTGCATGGATCTCGTTGATCTTGCTTGGTCTTGCTTGGAACTTCTTCATTTCTGTTGCCTCTGAACCTCTCGAGTACCAATTCGTTTAAAATGGTATCAGTTCTAAGAAAAATATTATTTTTTTATAATTTCTCGAGTGCGTTAATCTGTTGAAGAGTTGCTCGAGTGAGTGGCTCGACCCTGGACCCGATCGTTTCGTTTCATTTCGTCCCATCTCGTCTCGTCTTGTTTCGTTTCATTTCTTTGCGGTTGTGCATAATCACGACACCTTACAGACCCCCTCTCCGCTCTCCCTCCTCTCTCTCTCTCTCGCTCTCTCCTTCTGCCATACTCTGGAGCAGCTTCTCCTTCGGCTGCCGTTTCTACTGCGACTGCGACTGCGACTGCGGCTTCTCCTGTTGACGTTCTCCGCCGAACCAAAATGAAACGTCAATTTCAAGCGTTTTTCCTGGTAATAATTAGTAGCTGAGGTGGGCATTTAAATACTTGGCGGTTGCCATCATCGTCATCGTCATCGCCATCGCCATCATCATCATCATCATTATCGCTGTCGTCGTCATTATGGTCTTCCATTTTTATTTATATTTTTCTTATTTCTTTCTCGCCACGTTCTTCTTCTCACCTCCTCAGTTCACTTTTTACATTCTGCGTATTTTTGTATAAAAATACTCGCACAACCGCCGAATAATGCATATAATTGCATTTTAAGTAGTTGCCGCAACTGCTGCCTCGCGTATTGTGTTACCTACGCGTCGCTCATGCCCCCCTTTTCCACACCACCTTTGCCCCTTGTTGTTCTGCTGCTGTTGCTGCTCCACACTCCGCTGTGTGTCTTGCTAGATGTCAACCCTGCCTGTTAATAGACCTCTCGCATGGGATGTGCCAGCCCAGCGAGGCCCATAAGTGGTTTTTAATTTTCTATACTTGAAATTCCGGGAAAAACGCAACGGAAATGCGACAGCAAGTGGGTGGCTTGGACTCCAATTGAATCGCAATGGTTCTTAGAGATGGGCGTGATTAAACATATAACAAAGTATGAGCAAATAAATAGGATTAAGCTTATATTAAATAAAACTAGGCATCCTGAACAAGAATATATATACTTTTAAGAGTCTGAAAAGCCTGCTCCTGCCTCTTATGGTACATAGATTTTTGCAAAGTTGGTCTAAGGTTTTTTTACAAATATCAACGTATATATTATAGATAAGATTATTGTAAATGAGATGTTCTTACCTTATTCGATAATTCTAACCTCTTTCAATAATCGTAGAAATATTTATTTGACATCTTAGTTGATTTGGAAAGAAACTTATTTAAAATCACCAGAAAGGCCTTGGCGAAGTCCTTCTCCTGAGATTAAATCAAACTTATTTTAAAGTCAGAGTAACCTCAGTACATGTTCTTATTTCAATCTATCAAGATAATCAATTAAAGTTATCGGTAACAAGACTTTAGATCGATAGCAGTCCACTGTCAAATTTGGTCAATAAATATATTCCATCACAGTTTCCTGATGACATTATACACCTTATGATTAACCAATTCAAACTTGCCGAAACCTTTCTTGGAAATCAGAAAACCTTATAAAGTCCTCTCAAGTGTTTTTCAACAATCAATGTCATTTGAAATTTAAAAAAATAAGAAAATTTTACAGATTTACCTAAGTCAAAGTTTTTTGCATTGCGGCAAACCCAAAAATCCTCCTTAATGGACTTAAGAACATTTGAATACCGCACCCGTTAATCTATATAATACCCCATAATAACCAATAACAACAAAAGGAATAACAAACTGAAGGAAATAGCTTGGGTTGGGTACGGCTCTGGGTTGGGTTGGGTTCTTGTTCTGGTGGTCTGGGAACACATGTAAAAGTCAATGGCAACAATGTGTGGTGCTGTGGTTTGCCCAAGGCAGAGGTAGGAGGGTTGGGTTTGCCTTCGAATGGTGTTCGGGTAGGTTGGCTGGTTAACTGAGGGTACTGAGGGTTGCTCTGGCTTTGGCAAGTGGCAAGTAACAAGTTGTTAGAGGCTGCTAATGCCAAGCATGATGTTTTCCAATGTTGATAATCTTGATAGCGATGATAATGATAATGATGATGATGACGATGATGACGGCGATGATGGCGATGATGATGCTGATGACACGTGTAAGTGCAGCAACATTGTCGCAATTATCCGACTGTTAGCGGCAACAACAGCCTCTGGTGGGGGTGGGAGTTAAGGTCTTTTGGGTGTGGAGGGTTGAAGGTTGAGGGAACTGGGAACTGGGAACTGAGTCGTCTGCCCAGTGGCCTGTCGGTCCTTATTATTAATTTGCTGCGTTTTGTTTGTTGTTTATTTCGAGAGGGATTCCATTCGCATTTGCCACCCACAGCGCGAAAACGTGACCTTAGCCTCGTTTCTACCGTTTTCACCCGTCACCCGTCGCTTAACAGCCCACAAAGATAATGATTTTTTGCGCAGTGAGAACAGGGAATAGTAACAATGATTTATGTGACTAGGTGATACCCTGTAATGTACATAAAACAACTTTGAAACCTGAGGTACCCGTTTAGCATTTAAAAAGGTTTTATTATTTCAACATAACCTAACTTTTACGATTACACTCCACATAACCTAACTTTTAGGTTTGTTCTTAGCATTTCTTGTAAATTAAGAACAAGTTATTCGCAACATGTACAGGGTATCTGTAACAGGCCCTGCAGAGAATCCAGCTAAATCTAAGAACCCACGCCAAAGTCGCTCGACACGCACGCACTGCCTACCTCCCTTCGCCTCCCCCTCTCCCTTTCTGCCCTCTTCCCTTCTCTTTCGCTGATGTTGTTGTGTACTTATTAGCGCAAAATGAGCACAGAGAGCACACTCATTTAGATCTCATCAGGCGAATTCATCATCTCGAAATATTACGAACGTTTTTTGGTTTCTTCACTTAGTTTTTTTCCTATCGTTTTTGTCCGTCAACAAGAGTTGTTGCTACTTTTTTGGTGCTTTGAAGTGGGAAAGTAGCTTGTTAAACACTTAACGCTTCAGCTGAGATGCTCCAAACGGATTTCGCACTGGAAAAGAAGAATGTGACAGCGGCGAGGGAATTAGTGTGTGTGAAGGGAGGTGAGCGTCATTGTCCATTGAAGTGTGAGTAGCCGCAGAAGATGCTTTCATCTGGAAATTCCAATTGCAAGTGCTGTCAATTCGTAAGCAATTAATCGAACATCAATGAAACGATAACAACGGAGGTTAAGTCGATCGATTAATCAAAACTTTAGAATGATTGGTGGGCGCTCTGAAGTTAGATAACTGATTCTTAACAAAAACTTATCGATAAAAATATGCAAATTAATCGATAATCAATAAAGTATGCAATTTAATCGATAGTCAATGCAACGATAACCAAGCGGGTTAAGTCGATCGACAGGACAAAACTTTAGATTGATAAGAGACCGCTATCAAGCTACATAACTGATTTTTAACCACAATGTATCGATAAAAATATGAAAATTAATCGATAATAAATAAAACGATTACAAATCAGGTTCAATCAATGACTCTTAAGTTACATAACTGATTCTTAAATGAAAAAAATGATGCAAATTAATCGAAATCTATATCAATAGTAGACTTTCTCAAATTTGAACATTATTTCCTACCAAAAATTATCGATATTATTAGCAAAATAATCGATTACCTGCTCACGTTTTTGGCTTTTCCCACACATCCTGAAGCCGTTAAAATACCCATGCCAGGCATTTTTTGTTATCGATTATTGCATTACACATCGATTGCCGATCTGAAAACTCATCAAACAATTAGAGCAACCGCTAACAAGCTGCTCTCTCATCATCAGCAGGCGGCAAAGTGCTGTCATCATCGACTTGTTGATCGAATCACGCCGAATAACCGAAATAAAAACAGGGGCAATCGATTGCAACGCCAACGCAGCCGACAGCTGAGTGAATGAGGCCTATTATCGAATTTTGAAAAGCGTAATTATCGCATGACAAATCAAACGGTAGATGCATTGCTTTATTTACTCAATAAACATTATCGCAGACCGACTCCGACTGCGATCGTGGTCAGAGCTTGGGAAAGTCAACAATCAACACTGTCTGCCGCAGTCCAACACGATTTCCAACACTCACACCCACAACCACACCGTTAACTCTCGATAACACTCGCAACACTCACAAATTGTTATTATTATTACACATTTGATTGGGCCCCAAAGCGAGCGTGTGAGAAGAAGCTGCGGTCCAAGTGTTTAGACACCGAAAATTAGTCATTCGGAATTTGTTCGACGCCCCAGTTGAATGGATTTCCTGTGCGATAGACCAATTAAGCAATTTCAAGTGCCGCTTCAGGTGAGTTCACCCCAGAGAGCCACAACCAGAGCCAGTTCCAGAGCCAGAGCTACAATTAGGCCATTAACCAGTTCGACAATACGCGTAATATCCTGTTCAAATTGCCGACCTAAACTGAATTCATCATATCGATTAAGTTCGGTTTCCACTTTAAGTGGAAAGCTATGTGTAATTGAAAATTGTATGTACTTGTTGAACTGTTTTAAAGATACATTCAAATAGAAAATATCTGAAGTAAGAGCAGATTCTTTTTTAAGAAAAACCTTTTTATTTTAGTATTTTTAGTTTATGTTTTATTAAATTTATTTTTCTCTCTCTTTGTCTCTTAGTTTCTCTCTTTCTCTCTCCTTGTCTCTTAGTTTCTCTCTTTCTCTCTGTCTCTTTCTTTCTTTTAATTTCCTGTATGTCTTTCTTCATGCAATTTTAGAACTTGAATCTTTGCTAAGATGTTCAAAGTCGCTTTACAAAAATATCTCTCGACACAGCAAACTTTTCTTCAGCTCTTTTTCTTCTTTACACACTCTCTCCTTGCTCAATCTCTAGCCTCTCTCGATCTTTACTAAATGTTAATAAGATCTGCGCTACTTTGATTTATTTATTTTAATCCGAGTACCAGAGTATGTACCTTGTACTTGGACCCTCAGGTAGGTACGACGCGTCATCAGCTCTCAAGTGGCTGCTGTTTCAATTATCTCCCTGGCTCTCCCTCTCTCTTTCTCTCTCTCTCTCTCTCTCTCTCTCTTCCTCTCTCTCTCTCTCATTCTCTCTCCCCCAACGACCACCTCTCTAGCTCCCATTCCTCTCGATTAAGTATAACTCATTATCGCAATCAAGAAATCCTTTTTCTCTCACCCTCCTTCTCTCTCCCCACCTCAGCTTCTCCTCTTCATCATCACCTTCTGCCACACTTGACAAGAGCATTGGATTTTCGCTGTTGTTGTTTTTGTTGTTGCCTGTGTTGCACACCAATTTTCTACTCAAAACTTATGACAGCCAATTCGAGAGAACGAACGAAAATTATACAGACACTCGTCGGGGACAGCGCAGTAGTACGGACAGGGGAGAAGGGGCCTCGTTGAGCGGGGGATGGGGGGCAGCTACAGCTGCTGTTAGGTGCAATGCGATGGGGGTGCGTGACTTGGCAGTTTTGCTTTTTCTCAATATGTACACTCAAAAAAAAAAAAAAAAAAAAAAAAGAATTATAAATATTAATATACGTATGTTTGTTTAGGTTATGTATGACATATACTAAAGATATACTATACTATATATGCTATAATATTTCTGGAATATATATGAAATATATTATAGAATATATATTAGAACTCTTCAGATACATACTATATAAGTACATAGGGTTCTGAACCAAAGAAGTTCAGAATTACAATTGCCTTGTAATGTGATGTTGTTTTGACCTTTTTGTTCAGTGTATTCACTGCGCTCTTGTTGTTGTGCCATCTACAAGTCCAACATCAACTGCAACTCGAACTCCAGTTCCATATTTTAGCCTCTCTCTCTACCTCCGCCCCCCACCCCCATCCTCTTTGTACCGCGTCCCGTGCGCAGCTTGTTAAAATCAACATCAAACCTTTAATTTGATGATTCTGCAAATAATTCGTCGGTTTCGGAGTCGTTGACGTTTTGCCCCGAGCCTCTCTTTCCCCCCCTCGGTCGCTCTACATGTGTCGCCATCTCTCTCTCTATCTATCTCTCTCTCTCTCTCTCTCTCTCTCTCTCTCCTTCTTGCAGAGTTTCTGCGATGAGTCTGAGCCGCGACTGCTTGTTGATTTTTCCAGTTGCCGTCGCGTTGTCGAGGCGTGAAAATATAATAACACCTTTTTAATTATATTTTGAAATGCCCCGCAATTGCCCCATCTCCCTGCCCTCCCTCACCTAGTCCCTCTCTATGCTATCCCTCGAAAAAAAAAGTGAAAGGCTTCTGCAAATTAACCAAAATTTTGACACACTCTCGCCAAATTAGACTTATCATGTGGGGCAATTCACAATTGCTAGTCGAGTGCCTGTTACAGCTATTGTGACTCGAATGTGTGACGAGAGTCACTGAACCACATGACCGAGCAACCACCTCCCCCTCCCCCACCCTCTAGATCATGAATAGCACTCCAGAAATCTATCGATCATCAAGTTTATATGAGAGCAAGCATTGATTCATTTGATTTACATTTGTTCGCTTTGTCAGTCAATCGATTTGTAACTCTCAGCTCGTCTCAGGTTGAATGCACTGTTGAGTCGACCTTATAAGGTGCTTGACAGCGCAACTGTTTATAGCAATCACAGCTGTTCTATATAAGATGCGTATTTCTAGCTATATATTTATATTAATTACTTTCTTTGTTCCGTATTTTATACAGTTTTGTGGCTTGGATATTAATTTATATAGTATATACTTTCTTATAGTCTAGCCTATGTGAACTGGACTCTCCTTAAAGTAAAACCATTGAAATTTGATTGATAGATTTCCCTAACGTTTTTGCTTGATATAATTACTAATCAGATGAAACCTTATCTTGATTACCATACACCGATACAGTAAACCCTGTTCATACACAGTGCTGAGATTGCTGCTTCAGTAATAATAATACTGCTTAGCTTTACTAAACTTCCTTTAAAGAAAATCACATGACATTTGCTCCACAGACCTATTTCAGTTTCCTGCTTCAGATATAACCTCAAATTAGCTATAACTTTGCCACGATTACCCCATAAAATGTGGTTCAAAGACTTTTTTAAGATGCCTGCTTGCTATAACTAAATCCATATACTACTGCCTTGATTACCAAGTAAACTCCAAGAAATTTGTTTGCTGCTTGGTATATTACATTACCATGTCATAGCTAACTACCGGAAGAAGAGTATAGGGTATGTCAAAGGCACTGCTTCCGCGTCTTGTTATCGTGCCTGAGCAAACAAGCTGAACATTCAGCAGTTTTTTTTTCGCATTTAACGAATTTCCTTCCGCTTGGCATGGCGACAAAACTGTTGACCATTTGTTACAATAACAAAGGCATATTTGGAATATTCACGCTTGTTGTTATTGTTGTCGTGTTACAGGGTGTTCGTTGAAAGGGTTGCTACCTTGCTACCTTAAGCTGGAAAATTAGGCGCGGCCTTGTTATGCAATTAGAGCAAATAGTTTCAAGCTTGACCGTCGCTCTAGTGATTGATGGAACAGACAAGGGACTGGGAAGAGAGTGAATAGTAACAGAGGGCGGAGGGAGGGGCAACGGGAGGGCGGGCCAAGGCATTGATTGATGAGGTTGTGGCTAAGGATGAGGATGAGCTGAATTGGAATTATTTTGCAGGTTGTTAAACTAATCCAACCTTTCATCTTGCACTTGTGTGTGGGTTTAAAATGTGTGCCCTCTGTTTGTGTGTGCCCTGTGTGTGTGAGCATATTTTTCAATTATGGCCAAGCTGCGTTAAATCCCGAGCAATTCGCAGTCGGCCCATACAATTGACATTATAAATCGCATTTCACGCTAATTTGCAACAACAGGAAGAAGCAGAAAGAAAGGCAATACGCAGAGGAAAGAGAGAAGGAAGGGAAAAGGAGAAGAAGAGGCTCAAAGTGAAAGCTGCGGTCGCTTTTCAAACTGCTGATTAGTGGCAACAGGAACAGCGGGAACAGTAGCAGGAGCAGCAGAAAATGGGAAAATGGAAAAGCAGCCAACCAACACAACGATTACCAAGTACCCCCGCCCCCTCCTCAACAACCCTCTGCCCCTCCTCACCAACCCCGTGCCCCACCCCTGCCTGTTACAGGCCCAAAAAATTTACAGCGAAAAATATATTTTACAATTCTCTTCCGACTTTGGTCCCCAGGGAGCTGCACTTGCTACCCTCGTGGAACACCAGGGGGAAGGGGATGAGGCGGCAATGTTTGTGTCACTTTAAGCGACAGTCTCCAGAGGGGAAACCAGGGGAGGGGGTGGCTGGCAAACAAAGCACTCGACGAAGATTTTGACAAAATTAATTTCATAGATTAGAAAACATTCATTACGCCTCTTGCTGTTGCTGTTGTTGTTGTTGGTTGTGCTGGGGGTGGGCGTGCCAGGTTCAGCTGCCAGGTTGCGCTGCGATGCGCAATGAGCCTTGTCAGAGTACTACCTGGGTGTGTGTGTGTGTGTGGCGTAATTGAAGAATTGTCAACGAATTATGCTTCCATAATGGACACACAGCATGCGCAGCAGATCTGCCACTCTCCCCGCCCCCCACCGCCATTCAAGTGCCCCCCAGTTCCACCCACTCAAGGTGAGAGACGCGCCAAAGTTGTGCACTTTATCAACTGTTGCAATTTGAAGGCGTGGCGCCACGCGGCGTCCTCCGACTGCGTTTGACACTTCAATTGGTTTGGCTGTCGCGCTCAAGAAAAAACCCAAACAACGACAGCAACAAGCAGCAGAAGAACAGGCAAGAAGAGAGAGAAGAAGAGGGAAGAGGGAAGAAGTGAAGCTGCAAAGACTGCAAAAATAGAGACTCGACAGCGAAACTGTAAACGCACTTCGCGCAGGGGCAAGAACACAACGAATATTGAATGCCCTAACGAATGTTTTTGAATGAAGCAGCTGCGATTAAAGTCGAGATTCCTTGCAAAATGAATTTCACATCTGAGTATCTGAATATCAGTAATACTCAGGCAAAGCTTGTACTTGCCACAAACAAACGCACACTTAAAAATTATTTCTTGTGCTCAAAATATGCTCGAAACTCTTCTGAAAATACACGATAAGCGCCTAAGACTAAGCTCGCACAGCAAGTCATATACACTGAAAAAGGGGCAGCTAAGAGGCGTGGCATGGCGCCACACACACACTCGCACACACACTGGCGCAGACACAGTGACAATCGCACACGCAAATTCAGACAATTTGTATCCAGCGGCGAATATAATTGAAAAATGATTGGTTTACCATCAATGAAAATGATGATGACAACGCAGTGACACACAGTGTGTTGTTGTGGCTGCTGTTGTTGTTGCTGTTGTTGTTGCTGTTGTTGTTGTGGCTGTTGTTACTGTAAGCTGCTGTCAATGACACGCACCTGCAGCTGTGTATCTTCAATTGTTGGGTCAATCGGCCATTGAACGCTCCAAGTCGACAGCGACAATGATGTTGATGATGATGATGAAGGTGATGATGAAGATGATGATAATGATGATAATAATAAGCATGATAATGAGCAAGGTAGACATGCTGCCAATGACAAAGGTAAAGCTGAGAAACTCTGTGAACATTTTGCATTCGTTTCATTGACTCGACTTCTAACTGCCAATGATATTGTATTGTAGCAGAAGAAGGCTATGGTCACACTGTTTATAGCAATGCTCATCACTTAACCGATATATATATAAGCTATTGAAAGTAGAAAGATGATCATTCGTTGCACGATATATATTTTGCGGCGACGCACACGCAATGTGATGAAATAAGTAAATAAAACTTAAAGACATTTACTTTTACAGTATTTAATAGGTTAATCAGTTAAATATATATACAACTTTAGAGTATATCATACTTTATGCAGTAATCAGTTGATAATATACCTAATCTATAAATCTCATTGCTTATTCGTTTGTTCCACATAAATTGGCCGTTCTTTAAAGTTCACGCTTAAACAGAGCACGCTCTACTCCTGCCTTCATCTCTCCCTCTCCCTCTCCTTGTCCCTCCCTCTTGCTATCCCTCTCTGCTGCCTACTTTGTATTGGTGCTGACTTCCAGCTCATTCTCAGCTTGGGCACATCCCGCATCACAATCTGTGTCAGCTGCCGGGCAACTCGATTCGCTTTCGACATTGCCGCACGTCCGTCAAGGAATTTCTATTTTGCCTAGGACCGCAACGCAGTGAGGAGCAGGGGGAGAGGGAGGGGAGTAGGGGTCGGGGGGCACTTGGCATTATTGGCATTTAGAACTTATTAACATTAAATCGCTTTCACTGCTGCGTAGTGGCCACGCACAGAGCGAACGCCAACGCAGGATTAACAGGAGCAGAAGGACTCCAAGGAGTCTGTGCAGGGGTTGGTAGAGGGGACTCTAATGGGATGCTTAGAGGAGTCCGTTCAGGGGTCTATCAAGGGTAGAGCAGTGCGTGGCTTGGGTCGCTAGAGGGGTAGGTCGGAGCTGTAGGTTGAAGGATTTGTCGAGGGGTCGCTTGGTTAGTCTGGGCTCGCGATTCGGGCCTTGAGCCTTGGCGCCTGTCTTGGCAAATTGGAAATTCCTTCATTAATTCTAATAAGATTATTAGTTGCCGCCGTCACCCAAATGCCAAACGGTCGTCCAGGCCTGCAAAATGCCAAAAAGAGTCCGCAATAATCGAATAATTTGGCAAAAGGTCGAAGGAGAACGTCGTCAACGTTGTATTTTGACACCTCGAAGTCAACTCCAATCAGCGACCGCAGCTCGTGGCATGCCGCACGACGCACTGTCCGGGGCATTTGTGGTTGCAGCTCGTGTGAAATTCAAATAAATAGATAGCAAAGCAAACACACCACATTGAATGAGATGGAGAGGGATGGAGAGAGAGAGACAACCCCAGGGCTGCCTGCCCTGACCGGGGTAAATCCAATAAGCATAAGTGTGCACGATCCCGCGGGACAGTCGAGTGCGAAATGAATGAAATTAGCGCACGTTAATCATAAACAAACGAATGCCACGACTGGGGAAGGCAACAAGGGAGAAGGGAGGAGGGTGCAAGTGAGGAAGGGGGAAGTGGAAACTTAGCTGAGATCCTTTTTGTACTCGCTGATGAGCAACCCTTTTGACCGTGTGATGCGTGTGCGTGATTCATGCGGAAAACAACAGGGAAAAAGTAAACAAATTGCAACAGTTCTCATCGAAGAGAGTCTCTTCCCCAGCAGACGCAACCTTGCAACCTGCTGCGAGCACACGCGCCACAACCGACGGCGTCTCTGCACTTGCCAATTTGCTGTTAACTACGCGTACTCAAGAGTGAAACCAGACTCAAAGCTGTCTCTCCCTCTCTCTCTCTCTCTCTCTCTCTCTATCTGCTTCCCTCTTCCTCTTGCAATCGGAAGCAACTACATAATGACAATCGCCGGCAGACGCCCCGCTGCGAGATGAATGTGGCCAGCAAAGCCAAACATTGCATGAGATTAGTCGACAAACTCGTGTTTAGTTGCCGCAAAGCTCAACCAGAGAAACTCATATTGATTTACCATGGTTACTATATACTATATATGTATGCGTGTACCTTAGATATTTCAACATAAGTTGCGGCATAGTCTTGGCAAACTTGTTGAGAGTTAGATTGATTAAGTTCTCTAACTCTACTTTCAATTTCACAGTCTGAAACCTTCGAAAGTTTACTTAAGGATTTCCATTTCTTAGTGTTGAATGAAGAATGTTCGTGTTGTCAGGAATTAAAACAATATCATATATGGTAGAATATTCTGGAATTCTGAATATAAATCATTTAAACAAATCAATAAAAACAATATATGCAATATGAAATTGAATATCCTTAGAATAACTGAACTGGACAGTGAGTTATCAGCCCAGAAGAGGTACAATAGATCTCAAAAGATCAAGGTCGCAGTACACACAAATAATAACAATAACAATCTATTGAACTTTACTAAACTATACATACAAACATTTCGAAAATTTCCCAATATTTTTAACGTTACAATAACATATCAGTGAAGCTTTTCAAATCAAGATATGTTTAAGAATAAGACAGCGTTAACCAACACTGAAATTATCGATATTTGGCATACATACTTTTCAAAAACAATAAGCACGATTTCTCTCTCTAAATTAATATTTTAAGTTTTATACAAATTTTTTATTTAGCAAATTCGTGAAATCTTATGAATGCTACTAAATTATATTATTGTATTATTTGGTTTACTTGTAAATTTGCAAAGTCTTCGCTTAACAGATAACTCGATCAAAATTTAAAAAAAAAAAACTATGAGACATCTTAAACATCTAAAGGTTAATCAGAAGTTTCGAAACAGTCAAAAGAGTCGAAAGAGCTTAATTCCAAGTAAAGTGGAGCGCTAGTACACAGAACATCATAACATAATACACATTATATCAAGGTCCAATGATCTAATACAATGGCAACAACAATTGCTAATGTTGTTGTTTGTTTTGGAATTAAATTACTTAACGAAACACTGAAGGCTCATTTCATAGTTGCTGCCCCTTGAAGCCGAGTGATTTTTAGTTACCCTCAATGCGTTGCACATTCCCCCTCTCCCTCCCCGTTACCCGTTCCCGGTTCGTAATTAGAAGGAAAATCGCATCATATCCATTAATCATGGGGCATTTTAAATATCATTTCAATTGTAATTAATAGTCAACGGCAATGGCAATTGCAGCGCAGCTCAATGTCAGCCAAAGGTCATTAATATGACTGCCAGTTAGTCTCTGTATTTGTCTCCCTTTCACGTCCCTCCCTCTCGCTTAGTCACTTTGTCTATCACACTATCTGTGCACAGTGCTCTCCAGTCTCAAAGCTTTTGTACTATTTTGCGTAAATTAATACTCGAATTTGCAAACTGAAAAGTGAAAAAAATTGAAAAACTGAAAAACTTCAAACTGAAAACCAACAAAAATTTCGCAATAAAGGCGACAACACCATTCTCGGTCTCATATTTCGAATTCGGTGCGGTAAAAAAACACAAACAATGAGAAATACCGAATAGTTAATACCCTGGATTGTGAAAAATACAAATTGATAGAATTTTACAGTATCAGAAACGATAGTCTTAGCGATAGTTACACGATAACTAGTTAAAATACTGTTTATAATACTTTTGTCAGTGCTGCGCAAATTTAGAAAGAATTTGTCAGTATTACAAGCGATAGTTTCAGCGATAGTTAAACGATAACCCGTTTAGACACTGTTTTCAATACTATTCTTAGCGTTGGGCAAATTAAAGAAAGAGTTTAGCAATATTACAAGCGATAGTTTCAGCGATAGTTTCAGCGATAGTTACACAAATACTGTTTCCATTACTGCTATTAGTGTTCAGCAGATTTAGAAAACGTTAAGAGTTATTACAAGCGATAGTTTCAGCGATAGTTATACGATAGCTTGCTTTGATACTGTTTCCAATTCTGTTTTCAGTGTTCAGCAAATTTCATTTTATACAGTTGAGTAAGGCTCGTTGAATAGTCGAAGATACCCGACAAAAGGGTATCAAAAATAAAAACAAATAGTCTCGCGACCGTTAAACTCATATGAAAGTTGAAATTGAAGTTCCAACTACGATGAAAGCGGTTGGTGGGAAGGGGGAGGGGCTGTTTGGGGTAGTTCGAGGGGCATTTGTATCGTGGAGCAGGCATATGGAAAAAATGCCGCGAAATGCTTTGCCTGAATGTCAATTGAATATTGCATATAAAGTGGGAGAAAGGAGGGAGCGAGGAGAGGCGAGGGAGGCGGGAAAGCGGGTAAAGGATGCGAATGCGGCGCGTTGTCGTTATGAAATTTCCACACGCCTCAAATGGCTGACTGACTCACCAGCTGGTTGACTCTGCCTGCCACGGCCTGCCTGCCTGCCTCTCCGACTGTCTGTCGAGTTGATGAAGTAAACCAATAAAGGCCGCATGCCGCACAAGCTGAAAGCCAGGCCAAATCCCTCGCAGTAGGTGCAGGAGGTGCAGGAGGATCGAGTATGCAAGCGAATGCGATGCACTGCACATGTCACCTGAAAAGGACACACACACACACACACACAGAAAGAGAGAGAGAAAGAGAGTGTGCCACATGCTGCATACTGCAGGCTGCATGCAATTTGCGCAATTTTGCAGCACGAGTGCGCAAATATTTGCAAATTCCCCCCTCTACTCCTCTCCCGCTGCCAGTTGAGAAATGCCCGAGCCCGGAACTGACGCTGCCAAAGGCGGCCCATTGAAAATCTTTGATTGGTTACCAATATTTTAATTATGGCCGACAGTTTGAGCCACCGCAGGCAGTCAAAGCTGACCTTTGTCCGGGTGCAGCCAACCACACGAGTGTGCGAAAATTGATTTCCCATTTTCCAGTGCCGGCTTTAAGCTACCCGAAAAAACCTTTGAACTTGACCAGACCAGGCTGCGACAAGTACTTTGGATTCGCAAAACAATTGCAAATATTGATATATGAAAAGAGAGCAGAGGGTGGAAGACAATCGTGTCTTTAAATTTGATTAGATATCATATTATAAACCAAATTTGAAAAGCCTTCTACCCTATGCGCAGCGGGTATAATCAGAACTGGTTTTCATACAAACGCCTTAATTTAGGCCGAAGTTTCCTATGGCAGCCATATGTTATAGCAGTACGATTTTGTTAAAATTTTATATGCGAAAAATATATGTAGAAATAATCCGATGTAGTAAAATATAATGCAATATCTTGAGTAATAACAGAAACAGGCCGATAGTTCATATGCCAACTATACGATATATTAGTCCGATCCGGCTTGTTTAGACTTATACACAGTGTACGGCAATAAGAGCTATGTGTACCAAGTTTCATCAAAATAGCTTTAAGACGGAGAGACTACTTTGCGTTATAACAGACGGACTCACGGACAGACATGAATTTTTTTATATTTATTATTATACATTTAAGCCCCATACTAATTAAATAAATAAACCGAAAATAAATCGTTAAATATTGTACAAATTTAAGAGTGTTGGCAGACCTCAATCGCATCAAAACGGAATTTTTAAGTTGTATATCAATTTGATACTGTCTAAATCATGATTAATTAAATATAAATTCAAAAAATTGCATAACACAAACTAAACTATAACCTGAATTTGAATACAGAGCTACAGCCGGAATCGATGAAACATATATTGTTGTTGGGATAACAACATTCTCACTCAGTTCATTTACAAATTGGAACAGCAAAGCACATTGAACCGAATGCAATACCATTGCTAACCCACTAGCTGTAGGTCTGCGCATATGTTAGCTAATACCTTTGAAATAATCAGTTAAATTATTGGTGCGCAATGCTTGCCATATCCATTTCGGGGAAACAGCAACAACTATCAGATTCAAGAGATGATGAGCATGGGCGGAACCATCGATGAGCTCAACGTGATTCAATTGCTGTCGAACAGTTTCATAGCTCAATAAATCAAATGCATTACGCTTGTGTGTGGGCGTGGGCATGGGCGTGGCTGTAGGGTTGTCAGTGAAGCGCAGCCTCCTGACCACTGGCCAGTGCACTGACCAAAGGGAGGCGGGGCACACCGCCTTGTGTATGTTGCGGCCCATAAAAGCGACAACCCAAGTTCAATAATAATAAATTTTCAATCAGCAAATTGACATCGTGATTCTCAGCGTATGGGGCACGCTCAAGTAATCATTTAGCGGCAACTTGCCAAAGCTGTTATCTATATTAAAGTGGTCAACAATGCGGCAACGCCTTCCGCCTTACTCAAACCAGAAACGGAAGCTTAGCTCCACCAATTGCACAAGCTGCGGCATTGAAAAAGAAATTTGACGCCACTTTCAGGTCACCCTAATGCGTAATCAAATAAATTTGCCATCGAAAATAATGATTTATTTTTTGGCAACATTTTTTTTGTGCAATATTCCCCCAGACATGTGGAAATGAAAGAGAAACTGAAGCTAGACTGAAAATCAAAGTGCAACCAATTGAAGAAGGTTTCGATTTTTGGAGAAGGGCAAGCTTTGAGATCTTAACACTTAATATGGTTCTTATTTTGCTTCTGGTATAACTTCTAAAAGTACATATATGTCGATATATATATGTGTATATACTAGTCAAGATTTCTAGTTTATTTCACAACATGGTTCCTAAGTGGAGTTCTTAACTCGAGACATGAACTCTATTCGATCCAACTTTTGCCCATAAATATGTTTTGCTTTCAAAATTTTTAAAAAAACATACTTACCCTTGGCAATTTTAACAGCTATGGAGTTGACTAGAAAATTTAGACTTGTTCATTTGTTTCTAGAAAACCAACTGAAAATCATTAGAAAAAGTTTATAAAAATTTCCTTCTCTCTGTACAGTTTTTTATTTTTATATTTCTTGTAATACTTTTTACAATAGTTTCCCCAATTAAAGACTATGGATAAAGTTGTGATTATAAAGGTACTAGTCCTAGATGAAAACCCAACAAGCTTCACCTCCCCCTACAAATTTAAGGTGGAATACAAATGCCATGAAGACTTGGAACATAAGATAGAGTTCAAGGTGATCTATGTGGGGTGCGCATTGGATGATGAATATAACCAAGAGCTGGACACCATGTTTATTCGGCCAGTACTCGAAGGTTGTCACGTATTCGAGATTGAGTGCGATCCACCCGATATTGATTTAATACCCGAGTCGGATCTTGTCGGCATGACGCAGATTTATTTGATAGCCTCCTTTCGACGGCAGGAATTCTTCCGTTTAACTTTCCATGTCAATGTAAAATATGAGCAACATGATAAATTAATGCGGCATATCGACACGCGAGAAACTCATTTTGCACGTTCCGTGATTAACTGGGACGATGAATGAATCAGAGTGAATATTTTGCAGAAATTTTTTGTTTTTATATAGCTGACAGTTTTGCACCCGTTTCGATAACTGTTATCGAACCATAACGCAACACGCATGCAAACTTTTTTATATGTTTTGACAAGTTAAATTTATAATAAAATTATTCTGTTAGAAGTTTTTATATATATATCGTATGCTGATAAAAACTATCCAAAACCCACCGTTCCTACAAAAGGGTAATCACGTTTTTAGCTTGAGGATACAACTTTTTGCTTTGTTGGCTGACTATAAAACGTGACTATTCTTCAAATATATAATCCTATAAACCCAAATATATAATCCTGTAAACCTATCAACCAATAAACACAAAAGCTGTTCAAGTCAATGTTGGGGTTAGTTACAAATGTGGCCTCCACAATCCTTTCAGAACTTATCAGACTGATTAACAATATAGTTATGCAGTTCGAATATGATTGCTTACAGGAAAAACACCCACTTTATATGGACTATCCATTACCAACATGGACAGTTTAATTGCTATGGAAATGGGGGCCAACTAAGCGTCTCGCTGTCTGGCACAATAAATCAACTGGCGGCAATTGAATTGCCACGACACACACGGTGACAGGTAGCTAGCACAGCACCTAAAAGCCAGGCCCACACACACACACACACACACATATACAGACAGAGAGAAGGAGAGAGAGGGGGGGGACTTATGGTTAGTCGGAGAACTTCCGTTTTGGCAAATTTATGGCATTTCCTATTTTGATTTCCGCACTCAAAATGGACGCTAGTGAAACGACAGCGACAGCTCGTTGCAGCTATCATAATGAGAATTGAAAGGGGGCGTGCCAGCGAGACAAGCGAGGCAGGGGCAGGTACTAGAGGCACCGCACAGGCAGTAGCAGCAGCAACAGCAGCAGCAACAGCAGCAGCAGCAGCAGCAGCAGCGTCGCCAAATTGCAAAATGATATAATTCAATGAGAGTTGATTAAATTATCAGTGCTCGGGGCGCACGGCTAGGAGCAGAAGAGGTGGAAAGAGGGGGCAGGGTGAGGAGGAGGAGCTGCCGCTGCTGCTGCTGGGCGGCCCTACAGGAGCAGCAGTTGCTGCTGTTGTGGATGCTGTTGCTGTTGGTGTTGGTGTTGTTGTTGTTGCTTGTGTGCCTTGTTAATGAAATTTTCCGCTCCTTTGGCAGACGTTTGTTTACACGACGCGGTGTGTGTGTGTGTCTCTGTCCGAGAGCGAGTGTGTGTGTGTGTGTGTGTGTGGCAGTGTGTGCGTCTCTGTTGCTATTTATTATTGCAAATTGTTGTTGCTGCTGCTGCTGCTGTTGCTGCTGCTGCCGCTTTTGTCTGTTGTTGCAACTGATGATGATGACGTTGACGTTGCATGATGAAATAACAAACCGGATTAATTTGATTTCGAAGCCCGGGCCAGGCCCAACTTAAGGCACAGGCAGAGAGAGCTTTGTGAACCTGCCCAATCTCCTTCCCCTTCTGCCCTAGCACTTGCCAGCCACCTGCCACGCCCCCGAAAATGCTCTTAAGTGCAACTCGTGTTGCCCTAGGCATTGAGCGTGCCACACGTGTGTCTCTCTCTCTCTCTCTCTTCCTCCCTTTCTCCCTTCTCTTTGCTTCTTTCGCTCTCTCTCCTCCCTTCTGTCTCTATCTTTCTCTTTCGCTCTCTTTCCGTACAAATTAATTTAGCTGCTGCTGTTGCACGTGAGCCCACCTGAGCTACTGCCCGCCTTTGCCTCCCCTCCCTTGACCCCTTCGCACAGCTCATCAGCCACAATCAGAGGCTGTGTTAAGTGGTAATCGCTTCCTTCGGCTTCCCTCGATCAGCATCGATCCGGTACCGAGAAGTGCGCTTAAATAAACCAAACAATTAAGGCACTTCCCCGGCTGAGTACCGAGTGCAGAACAACAACAATTACGGAATTCTTCAACTTCTGCACTCTTCTCCGCCCTACCCTCTTGCCCTTTATTACAGGGGAATATATAGCATATGTTAGATAAAAGATTACAAGAGAATATATAGCATGTGCTGGATATAATATGTTTAGTAATTTTTGTACATTTATTTTTGAAAGTTCTTCACAAGTTCCCAATGAAAGTTTGTATTAAATTATGAAATATTTTCTATATATTTACTTATAAAATATTAGAAATATAAATATACATATATAATATAAATATATTTTTTATATAGATATTTATAGTAGTTTCTTATACGATAAGAAACAATGCTTTTGTCTAATTTTTGACATATATAATAAATATTCAAATCCCATGAAATTAATTTAAAAAATTAGAAAATTAGAAACTTGAAAAATATTTAAAAATATTTAAAACAGTTTAAAAACTATGGCAAACTATAATGCAAGTATGCAGGAAATTTGCAAAAGGGTTACATAAAATACTAGAGTTTTCTTCTTAAGAAAAGTTGATAAATAAAAAAGGCTTTAACTTATAAAATAATAATAAATGGAACACTTTATTTATGAATAATAATTAAATTTTCAAAAATGAAATGAATATAATTTAAATGATGTTAGGAACAGGCCTCAATCGACTTTTTTTTTACTTTAAAATATTATTTATATAGGAAAATAATCTGATAATGAACATTAAATGAAAGGGGAAAGCTTGAACTTATTCTTTCAGTATAAAACAATCTAAATCTTATATAAAATCTGATTATTTCAGCACATGATATTCAATAAGAGTCTTCTATATCTCTCTCCATCTCATGTTCCGCATATCTCTCTCTCTTTCTCTCTCCTACGCTGTCTGTTTTAAACCTGTCTGTGGAAACTGCTCTGCCACCCTAACATAATTCAGTTATATTTTCTCGCAAATTTGTTTTTGTTTCGCGTGGCATTTGGCCAGAACATCGTCAACTTCTTAGCCACTAAATTTACTGGGCTGCAACGAGCCGCACTGAGTGGCTGCCTGACTGTCCTGACACTTGTGCTGGGCCTGCCAATTTCTTATGTGCCCGAATTTATGAGCCAAGTTGTCAGTTCCCCAAAGCATAGCATAAATAACACACTACCATATACCATACATCGTATGCTGTACATCCTCTCTGTATGCTGTATATCCTCTCACTATGTGTAGGTGCGTTCTGCCAAGTGCGTAGGCAACCGACACAATCAAAAGCCAAAGCACTTTGTCTTCGTTTAGCCAGCAGGCAGAGTCCTCGTTGCCCAGTCCTATCATATATATAACACCTTCACAGCACAGTTCCAGAATTTGTTGCGATTTGTTCAATCCAACGACATCTTTGGGCCGTGCCAAAAAGAATTTCAGCAAAAATGTCGCCACATTGTGCTGCAGACTTTGTGTGCCTGCCCTGGTCTGGCCTGCTCCTTGCTCGTATCGTTGCCCGTGCGCTCGTCTGGCCACTGCAACCCCTCGAGCAGCCTCCCTCTGGCAGCATCCTCGCACCAGCCTGGCACTTGGCATGCCAACCTATTTTGCATATTTTGCTTTTTATTATAAATTTTCATTCTGCAGCTTTTTTCCTACCCTCCTCCACCCCCTGCCTCACAGTGCGTCGAGCCACTTCAACAGCAGCAGCAGCCTCGTCGCCTCGTCGATTTCAGTTTAGTGGCTGCCCCCTGCTCCTGCCACTGCTTCTGCCCCCCCGGCCAACTGTCGCTCTAGCGCTGGCCCGTCTCGCACATGACTAATAGCAGAACTAAACGATTTGATGGACCAGAAAAATGATGACTTCTTTTTCGGTCTCTCAACCAGCACGGGCAGACTGAGTGGGCAAGTGGGAGAGAAAGAGAGAGAAGGGAAGGAGGGAAGAGGGACACGGGGTACTGCCAGTGAGGGTTGCACGCAACGCAAAGCGGAATCCTTTGCCTGGTGGTGTTGTCCTTGCTCATCCTTTTTGCGTGTGCCAAATCCTTTTATTGTGACAGTTGTTGTTGTGCGTGTTGCTCCTGTTGTTGTTGCTGTTGCTGTTGCTGTTGTCGTTCGCTTTTGTGATCAACATTTAATGTTTTCTTATTATTCTGCTCGTTGCTGTTGCTGTTGCTGTTGCTGTCGTTGCTGCTGCATGAGAATCGGTTTAATGTTTCGGAAGATAATCTAATTTGGTCACTTATATGCGAATATGTATATTATTTGCTATTATGTGTGAACACACAGTTGCCTTACACTCCCCCAGTCCTCTGCCTTCACCCCCTCCCTCATCCCATCTTCATGTCATTGTCATCGGGATGCCTCCTTCCTCGGGTGCTAAAATCCTTTACGCTCGCCTCGCCCCCATCATTGTATTAGCATTTCGAAGAGATTCCATTTACATTTTTTCAATTTCAACGGGTTCCTTATTTAATAATTTGCAATTTGCATGCCAAAACGACCCGTTGTGCCCATTGAGCCCAACGGTCAAATGGTCAAATGCTCTAATGGACCCTGAGTTGGCCTAAGTATTGTCCATATGGCACATTAAAGTGAACATTCTATAATTATTTTCATTATACGAATGAAGCGACCTCTTCTGATTCTGATCTGACATAACCTATACTAATTCACAGGGATCTAGTGTAAGGAATTTAAATTTTCTTTTTTAGCTTTTGAGGAAAGAGTTGTCAAGTTCTTTCTATGAAACTTCGTATATACTTAATAAACCATATATAATATTAGCTCTATAACATTTAAGTACAGTTTAAGATCAGTAACTGCCACAAAATACTAATTGAAACTGCATAATCTCCATCTTTTGCAGGTCTGGTTCCAGAATCGACGCGCGAAATGGCGCAAAACGGAAAAGGTCTGGGGTGGCAGTACCATTATGGCCGAATATGGTCTATATGGAGCAATGGTGCGACACTCACTGCCCCTGCCAGAGACCATATTGAAGTCGGCCAAGGATAACGATGCGGTGGCACCTTGGCTACTAGGTATGGAGCAGAAATGTAAATGCAACAATCATATCAAAACTATCAACTACGATCGATGATAGCGAAACATCAAGAAAGATTAATACAATCGATAAATGAATTAATGTTTCGATGCAATCGATTAATACGCATCCCTTCCTAACTACCATACTATTTATATAAGTATCTGTTCACAATAAGCCAAACTAAAACTCAACCGACCGAATCGAGAGATGAAGAGAAGTTTAATTGAATTTTAAGCGAGACAAAGGGCAGCCGCTCGGGGATTATAAAATGATATAGCACTGCAGTGGGATGTGTTCAGAAATTGTGAGCATATTTGCCGTGCATGTCGCTACGGCAGGGAAGCATCTTTCCCTCCTCCACTCCCCCTGCCACTCCCGTTCATTCTGCGCTTCTTTTCCAATTTTGTCGTCATATGTTGCGCACATTTCTTTGACTTTGTTGAGCGCCTCAAATGACTTTGCGGATTAGCGCCGAGAGGTCTCGGGGGGTGGTTTCATTCTCTCTCGACTTTGTTAATAATCGCTTAATAAATGCAAAATGCACACGCAAAGGGTAGCGCCGTGGTGGGCAGAGAAAGGAGGAAGAGGGAGAAGAGGCAGCTTGGCTTTTATTTGGCATTTATATCGTTTATCTATTCCCATTGTGAGAAATTATCCGGCGAGGCGAGGGCGGATGGTTGAGAGTGCCTTGAGAGTGGGCTTGGGAGTGGAGGGTGTGGTCGAGCAGGCAAACTGCAGGTTTTATTGGCACTTGTCTTTGTTATTCTCCATCTCCCTCTCTCGCTCCGACTCTCCCACTCCGCGTGCTCGTAATTCCTTGGGTGTTTCGCAAATTAATTTCCAAGTAGCCCCGTGCAGTGGGCGCCCTAAGTGGCTTAAGGGCTCAACATTGAGGTTAGGCACGAATATAGTTTTCAATTAAGTGCGTAAATGTCAAATTAGTTGGCAATTGATGCGGCAGAGGGAATATTAATGAATAATATATATGCCAGATCCACAGATTGCCAGTTAAGAATCGCACGGTGCATCTGTCAGGCATTTACGTAATGTCAAGGGGTGTTTAAAGTTAATAAAGGTCAATCAATAAAGCGAGTTCAAACAAAGCTTGGGAAAAAGCAGTATTGAGGAGCTTTAAGCAACTTTATTAGCAGAACACTGACAACAAAAAGTTAATACTATCAGCTTTTGGCTTAATCGCGTTTAAAGCGCATAAGAGCACACTAGAAAGCTCTGACTGCCGAAGCTTCCATTTTCATATCCCTGCAAACACGTTATTTTATAGTAAAATCTAATCAAAATAGGAAAAATAAAGAAACTTTCCATCTTCCTTGCTCTCCCTACCCCGCCAGGCATGCATCGCAAATCGATTGAGGCCCAGTCCGCCCTCAAGGACGACTCTGGTGTCAGTGATCACGAGGATTCGGCCGGCTCCAAATCGGCCCACTCCGACGAATTGCTTTCGCACTCACGACGAGCGCTGAGCTCCTCCACGGAATCCCTGAACGTGGTCAGTCCGGCGCCGAGCAGCTGTCCAACAATTGCGTCAACTGCACCGCCAACCTCAACGACGCCACACGGCAGCAGTGGCTATGCGGCAGCCTCGTCGGCGGCCACGACTCCCACAGGCGCCACCACCAACAGCTCTGGTTCGCCGCACATTGAGCTTGGGTCGCCATCACCGCAGCAACAGCACCACCAGCAGCAGCAACAGTTACAGCTACAACAACAACAACAACAGCCCCCGCCGCCCCATGGACACTACACAACTGCCACGCCCAGTTATCATCCGCTACTGGATGCAGCGAATGCAGCAGGCGCTGGCGCTGCTGCCTCCAGCAAGGATTTCCATCTGATTATGAACACAGCTGTAGCTGCTGCTGCAGCAGCCGCCCAGCAACAACAACAGCAGCAACAGCAACAACATCATCAGCAGCAGCAACAGCAGACAGCACTGCATGCGCATCATCTGTCCGCGGCTGCAGCAGCCGCAGCGCTCATGGAGCACGATCCAGATGCGTTCAGGTAAGAAGAAAGGGTTGCAGAAGAGAAGGAGAAAGAGTGAGACGTATTGATGCTTCGATTTACTTAATAATAATTATTGTTTAAATAATTTTCATTTAATTTGATCCATTACTGATGTAAATTAGTTATAAATGATATCTGCAATTATCCTTTGAACTTATTCAACACTTATTGTTTGACTCAGTGAACGACATATTGAAAGTGGCGGTAAGCCGATAACAAATAAGTCGATATTGCAGTAATCAAGGTTACGGAGTAAAAAGAAAAATAAAAGTTAAATATAAAAACAACATATACGCCTTAAATAATAAATGTTCAATATACACATACTTATCGCTCTATCTCGCTCTCTCTTCCAGAAACAATTCGATCGCCTGTTTGCGCGCCAAGGCGCAGGAGCATCAGGCGCGACTGCTCAACAACGGCGGCCTCTTCCTGCAGGTGCGAAACTTTGCGCAGGCTCAGGTGCAGGCCCAAGCTCAGCAGGTGCAGCAGGCGCAGAGCGAGGAACGCAACAACAACAACTGCAGCAGTAGCGGCAGCAACAATCAGATGCTGCAACTGCAACTGCAACAATCGATGGCAGCGGCAGCGGTCAAAATGGAGCCAACACTCTGCGGTGGCAGCGCCATCGCTTCCAGCGATGATGTTGTCTGACGTCACAGCATGCTGCCACTGACCCCCGATAGTACCACAAGTCGTACAAGGAACTCACCGCAATAATCGGAACGGATTCTTCCAAAAAATAAATAATCCACACACACAGATCTCAACAGGAATCTGCTTTCCATTGAAGTAACATTTTTTTTAACTAGACTTAGAACAACTACGTATTGATCGTACTTAATCAAAAAAGGAAACCCAAAAAGAGCACAAAACGTATTTAATTGTAATCCAACGATATTTTAAAAGCTATGCTTAAGTTTTGTCTAGCCCGTAAGATCCAGGAATGTAATGTATTTTTAATAAAAGCATAATCAACGCCATGACATGATTGCTGCGCAGAGTTTTAAAATTTCTGACAATCCCGAAAACTACGCACAGCGGGACACCTCGTGTGCAATCAGATTTACCTGGGTCATTGTTGTCAATTCAGCTTTTCTCCCCGTTAAAGCTCCTTCTTAAGGTTAATTGCGGGACAAAATGAAAAATACTGCTTGATCTAGCTGTTTTTAATACTGAACAAACATTTTTGTATTGCAACTCAGCTTTTTATCGTATCTGGCTTTTCTTCGCCAAAAAAATTCTGGCAACACTGATATGTGGTTTACCTCGTATGTTCGAATAGTTTAAAAAAAAACCGCTAAATTTTGATTTACCGCAACACTAACAAAAAATTTCCCATTAAAAAATCAGTAAATTCACTCCGTAACGGAAAACCGTTACACGCAAGGGTGCCAGACTTTCCTAGCAGGCTTGGTGTATTATACTGTTATACACCTAGCAATATGACACATAGGGGGCGTCACACAAAATTTATAACTACTGAAATTTAAACGATATGGCAGCTCTACCTAAATTTAACTTAACGTTAATTAGAAAATCATAACTTTCCCAAGACACAGTGCCATTTGTGTCTCCGATGTGACTCGGTTCACTCACGGCTGAAGTTTTTCGGAACGTCGCCCTCTTGCGACAAAAGAGGCGCTTTTCAAAAGGGGTGCGAGGGACACTGAGAAAAAACAAAGGGGCAAAACGTTCGGATCCTGGGACCCTTTGAAAACTTACTCCGCGAAAAAGAAACAAAAATTAAAATGATATAAAAACACATACCTTATTTGTCATTAAAACTTGGCAGCACATTATTATTGCTAAAATACTAGAAAAATATGATGATATTTATAAAGGTAAGGTAATAAAGCTCATAAATTATAAGAAAAGTTTATCGTCCTTCGAGTTTCATCCTCCAGTAATGTTCGCCTACCTTCATCATAATTCATTTTTCATTCATCATTAATTCATGATGAGTCCCAGGAACTTGCGATAATCGATTTGATTTTTGTTTTTAGTCATTCCCCTAGTTAGGGTGACCAGTTCTTGGGCCGTGAAACGGTCCTCGCTAAAATTGAGCAAATTCAGCAATCGATTGCTGGCCACGTAGCCCGACTTGTTGGTGTCCAAGCTACGCACTGCCCTGATGAACTCATCCCGCTTCTTCATGTCCATAAAGCAAGCATTCTTTCCGAGTGCATCCAGATAGAATCGGACCTGCTTAATCTTTTCTTCCGTAGAGAAATCCCCAGAGAACATGTTCTGCATTAGGGTGACATAGTTCACATTGCCCTTGCTGTCCTTGAGTGAATCCAATAGATCGCAAACCTCCCCCTCATTCAGTCGCTCCCCCATCGAGGTGAGCATTCGCTTAAGGTGGCTATAGGGCAATACATCTGTTCCCTCAGTATCACAGCTGCGCAATCCGTTGATCATCACGGAAACACAGGGCGTATCTGGCTGTGCCCCCAATTCACAAAAGATGGACAGCACTAGCTCGAAACTGACACGAGTTGGCGGCGTTTTTTGCGGGAATTTCGCTAAACGCTGTTTGTAGCACTTCTGGAAGGTGGACTCGCTGAAGTGGAGGCCCATCGCACGCACACATTCACCCACCTGACTCGAATCGATGGAATTCGATTCGGGGCGTGGCAAAAATAGATTGAATATCTCCTTCAGCTGCAGCACGTGCGGCATCTCCTGCTGCAGTTCCTCAATTGTCCAGAACGTGTGCGCTAGACCAACATTGATAGACGAATGCTGTTCTTGTCCTGCTGCGCTCCCATTCTTCTTGTCCTGAACATGATTCTGTTGTTGTTGTCCCTGTGGTCGATTCTCTTTATGACTTTGCTTGTGATTCTGTTTCTGATTGTGACTTTGATTCTTTTTATCCTGATTTTGAATGACGTTCCTGTACATAAAGTAATCCATGATGTTAGGCGGCAACTTAAAGAAATGTGACTATTGATTTTATTATATTTTTGATTTTTGAATTAACAACAGAAAGTTCCGAAATTTCATAATTTGATGACAACCCAGGTCCAACTCCACGGTGCTCAACTAGCTCGATACTTGACAAGTTTTGCTCGGGAAGACCTCAATCCTTTTCTATTTTATCTCAGATCTCAGGGACTATAAGAGCTAGATCAACGCTCTCTTCCGCCACCATTAAACGATTCAAATCGAATTGCAAGCTTAATTTTTAAGAGTTAACTTTCATTTTTGGTATGCACCATAATTATCACTATCCAAATGCTTTCTACAAGTTTTCTTTTGAACGGATCATAAATATAGAAGTTATGGAAGAATTAATTTTTGTGGGAGATCAGATTTAATCAGTTGGGTCGTGGAGAATTTAAAAGTCGAGCATACTCGACTGTGGCTTTCTTTCTTGTTATACAAAGTACAGTCATGGGGTTTCCCATTTGCCCCATTGTTTGATATCTAAAGATCTATGATTCACTGCACTTAATCAGCATGAGAAACAACAATAACAAACAATCACAAGGTTGTATAAATTAAAATAAATATTTAGCTTTATTTACGTATATCGGTTTATAAACTACGCATTCAAAATCTTTTCAAAAATTGTAGGTAAATTCGTACGTTAATCTTACAACATTCAATGCTAATTTCGATTTCGTTTCGAGAATAATATTTTAATAAATAATAATTATTGTATAATTATGTAATAAATATAAAAAAATTCCATCGCAATTTTATACTAAGTCTAAATTTTTGGTGATTGCATCGAGGATGCTGCAAAATGTAATAAATAACTAAATGCTTGGCTAAAAAGTAAACTAATTAAGGATTGACAACGAATCAGAAAGGGATGGCTACTGACATCAGAGAGTAAGGGATCGAGACAGAGTGTGTAAGTGAAACTGAAAGAGAGAGAGAAGGAGAATAGGCTGCCATCTCGCTCGCTGGGAATTGTTCGTTTTTTTGTTGTTGTGCTGCTGCTGTTCAAGCGGAGCTGGCGAAGATCGTCTCGCAGTGAGTAATCAGGGAGGAGAGCATGAATATCTCCTCGGTGAGATTCGTCATATGCTGGGGCGTGGCAATCAGTGTGGGCGCAAATACAGTGGCTAAATTATGCTCGTTCATCTTGTTGACAGCATAGTGAGAGGCAACGCTATGAATAAACGAATGTAATTATAGAAAACCATCTGACTAATGTAAGTTTATTACATGATCATGACTCACCGCTTGAGATGCTCCAGCATGTACTTAAGGCAATTATAATGAGCCTGCGGCAGGCGGCGCACTGCCTCCGCCATCATCTGCAGTTGCTCTGTTTGCTTCGCGTTGCCTGCACAAAAGGAAAATGAGAGAGAAAGAAAATAAGCCATCGTCGATATTGTCAGTTGTAATTGAGAGTCTACTCACGACTTGCAGCCATAAAGCTGGGATATGCCTGAAACGTGATCAACGGCACGGGCAGCAGACGCAGATAGAGCTTCAGAGTCCCCGCAATGACATTGACATTGCCATAGGTTGCCTCGGACATGTCCGTCATGTCGCCATCACGATCGAGCGCCAGCTTGAGGGCATCGATTTCATCGGCAAACCCAGAGACGCGATAGATACCCTCCTGCAGCATGCCACGTGCCTCGACTTCCTCGACACAGCGCCGTACCACAAATGGTATTTGGCACTGATGCAGTTGCACCATTGTGGTCAGATCGAAACCAAATACACCGCGTATGCACTTCAAGTCCGGCACACACTTCGGGGGCACCAGTTCCGAGCACTTGTTGTGCGCCATAAAGCCGCAGGCATCGCACTTCACGCCTTGCGCCGTGAATCCCCACAGGAAATTGGCACAGAACTCACACCAGTTCAGTCCTTTGAACGTGTGCACCTTGAAATTGTGCGGCTTCTGATAGACCAACGGCATGGGATCAACAGCAACTTGTGGCATCTGCTGCTGCTCCTGCTGCTGCTGCTCTTTTGGCACCGCTTGCGGTGGCGTCTCCTTCGTCGTCTCCTCCAATGCAACGGCTACTGCTGCATCACAATCATCCACAGCTGTAGTGGCACCCGTAGTTTTGCCCAGCTCATTGGAAAGTGCACGCAGCTTGCGACGATTCAGTGTCATGTAGGGACTCTGCTGGTAGCAGTTTTTGGTTTGCTGATTGATCTGCTGTATGATGAGGCTGGCGTGCAGCTGCATGTGGAAGTTGATCAACCCATCGGCGACCATTTCGTGCACCGTCTCATAGTGTTTATCCTGCACTCGCAAGTAGTGTCCGTGTCCCGGCTTGAAGAAGACCTTGTAGTGCTTGGTGCGCTTATTGAAGCGTACGCTCAACGTGTAGTAGCCATCGGCTTTGGGGCTACGTCGCACCAGATAGCTGCCGTCGCTGGCATTCGACAGTAACTGTTCCGCCTCCAGATGCCCCATCACGCCATGGTACTCGCTGCCATACAGCCGCTGTGCCTGATTGTGATCCTCCACAACGTCAGCTGTGCTGTCCGCCGGTGGCAAAATCAGTGTCCTTTGGCAGTGCACCGGATGCGGTGCAGGTGCCTCCAATTGTATTTTATACACTGACACATCATTAATCATCATTGCGTAGACATTATCATTAATATTCCTATTATCATACTTACATTCGGGCTTCCACACCTTTTGCACGGGCGAGCTCGGCTCACAGCCACCGCCGCCTGGCAGAGTGGCCACGGTTCCAATCGATTTCGACATGGCAAAAACAATGCGCAACTAAAAACAACGCTGAGCGCTAGTTAAGGAATGCAGTTTAGCACTGTTGCGAATGCTTGAAGCTTAAATTAAATACAACATTCTTGCTTTTGTTTATATCTATACTCTGGTTTCAGCAGTGTGACCGTAGGGTGTATAAGGCCAAAATACCAAAGTGCAGTAGCTAACACACCAACTTAAATGCAGTGACTGGCAAATAAAACAATGAACTATATAGCTGATAACTGAAACAGAAAAGTTGCCTGCATTAAGGCAGCAATTTTACGTCTCAACATCTATATAAATGTATATTAGTATATTATTTACAAAGTGCATTAAATTGTGCACCCGAACACTTCTGTACAACACTGCTCTGCACATTGGGCAAAGCTCTGTGCTTCAAGACTTCGACACTTGCACCTTGGCGCGCACTTTTAAATCTGCTCGGATCGTCTCCAATTTTTATGAATTTTTCGAAAAAACCCAAAAGAAAAACAAACAATTTAAGGCTTCATATGTTGTTTTAATAACTTTAAGTACGTTTCTTTTGTAAAAAGATCTACTCTCATTTGTTTTTATTTATTAAATACATTATTAAATTATTTAAAAAAAACATGTAAAACTTCAAAATGCGCATTAAAGTTCAATTTATACGCTACACTTGCATATATATCAAATCAATAATTTCGAAATACTCTGGTTACGATACTCGTTGAAGACTTGAGTCCCATTTTAGGTAATGCCTTGTGTAATGTATGTGTATAAAAAGTGTTTTTGTATTTCTTTTCTTCATCGTTTTTCTCTCTTCATTACTTTTTTAATAAGTCGATACATTTAGAATAATACGCAAAGTTAACGACGCGACACATTCGATCTGTGTGTGTGTGTATTTGTGGTGTGTATGTGTGTGTTAGTGTATCAATGGTCGCGCAAGGTTGTTGATCTCATTTGTTGATGTCTTTAGATGGAATAAATTCAATTTGCATGCGAAATATGCAAGAAAAATATACAAAGTATACAAAATTTTCCGGCTAGCAAGAAGAAAATCTATTGGAAAATCTATTAGCTGCTTCAGCTGGAATTACGAATTGGTGCGGGAGGAATTATTGGCGGAATGAACGGCTTAGCTAGCATGGCAGGTGGTCGTTGTTGTTCTTCTTGTTCTTGTTAGTGTTGCAGCTTTTAATGTAATTATTATTGTGGTTTTTGTTGTTGCTTTTACACAATGATCTCTCCTTAACCGTTCATGACCATGCGAACAAACTCCTCGTAATTGATATTGCCCTGCTGATCCTCCATATTGGCCAGCAGCTGCTCGACCTCCTCATCAGTGAGTTTCTCACCCAGTGTGGTGAGCAAATGCCTCAGTTCCGCTGAGGAAATATAACCGCTGGCATCCTTATCGAAATGGCGCAATCCCTCAATGAAATCATCAGCAGTATCCCCGGATCTGGCCTTCGAGATGGCCTGATAGATGGGCAGAAATACCTCGAAAGAGATGCGCTCATCGGGCTTTAGCTGGTGAGTGCATTTCTTCACATCTGACTCTGTGGGATTCTGTCCCAGGGCGCGTAGGCATTCACCCACTTGGCTCAGTTGGATCTTGCCATCGCCACGATTGTCGAATAGATTGAAGGCCTCCTGGAACTCTGCAGAGAGAAGAAGAAGAAAGGAATTAATATTATGTGCAAGTGAATTGGTCTCTTGCCACGCCCCCTCGCCTGGAACAACCTTCAAGTGTGGTAAATGTGGGCTTCACGTGTGCCGTGTAGTAAAACATGTTGCAAGTTCAATTGCAGCTCAACTGCTACTGACTCTTGATTTTCCATCGATTTGCTGCAACAATTGTTTCAGTTGGTGTTGTTGCAGTTGTTGTTGTTATCAAGCGCGCTTGCAACAGGCCAAAAATGGCATTAAAAACAACAACAGAATTTTGACCATTTTTGGCAATGATTGAAGCGGTACACGATGACGACAACGCATCAGGTACGTACAGGTAAAAAACAACGACTAAGTGAGTACAGTGTGTACTCGATAGAAGGAAAGCAACGATTTGTTTACATATCGATAGCAGTTGTGCTAGGCACAGCTGGTGACAAATTGCTCCTGTTGCAGGTTGCCTGCCACACTTGAGTGCACTCTAGCGAGCGTGCCCTGTCCTCAGCAGCAGCAGCAGCAGTCACTGGGGTCAGCTGACGTCACTGCAACGCAGCGCCAACTTATCGACTTATCGGCGACGCTGGCGCGACAAGCAATTCAATAGCTTTGTTTTTCCCTCTTATTTCTACTTGATTAAGTTATCAGCGACAGTAAATTGAACATTTTTAGTGAGTTGCGTAAAGATTTGCACAACTGGAGAGAGAACATTGAGGAAGGGGAAGGGGGAGGGTGGCAGGCAAGGCGAGGATTGGCCATGTGTGTTGCATGACCCAGAAAGGCCGCCTTAATTGGCAGCAGTTGCCTGCCCGCCTGCCTCGACTATGTAGAGACATTCTCAAGACTCAACCAAGTTGGCAATGGAACACATTTTGGGGCAGCTGCATTGCCGTTGCCGACGCAGTTGCCGCCGAGCACTGAGCACGCGACGACAGTGCGCCACACAGACAGCGTCTAGTGTCCTGTGTGTCCTGGACAAAAGCGCCTTTGTATTTGTGTGTGTGTTTTGATTAACTGTGAATTCAAAATTGATTTTGCTTTCTTTTTGTTCATTGTTGTTTGTGTATGTGACTGTATGTGTGTTGGTGTGCGTGTGAATGTTTGTGACTCATTGCCGCGATCGTATGGCTGCTTTCGGTACCCTCTCTGGGGCCATTTGTGTTTTTATTTTATCAATGATTCATGCGCCGCATATGAAGATGTGTAACACACTCACACTTACGCGCGCACACAAACACACACGCTAGCATACCGTCGCACACACACACACATACACTCGGACACAAAGTGGAACATGCAAAACGTTGACAACGTAGACATGAAACGACTTGACTTATGTTTGCTTTATAGGCCGTCATCGTCGTCGTCGACTCATTCATTTTGTGGTACATGTTTTTTGCTTCTGGCCAAGCTTTGAGTTGGCACTTTGAACTGGGTGAACCAACACCCACTTACGCACACACAATAACAAAAACTCACACACACACACATGCACAGACACACACTCACCAGCCAACTGATCCTCGGTGTAAGCTGCCTGTAAGACAGGAGAAAAAACAAATACATATATGAGTAAAATCAATCGAGCACAGTTAGTTGGCACAACAATAACAACAAATGTGTTAATTTACCATTTTTATTTAATGTGGGGATACAAAACAACACAAAAGACGGGATAAATTGAATGCCAAATGCAACTAAGCCGAATAATTTCTTGGCGATGGTAACAACTGCAGCAACAGGCAATCGATTTATGTTATCGCAGCTATCGCACCAACGCTGTGCAACACTAGTTTAGCCAACACTGATTGCCGTGAAAGACCAAAATAAAAAATACTGCAATTCGTTTAAACCGCCAAATATGGTATTATTTTTAGTCTGCAAAATGCCGGTAGCATATAAAAATACTTATTTATTTAAAAATTAAAGCGATAAATTTACAATTAAGTAGTATATAAGAGTATCAATGCAAGATATAACTATCTGCATATTAACATTCTTCTATAATAAAAACTGAGCAAATCTTATGTTTTGTTTTTGTTTATTTTAAATTTACATTCTCTCTCTTGCACGCTGGTTGCTCTTTTGTTTGTTAATATGCATATGTATGAATGTTGGCGTGTATGTGTGTGTGTGCGTTTGTGTTTTGGGACTTAAAATTTAGTTAGTTATTTTAAATTGTGGTAGAAAGTATAAAAATTGAAGGTTCTCATTTTTTGTTTACTGGCCAATACATTAAACTAATAAATATTTAAACATATGTATATAATTTATGCACTCGTTTTGCAATCCTTAGAATGTTTTTCCTTTTTTTGTTTGTTTTGTTTATGTTATGTGCCTTTGAATTTCTCTTTTGCTTTACTAATAAAGAACAAAAAAAAGGTGATTTATAATTAATTGTTTTAAAATAAGATTACCAAGAAATGTGTGTGTTGTGTGTGATTTGTGTAGGGCTGGTGTATGTGTGTGTGTTGTGTCTGCTTGTTGGAAAGCGATGGCGAACGAGAGCCACCACCGGCTCTATGTGTCCGATTTCCAGAGCTTTATGGTCTTGTCGTTCTCCAGCGCTGCAGAGGCGATGATGTTCTCTGTGGGATGGCAGGCGGTGCAGAGGACGGTGTCCGTGTGTCCCTGCAGCTTTTGTACTACCTCTTTGCTTTGCAGATTCCAAATATAAACCATATTATCCTCGCTGCCACTGACGATCCACTAAAAGAGAGAGAGAGATGGCAATAAGAATCTTATCGTATGTGTAGATCTCTATCTTTATTGAACTCACCTTGCCGCCGGTGACAGAGAAATTGGCAAATATGCAATACTTCTCGTTCTTGTGACCCGTGTAGGTCTTCAGGCATTTGCCCTTGGAGTAATCCCAGAGCTTCAGTGTATTGTCTAATGTGGCCGCCAGAATGTATTTGCCATTGGGGGAGAATTTGACAAAGCTAACGGGCGGATTATCATCATCGATCAACGTCTTGAGGCACTGTCCGCTTGCGGTATCCCAAATGCGACACAGTCCATCATAGCTGGAGCTGACAATCAGCGAACCATCGCGATTGAAATGCACCGCCGATACGGGATCCGAGTGGGCGGGCAGCGTCTTCAGGCATTTACCTGTGCGCACATCCCATATGCGTACACTCTCATCAAAGCTGCCAGAGACAATCAGATTCGATTGTGGATTGAAATTACAACAGAACACATAATTGCTGTGACCCTTCAGTGTCTTGAGGCTCTTCCCGGTGCTCAGCTCCCACACCTTGAGGGTTTTGTCATCACTGCCACTGACCAGTAGACGGGAATCCGATGACCATGCCACATCGCTGATGCCCAGCTTGTGGCCCGATATGGTCTTCTCGAACTTGCCATCGTATGCGCCCCAGATCTTTATGAGTTTGTCCGCAGCTGCAAGCAAAGAGGGGACGGTATAATGAACTGGAAAGATGCTTTACTGCTTCTACTACTCACATGAACTAGCCAACCATTCTCCATTGGGACTGAACTTGACCGCCGATACGGCCTTGGTGTGACCGGCAAGCGTGAATTTCAGCGTATAGTTGGGCTTCACGGACATGGAGCTCTTATTGGAGGTTGTGTTCGATTGGGGCGCCGAGCCGGTGCTCGGTTGCAACGTGTTGGGCCCACTCGGCGCTGTTGGCATCGGCTGAGGTGGCTGCTGATGCACTACGCCGGGATGGCCCGTGTGCACTGCTCCTATGGGCACCATGGCAGTGTTCCTGGTTGTTCTACTTCAGCGGCGCGTCCTTTTCAATGTTAACTCTGCAAAGATACAACACACACAGCACACACGCACAGATACTAATACAGTCACTCGCGTTTCTTATTGAAAATAGTGCAATATTTTTTATTTAATTCGAACAACAACAAATGGTCGTGTAACCACGCGGTTTTTTGGTTATTGGCAATTACTGCGCGTCCGCCGGGGGGCAGTAAATGCTCTCGTGTACTTGCGCTCACGGCCCAGAGAGTCTGCGCTGCGGCGCTGCTGTTGCTGTTGCCGCTGCTAGTTGCAACTTTTTCACCCTCGGTACGCGGCTCGTGTTATTGTGCGTGTAGCGCGGCGCGTGCTTCTTCTTCTTCATGTACGCTCGCTCTCGGGAGCATTGTTATTATTATTATTATTCTTATTGCTATATATATGGGGTCGCGTGTTGTTGTTGTTGTTAATTACCTTTTGCATATGTTTGCAGTAGCGGCGATTGCAAACTTTCGCTAGCTTTCTTGTTGCACTCCGGGGCCTTGCCTCTTATCGTTGTTGTTGCCTATGTGTGTTGCAGCAAAAGCAATTTGTTTGCTATTCCTGCCTGCCGATTTTTGTAGCACGTGCTTCTTCTTGCTACTGCAATGCGTGCGTGAGCAAAAACATGGCGCGTACTTGACAGTTCATGACAGTTGGCAGCCGCTTGCAGTGTTGAGCAGCGGCAGTTCCAGTGCGCGACCGCCAGCTGGCCTGCATGCAGTGAGCTCATGCGGACCACAGCTGTCTGCTGCAGCACCCGTGTTCAAACAAAAAGCGCGGCAAAAAACGTTTTTTTCGATTTAAATTTGATTTACACACACCTACACGTTAAAAACACACGTACACACGTGCCCACATGACTCACCTGTGCTGCACATGTGCGGTCGACGCGCGGTTCGCGCTAAATTCGAATTTTAAACGTTAACAGTCCGCTAGCCTGTTCTGTTAAAGCAGTTTTTCCGTCGCCCCGCCCGCCTGGGCGCCCCCTTGGGCGTTTTTCAAATGGGGGCGTGTTCGAAAATCGAGGAAAACTGGAAAAAACGGTCCAAACTTTGGCGCCGTTTGCAGGCCGGGCGGTGCACTTTGGAAACCTTTGCACTGCGAAGAGAAGAAAAAAACGAAGCGACCGGAAAAAACCGCAAGTCGCCAGCTCCGCCCGTTTTGGCGCAATTAATTTCGAATTGAAATTTAAAAAAAACTGCCGTTATTCCAAAAAACTGCTTGCTTTTTCGCTAACAGAGCAGTGTTTCCCGAGACGCGAACCCACACTGCTTGCAGTTCAGGGGAAGTCCAGGACACGACCCAATTGTGTCACGGATCACTTGCGCTCCTTTTTCGTTTTTTCACCAGCCCTGAAGGGGATTTTTGGTTTTTCAGCGATAAATCGACATCGGAAAGTATCGATTGTAACCAGTTTCGGTGGTCACTTGGCGAGCGCGAATGTGCTGCAACTAGGCCTTAATTAAATTGCATTTTCGCTGACTCGTGGCCTGTTGCAGCATCTGCACGATCGCCACACACACACACATGCATATAGAACAACTCATGTACATCTGAAATTGCCAAATGCAATTTGCAAATGTCATTTTAACGCTATTAAAATTGCACTTCAACAATGACGGCAGTGCTGCCAGAACTTCTAATCGAAAAAAAGCTAACAAAGCTGACATTCAAGGAGAGTGGCGCGAACAGCGGTGTACCAACCAGAAAAGAGCTAGACTTCCCGCTGCCCGCCGTCTTCGTGCAAGATTTGAAAGCTTAGTCGGCAACACTGAATGACGCTGGCACTTTTCATTCAAAAAACAAAAAAAGTACTCAACGAATCTTGGGACATTATTTGGGAAATACGAGATTAGTCAATTGTCGCATATCGAAAACCTTTTTTTGTTCATCGATAATGCGCTTATCGGCATTCAATTTAAAATTTAATGAATTCTAGATTACAATTTTAGCTTAATATTATGCTAATTAACTTTGTTCGGTGTTATTTGCACATTCTTGACTTCTTGCTGGCGTCGTGTCTCATGTTTGGCATTTAATTATGGCCAACACACGACGCTGTGCAGGCGTGTGTGTGCGTCGGATTGCTGCAGTTTCGGCTAATTGCAAAGTAGATTTTCTCGAGTTGCAAGCTAGATAGATGGCTACATGTGTGTGTGTGTGTGCGTGTGTGTTGGCCAAGGTAAAACCATTTTCAATCAAGCAACAACAACACATTATGCTTGCTGTTATAAACAGACTCCATTGTTGTTGTTGTTGGTGGTGGCTATTTTATGGCTGCATTTAATATACGAGTACGCTAAATAATATGGAAATGGCCCGGACTTAAATACACAGTCGAGTCGAACCGAGACTGTTGGGCTCTTTGCGCACCTGCTTCGTTGTTTTTCCTTCTGTTTTATTATTAATTTTGTGTCTGGCTTTATTTGTTGTTGTTGTTTTCATTACGCGTTCTGCCGACAGCGACGCGTCGACGCGGCTGCTTTGTCATTCTGCTTTGTTGTCTCTTTCTGTTTCCCTGTTTCTGTTTCGCTGCTTTGACTAAACGCCCGCCTGCCGCCTCTTCTTCTCCTTCTTCTTCTTCTGCTTCTTCTTTTTGCAGCGTTTTGTTTTAATTCCAGTTGTGTGTTATAGTTGATACCTTTGTTGTTGCTACTGTTGTTGTTGCTACTGTTGTTGTTGCCATTTGTTGTTATATGGCTTAACTTGCGAAACACGTAAAAACATCGAACGTCGACGACGGACAACTGAGCGCGCGGGCAGCGACGCCGACAGCGAGGCGGGCCGCGCAACGTTGGGGGCATAGCAAGTGGAGCGCGTACGAAAATTGTTTGCCAATGTCGCGATAAAATACCGAAACCCACAAAATAATCGAAAGTTGATAGACCTGCAGATACCCTGCAACAAAACCCTCATTTAATTACATTTATTTAGTAAATAGGGTAACCATATATTTAAAAGAGGATTGCCATATCTACTGATTTATCAATAAGTCACTGATTTTCTGATCTTGTTTGTTTATTTATCATTTTTATGGCATTAAATATTGTTAATGACTATCTAAATTTATTCAATTCTTTTAATTATACTCAAATTTTATTTTAATCATGAATAATAAATTTAATTTTGAATCTTTGTTAGTTGGCAATAAATACTGACCCGACTGTTTTCATGTTTATAGGGTATACGTAACGTGCAGAGGTGAAACATAGCCAACGCGGCCAAAAAAGACGCTGAATTCGGCCGCCGGACTTGAATACACCTAGCACACACACAGACACACACACACCACGTGCATGGTCCGTAGAACACAAAAGCACGCACACTCACACGCATACGAATATGTACACCTTCGACCTCCGGCACTTGAAACAATTGCAAATGGGTTACGTAAATAGCACAGCGATCCAAAATATTCGACAAGCGCGGCATGTCAAGCCAAGTCAAAGACAGACGGACAGAGCGAGGGGGGCACAGAGAAAGGGGGAGCGCGGCAGAGCTAGCGAGAGAGAAAGAGAGAGGGCTTCAGTCTTCGCATGGCGCGAATGCAACTTAAACTCAACAGCAAATAGCTCTCAAGCTGCAGCGCCCGCTCTCAGTCGCCCTAGTCTCGATCACGGTTTGTTTTTTGCAAGCCTCGACAGCAGCGACGCCAGCAGCAGCAGCGGCGGCGGCGGCAGCTTCAGAAACTTCACACACTTCAGCTCAGTTGCAGTCGCGAATTAGCGTCGCATAGACGCGATTTTATTTCACTCGCTCAACTCTTCGCTCGAGAGAAGAATTCTTCTGCTGCTCCTTCTGCTTCTCCTGCTTGTGCTTCTTCTCTGGTTGTTGTGTCTTTTTTTTTGTTCTTGTGAAATATGGTGCACATAAAGGATGACGATCAGCTGATGGCACAGCGTCTGATCGAGTTCGAGAAACTGATCAAGGCGCAGCCGCAACTGCCCCACAATATCTGTACGTATCATACACACACACGCACACACTGGCAAGAATTGTGGGCAACATGGGGTTAAGGTTTGGGGCAGGTGAGGAAGGTACTAATTGAGTGCTAAATAAAATGCTGCTATTTCCTTATAGTATATTGTGTTAGTACCTTATATGGTATACATTTTAATAGCCAGAGAAATGTAGAAATATCTATATAGTATAGTAGCAGTACCTTGTGTTTTGATGAGTACCTTATATAGTCAAAAATTAAATTGCCAGAGAAATGCAGCAAATTTTAAATATTGTATAATATATCAGTATTATATATTAGTACCTTGTGCAGTATACAATGTAGTAGCCAGAGAAATATAGCAATATCTTCGATATATCGTATATATACTCTATATATTACACAACCAAATAGCCAGCGACGCTTAGAAGTTAACAATAAACGCTGATGATGTTTTTCAAGTTATATAGAATTGTATAAATTTAATCGTACATACACATATATCATAATTTTTATCGCATCAGCTGAAATATCTTTCGAATAACTCGACGTCGTGACAATAACTTGAGTATTTTAAGTGCACACTTACATTCAATTAAAAGCGGTTTATTCTTAGTCATGAAGTTGGGGCTATAGAGCTCAGAGGTTGACTAAAGGTTAGCTAGGCAAATACGGATAGCTAACTAACTAACCGAATGGGACTTTCCCAAGCTCATTATAATGCCAAGCATAATAATAGATTCACGTAAACTCTGATCGGTTAATACAAGTACGTGTACTAGATACGTTACGATACACTGAACCGAGCGTTTAAAAACAGATTAAGAAGACAATCAATACATATTCTGGTATCATTTGAATGGGGTCAGTAGCCTTTGCTAGTTCTGATTAGATTACCCTAAAAGAATTCTCTTAGTTTTCTATGCATTTTTTCTTGAGTCCATTGAGCAAAATAAATGGATAATTTGGGCAAATTGCAATTGCTTTTGAGTTGCGAAATCTAAAATTGGTTTGGTGGGGTCAATTTGCCTGAATTGGGTTGTTCTCTCAGTGTAGTTTTGTGTTAGATAAAGACATAGTCGTAGTCAGAGTCGTTGTCATGTCGTAGTCACGCTCTAAGCATGGGTCAATTACCTTGAGGTTGCATTGTTGCAACGCGCCGTTGCAAGTTAGCTGCTTGCATAACTGGCTTGAAGTTGCCCATATTAACCACAGAGTTGAATTGCTCCTTTCCTTCACATGCACCTGCATCACTCACTCTCTCTATATCTCTCTCTCTCTCTCACTGTCTGCTTCTCTTTTTCTTTCTTTCTCGTCTGCTGCTTCTTCTACGTTTGGTACTATTATTAGCGTCTACATTGTTGCGCCGCTTTCTGCATACAACGCGCGGCGACTTGGCTGCCGCACAGCGCCTGCTGGAGCTGAACTATGCGCTGCGCAACAAGCACGCCCAGATCTTCATCGATCGCGATCCGATGGACGCCAGTTCGCAGCAGTTACTGCAAGTCGCGTAAGTCAACCGGTCCTCTCTCTCTCTCTCTCTTTGTGGCAACATCTAATTAGACCTTATTGTGTACTGTGTACTGTGCAGCGACCTGGTACCACTGCCTGGACTGACGCCGGAGAACAACAAGCTGCTGTTTTATCGCCTCATTGATTACGATGCGGATAAGGTTAGTTGCAGTTTTGAGTATGTCAAAGTTGATTGTACAAACAAAAAGGCACCCAAGTATGCTCTGTTTACATTAGAATTTTGCATAGCCTAGGGTTAAACTCTATGTCAGCTGTATAAGCCTCCGTTAAAATATGCCAAATTTATTATGCAAAATATACAGAAGGCAAACTGTAAACAGAAAAGGAAATCTTCAATGCCTTGAAGTTAACACTAAATATTTAAGTTGCACATTAAACTATACGCTTAGTTTGACATGTGGTTAAGAAAACACCCCTCTAACATGTACTAACTTCTGTAAAATATTTATATAATCCAACTACCAGTCTAATCAGCAGTTTAACTGCATGTTAACGTTATGTAAATAGTTCTACAATAGAACGCAACTTAACTTTCAGTTAAACCTAATGTCAACTGTATAAGTCGGTGTTAAAATCATTCAAACACTCCGTAACCACACCTTGTGCTAACCTGTTGAACTTAAACGACAACTACCCACTTAACCAGCAGTTAAACTGTTCACATTAAAGACTGTACATTTAATGTGAAGATACGACAATCTTGTTAGCTTAAACTCAACTTATCTTACTAACTCCTTGAACATACTGGCATAATTTTAACTATAACTACCAGCCTAACCAGCAGTTAAACTGCAAATCAACTTGAGTTAACTCAATCTTAACGTGCACTTCAATGTGCCCGCACTTTAGTTCAACTTCACAGCAAGCATCAAGGTATTCTTCATGGTCGCCGATTGTCGCTTCGCCACAGAGACCGAGGGCAGGCTGTCCGACGGGGAAATACCCATCTTCGATATGGCCGGCTATACGCTGCGACACCTTACGAAGACGGCACTGACAGCGCTGCGTGTCTACATGAAGTTCGTACAGGAGGCGCATCCGGTGCGTCTTAAGGAGATCCATGTGCTCAATTGTCCATCGTTTCTCGACAAGGTGCTTACCGTGGTGAAGCCGTTCATTAAGAGCGAGGTCTTCAAGCTCATTCACTTTCATCTGCCCAATGCGGATACGCCGTACAAGCACTTTCCGCGCTCAATGCTGCCCGAAGAATATGGCGGCGAGGCTGGCAAAATGGCGGATTTGAAGCAACATTGGATGCAGTTGCTACAGCAACAGAGGTAAGTTGCAGCACACTCTTGCCACACAGCAGATTTAATCAGCTTTCTTTCTTTTCCCGCTCTCTCTCTCTCTCTCTTTCTCCCACTCACAGAGATTATCTGATGGATGCGGCCAACTGGCAGCTCAACAAGTGCAAAAAGGGTGCCAGCAACGGTGCCAACGCAGTGACGCAGAGTCTGAAGACGCTTGAAATTGATTAGGCTTAGCTTAAGATTCGTTTTATAGCTTTATTCCCTGTAAATAGCGGTATATGTACATGTATATTTCACTTACCTTATCTTTCCCCAGCTGGGCTTGGCTTACATATAGTAAATATTGCTTGTTTTCGACATTTAAATTGTGCCAGCACTGGGCTGTACAGGCTCTCTCTCTGTCTCTCTTACTTCCTCTCTCTCTCTCTATGTGAAGATATGACAATGTTCTACGTGGGGAAGTTGGAGCCTCGACAAAAGTTTTTTTTCCATATTTTCTTTTTTTTTGTTCTGCTGTGCAACTTTTAATTGAAACCCCTGAAAGCATCCTTTGTCCTGCGCAGCCCCGCAGAGCACTTACAGCGTTTATTTGACACCCTAACTTCGGCAGGGGTATTATAATTTCATTGTCAGCTGTGCAAGGCTTGAAAACAGTAGAGAAACTGTGAGAATTAAACAATCACTTGCGTTATAATGATGAAATTTGAGAGACACGTTGATTTTACAGGCAGGTTGGTATAGAAACTACAGATACATGGCTATATATAGGTTAGATAGGTCAAGTATACTATATGTAGTATTCCTTTCATAAGTTATTCTAGTAATCATCATGATATCTCAAAGGAAGATATAGAAGTACACAGCAAGAGTATAACACAATCGTAGCAGGTAGTGTTGGTTTCACAGAGAGGGTGCTATAGGGACTACAGATGTATAGCTAGGAACATATGTTATACAGCTAACCTCTTCTACGACTTCGAAGTTGTAAATATAGTTATAGTTTTATCAAACTCAAAAGAACATATGGAACGGGTTTCGCGAATTAGGCGATATAAAACTACAGCTTTATAGCTAGGTACCTAGCTTACCTCTTCTAAGGTACCTAGTCGAATAACCAACAAGATGTCTCTCTCAGTTGTTTCCATTTACAGGAAGAGTATTAAGCTGCCGTTGAGTTGCAATTAAAACGCTTTGGTTTCTGCTCATTTTTAATGGAGCGACATAATCTCAATCAATGGCATCGTCGTTGCCTGCCTGATGCAATTAAGTGGTTGCCATGGCAAGCGGGGACTGTAAAACAGTTAGACAGGCTGACAGCTTCGGGGTAAGAGGGGTAGATGGAGAGAGAGAGAGAGAGAGAGAGAATGATGGATTCAACGACAGCAGCTAAAAGCGATGGACAAATCAGATAAATGCCTAGGAAACTCACTGATGATATTCGAACTGAGTTTAAAGAATGGAACACGTCTCTCTCCCTCTCTCTCTGTCGTTCTTTCTTCGAAGACAGGCAATAATATTTAAAGCTTCGGCTGGAATTGCAAATAACATTCCATTTCGGGAGGTTCAAAGGGGTGCCCAGTACAGGGATTATCCCCTGGAATGAGCTTTGACTGGGCACTGCATTTGCATTCCAGTCCGGGGCTCACTGCTCACTCAGAGATGGCATTGTAGGAGCTTGTTGCCATAGTTATAAATACATACATACATACATACAGATATATATATTGTGCATGGATTCATATTTCTGTCTGTCCGTCTCACTGCGAGTGAGTGAGTGTGTGTGTGTATAAGTGGAGCAGAGCTCTTGAAAGCATAATGCGCATATCGACATGTTTGATGCGTCGCCCTGTCCCCGAAAGACCTGAACAGAGAGCCCTCTTCAAAGGGCGTCAATAGCAGAGTGTGTTTGTCTGCATGTGTGTGTGTGTGTGTGTGCGAGTGTGTACATGACACATTAAAGTGGAGCTTTAAAGACTGTTGTTCTATGTTATATCCCCCTATTGCCTCATCAGTCATACGAACAACCCAATAAACGATACTTTTCCTATCTGCCTACGTGTGCTGCGTGTGTGTTTGTCTTTCTATGTGTGTCTCTGTGTGTGTATGCAAATAAGCAACCTGCTTGCACTGTGTGTGTGTGTGTGTGTCTGTGGCCACCCTGCCGCTTAACACCGTTTAACGCTGCAGCCATCCATCAGTGGTGCGTGCCACTCCCAGTCAACATTCAATCGCCCCACGCCCCTTGCAACGCACATACCGTCACTTGCAACCCATGGGCGCAATCTCCATCCCACCCCCGTGTGCGTGCCACGCCCCCTATGCCACTAGGGAACGGGCGGCTTATTCTTTTATCCTAACGACGTGCACTGCATGCAATTGCTAGGTAATCGAATTATGTGGCAACTCTCTGCTCTGCTTGCTTTTTCGGTAGTTCACACACAGGACTCATGTCCCCGTTGCTTTGCATTTTCCATTTCTCACTCCTTCATTCCTTCATCAGCCATCTCTCCACTCTCCCGCCTTTCCCTCTGCTGTATGCTGCATGCATGCACAGATACCTACACACATGCGTGCCTCGCAAAATGGGGCACTCGAGCGTCCAGTCGGGGCAGCGAGTTGTGGCCTGGGCTAGACAAAGCTGCACTTGCACCCTACCCAGCATTGGAAGAGGCAAGTAGATTTGATATTCACTTGCAGATATGAAAACTTGGCTCTTCTAACTCCTTTCTACACAGTCATAGATATAGTGTATAATAGATATATACTATATATTCTTGATCAGTATGGGTTCTTGCGAAAAAGGTATTCCAGGATATTTGCTTACTAGGATGAAACTTTGGGTCTTCTATCTCCTTGATTCGTCTGCACACCTGCCGAGTCCTATACATAGTATATAATAGATGTAAGTTATGTATTCTTGATAACTTTATAGATATACATTATATATTCTTGATCAGTAGGTGTTGTTGTGTAGAATGTTTTCCAGGATACTCACTTGCAGAGATGACTATTTGGCTTCTCAATCGCCTTGGTTTATCCTATAAAGTAATAGATACAGTATATAGTAGATGTCAGTTATATATTCTTGATCAGTATGGGTTGCTGAATCGACGCCGAAAATTAGCAGACATTATATATGATATATTATATTATTATATGTTTATATTATATAAACAAGTAGATGACAACATATAGAAATAATATATATAAGAAGTGAGTATATATTCTTGCTCATAAATTAATTAGGCCCAACATTTTTATAGTTTTGCCTGAAATTAATTTTATTTTGATGTAATTCAGAAGAACTATCCACACAAAGTGAGAACAATTTTTAATTCATATATTAGTAGAATCAATTTGAGAGTCAATTTAGCCATGCCAGTCTGTCTATCTGTCTGTATGAACATTAATATCTTTGCAAATAGAGTCATTAGAGACACCAAATTTGCCAAGAAGGTTTCTATACCTAGCTGTACTTATAAATTGTAAATCTATAATTTACGATTACTAAGCAATGCTTTTAAGGCACAATTTCTTGCTTTGTTATGTACATGGATGTACCACATAAATGGCTTGACTTTTCTTACTTGCTTTATTGTAGCTGATGCCCTGTAGCTACGCCGTATGTTCTATAAAAGAACCTCTTTTTGTGATAATCAGAAAGAAGGGAAAATAATTCATGTATACGAATATATCTCAGATCAATCGATAAAATTTCCAGTGTAGCGCATTGCTGAAGTCACTGCGACTTAACCTCACACTAACTGCTGCATAAAACTGTGCATTATTATGACAGGCAAATGTGTAACACAATTAAGGCGTACCAAACTCACCGAAACCGAATGAGCCGCTTGTAACCCTCCAGCTGCACATCATCCTTGTGTGTGCAAGTATGTGTGTGTGTGTCGCAAATTGTATTTACGTCTATGTGTGTGTGTGAGCATGTGTGGGTGTGTTTGCGTTTTGGGGCAATGCAATGGGTCAGCACACCCTGTTTAAACTGTCGCCTTGCCACGCCCCACTACCGCCGCGGCCCGCCCCATTGTCTGAGACACACACGAAGACCGAAAATTGATCAATTTCTGCTTTTGCATTTACCGCAACAATCGGAAGAAGCGCATGATGTTGGGCAGCACGGTCGACCCCATTTGCATGCAGCTGACTTCGACTTTGAGGTTAGAAAGTAACGCCAGCAGCAGCAGCAGCAACAGCAGCAACAGTAGCAACAGCAGCAGCAGCAGAAGCCGAAGCAAGCGAGCGCCATGTGCAGTCAACAACAATGCCAGTTTCTCACTCACTCACACACACACACACAGACACAAAGAGAGCCTCAAAACACACACAGACGAACGCGCGCGCACACACATACAGTGCCAGAATAGTTTTGGCGAAGCTTTGCCTCCGTGGCCGTCGGCTGCGCTGCTTTGCTGCTCAGCTGCTGCTGTCGCTGTCGCTGTCGCTGCCACTGCCATTGCTGCTGCTGCTGCTGCTGCTGCTTAGTGAATGATAAGTTCAGTTGGCGTTTGGCTGGCGCCGTGAACGGTTAACGTGTCCGAGTCGTAAATCGAAAGAGACAGCAGCAGAGAGAGAGAGAGCTAACTGCGATCTAACTAGTCTCAGTACTTGTTGTTGTTCTTAGATTATTTGTTGCGCGCCATTTTCAAACGAGTCTCGTCGTGTTCTTGTTTGTTCACTTTTTTTCTGGTGCTCTGGTTTTTTTTTTCAAGTGCCCGAAAAAGTATGCTACAAAATAGTCAGCTCTGGTATGTATGTATGCATGCATGTGTGTGTGTGTGTGTGCTGAACATTTATGCTGAGTACCTGCGTGTGTGTGTGTAAGTTATTGTTGTTTATTGCCTTAGCTCTTAGTTGTAGTTGTAGTTGAGGGTAGAGGAGGAGAGCAGGACAGGGAAGGCAAGGGGGCGGGGAAATCGGAGTACTCCGAATGTGCCTGTCATTATGTAAGTGAAATCGCTCCGAGCACTGTTACTAGGCATTTATTGCGTTAGCGACATCAATAATGAATGAGCTTTATGTTACTTGTTGTTGCTGTTGTTCTTGTTGCCGCCAAACATGCTCTATCTCCCCCCACCAACCCGCCATCTCCAATTTTGTATACCTTTATACGCTCTAATTCCATTTTGATTAACGACAACTTGAGGTGCGACGCCACACACAGTGAAATTGAGGCGAAAACGATATGCGGAACATGATTGACAGACAGACAGACAGCAATAATATTTCGACTGTTTTATCAAGCATTTTCAATATGTTTTATGTATCCTCATATCATCAAGGGGTGTCTAGGGTGGCAAGAAAGGTAGAGAGAGACAGAGAGAAAAAGACACAAGGAGGGAGACAGGTCGAAGGCATGTAACAGGTGGAATGGCAGTGCCTGCCGTCAGTTTATCTTTTCATGCCAAGATCTTAGCTATAGAAAGGGCTAGAAAGCTGAAATTTGTTGTGCGCATTGCTGTATACCCTGTAAAAACTGTGTTTACTCGAAAACTTAGTTTTGCTAGTTGAAAAATTCAAAAATCAAGTGACAAAATAAATAAAACAAGCACGTAAGCTGCAGTCAAGTGTGTTTGACTCGCTACTCAGCTATAAAACGATTTCTTGAAGGTTTGTTGCATACTTTGGGGGGGTGTCTTGGAAATTGGCACTCCTCTAAATTTATTTCTTTAATAACTTCTATGTTAATTATTTGTTCGCAACCAAATTTTCAGGTATCTTTTGGATGATACTATTTATTGTGCTCGACAAAATTAAGCATTGTACCATTTTAATCATGCTTGTTATTAGATTTTTGTTGATTTATAGAGATGGAAGAGGGCGGGGCTTAGTTCTTAAATCAACCAAATCTGCGCGCAATATTAACACATGTTATCACAAAATTTGCTAGAACTCCCTCTTATAGTCTCTGAGATTAAAATGTTCATACGGACAAACCTATTTCGACTCTACTGTTGATGCTGATTAAAAATAGTTGTACTTTGTGCCATGCCTCCTTCTGTCTCTTTCAAACATTTTCGGCTATAATACCCTTCTAGATTATTAAAGATAAATACAGTACAATAAGAGAGCTCAGTATTTTACCAGATTTTCAACTCTTTAAATACTGTTCTGTTTGAGCTGAAAGAGATTAAATTGCAAAGTTGCCAAACGTTTGTCAAACAGCAATTTCAATGACAGCAAAAAGGTTGTGCAGTTAAAAATGCATTGATTTATTCAACAGATTGACCTATCTGTTGGCACAAAGTGCTGCTCATTTAAGCCCGGTTGCTACATTATTGGTCAATTTGAAGTTGTAATTCTTGTGTGGAAATGGGAAAACTTTAAAGCGATGAAGAACTATACGAAATGACATCAGAGAATGTTCGAATTTAGAGCTTGGATGTTGTCATGGCCAGCGCTTTCTCCACTTTCGCTAAATTCTCTGGGATGTGTTTTATTTTTCGTGGCCTCGGGTCCCTCTTACCCCTCACTTCCCACTCACCCCTCTCTGCCCCCCTCTCTGTGCCTTTCTATTAGCAAATGAGGCGCAAACAAGCAAATGCAGTGAATAACCCTAATGTACACTCATGTATATCAGTTTCCCTCTATGTGTGTCTCTGTCTGTCTCTGTGTGTGTCTGTCTTTGTGTGTGTGTGTGTGTGTCTCTGTGTGTGTGCCATTACTTAACACCTAGAAACTGGCATTCGTCTGCACGCTATTGCACTATTACACAGCAATAACTGTCGGTCTGAACTACCCCCAAAAGACGTTGGCCGGGTCAACGTAAAAGGGAGCCGAGTACACTGAGAGAAAAGCCACAAGTACTTGTTAGAGAGAAGAGAGAGGGAGAGAGAGTCTCAATTGATAGTTAGTTCTGCGTTTACTTGCAACCTCACCTTCTCACCTGATCTCATTGCAGCGACCTGCTGTTGTATTTCTCGCTGTGTAGACGCGTCTCCTCGACTCGATGCGGGTCACAGTTTGAGAATTAGTCATGGGGCATGCCGCGCTCGCAACGTTTGCTCGTTTGTTATTGCATGCTAATTTCTTTCTCTATTCACCCACTCTATCTGCCTTTCCCTCCCACTATCTACCTTTCTCTGTCTTGCTGCCTCTGTTGCTGTCCCTGTGGCCGCCTGAAAGTATGCAGTAAAAAATGTAATCGCATTTAACGTTACAATCAAACAAGGCAAACGACGGAGAAGAAAAGCAGCCAGACGGAGAAAGCGCAGCGAGTGAGGCAGAGGCAGAGGCAGTAAAGACCAACTACATAGTCAGCTCAGTCAGCTACAGTTAGCATCGTTGGCTCTCCATGTGCCACTTGCCACCAGACAAAGAGCAACAGCAACAGCAGAAACAGCAGCAGCAGCGGAGGCGACGCCTGAGCACCTGCCCGCAAGTTGGCCTAAATTGCCAGACAGAACGACACAGCGACAGCGTACAATACATAATGAAAACAGTCACACACACACTTCCACACACACTGATATCCCCAGACACACACACACACACACAGGGAAACACACTGAGAGCGCTCTGATTTAGTGGGCTGCAAGCAGTGCCGCTTATCAAAACTGGCGATCAAAGGCAACTGGCAAAGGCAACGTCAACCATTTTTTCTGTGCCTCAGCTTTCCATTCTCTTCTCTGTCTGCCTTTCTTTCTTACTGCCTCTCTCCCCCTCGCACCTTCATCGCCAACTCTGACTTGTTACATGGCGTGCAGGGCGCCTCGTGGTTTTGACAATGGCGAAAAGTGAACAGAGAACGTTGCTCTTGATACCTTATATCATTTGAAAGGAAAACGTCGGATATGAAAGATAAGCCAGAAGTGTGCGCATACCCTGTAGTAGTGTGATGCGGGGCATGCTTAAGTGCTGCACTACAAGTGGCATCTACTTATAATTTGTTACTTTTATTTATAATTCTATTTCTACTTCTACGTCTTCTACTTTTAGTATTTCTTTTACTACGTTTTCACCTTATACTCCTTCTACTTCTTTTACTTTTTCCATTTCTCCTACTCCTACTAATCCTATAATTTGTAATCCGTCTAATTCTTTTATAACTTTCACTTCTATTTCGACATTTACTCCTCATACTGCTTCTACTCTAACTACTTCCCCTACTAGTTCTACAACTGCTACTACTACTACATCTACTTCTACTACTTCTACTCTTACTACTTCTCCTACGATTTCTTCTACTACATCTACTCTTACTACTTCTCCTACTAGTTCTACAACTGCTACTACTTCTACTTCTACTTCTACTACTACTACTTCTACTACTACTACTACACCTACTGCTACTCCTACTACTACTCCTATTACTACTACGTCTACTACTATTACTACTACTACTTATACTACTACTATTTCTACTACTATTACTACTTCTACTACTACTTCTTCTTTTTATACTACTCTTTCTACTATTACAATTTTACCACTACTATTAGTAATCTTTTTGTTATTGTCCCCCCTCTTCCAAAGCAACTAAACTCTTCTATTTCATCAACTTTATCTCCTACTTCTACTTCTCCAAGCACTTCTACTTCTTCTACCACTTCTTCTACTACTTCTCATTGGCCTGCACATTGCACGGCCCAAACACATATCCTTGGGCCTAACCTCAATTGGGTTTAGGAAAAATTCATTAGTCCAATTTGTTTTAGTGCATTTCTTTTTGCATATGCGCTTCCGTTTCCGTTTCCGCCCTGCCATTTAACTTATTCATTTGACAGGAAGAAGGTCACCAACAGCCTTCGCCATCGCTAACGTCTTCGCCTTTGCCTTCGCCTTCGCCTTGGACTTTCGCCGGTTCCGCCTACTGACCGAAGTATTGTAGATGTGTGCCTCCGCCTCTGTTTCCTTCTGCCTCGTCCTGCCTCGAGCTGCTATTAATATTTTGCCGTTTCTTTACCCTTGTTTTGTTTTGTTTTTTTCATACACTCGACTGAGGGAACAGAAGGGGAAGGGCGCACAAGGAGTGAGGTTATGGAGGCCGTTAAAAGGCCGCAAGTTTTGTGGGTGCCATTTTGGCGGCGGGAGCTCAGCGGCCCGCTTGGCCCGGCACAATTTATGAGGTCAATGAAATTGTTGCTGCGCCGCGACTGCTAAGGCAATTGGGCACAGCGACGACAGTCGACAGTCGACGGCGACGTCGCACAATATACCTCCCCACCCTTTGCGCTTCCTCCCCCCTTGCCGGCAACGTCTCTGCGCGTTTTGCCAATGTCATTGGGGCCAATGTTGCTAAAGGTCCTTTTTTATTTTCGGATAGTTTTAGCGCACTAGAAAGTTATGTTAGAAGCGTCAACAAGGGAGGGTGCTGACGTGGGGTGGGTGTAAACACAGTGGGCGGGGCTTGAGGCTTCTTTAAGCTATCAGCTGCTGCCCCTGTTCCCGCTCCCCTTTTCTAGTTGTCAGCGTGTTATCGATTTTCGATAAGGGGTGGACTTAGGATAGTGCCAAGGAAGCAAGGAAGAACGGGAGAGAGGGCAGCAAGGGGCGTGGGGTGGGAGGCTGCGCATGTTGGCATTATTTAAATGCCGCTAAGAGGTTTAGAGCAACTGTCAGCGCTTAAAGAAACTTACCCAGAGTTAAGCAGGAGTCGCAGCACGAGGCACGAGGCACAAGGCACGAGACACGAAGTGAAGCGAAGCGAAAGAAGAGAAGGAAAAGTTTTGCCTACTTTTCAGGGATTCGCGGGTATTCGCTGAGTTGATCGGGGTAGCAGATGATGTTGGCTTAGCTCATAAGCTGCTTACAGGAGGCTTGACTTGCTAACTGAGTGTATTCATATGTTGTTCACTGAGTGAGCGAGTGTATTCGCAATATTAATGGGCGTATTTATGCAAAATAACAAAAGAATATTAATGCCCTCCATTTGCGTTATCTGCTTACGGGTACTCATGAGTGTATTCATATTATTAATGAGAACTCATTTTATTATTTGCTGAGTTTAATTAAACTAGTTCTGCGTTGCTGTGTATCATCTTACGTCTTATTTAATATTCATAATTCATTCGTGAATACACTCATGAGTTAGAGTTATTCATTTAAATCTATTTTAATAAACGAGAAAAGTTATTCAAGCAAAGTTATGCCACACACTCATGTGGGCTGCACAGTTAACGCGAACTTCGAGTGCACACTCACACACCTATTCACACTCACTCACTCACACTCACTCATCTGCTCGCATAAGCCAAGTGATCTGACTGCACTTAAGCTTTATATAATCATACATGATTTCATGAGTGCATCCATGAGTGTATTCATGAGTGTATTCATGAGTGTATTCATGAGTGTATTCATTTGCACTTTTAGTTTTTTATGCATGTACGTAAAAAACGCAGCAATTCACCATAAATTTAAACCCTTTCTCAATGCCACTCGCGGGCACCCACACACCCATTCACCAGCACTCACACTTCCACTCACAGGTACAAATCTGTGTATGTGTGTGTGTTTATGAGGCAGCAGCGCAGCTGACAAGTTTATCAGTAAACTACATCAACATTGGCGCGCCACGGTTTATGCTGAGTTTGTGTCTCCCTGTCGCTGTGTGTGTGTATGAGTGTGAGTGTGAGTATTAGTGTGAGTGTGGTTGTGGCTGTAACTCTGGGTGCGAGTGTTGGTGTTAGAGTGGTGCGCTTCAGTTGTTGTTCACACAAACTGTTGTGGCGTAGCTTGCGCGTCGACTGAGTTGCCAAACCAATGTCAAACACCTCTATAAATACACTCACCTGCACACACACACACACACACACACACACACACGGAAACAGGCACCGGCACAGGCACATTTGTTTACCATTGTCATATACCATAAGTAGATATGTATGCGATAAATCAAGGTTAGGCCTACAGTGTTAGTTAGTTTGCTCGTTTAATATTGGAAATCAAAGCTGGCTAACCAAATGCCAATCAATGTGGGGCGTGACTATATCGTTTACTCCATATAATGCGGTTATTTATGAGCGCCAGAGCAAATTTGCCACCTTAGAAAGGAGCGCGCATTTACCTATTTATTTTATTTTCATTTATGTATTATTTTTATACCCTTGCAAAGAGTATATTCATTTTGAACAGGAATTTGCAACGCACTTAGGAGACATCTACGACCCCATAAAGTAATCACATATGTATGTATGTATATGCTGTGAATCAGCATCAACAGAAGAGTAGATGTAGCAATTGCTGTCTGTCCGTCTGCCTGTCATTCTGTCTGACCGTCTGTCAGCCTGTCTGTCCGTCTGTCTGTCCGTCTGTCTGTCTGTTGCAACGCAAACTACTCTCTCAGTATTAGAGCTATCTAAATGAAACTTTCCTCACTATACTTTTTATTACTGTAATAATAACGCTGTAATGAACCCCATTGGACCGATATATCATAAAGCTGCCATATAACCTATCGGCTGATTTTCGTTATTTGTCAAGATATCGCACCCTATTTTACTAAATCCTCCTTTTTTCATACATGTATATGCATATAAGATTTCATTAAAATCGGACCACTATAACATATAGCTGTCATAGGAAGAATCAGCCGGAATGCATACAGACCTATTCTAATTTAATAAATAACTCAACTAATCAATGTAAATCAAAGTGAGACATAATATTAAATATGCACATTCAATTGTGCACCATTATATATAACTAGTATTGGAACAATCAGGAGGAGATAAGAACCTGCAACAGGTATAAGACTTTCGGCATGCCGAAGATAGACTTTCTTTCTCGTTTTTAACTGAGACAGTCATCAAGTCGACTCATTTGACATCATTCACACTTATTTATACATATTTATTTATTATCTTTTTTATTTATTTATGTATATACATGCTAATTCATATTAAGACATAAATATTAAATCATATGTATTTCAAGATTTATGTATACTAATTTATATGAACCTATTTTTTATTTATATGCATATCTATATGATTAATTAATTATATTTATATGTATATTCATTGATAACATAAGCCAGTATATGTGTATGTATGTATGTATGCATGTTTCTATATATGTGTACATGCTCAATATGCTTTCCATCAGCTACGTGAATAATTACCCGGTGCAGTCACGCTGAAGTTGCCCCAAAAAGTAGGCAATCAATTCGATACAAGCGAGCCGCCATTTCCCTGCTGCTCCTGTTCCCGTTGTTGCTGCTGCTGCTGCTGCTCCTGCCTGCCTCCATGCTTCTCAGCTTGCTATAAATCCCCAACGGCAAAAGCTTTTACTCATATTGCAACAACAGTAACTACAAAAACAAGCGCAACAACAAGCGCAACAACAACTGCAACAGAAGCAAACTGCAAAATAAAATTTCGTAAAAAGTTTTCACTGCGTTATTTGCAGTCAACTGCAATAATATTATGTGCCACTGGGGGTGTGCGCGTCTCTGTGTATGTGTGTGTGAGAGTATATGTATGCATGTGTGTGCTTGTTTATTAACCGACGCCCTCTATTCCAAGCATGTTTTTCGTTTACCAAAATGTCAACTGGATGTGATTCCAATTTCCAGTCGCGCTTTTTCACTTTAGCTTTAGTTTCCGATACTCTGCAATTGAGTAAACTGCTGCAAGCGGGTATACCGAAGTAAAGTTGATGAAAAAGAGATGAAAAACTGTACGTATAGGATATCTGTCAGTTGTATACATACTATATCTCACACAACTCACACCATTTTTTTCATTGCCGCAGTCGATGAAGTCATTTGGCTGTCGCAGCATGCTGAGCTAAGTCTCCATGGAACCTGAGGTGTTTGCTTAGTTCAAGTCATTCAACATGAATTTACTGACAGTTTTCCTTACAATTATCTATGTATGTATGTGTGTGTGGGTGGGTGTGTGATTGCCTGAATTCGTCATCATTTTAATGAAGCAAGTTTTGGCAGTGTCATTTGCACTGAATGTCTGACAGAATGTTCAGTAGGGGGCGGTGGAAATGTTTTTACGAACAGAGACGTCGACGTCGACGTCGACCTCGACGTTGACGTTGACATCGATGTTGGCGTTGAGGAGATGAACTCCGCACAATGCCAAGCAAAGTTACAAGGCTTCGAAAAATATTCAAACTAGCTAAACTGAAACTAGTTGAATCACTCAAGGATTCAGAACATCTACAAAAAACTCCTACCCCTTTTGAATATCGATTGAGTTTTGCCAAAGTTAAGTTGTTTTTCCAAAATGTTGATGAGATTTATGTACAAAACATAAACACACTCTCAACAACAATGAGAACTTCTGTTGCACAACTGATGTTAAACTTCGAGCTCAATGGTAGTGAAAGTTGAAGTCTTGAGATGTGTTGAATACAGTTGAATGTAGTTAAAGTTTCCCTGAAGACAGATCGGAGATGCAATGAAAAGTATTCTTTTTTTCATTCATTGGACGGAATGGTTCATTCATAAAAGGAATTTTGTGTCTTCTTTTTAACCAACTGTCTTGGGTTTGCTTGTTTTCCAAGTCGTTCAACGTATTTCAAGTCATGCAAATTGAGCCTGAGTAACTCTGATTTTATTCTTAGTTAGTCTAAGCCACGATACCATAAATTTGCAAGGCGTACTTTCAGATTGACAGCAATAACAACATATACTATTCTTTGAATACAGTTAAAGTTTGCCTTATCTACCGAAAACATACTTAAATTGTGTTGGCAATCAAAGAAAACATTTATTGCAAGTCATGCTGTTTGAAAATCGATTGAATTTGAACAATGAATTCATAGTTCAAGCTACTACCTGCCAGATATGTATATGGAATGCCAGTAATTCAATGTGGGAAACTATTGATTTCGATTTGGTAAACTATATTAAACCATTGACTATCTATAGATCTGTAGTTAATTTGCTGGCAGGGTTCAAAAGACTGCCTGCTGCAGTTAATGGGTAAGCACACACAAAGGTATCACTTATGCCATATTATAAATACATCACATACATAATACATGTTGTGTTGCATGCAGATTATGCTCGCCTTCGATAAGAATTTCAATTAGAAATTCCAAATTAATTTTCAGCTGACGACGGCAGTTAAAATTCAATTTTCAATGTGCTTTGTGCAAATATTGATTCATTGTATGTTGTTACTGTTGTTTTTGTTGTTGTTACAATTTGCTGTTGGTGTTGTTGTTGCTGTAACTGGGGTTATTATATCATTATTATAAGGCAGTTCAACGAACTGCAGGCACGATATGTCTGGGGCCCGTCGCTGTCTACGGTTATTACGCCAATAATTTGTTGCCATTGCAAACATACAAGTAGTAAATTTATTTTGAGCCACGTACCCCCCCTTCTCCCTCTCTCTCTCTCTCTTGTGCTGTTCATTTGTTGTTCGTTGGCCTTTTTCAATCTTATTCCCTGCTGATTGATGGTGGCAAAAGAGAAAAAAGCAAAACCTATGCAAGTTGTTATTGTTGTTGCTGTTGTTGTTGTTGTTGTAGTTATTGTTGCCAGCGGCAATTATGAAAAAGGCAAGAAAAGGAAGCGTGCCAATAGCCATCTAATGTGCCCCCAACTCCCTTCACCACCCCCTTAACCAACATTCCCTTACACCCTACGTTTGTCGTCTCGTTCTTTCAGCTAAAGGCGACGCCTGCAGGACGACGACATCATTGTAGATGCTCACATGTAACTGAGCCAGTGTGTGTGTGTGCCACTGTGTGTGTGTGTGTGTGTGTTGCGAGACCTAGTTGTGCAGCCTGAGCAGCAGGATGGATGCTAGGCGACAGAAGCGACTTGGCCCAGCGCCAATTGCATCGTTCGAAAAGTCATTTGAGGACAATACCACGACGACGCCAGCTGCAGCGCAACAGCAGCCAGCAGAGCAGCCAGCTGAGCAGCAGCAGCAGCGTGTAACGGTAAGTACTATGTGTGTATATGTATGTGTTCTCTATATATTATTTACGAATCGAGGCTTAAATTCATTAGGCCAAACATAAAATCAACAAGAAGAGCGAAGAAGCGAGAGAGGGGCAGAAGAAGTGAAGTGTAAGGGGTGTTTCGTGCTGCCGTTTGCCAAAAACATGCAAATGGCCACTTATGGTAAATGGCAGACGAACAAAACGCTCTTGGCTAATAAACAAAACGAAGCTTAGGCCAGGCGAGGCCAGTAAAAGAAGCACAACAATAGCTCTTAAACTTTACAGGCAGGGAAAGGTAGAAGGGAAAGAGGAAGGGGGAGTGATGAGTTTGTTTTGCCATTCACAGTTTGGCATTCATCTAACTGCGAAAATATTTTGACACGCATCAAATCAAATGTGAAGTGGAAAGTGCTTCAAATAATGTCATTCCACAATGGCCCAAGATTGAGAGCAGCAATTGGAAACCTATGTACGCCTCTGTGTCGCTGTGTGTGTGTGTGTGTGTGCTAGGGGTGGGCAACAGCTTAGCGGGGGTGAATAAATACAGCCGAAAAAATGAAACATGCAAAAGCATCGGCAGCTTGGGGAACGAAGAGCAGAGCGCGAGTGAGAGAGAGGAAGCAAGGGAGCGAACCGGCACGAGAGCAATGGCAAGTAAAGCTTGGCCACAGTGCGCGGCAATTGATTAGAAGCAGTTGACAGAGCTCAAGATAAAAATTAGTTTTAATGAATGATAAAAAATAATAAATATTAAAAAAGTGAAAGGTTTTTTTTGAGTTCAGCAGCATTAACATTTAATACCCTTCGGCCTTCGTTTAATAGAAGGGTATACTAACTTTTTGCAAATGTATGTACGTAGGAGACCCCATAAAGTATATATGTATATTGTTGCTCACGATCACTATTTTAGCATTTATTTATTTTTGGATTTATGAATATTTTTTTTTTATTTTGTATTCATCTACAATATTTAAGGTCGAATGCAAATACATTAAATAAATATGATTGACTTTTATAGAAAGTAATTTGCAATGGATTAAATTTAGTTTTAGAAATATTTTATAATTTTGAAATATGTTAAAATTAAAAAAAAAATGTGTTTAATTTTAATTTACAAAAAAAATGTATTAAGTTGAGTTGGTGGCGCTTGTTCTACCCAAACTTTTTTGCGAGGGATCACAATTAAGAATAAGCTAGAAATATATTGAGCTCTAGAACAAACACATACGACAATCTAAACATTCGTGACATTGAATAAAATTATCTTTTACTAAAAATTAATTTTGTTTAAATTTTTAAAAATTATAAATAATAAATAAAATAACTTTAAACATTGTAACATAAGCTGTTACTAAATACATGCGCAGCACTGTGTGCGGAAGCTTTGCCAGCTGAGCAAAGCTTTTAGTTAAACGTTTTGCTGTAGAGCTTTGCCAGCTTTCTTAAATTGCCTCCGCCCTCCGTTGCTGCTGCTTCTGCTGCTGCCTCCGTCTCGCAGAAGTCGCAATCAGCGTAGCATACTTTTCGGCTGCGGGCCAGTACGACGCTGGCGCTGCGTGCGTGCAGTCTAACGGTATTGAACGGAGCAAAATAATCAAAATACCGAGAGGGAGACAGGGAGACTGAGAGAAAGAGAGAGAACGGACAATCTGCGAGACTGCGAGAGAGAGAGCGCGCGCTGCGTAACGAACAAGCGAACGTACATCAAGGCACAAGCAGAAGCGAAACAGAAAGAACAAAAAATAAAAAAAAAGTAAAGAAGAAGTAGCAAGAAGAAGAGTAGAAATTGTTGTAGTTTGACTTTGCGCTTCCCTTCGCGCCGCGCCGCACAGTGTCGTTGTCATTCACGTTTTGTGTGTGTTTTTTTTTTCCCTCGTCGTCTTCTGTCGACTCACATTGTTATTATTACTCGTTATTGTTGTTGTTGTTAATGCTGTTGGTGCCTGTTATTTTTTTGGATTTTTGTTGGCTTGTGCAAAGTTAAAGGAAGCTGAAAATTAATGAAAAATTAATAAGGAGAAAGATCCGGCAGCGTGAAAACGAAAATAAACGAAAAGAAAAGAAAGAAAAACTCACAGAGATAAAAACAGAGCGGCACTGAGAACGACTGAGAGCAAAGTCAGGCAAGTTTTGGCACACGGTGAGTAGTGCTGAGCGTGCACTAGTGTATGTCTGTGTTTTTGTGTGTGTGTGTGTGTGTGTGTGCTACACAACATTAACGATAAACAGAAACAGCAGCACGCTGTCAGGCAAAGGCCTAAAGGAAGCGTGGTGGCGGACGCGTCGGCCCTCGAACTCTCAGCACGCTGTGCATATATATACACACACAGAGAGACATGTGCGTCTGTGCCTGTGTGTGTGTGTGTGCGGCTTTTATTAAAATTATGTGTATAATTATAATTAATTTCACAAGATTTAGCTTAACTGGCCCCACGGCTAGCCTACAGGGGAAGTGGTGGCACTTAAAGCGCAGCACCTGAAAGTATGCAGCACATTTTTCGGCTGTCCCCATTTGCTTTACTCCTGCCCCATGTGCGCTCTGCTTCTTACCCTCAGGCTGCCCCTCCTGTGCTGCTGCTACTGCTGCTGCTGCTTTGCCTACGATTTTCTGTACACCAACAAAAATAATACACCCAGGGAGCTGAACCACAACAATGCGACGCTAGCGGAAGAGAGGGAGAGGGAGAGAGAGAGAGCGACGCGTTTTCTAGCCGGTTTCTTGTTTATTCAAATTAATTACGATTTTTATGTATACGCTAAGTATGTGGTTTCCAATTAAGACGAGGCAGAGACGCACAACGAGAGGGAGGAGGGGGGAAAGAGGCAGGCGGAGAGGGAGGAGAAAGCGCGTGAGTTGAAGGCAAGCACGTGAAAAGCGTTGCATACTTTTCAACGGCAGCTTTAACATAATTTCATTCGCAGGCGTCGCTGCGTGCGTGTGTGTCTGTGTGTGTGTTTGTGAGTTCGGCATTTCCAAGGACAATAAGCGCGTGCTTTTTGAATTTTTTGCATTTGCGAGTTGCCTCTGCTGCCCCTGCGCCCCTCTCATGCTTGCCAACAGCTCCCCTTGTCTCTCAACTTGTGTCAATCAGCGCGACAGACGCGTACTGTGTGCATGTGTGTGTGTGTGTGTGTGTGTGTGTATGCGAGGACTTCTCCTTGAACGCATTTGATGCGATTGCATGACAGAATGTGTGTCCTGCCCGAAGCGCAGGAAAGCAAGGAAGCGTATGAGACCGTGCCAGAGCCAGCCCGGGTTGTTGCTCCACTGAACTATGCGTGAACGTGTAGAGGGGGAGGTAGGAGGTAAGAGGGATGGGAAGAGGGACAGGCAGAGGAAGAGGGAGTCGTTGCACGGTCTGGTTTCAGCTGCGCTTGTCTTAACTTTGAATTGGATAATTGCATTGACATTGCTGGCTTGCAGCTTGAAGACAAGCTAAAGCCGGCTAACAGTTAGTTGCACAGTGTGCACAGTGTGCACAGTAATCACTGCATAGGGCGAGCAAATTGACTGAGCAAGAGACAAAAAAAGGGAGAGAGAGAAAAATGGCTCATTACAAATCAGTCTCTGTAATCAACTGCAGCTTTGTATCATGTGCAGTCACTCACGCTCTGTTTGGTCCGCTTTAGTTCAGCTCCACTGTAGCCGAAGGTCGACGGCAAGTGAAAACACTCGAGCCTTAAGTGGGTGTTAACATGCTTGGAAAAACAAACGCGAAAAACATGCAATTAATTGAGGTTAATTTTCGCCAACGCGAAACTGGCACAGTGCGACCTGATACGATACAATACGATACGATAAATAGTGTGCTGCGAAAGCGAGGACCAATTAAAGCGAGTGCGAGAAGAGAAACTGATTGAGGATAGGGTATGATGTAAAGTAGTACAGTTTAGTAGTACAGTACACTACAGTTGTATAGTTAGTTTAATAAATGTCTCTCACAATTAACAAAAAAATAAGTAAATTAATGGAGATCAGATATACAGACATACAGACAAACAGAGAGACAGACAGAGACAAACAGAAAGACAGACAGAGACAGACAGAGACAGACAGAGACAGACAGAGACAGACAGAGACAGACAGAGACAGACAGAGACAGACAGAGACAGACAGAGACAGACAGAGACAGACAGAGACAGACAGAGACAGACAGAGACAGACAGAGACAGACAGAGACAGACAGAGACAGACAGAGACAGACAGAGACAGACAGAGACAGACAGAGACAGACAGAGACAGACAGAGACAGACAGAGACAGACAGAGACAGACAGAGACAGACAGAGACAGACAGAGACAGACAGAGACAGACAGAGACAGACAAAGACAGACAAAGGCAGACAGAGACAGACAGAGACAGACAGAGACAGACAGAGACAGACAGAGACAGACAGAGACAGACAGAGACAGACAGAGACAGACAGAGACAGACAAAGACAGACAAAGGCAGACAGAGACAGACAGAGACAGACTGAGACAGACAAAGATAAGATATGTAGATGAATTTATTCTCTAAGATTTTCCATCCTCCGCAGCAACTTGTAGCACATTTTGAGGACCCGCTAAAGAGCACAGCACAAGCCAGAAGGCCAATTAGAACAGCTTGTTAAAGGGGTATAATCTGATCAAATTGATGCACTTGCCATGAAGAGTTCGACTTTTTGCTAACAACAACAACAAATAAGAACAGAAAACAGAATGAACAACAACGTTGAACAAGTATTTCAATCAGTCTCGCAATTCGCAGAATTTTGCACAATCCTTTCAAGTGAGTGCAAACAACGGCAAATTCAATTGCACTTCCCTAGAATTTTCTTTTTCACATTCCATTTTCTTTCTTTTTTTTTGCATAATTATCAATTTCCCGGAAAAGCTGCTCCTGTTTTGCTGCTGCTGCACGGGGCACTCAGTGAATCTGTTCAGGGTCTTGAACAAAGACAATTTCGTTATCCTTGCGGCTCGGGAACGACGCCACATGCTGTTCTGCGTCATGATGGGGTCATGTGTGTACGTGGGTGCGTATCTGTGCATCTGTATATGTATTTGTGTATATCTTGCTCCGCATCTGCAACTCTCTCTCTCTGTATATTTGGGGCGTACAAATTGTTGAACTGGAATCGGTTAGCCTGCAGCATTAATAGAGCTTTCAATTATCCGATTGCATACACTTTGCGTGGGGGAGGGAGAGTAAGAGGAGGAGGCAGGGAGGGGTAGCGTCACAGTTTGTCCGGTTGTCGCTGGCAACCTGGGAGGTGTGTTGGAAATCATGTGAGAGACAATAAGAAAAATTGGCAACGAAAGCGAAACAGGATTTTAATTAAAATCACATGCTATGATGAAAACCATAAAGGAAATAAAGTTAAATTGCGAGCAGAGCAGCAGCGGGCGTACGGGGTGTAGTGGGATGTGGTGCAGGAGGTGGGGCAGAATTGGCAACCCCGTGGGGACACTGCGGTAGCTGCCACTGCTGTGCCACTGTCCCACTGTGCTGCTGTGCTATGTTTTCGTATGTGTGCGCCTGTTTGTGTCTATGTGTGTGTCAATGTATGTGCCTGTGTGTGTGTGTGTCTGTGTGTGTTGCTATGCGTCGCACATTGTTGGCATAACTGTGCCAAAGCATTTGATTTCAATTTTTTGCGCAATGTATGCCAAATGCGTCCGTCCCTCGGTGTATGTGTGTGTCTGTGTCTGTGTGTGGCCATCAAGGCTGCAGGACAGTTGCTAACGGTATTTGCTAACTTCTTTTTGTTGTTGCTGTACAGTTTTTTTTTTTTTTTTGAAAATTAGTCGAACCCAAATCAAATGATGAAACCTTTTCGGGGCCGCTGTCAGTTGACAGCAGTCTGAGTGGAAAGTGAAGTTGCTCGACATTAAATTCAATTTGCAGGCATTAGTCGATAGCAAAAGCAAGCCTGCATTGCATATAAACGAAATGCAAACGATCTAACTAAGTGTACTTATAAAGATAACCTTACTTTATCTAACTAAAATGGGAGTAAGGCGAAACTAAAGTGAATTCTTGTTGAAGTCTTCATAGCAGCAGAAAACTTTTATTTAGCTGAATATGACAAAGAAGCTGAAGAATATATTTGTAATTATTAACTTTTATATTATTATAGGTAGTATACATTATATTACATTAATTTAGATTAACAATGCAGTTGAAAATTCAAGACATCTAGGCATCTCTACTAAAAGAAGAAGCCAAGTTGTCTTTGATCTGTCGAAAAGGTTATGATAAAAGTCAGCAGTGGTTAGGAACCTATGCTAATAACATGCAATGGGCAACACAGACTATAAAATCTAGAATAAAACTGTGTGATTTTATTTTAATATTTACTGTATATTTATGAGTAAGGCTCCATTAAACTAAAACTAAAGTAGTTAAGTTCATAGTGAAGCATAAAAGCCTTATCAGACCGATATATCGGATAGCTGTCATACAAACTATCGGACTATTGTTATTTATTAAAATATTGTAACTAATCTTACTAAATCGAACTTTTTCTATATGTATAAAATGCATATAAATTTTCATAAGAATCTGACCACTATAACAAAAAGCTGACATAGGAACAATCAGCCGAAATGTAGATTTTTGTATGAAGACCACTTCTGATCTTAGAACTTATCAGTGCCCATCAAAGTGAGACATAATATTGAGTATACCCAATATCATTAAATTCTGCACTATTATTTACAACTAATATTGTGCCAATCGGAGTTTATAAGAACCTTTAAGGAAATAGAACCCTCGGTATGCCAAAAGTAGCCTTTCTTCCTCGTTTGTTTCTATACCAGCTCCGATTTACTCATTCTCGGTCTCTCAAATCTTAAACACAAACTGATCCCAGTTTCATCCATCCTATCTCTTAGATAATGGATCAATCGCTGCGCAAACAGACAACGACAACGCGTAGTTCCAGCAATGCCAGCGGTAGCGGAGCACCAAGCTTATCGGGTGCAGCAGCAGCATCAGCATCTGCCGCCTCTGGCAGCACCAGCGGCGGCATTGGCGGCGGTGGCGGCAGTGGCAACAGCTCCGCCTCCGCCTCTGCGTCCTCCTCCTCCTCATCCACTGTATCGTCAGCCACCTGCTCCGCGAACACCAGTGTCGTTGCCAAGCAACGTCCGCCGCCGCTAAAGACCGCAACGACAACGGTCACCACGACGCTGGTCAGCAGCAATGAGGGTGGACAACCATTGCCCCCATCGGCAGTACAAGCTGCAGGCGGTGCCAATTATCGTGGCACTGCCACATTGACCACACCCTCAACGCCGCGCATCGAATTAAGCCGCGCCTCGAGCTCATCCCACCATGAGGAGGATAGTCGTGAGAGCAGCCCGGAGAATGTCTTCGAACAGGTAAGAAGAAGTGGCAGAACATGATGTAGAAGAAGCAGCAGCAACTGCAGCAAGAGAAAAGTCGGGGTTGGTGTCGTTCATTTGGGGCGTTTGGGGGTCCTGGCCTTGCTAGGCTTGTAGTCTGGTTAGTTGCTTGGCTTTTAGAGCGAACCACCAACAAATACAACAACAACAACAACACTAACAAAACATAACACAAGCTGAAACAACAACAATGACAAGAATAACAATAACATTATGTAACAGGGCTGCAAACCGATTGGGAACTCGAAGATTAAAGAGGAATTTGCTATATTTCTGAATATATTCAGAACAGACGAAAAAGCTACAGTACAATGTGTTCGTCTGTGATGTACCCGCTACCCATTTCTTAAATATTTAACTTCTTAGCCCAACGTATTTTGTGTTGCATACTTTACGTGGGCGAAATCAGTGACTCCTTAAAAATATATTCTTAAATATCTTCTATGTTAATTATGCAATCGCATCCAAAGTTTTAGTAATCATTTGAACAATGATAACTCTGGCTACCAAAGCTGAAGTCTTTAGCATTAATATTATGCTTCCAATAAGGATTTTATTGATATTCTGTGGTGGAAGTGGGCGTGGCCAAGTTCTAAAATAAACTTTATATGCAGGAAGCAATAAGATATATTGTCCCCAAATTTGCTGGCCCTTACTCTTACCGTCTCTGAGATGTAGGTGCTCATACGGACAGACTTGGCTATATAGACTAGACTGGTGGTAATGGTAAAGAATATATGTAGTTTATAGTCTCGGAGACAAATCCTTCTGCGTGTTAAACACATTTTCGGTTGCCACAATACCCATAGTACCAATAATAAGCGGATATAATAATCAATATATAAACATAGGTATATAAAATATACATATATATAATACAAAGAAGCGTAGAGAACTAAACTAAACCAATCCCAATCGAATCGTTTTCCTTGATGGTTTGCAGTCTTGTTCCGAACACCGCACGTTATCTCTGTCGCAGTCGCAGTCGCAGTTGACGTCGCCGTCGCCGTAATCATTTTGTGCTAATTATTTGTACATTGTTCTTCTTCTTTTCTTTTCGTATTTACTTTCTGCCATCGCTCTTTGTACCCTGCTGACTCTCGCTGTCTCTCTTCCCCACTCACTTTCTCTGTTTCTCTCTTTCTCTGTCTCTCCCCCCCACACTGCCTCTATCTATCGCTTGTCTCGATGTGTGCACACCAAACCAAACTCAACTCAATACCAACGCACACCCAACCACTTATACACGCACATACTCCTACACACACACACACACACACGCAAACACACACACCTGTTTGGGCACCGCTGCCCCACCGCAATGCACCACAATTGGCTGTTGATTTCTTGATTTCATGATTTTCTCCTCTTGATTTCGTTTGTTCTTCGTCTGCATGCTTGAAACACTACTCCCCCCGCCCCTAACCATCTCCAACAACAATCTTCCCCTAACCGAAAAATTTGCTATGAAATTCTATATATGTGTGTGCTATGTGTGTGTTGTGTGTACTGTGTGTGTGTTTGTACTATGTGTGTGTGTATTTGTAATCTGTGTTTGCGTGTGTGTGTGTGTGTCTTGGGCGGTTACCGTGTTGAAACTAATGCTATGAAGGTCGGCACTGGCACCCTACAGGAAACCATCGGACTCGGTTTTCGTGAGGAAGGGGCCCTTGAGCTGCGCAGCTCTACCGAAGAGCTTTATTTCATGGATCCAGAGCAGAAGAAAGAGGAGCAAGAGCGCCTCCATCAACAGCAACAGCAGCAGCAACAACAGCAACAACAACAGCAGCAGCAGCAGCAGGTGAGTGAGGTAAGCCAAGAAACCTTCTCTACTTAAGCATCCATAGACCTAACCCTACCTAAAGAGTTTATATAGAGTTTATATACAGTTTTTATGCACCAGTTTATTATCCCATTATCCAATATGATATATGAACTCCTTCCAAAGTTTCAAGAAATCCAAAGACCAACGCTACAGTCTTCATCTGCCTGTTACAAACTTATTACACCCTCTTTTAAGTATTTTGAATAGTCGCAGGGTATAACTAAACCCTGTAACCCTTCTCATAAGGATCATTCGCAAAGTTTCTACACTCAGTGTTGATAGGGCCACCACTTAGCTGTTTGATTTGCCTTTATTCGATTGCGATATATCTGAAAGCTCTTTAAATTGAAGTGCATCACAAAGGGAGTTTCATTTCGAAGTGAAAATCTCTTTGTGGATCGACAACTCGAGCAAAGCTATCCCCGCAGGCGACCTATCATTAATCATCTGTCATGGCCAAAGCTTTGCGCAATTGCAATTGCTTTTCAAGATGAATATTTTTCAAAGGGTTTATTCTTCGTTTTCCTTTGTTCACGCTACCTCCCTCTCTTCCAACTGCTGTTGGCGCTTTGAAGCTCAGAATCTAATCAAGTTGCAGCTGGTTTATTTGATGAATTAGCTCGCTTCAAAGAAACTTAAAGCACTTCGCAACTCCAGGCATAGCCTTCATTCTTATTGTGGAAAACGAGAGCGCTCCAAAGAAGCATCAAGACATCAGCAAAGGAATAGAAAAAGAAAAGAGTTTAGGCCTTTAGTGATGCAACGTCTTTCTAGCACAACTTGAGGATAACATTAAATGTTTTTAAAGAAATATACTCTTTGGATTCTCAGGAACCTCATTCCAAATAGTGAAATCTATAAAAAGAAACATTCATTCCAGTTGCGTAAAATGATATTTTCAACTTCACTTGAATGCCACAACATTGCTAAGTTTCAGCTGAAAATCCTCAAATGAAGCCCAGTTCTATGAGGGTTCTCTCTAGTAAGGCAACTGCAGCTGAAGTGAGCTGCATATTGTAACTTTGTAAAGCGCCCTACTTGACAGTGAGTTGACTAAAGATATGCAAATTATGACAGTACGGAAATTGGTAAAAATTGAAAGACTCATGGCCTCGTCTGCTCGTCATCGTTACCTGGCATTGATGGGCCAAGGAAATGCAAGTAAAAACCGCAACAACAAAGTTGCGTTAATAATTTAAATTTTGCGACTTGATGGCGGATGGTGAAGTATAAAAAAAAAAATAAAAAAACAAGCAGCAAAAGCAAAACGGAAGTCGCGAACTTGCCAAAGCGTCGCAGGGGGAATGAAGAAGAAAGTGCGGGGAAGTAGGTGACGGCTGACGGTTGGGCATGCCAGTGCTTTACCTGGCAGGGGCAACTGGCGACTGACACAAGTGCAATCTAAATAAATAGCAGCAACAGAGGCAACAGCAACAGCAACAGTAGCAACAGGAACACAACCGAAGGGCAAACTTTAAAATGTCAGCTGACAAGTGCGACGACAACGGCAAGCAGCTGCACTTGTAGCACAGAGACTGACTGAAATATACCCTGTATGCAGTAGAACAATTAAGACATGCAACGACACAAGCAACTTTCAGCTATGCAGATTGCACTGCATAAATTGTTGTGGCAAGCTCTGAGATGCTGAGAGCTTAAAGGAAAACAAATTTACCCCCATACAGGGCAGACAAACAACTCAAGAATAGCGTTGTGAAGAGAAAAGTGAGAAGGGTGAAGGGAAGAAGGGAAAGAAGGAGGAAGGAGGTCCTCAGTTACTTCATCTTGTTTTCCAGTCAACTTCCATTTTAAGTACTCATGCTATAAAAGTTTACCCTGGCCAGGTGGCAACGTCCAATCGACGCTATTAATTGAAACGGCAATAATAAGGTGGCAACGTCTCCTCTTTGTCTTCGTCACCTTCCGTCCGTGTAGCGTAGAAATAATCAAAACAAAATGTTTACCAACTGCCAAACAGGCAACAGTTGCAGAAAACTTATTAATGATGCCTGCTAACAGAAGTTACCTCCAGTAACCTTAACCACGAACTTTTCAATTCGCCACTGACAGTACCGAACCGTAAGCGAGAACTTTAACAACAGACTGAATGAGTGTGAGAGAGATAGCATCAACTAGTTGACTTAATCACCAACTGTGCGCAAAGTTAGTTAGCGCAAATATCAAATTGAAAGCGAACCTCGAAACTCGACAGTGCCAACTTGTGGTATATAATATTTACAGTTATGATATAATAAACGTATGAAGGTACTGAGGAAGGTAGCTTAAACCATTTTAGGGGTGAGAGAAGTGCAGCTACAGCTGATAGAAATGAAATTCAATGCGACAAGGGGGAGGTATTTAATAGAGCTAATCAGCTAACTCAGCACCCTAAGGCCTCAATGGCGGAGGTGGCTGTGTTTTCTTAGAAAAAATCCTTGAATGGGGAGTAAAATGAATGATTAGCGTTAGGGGGAGTAAACTCAATAATTAGCTCGTATAGAGTAACCAGCTCTAAAGAGCTAATCATTCAGTTTACTTCCCATTAATAAGCTTAAAGCGAAAGTTCAAAGAAGAGGAGGTCGTTGGGCGCCCATTCAGTGCAGAACTGTTAAGGAGCTTAGCCTTAGCCATGAGAAATACTTATTAGCCAGCTGAACAACCAATTCAAAGAGTTCATAATGATAATTCAATTGTTAGTAGCGACAACCCTGTTCTTTCGCGACCTATGTTAATCAGTACATCCCTCGTTGGGCGCCCCAATCACTACACAACTGTCAAGCAGCTTAGCTAAGCTAAGGGAATTTCCAATTAGTACCTAAGCTATGCATGCAATTGTATGAGTTCATAAGGATAATTTAATGTCTTATCGTTCTAGCTGTAGTCGCGACAACCCTATAATTTTGCGAGTTTCATTTATCAACACCTTTGTTAGTCAGTTAATCAATTATTCAGTTATTTTGTGGGTTCTCCTTAAGTGCATGTGACACTCGACGATTCGAATCGAGCTCGTCGTAGCCACATTCGCAGTTGCTAATTAATTTATTCCGAGGTTTCCATTCGGTTTTCTCAGCTGCTTTTCGTGTGTCGCATTTCGCATTTATCGATGTGTTTGCACACCGCAGTTGACACCAACAGAACACCCCCAGGAGCTACCGACACCCACCCACCAACTCTCTCCCTAACCCTAACAGCACCTCTACTCCCTGGCAATTGTAGTAATAATTTAAGTTCGGTTTCATGTTTTTTGCCAACTTATCTCTCTTTTTGCACTGACTGTCTCTGTTGCACTCTCGGTTTGTTTTCTCTACTCTCTCACTGTCCCTCTTTCACCCTCTGCTACCCCTCTCTTTGCCTCACGGCACTGTTTCACTCATGTCGCACAGCCGCAGGGAGGGTCAGGGGCGAAAGGGGGGCGTGGTGTAGCCTGTATGACTGCAATTGACATGTGATTGAACGAACACCCGAGATTGTCACGATGGTTTGTTTTCGGATCCATTTTGGGAGAAGTTCGTGGACACAAGGGGTACAAGGGGTTGGATGGTTGAGGGGACCAGAGTGTCCGCGCAAGGGAAATGCCAGCAGCAAGGACACCAATCGACATCATGTCCCCTTGAGCACTCTGAGTGACAATCGACAATTTTTGAAGTGCTTCCTCACTACAATTTTGCAGCAAACGCAAAGCAGTAAAATCATTTCGGAACAAAGCGAATACAGTGCAGAGATGAATTAGAAACCACAAATATGTGCAAAATGGCCAACAATGTAAAGAATTTGAGAAGCAAAAGCAAATTAGGCAATACCGTTAACGGAATCAAATTGAAATTAAAGACGACACTAGAAATCCAAAGGGAATTTGGAAATAGGAACCAGAATACTTGACGAAACAATGTAGAAGGTGACACTTCGAAACCATAACTTAAATCTAAAGCTTATTTAGAACTGGAATCAATTATCAAATATTATTCCAGTACTATAATTTAATAACTGTTTATAGAATATAAAATGCGTAAGCGGCATAATACTTCTCGTTTCGGAACCGGATCCAAAAGCTTGGAAACTATAATTACTTTAATGAGAGCAAAAAAATTCTTCTTTTCGAAAACAGAAATGAAATAGATTTCAAAAATCGATTATTATTATTATTCAATAACTATTTTTCAATATAGGTAATTCTATATATAGCATATATCATTTACAAAATTCTTCATTTCGGAACCGGAACCGGAACTAAAAGTGCTGCTTCGGCATCAAAATGAAGAGCCCTAATAATAACTTGGTTTCGGTGTTGGCCGAATAACTTGCTTGACTTGCATATAAACAAATCTCTCATTCTCTCTTTCCCTCTCCCTCTCTTCTCTCCCTCTCTCTCTCTCTCTCTCTCTCTCTCTCTATTCCTACTCACAGACTAAGCGCTCCTCGCCGCACATCTTCAAGTTCGACGACCACCAGAGCTATCTGCAACAGCATCAGCGCAAGGACTCGGCCAGCTCCGAGGTGGCCGCCCTGCTCTGCATCTCGGGCCGCACCAGTCGCATCTCCAGCGTTGGCAGCCAGGGATCGGCAGTGAGTCGCCTCTCTGCCGTCTCGTGCGTGTCACGCTCCCCCTCGCCACATCGCATGCTGCTAGAGACATCGTTCTGTGGCCCCAAACCCGTCGAGGCCGGTGCCGATGGCGTCATCAGTGGCGCAGCCAGCAATGCCTCCACAGCGCCCAGTTCGGCACAAAGTCTGGGCGAGGCAACGCTAGCCGTGGAACAGTTGCTGCTGGCGCGCACACGACACGATCCCACCCAGGTGGTGCTGGCCGAGGGCATACAGATGAAGTGCGTCAAGTCCGGCTCATTGGCCAATGGCAGTGGCGAGCGGAACAAAGCCAAAATGGAGCAAAAACCCTCCGGCTCGGGCATGGGCGCCCAGCGACGCAGCACCAAGAGTCCCGGGCAGATGGTCATTGGCAAGACGCCCAGTGGCACTGAATACATACGGATCAATTTGCGTCCCGATCACATGTACAGTGACAAGGGTATTGCAGCCAACGAACGCGTCGTCGAGGCGCCCAATCAACTGACACCGGTCTACTCCAAGTCACAGTCGAAGCCACCGCCAGCCTCGTTGAGCCTGCAGAGCGGTGGCCTGGACGAGCATCGTCTAACGCCCACGGCTAGTCCCAAACCGGGACGACATATACTGCGACTGACCAGTCGCTCCCCTTCGCCCGCCGCTGCCGCAGCACATGGTGGTGGTGCCGGTACCACTGTGTCACGCAAAAGCTCCTTCAGTTCACTCTTCCGACTGGGCAAAGATTCACCGGATTCGCCGCGTGAGACAAGTCGATCGCGCAGCAAGAGCAAAGAACGTCCATCCACGGCCATGGGCATGAGCTCCTCGGGCGCTGTGGTCGGTGCTGGCTCCCAGAATGTGACGCCCAGCAAACAGAAGTCAGTGCTGGCCATCTTCAAGCCCGGCAAACGGGGCAGCAGTGCCGGCACCGATGGCACCAAAAGCTCCAAGAGCTCCTCACCCATCGAGGGCGCCGTTGAGCCGCCACCACCGCCGCCACCGGTGCCGGGCGGAGCACGTAGTCGCACACCGGCGGGATCACGTCCCAATAGCCGGCTGAGGTACTACGATGAGCCCGTGGAGGGTGTCATCCATATACCACTACATACGCCGCCAGAGGAGCGCGAGGCACGCACTCTGCTCCAGGGCATACAACAGCTGGCCGCGCCCTCGCCGCCACCCATCATGCGCTCCACTGCAGTGGCAGCCGCAACGGCAGCAGCCTCATCAGCAGCGGCAGGTGCACCGTCGTCAGCAGTACCCGCACCGGCGGGAGCAGGTGCACCCATTACGGCCAGTCAGCTGGCAGCTGCAGCCGCTGCACTGCGTCCGGTGGGACAGCGCAAGGTCGATCTGGATGCCATACAGACGCTGCCCGCGCAGGATGAGGAAGTGGGTCGCCATGGGCGCCACTGGAGCGTTGAGGTGCAGCGTCACAGCTCGTCACAGGAGTCACAGGAGCAATCCATCGGGTCCGTACTAAGCGCACGTGCTGCCAACCTGTCGCAGGTGCGTGAGAATGGACTGGCGGAGATGCAGCGTCTGCCCTCGGTGGACAGCACACAGAGCGCCTGTGAGCCGCGCCTGGTGGAGACGGTGGCCACGGTGAATGCCCCCGTCGAGGATCCGGTGGCCAAGGAGCGGCGACGTCTGCTCTTTGCCACGCGTCTTGGCTCGGGCAGCCAGGAGCAGCTGTTCTCCACCCAGTTCAGCATCTCAAAGACCGAGAGTCAATCCAGTCAGCTCTCGGAGCAGGTGCAGATGGCCGACTCTGGTTCAACGGCCTCCGACGGCACCACCGACGGACTGCAGCGACAGGGCACCGTTATACATCGGCGACCAGCAGGAGAAGCTTCGACAACTAGTTCAACTGACGTTGCAACGCCAACTGGAGGAGCAGCACGAGCGACAGCAGCTGCCTCCAGCTCTGAGGAGGATCAGGGGCCAACAGCGATAGTTGTCAGCGCCGCCGTCGTCATGCGCTCCAAGCACAAATCCTGCTCCAACTCCGAGGAGGAGGCATCTGCCACTCCTACTCCTGCAACTGCTGCGGCTCCTGCTCCAGTGCCACAGGCCGCCGATGTGCGGCATTCGCGCTACCTGGAGAACTTCGATGTGCGCAAGAAGTATCACGAGAATGTCCCGGCTCAAGCTCAAGCTCAAGTTGAGCCTGTCTCCGAGCAGGTGTCTAGTCAGCTCGCCGGACAGGGCAGTGTGCCACGCAAGCCGAAGCGGCAGAGTGTGCAGGAAGCCAAGCGTGAGTACAACAAAGTCTGCTGGATAGAGCTGCAAAACTATCGTTGATACTATCGTTACGTGCAATATTAGTTGCTAATTACAATAGATTATAACGGTTTTTGTTTTCATTTTTCTGTATTACCTTGAAACTATCGATATTGTTTCATTACTATCATTACAACTATCGATTAAGGCAAAGTTCATTGCCATAATTAAGAATGGCGAAATATTGCATGGGTAGTTTTTCAGTTCCCTTACCTTACTATTAATACTTTCGCAAAACTATCGGCAAAGCATAGTTCCTATATTGTTTATAGCATCAAACCATTGAGCAATTTTCACGGCAAACTTATTCTACATATGTATATTAGTTCCACATTATAAAACTATCGTTCGTACTATCGCTGCGTGCGATATTTAGTATTATCATGAGCAGTGACTTGTTTATACTTTCATTTTCTTAAATGCATTTAAAACTATCGAAACAATCGCAAAAACTATCGTTTGTACTATCGATGCATGCGATATCTGTTGGCAACATCTTCAATGCCGATTAGGTGAAACAGTCTTTGGTTTTTACAACCTAACTTTAAGTGTCAATTATTGTTATTATTTAAAAACTATCGTTTATGCTTTATGTCACGATAGTATCCTCGAATTCGTAGAATATTCATTCATGATTAACGACGTCTTCTTCTTACCAAGTTAATTAAGGTATTTCGAATGGAAACTGTAAACTAAACTATCGCAAAGAAATCTTAAAAAATACCTTAAACATCGCAACGATAGTTTTGCTGCCCGATTGCCTAAACGATGACCCTCTATAGACTACATAACCAAACTAATCTCTCTGCTTTATGCACCTTCACAGCCTACACGCCCAGCGGGATGACGCCCACAACGCCAACAATAACAACAACAACGATCTGTGTAGAGCCAGCAGCACCAGAGGTCGCTGAGAGGGACCTAGAACCAGAGGCAGACCCGCTGTCAGAGCTATCGGAGGAGGCAATTAACTCGCCACAGCTGGCAGCACGCGTAGATCGCAGCATGGAACGTCACTCGACGGATGAGCATGAACCGATTGAGTCCTCGGAAAGTGAACGTGACTCGGACATGGCAGGCAGCTCATCAATGGCAACTGCAGTGCCCATGGGAGCGGAGGCGAAGCGACATCACTTTCCGCGCAACGTGTGCCTCATTGAGGAGCACGAGAGCACCGGGCTGGTGTCGCAGGAATCCTTTGACGATGAGCTACCCTATATACCAACAACTTTGCCGGAGGAGCGGGCACAGGGTGTGCCGCTGATACCGATGAAGGAGCGGGCCAATATGGAATTGAAGACATGCCCCGTGGATCGACCACGCTCAACGACACCGCTGAATCCCTCCCATCTGGAGGAGTATTGCACGGGCATCATGACTCCACAAGAGTCCCCCCACGCTGCTGGCCACGAGCTAGACGTGGCACGTGGCGAGAAGTTGCGCATCAGTTTGCCGCGCAAGGATTCAACGATCAAAGGCGATAAGACAGGCGCCGCTGGAGGCAGCGGCGGCACTGGCGCCAGCAGCAAATCACCGCGTCGCATCTCCAATGCCAGCGGCAAGTCGTGGTTCGAGTTTGCCGAGGAGGGATTACGTGCCAATAACCTGGAGCGCAAGGACTCCAGCAAGCAGCTATTGGCCGCCAACGCCGCCGCCTCCTCCGCCGGAGCAACCCATCCTATTCCTATACCTACGTCCGGTGCGGCGGCCACGGCGGCAACGCCTGGCGGCACGCCGGCCAGCTTGGAGGAGCCCAAACCGAAGGCGTCGACACAGCGCAAGCTCTCCGGGCATTGGATTGACTTTGAGAACATCCCAGAGAAGCGTAAGCCCGCCAAGCGCATCACCACGCTGCCCAAAGAGACAATAACCACCACCACGACGGCCATCACCAGTGCCGCCTCGGCCTCGGCCTGCGGCAGCGTCCATCGACCGTCCGCTCATCCGCATGCCCATCACAGTCACAGTCACGGTCATGGCCACGGACATGGACACGGACACGGTCATCAACACGGTCACGGGCATCATCATCAGGCACGGCAGGAGGGAGCAGGAGCAACCGCAGCAGCAGCAGCAGGAGGAGCAGTGGCGACAGGCGGGGATAAGCTGCACTACAACTATGTGAAGCCCGAGGATTGCCAGTGCGAGTGCCACGAAGCAGAGCGGGGTGAATCCTCGACAGCAACTGCTCATACCGGGGATAGGGACAAGGACACCAGCACGGGCACCGGCACGGGCACGGGCACTGGTACAGGCAGTGATTCGTTGGCTTCGGTGGATGTGGAGCTGCTGCAGCAGGGTGAAGATATGCTGCCACTGTTGGAGCCCGAAACGCAGCCAGAGGCTAGGTAAGAGCTTAGATAGAGCAAGCTAACACAACATTGTATAGCAGTATAACAGTTTTGGTGTAACAGTATAGCAGTTTTTGTATAACAGTATAACAGTTTTTGTATAACACTAGAAAAGTTTTTGTATAGCAATGTAACGGCTTTTATATAACAATATAACAGGTTTAATATAAAAATTTAACATTTTTTTTATGAAAGTTTAACAGTGTTTTTTCAAGAGTATAATAGTTGTTGTATAATAGTATAAATGTTTTTCTAAAACAGTATATCAATTGTTGTACAACAAAAACTTTTACATATTTTGCATACAGTAACGAGATTTTTTAGAACGATCTCTTGTATAACAGTTATAAACTTGTGCATAGTTGCATAACAGTTACACCTCAGTATAACAGTTGTGTGAGATTATGCGTTTCCGTTTACACTTACTCCTCGTATTTGCATAACAACTTAAAGCAGTACCGTATAACAGTTTCCACCATCACTAACTTCTCTCTCTCTCTCTCTTTCTCTCTCTGCCTCTTTCCCTTTTCAGGGTATACACGGATGAACCGCAGCCACCGCCGACACGTCACAGCAACAAAAACGCAGGCCCTCGGGTAAGTGACATCCCTACAACTCTGCTTGCTATGACACTCACACGCATTCTCTCTCTCTTTCATGATCTCACAACATGCTGCAGATGGAGGAGTTTCCACGTCGCGATGCCACGCAGAGTTCCAGAAATCGCAAATTCCCCGATCGAAAGTAAGCGAAAGCAAAGCGCGCCTTTCTCTCCGATATTTTCTCCACTCAGTTCTCTTAGTTTGGTTTTAAATCTGTCACGCATCTATCTTCAGGGTAGCTAACCGAACTTCTCTCTATAAAGACCAAATGGTCAATATCCTTAATATATGTACCTCAAGCATTGCGGTTGTTATAGGCAAACAAAAAAAGAAAGCAAGGAAGAAACAAAACGAAAGAAAGGACGAAGGAATGAATGAAAACAAAAAATGATCTTTATAATGAAACGAGTAATTCCTTTCGATTCGAATTAGCTAAATATACGATTTAATGAATGCAACTTCTATATATACAGTACATATGGTATATGTATCTAGGGTAACTTTTTGATAGCAACAATTAACTCATATTTAAACGATATATGTACACTTTAAGCATCCCCTCTCGCCCCATTCCACTCCCCCTCTGTCTAAAGCAGGGGTCGGCACTAAGGTTACGATTACAGACATGATGCTCTTAGAGTTCTCTTGCTTTACACTAAAAAAAATTATTTATTGAATATTTTGAGTTGAAAATGCAAGTGTGCATGCAAAATATAATAATGTCTCCTAATATAAAACTATACACTGCACACCATAAGAAATAAACGTTTTATAACGCAATGAACAACGAGAAGATATTCAGCTTCCTACGAGTTGTTGAACATTTTTCGCAGTGTATATCACAATTCTTCACTTCCTTATGGCGACCCCTGATCTAAAGGACCCTCGGATTAACCCAAGTGCAACTGCTTTTTGGAGGCAATCGAAAGTTACATGTAGTATATATGTATACAAAGAATGTCTGGTATTATCGCTGACAATTTTATGTGATCTCAGATTGTTATGTTGTCTCGATCTGTATCTGTATCTCTAACTGTTACTACGTAAATCTCTGTTGTAACTGTAACTCTAAGCGTAAACGTTCATGCAAGACGTAAGACGTAACCCTAAACGTAACTTGAGACGTAACTGTCAGATCCCAAAACACAAGTCACTGTACTATTACAATGTAGTCGTTAACCAACTCAGTAGCTCAGACCTTATACCTTAACTTAACCTTAACTTATCGTACGATTTAGCCCCAAGTTAGTATGACAACCATGAATTATGTATGTTAAAGCTCAACAAGGCGGTGGGTGTGGCACTCTCTACCCCTTCCTAAATATATATATATTATATATATATTATATAAATGAACATTGATAACTTAACGACAAGTCTGAAGACTGAAAACAACTGGTAACCTTCGGTAGCATCCGTATGTATTTGACTTATATAATGTACCTACCTACATATGTAAGCCCGTATGCTCCCGCATGTATCTATGCATACCCGCCCACCAACCAATGATTAAGTATATGCCTTTAGCCACTCTCGATACTTTAGAATGTTAGCCTGGCAACCCTAGGCCTTAGTTACACTCGATGCGTTCTTCAATTATAACCTAAATTATTCATTTATGAAAAACAAAAATAATTTAAAGCCACAAAAACTGCCAGAATTTTGTTTAGATGCCCTTGCAGAGGTGAAATAAAATGATATAGGGTGTGCACCGTTTGTCTGTCTTCTAATCTCAATCAAACTTAGCATACATGTTGGGTGTCGATCAAATATTAACTTGTTGATATATTGAATTCAAGTTTATCTTTTCTACATATGATCCTAACTCAAGGCAAAAGCAACAAATCGGATTCATGTAGAGAATATAGTATGTCTACCTGTTAACCTCATGGCAAGAGTATTCAATATTCGGTTGACCGAAGTTATTTTTTGTCTTCTTTTAATAATGTTCCCTTATCTTTTGACGGAGTCTCAACTAGTGAATTGAAACGAGTTTTGCTTGATCACAATCCAAGCGGCAGGTAGAAATTCGAATCCCCGACGTTTATGCGCAGATGCGAATTCACGAATTTGCAGCATGCGTGTAGTTAATGTCATAGCTTAATCATTGTATGCTTAAAATGAATTTCATCAAATATAAAAACGAGAAAATAGAATATATCGAAAAAAACCAAACAAAAAACAAAAAATGGAAAGAAAGACAAAGAAATTTAGCTAGAGTTTAAATACGAAATTGATTGATATTAGCGCAACGGACATTCATTTAATTGAAGAAAAATATGGAAAAGGAAAAACTAAAATATTAGGTAAATTATACAATAATAAAGAAACACGTAAATGAACTACATTAAAAATGTGCAAAGAACAGGGAGCAGAGACGCGAAAAATATTTGCAATAATGGGCTAAAATAAACTTCAAGAAACTTTTCCCAATATGAGAGAATCTGTGTGTGAGTGTATGCATGTGTGTATGTGTGTGTTTTTTTTAAATGCAAGTAGATCGATCCTGCTCCCTTCCTGAAAAGACCCAAGTGGACAAGCACAAAAAATGCACTCGAACTAATAAGATACACGATAAATACGCAAGTAAAGCAAAAAACAAAAAAACAAAAAAACAATATAAGAGATTATGCAAAGTGTTACAAATTTGTACAATAATTTAAACAGTATATACTTATATTGTATGGTATATCTTGAAAGATTTATATAGATTCCTTTCGATTTTTGATTCTTCTTTTTTGCTTCACATATTTCTATATATACGTATTGATATACATACAGACATATATATTAACGATTTTTTGTGAACTATTTATTATATTGTAATCCGTAAACAATGAACTAACGAGAGAACTTAAAACGCTGACAGTAGTAGATCAATGAATGGTGAATGAAGAAGCTAGAAAAAACGATGAAGAGCAAAAACTGTTGTTAAAAATGCATTTAAAACACACACAAGAACAAAAAAAAGAGTTAAAAGATCTATAAAGCAAAATAAAATACCTAACTTTAATTGTTACAAAATTTAATAAACATTCATATATACAACAAAAAGAAGAAGAAACCCAAAAAGACGAAAAAACAAAAGCAAATCAATGAAAAACGTATATGCACTTTCATTATTTAATAAATTCATATAGAACTATGTACGTGAAACAAGAAAATCAGTTGCAAAACAGAAACAGAAAGCGAAACGAAAACACAGAAACTAAAAAAAAAACAAAACGAAACAAAACATTAATTGAAATTATTCATTAAAGTGACAAAACATATTTAAACAAGCTAAAACTGTGCTTTACTTGGCAGGAAGCAAGGGGAATGGGGTTAGGGACCTGGTAAGTCACCTTCATCGTCAGCTGATAAATAACTTTTACTATCTATGCACTTATTGCGAGCTTTACACTCACTCCACCACGGTGGGCCCCTGTTTGCATTCGAATTTCACTGGCGTACGGCCGGGGCAGCGTCTCAATCTGCCCATTACGTTGCCAATTTGTCATGATTACGATAGGCGGAACGAAGCCGTTAAGTGCCTCGCATCAGCTGCCTGCGATAACAACAACAAAAAAAAAACAACGACAAAAGTAACGACTGCACTCAACCTGTTGTTACAGCAGCGCGTGCTTCCTCTTTATCGTGAAAACGCGCTAAACACAAACAACGCACAGTGTAAACACGCGCATATTATAAACACAACTGACCCGCTCAACAGCGCAGGCGCGCTCTCTGACTCCGGCACACTCTCTCTTGCACTCTCACAACACACTCACACAAACACACGCACGCACACCGTGCCTTCCCATCTCCCATCTCTTACTCATCGCATCATTCACGTGCGCTGTGTAATCTCTCGCGTGCACGCTCTCTCTCTCCCTCTCTCTTTCTTCCTCTTCAATAAACAGATGTGCGAAGGTTCTCATTTGCGGTACATATTTGTTGTTTTTTTTGTTATTGTTGTTGTTGTTTCGAGTGCGTGCAGCTGCAGCTCGACTCGACTATCGTATCTTGCATTTGCTTCTTGCGCTGTTATCGTATGCCATCGATCGATTTATTTGGCATATCGTGGATGCCACGAATATCGTAAGTCAATCGAATGACATCGATCAGCAGTTAACTGAATACAGTGAACACCGTAGATGTCAGCAATGACCCAATTATGGTTGCAAGACTTACGATATTGCTGATGCACTTAACCGTAATATTTGTCGAAATTTCACCATATCTCGCAATATCCATCAGATCGCATTGCGTAGTATCGATACTATGTTTCTGCAAAGAACATTATTAAATTAACTCTTAGTTATAAAACACTACACTAAGTTTATAAACAAAAGAGGCTTAGGGTTGTGCTTATCGTAAGGAAATGAAGGTTCTAGTAAGTTCTTAATCTGCAACATACACACGTACACACACGCACACTTTGTTTACATTCTAATTCAATGTAGATTTTAATTATTAATACTGTTATTGATAATCAATATCAGCACGAGGAGGCAAGGCGGGTTACGCCTCTCTCCCAAAAAAAACAGAAAGAAATTAAAAGAAAAAACAGTAAGAAATAAAAAAACAATGAAATTTTTGGTGACGTCTTGACGCTGGCAGCCAGAGAGAGATAGAACGACAGAGTGAGAGCGTTATTTAGGAGAGCAGCCTGTGCTTACTCTCTCTCTCTCTCCTCTCTCACGCTCTCTTAGTGTTTGCCATGCTCAGTTCATTGTTGGTGTTGTTGTTGTTTTTGGCGACGACGGTCGGCAGAGCCGGAGGCAAATCTGCAACGTTCACTTAAAACACATTTCAAATACAATTCAGCAGTCGCAGCGAGCAGACGTGCAGCGCTCGTGGGAAACAAACAAACAGAGTTTACAGAACAAGAAAAACCAAAACAACAGTTTAAAACGTAAAGCAAAATAAATAAAGAACACACATTGTTGTTCGAGTTCCAAGTATTTTTAACGGGCGCGAATCATTAAGAAAAGCGAAAGAAGAGACACACAAGAAACAGAAAGAAAGCGCAAGAAGAATTCGAATTCGAGAATTGTATTTTTTTTGTTATTGTTTCATACATACATATTTTTGTGGTTGTGTGCGTAAACGTAAAGTAAAACAAACAACGAAAATGGCTTTCATGATGCCGGTTATGAAGAACAATTACGATATTTACAAGGACACGCGCTCTCGGTCGCGCAAAACATCGGAATGCTCGAATGCAAGCAGCGGCGGCAACAACACTACAGCACTGGCCACAGCACTAGGTACACCGGCTGCAGGTGCCGGCACCGCAGGACAACAGCGTCGCCGCAAGGTATCCGAATGCAAATCGGAGAGTTTTGCAACATCGCCGTCGCACGGTCAGCTGGGCGCCCATCGCATGCAGATGCAGCGCTGCCACAGCTCACGCGGCTTTACGCGCAACACGTCACGCAGTTCGCACGGCTCAATGATGCAAATGTCGCAGCAGCAGCAGATGATGTCCCCCACCAGGTCCAGTCCGCCCAGTCGCACACAGACGGCATCGGCATTGGAACGTCAGGCGGCAGCACAGGCAGCAGCACAGTCGGCGGCGGCGGCAGCACAGCAGCAAAGGTCGATGACGGGCGGCACCGCTGCTGCTGGCGGCGTAGAGCAGAGCAGCAATGATTATACGAAATTCCATTTGCGTTTGGTTGACAAGCTACGCAAGTCCTTTCGCAAGGACAATGGCAAGCGGTCATGAGAACACGTCACACATGTCACACACACACAAAGCAGCAACAGCAACAACAACATCAGCAACAATAATAACAACAATATCAACAACAGCAGCAACAGCAGCAGAGGCAGCAGTAGCCGCCTCCACCACCACGACAACAACAAAGTCTGGCGCGGAGCAGAAGGACGTCGACAGAGCTGCTCACAGTCGCAGTTGCAGTCGCCGTCACCGTCACCGTCGTCGTCGCAGTCACATCATCGTCGTCCCGGCACCGGCACCGGCGTCGTCAGCCGTTTGGGTCGACGCTTTAGACGCTGCTGTCAAGCACTTGGCGCAGCCGCCGCCAAAGGAGATGCTGCCGTCAACGTCGATGACGACGCCAACTGCACAGCCGCTGAGCTTGACTTTAATGATGCTGACGGTGGCAGCGGCGACAGCGCTGAGCAGTTAACTGCAAGCAGTCCGTATTCACTGCGTCGCTATCGACGTCGCTGCAGTAGCGGCAGCAGTCTCAATCGTTTGAAGCTGCGACTGCGACGCACCACCTCATCACCGGGATAGATGCGGTGCAGCAGCGACGGCGGCGATGGCGTCGGCGTCGGCAGTGGGATATGACAGAGATAGAAAGACAATTCGGAAACGGATTGCGATTGTATGTGTGGAATGCTTGGACACGAGCCAGCTGGCAAGTAAATAAGCCACATGCCCCAACGCGGGGAGGATGCAAGTGGTGCAGCAGACACAGGCAGAGGCGACGCCAGCTGAGCTAAATTTAAACTGGGTCGCTGCAGCGCAGAGCAGAGCGTCGGTGAAGGCGACGGCGGCGGTGACGGCGGCAGAGCGGCACACTTAACGAAAGCGCTGGCAAAGGCGGCCTCTAGCAGACATTTGTTGCGTGGGGGAGGAGAGGAAGATGAAGAGAGCGGGAGAGTTGTAGAGAGTACGAGGAGAGTTAGAGAGGAGTTAAAGTTTGCAGCTGTTTGCGATATGTTTATATTGTTTCTATTTAAAGTAATTTTCATTTGTTTTTTTTTTTACGGCAATTTTGATTTTTAGACAAGTTTTCGACTTACATAAGTTACAGTTAACTGTATTTCTATTTATACATATATCGTATATAAATATCGTACGTGTATACTACATATATATTTGCATGTGTGTATTTTTGCATATGCTAAAAGGCTTCCACTTACACACACACAAACACAACAAATATACACTCACATATGTACTTAAAAGAAACCATAGAAAGATAACAACGTCTAACGGTTTCGGTAGATAGAGACAGAAGAACGAACCATCAACAATTGAGTAAATTTGCAACTGCCAATTGCATTGTACAACAACAACAGCAAGAACAACAATATGTCAACAAAAGAAAATAAATAAAAGAGCACACACAGAAAAACAAACAAAAATAGTAGCAAAAGACATTAAAAATAAACACTAAAGAATTTGAAGAAAACTAAACGAGAAAAATACTTAAGCTTAAACGCAATTTAATGACAATATATGTACGTATTTATACCCATATATGGTATATATATATATATATCTGTACTATACACATTGCGAACAACAAAAGCTGATCAAAAACGAAAAACAGACTTGAGAAAGAAAATGAATATATATATATATAATATAATAATCATTTTATACACACATATATAATGTGTGTAATTTACCAATACATGTGTACATTGAATATTTGTACGTACTTATTATAAATGTAATGTATTTTTTTTTGTATTTGTTGCTTCACTTAATGATATATATTTAAATGTATATGAATGTACCTAAATTTGTTAGTGATTAGTTATTAATTTTATAACTACAAACATACACAAAACAATAACAAAAGAGAGAAACAAATAAAAGAAAACTATTAAAAAATATATGTATGCTTATTACAAACAACAACAAAAACCACCGTATAATTTTCATTTAACACGCAAAGGAGGGTTCAACAGTCCGCAGAAAACAACAACAGTGGGTGTGGTAGAGAAGATTAGGGAAAATAGTGATGGCTGGGGAGAGAGTGGGGAACGTGTGCGGTATTTGTGGGCAAATGCAGCTGTCATTGCATGCCAAATGCGCAGAAATGCGTTGGGTGCCGCAATGGCAAACAACTATTATCCACCTCAGAGACACCCCTTTCTCCCCACCCCCATACCACAACTCTATCCGAGACTATTTCCTGCACCCTGTACCCTGTCACTGCTCTGTGGTGCCTGTCAGTTAGGTACATAGGTAGTGCACTCTGTGCTTTGGCATGCGGAAAGCAGAAAACAGAGCACCCAGAAAAATCAATGAGCAACAATGACAACAGAAAAAAGAAAATACAAACAAATAAGTGGAAGAATTGTGGATTTGCCTTGTGCAGCAACTGAAATACCCTGTACAGATGGGCATGGATTCGATAAGTGTCTCAATTTCAACAAATTATGAAACTGCATAAAGCGAAAATGGGAAAAGAACTTCCACACTTGCAAATTATTGTTTGCAGAGCTCTTGAGATAGAAGATTGATTAAATCATAAAGCTTATACGATAGTTATTCGATTTCATGTAGAACATGGTAGAAAGAGTATCTGCATACAATATCTACATGTAATTTAAAGGGTATTTCCATACTTGCGCCCTATCTAGATGATAGTTATGCGCAGTACGTTGTACAACAAGTTGGTAAGTGCCTAAGTACGACATGAAAACTTACTTGCAAAGTAGGGGGAGGCTAGATAGAATAGGTAGGGGTGGTAAGGCTAGGAATTTTCATTTGTTTGATGTGGCAAAGCGTTTTACCTGGAAATTTAGCACGCGCGCATAGAGCACAGAGCTTAGGTCCCCAATACAATGAAACTCCTAAGATCCGGTAGGGTCTTTAACGACAATTCTAAGACGATTCCAAAGGTATTAAATTTAAAGTGAGTAGAAAATAAGAAAAGCCAACGATATTACTATAAAGTTTACTATTATAGTATACTACACCATTTTCTGATTAGTTGACATGCTCTATATTGTATGTAGGGTCGCTACCCTATCATAGTCATGGTGGAAATCATGTCAAGGCCAAGGCGACAACCCAATTCAATTAAAGGTCTATGAATATTGATTAACCATTCAATTGGACTCGACTTCTCTATTCGAAATGAGTAGACAATGGAATATACATATAGTGCAGCATATATCATATAAAGCATAATTTATTTTAGGTTTCAAAAAGAATCTTGTATTTTCAGGTAATCTATTGCATACGATTAGTCGGGACTCACATTGCCAGACAGTTTCCGCACCGGCGGCTGTGGCGGCGTCTCATTTCTAGATTGAACAGACTGTAGCATTTCAATTTCAATTAGGTGTGCCAAAAAAATCAGGCGAATCGAATAGGACGATGAAGAAGGAGAAGAAGAAGAAAGAACGCTGCGAAATTTGTATCAAATGAGTCCCCAATGATAAAAATAAATGTCGCGAGAGCAAAAGGCGAACGAGAACTGAACTTTGGACTGTGCCATAACGTTGCTTCTGCTGACTGCTGACTGTGTTTCTTCAGGCGCCGTTTCTTCTACCCTCTCTTTCTCTCCGCCTTCTTGGTCTTTCTCTTGTTATTGTTATTGCCTTTAGCTGTCATTCAATTAGTCATAACGAGAATTTTGAATTGAAATTGAAATGAAAGCAAGTGCAAGTGCAATGATAGATAAATTCACAATAGCTATATAGAATTTTATGTGTCTGTGTGTGTGTTATCTTTGATTCCTTATCGCCTGTCATGGCTAAAAACCGGTTTGAGTCGGTTTTGGCATGCCATATTTCAAGTTCACATGACATTAAACGTAACGTCGCAGTTGTCTTTCCCCGATATTGGTCATATAAAGTAGATATGTGTACTATGCCATCAAGTTACGCATTCATGGATGACAGCAGCTTCTTTGATTTACAAGCGTGTTGTCCAACTCGATACAATAATGATTGTGAAGTACCATGAAAATATGAAAACACTTGCAAATCATCGAGTGAAATTTACCTATTTTTAGTTTTAGCACAATTGGTGTTGATTCCAAATTTGCATTGTTTAATAAAGTCTGTTTTTATAACCATTTGCAGTTAATATCTCCATAGTTTAGCTTCTTTATTTGTGGAATATTCCACTTCGAGTATAGTGTATATTATATTGCTTTCAGTTGCATCGAGTTGCACTTCATGCTTCATCGCACACTGCCAAATCAAATGCGTCTAATGCAATCTGCAATTCATTCGATACAATAACATGTTATATCACTCACTCACATGTGTTATGACGACAAACGCGAGATCTTTAGATGCTTTCCCCGCCCACTTATGTAATGTGCCAATTGAGCCCCACGACCACGCCCATCCCCCCACTGAGCAGTCAGTCAGTCAGTCAATCAAATTAAACTCACACTCTCATCATTAGAGTTGAGATGACACACTCCCATCCCTATGCTTCATTGCAGTGCCAAATGAAAGCACAAATGAGCGAAATTTAATTACAGGCTAAAAACATCTACTGCCTACTCTCCCACTCCACTTCACTCAACTCTAACCTACTCCTGCTCTCTCTTGCCTCTCACACTCTCCACTCTACTCTAACCTACTCCTGTTCTCTCTCCACTCCACCTAGCAGTAGAAAAGTGCCGCTCTAGCTGCTTCTCCCGCTCTCCCAGTCTCCTACTCCACCTAGCAATAACAATGTGCCGCTCTCACTTCCACTCCCACTCGCAATCATATTTGCGTTTCAGCTTTTGTCATTCCTCCTTGCTTGCGTTCTTCATCTCTCGCCTGCCCTCGCACACAATAACAAATTGGGTTGGCCTTGACACGGGTTAAGAATTGTTGCTATTGTTATTGTTGTTGTTACATTTGAGTTGTTTCGATTCTATTTGCTAATTTACGACTTGGTGGAGGCTGACGCTGCCTTTTGTTGTCGTTGTTGCAGTTGATACTGCTGTTGTTGTTGCTGCTGTAGTTGCTGCTGTTGTTGCTTTTTTGATGTTTATGCGAGGCAACAACAACAAATGGCAACAGGTTTCCATTGAAACGCAACAATAACAACAGCAACCACAACTATGACCACCACACAGCACGGCGTCACTCCACCTCTCCTCTCCATCCCTCTGCCGCACGGTCGTTCAATCAATGTTAACCGCATGAATGTGTTGCGCGTGCTTCCTTCAATTCTCTTCCAATTATGAATTGATGAACAATTTCTCGTTTTATCCCGTTCGATTTGGCCGGCAGAAGGAAATGTCGTGCAGTCTCGCACACGCGCACACACATAACAAAAGCTTTCACACACACACACAAACACGCACAATTGCCACTCCCACTCACTATGCCGACTTCACTCACAATGCAAAATGCCATTCAACGGTCACACGCGCGGCCACTGACACCTGAGTCGGCTGCATGAACTCAACCCACAGAGTTTTGTCATTCAAATGTCATTATGTTGTCGCCTCTCTCCCGCACTCCCACTCTCTTGAGTTAAACACGCACGCACACACACACACGTACTTACAAACGTGCAGGCGCATGTAAGGCTTTGTTCGTGTAATTATCTTGCGGCATCTTTGAATTCAATTTCTGCGTGCGAGAGAGTGATTATCAAGGCAGTGTGTGCAAGTATGTGTGCGTGTGAGCGATTATCTAATTGCAGACTGCAAATTATAATTGTTTGATTTGGCATTTCTTGCACCACAACAACAACATTTTAAGTAAATTTCACTCGCCTACATAGTGTGTTTTTGTGATACTCTTTCTTGTTATCTGTTTATTTTCGTCTCTCCTCCTTTGCTCTGCTGCTTCCTCTTCATCGTGTTTTTGTTTACAGATCTCTGCTAAAGATCAAGGTGAGGCGGCGGCGCTGCCAAATTTCCAATTGAAAAACAAAATCACGTATACAAACATGTGTGCGCAAGTGTGTGTGTGTGTGTGTTTGTATTGGGTATCTCTCTTTGTCTTCCTCTTTGTATTAGCTAAGATTCTCACTGTTGCTGCTGCTGTCCGGTCTAATTTGCATTGACGTCACAGGGAAATAAATATGTTATTCCCTTTGTGGCGCTATGTAGGCGTGGCCGGCATGAACGTGGGCGTGCCCGTGATACGTTGGAGGAGCTCCAAAGAGCATTAGAGGATTATCAAATGCAACGCGGAGTGGGAATGAGGAGATGCGACTGCTGCGCAAATTAACGTACAATAACGGTAAAGGCGATAAGCGCACTTGAGTGCAGCGCAAACAGCGAGCAGAAACGAGCAGGATATGCACGCACAACAGACCACTCAAGGACAAAGGAATAGACAGGGATATAACACGTAGAGGGACAATGCACAGTGGGGCGAGATGGTGGAAATATAAATGAATATTAAAGTGGTTTTAAGCTCGAGCCATGAAGTCTCATTTGACTTATTTAAAATGAGCTAAACTTGTCTAAATCGATGTATTGATAACTTATCGTCTATCGCTATCGATATATTATCATTTTTTCTAATCACACAGCGGGTTTAAATGGTGCATATCTGGGTAGAGACTGTGATGAGCTCAACGCTCAAAGCCTTATCCGTATCACAATAACATATTATTTATCTCTTTTTATTTATCGATATATTTATATTTAAAATGTATCACCTTTAATTTAAAGTGAGCTTAAGTCTTTATTGATTTATCGATAAATGCCAAGGAATCGTCGACAGTGCATTGGCTTAGAGTTTATACGTTATACCTCATAATTTATCGATTACTTATTATTTATCGATAGCTCTTAACTAACGGTGCGGAGTATGACTAGATGGAGAAAATGTATAGATTTTTTCGTTCGGTACATCGATAAATCATCTTGTATCGTAATCAATCCATGCAGCATGCAAGTAATGAAGCTTCAATTACGATCGTTTATCAATTCTACGATCGAAAGCTCGAGAACTTATTGATTATCGATTAACGGTAACACTTCAGCTTCGTGTCACGGTGCGTCGTCAAAATCAAATCAGGCAATGGAAAATTCCCAAAACTCGCCTTCCGACACGGGGAAAAGCACAACAATGCGCGGCGGGACGTGGTGAGAGCAAACAGCAGCTGGTTGCGCCTCTCGCCCAGAGGGGGTTGTTGTTGCCTCATCGATTAAACAACATGCGGAGCACGCGAGGAAGCGCCTTGCCTGTGCCTGTGCCTGTCCTGACCTAGTCAAAGTTTCTCGTATGCGCAGCACTCTCTCTTTCTTTCTCTCCCTCCTCTTACGCTCTCTTGCTCTCCCGTTCATATCCAGCCTCCCCGTACGTACAGCATGCGGTGTTCACATGCCAAAACTCACGTCAGCCACAACGACGACTGCGACAGCGGCGGTGGCGGCGGCGACAGACAGCGTCGTGTTTCGCTTGTCTGCGCCGGCTAAGATGATAACCTTCAACATCGGAAACCAAACCTGGCAACGTAACCCCGCCCTGGCCCTGGCCCCAAACAGAACCAGGCGTGCCACCCCTTTTTTCGACTAGTTCTCAGATCCGTTGTCCTCTTCACGGGGCCTGTGTCAAGGACATTCAGCGGTGCCACGCGCGTTTTACGGATTATTAGCAGGTTTATTGATTTTGTATTTCAACGGATTTCCCAGAAACCTCCCTCCTCACCACCCACACACTATACTTGACATTTAGTTCCTCTTCTTCTCTCCCAATTTGTTTATACGAATAGTTGAGTAAACAAGAACAAAAACATGAATAAAACCAGCGACAACAGCTTCCGCTGCGAAAGTTTGTAAGCCGCTTATAGCTAGGAAAAAGAACTTGTAATGCAGTATATACTATATATGCTAGCTGGTATATTCTCTATAGAAAGTTCGCCAGCTAACCCGAGAAGCTTTTTGAGGGGATTATGCTTTAACTAGCTTAGAATATGACATTTCTGAGATTAGCAGCTACTTTTCAAGTTCCTGCCCCAGGGAACTTTGGGATATAATTAATAAAACATATAGCATTAACCAAAGTTGCTCAATTTAAAGCCGACTTATGCATAATTTAATGCTTTACTTAGCCCATAATTGTGAGCTTCTCAACAGCTGCCACAATCTGATTCCTTAAGCAGCTATAAAAGCAAACAACAATGGAGATGACGAAACAGTTCGACCCCAAGTGCGATAGGTTGTTTAGGTTGCTAAGATAGATTCGGTATACGGTATTTCAAAGGCACTAAAACGGGAAATTATGATCAAATTTCAATATAGTTGACTATACTACGTAATTGTACACATCATTTAAATTATATATTTCGAGGGGTATGTATTTACTTTATATATAAAGTAAATTAAACCTACGTTTAAAGGAACCTAACTCAAAAAAATATCTTATTATTACTTATTTAATTTCACTTATAAAATCTGGTATTGCATACATAACATGGGCACCCGTTCGATCGTTTTATTTATATATTTATTTAAAGTCGACTATAGACACTCTTCTTTTATACATTTGTTGACCAGCCGTCAATAGATTTACTAATGAACCTAGCTCCGCCCACCCAAGAGAGTTCAGTTAGTCCTACTACCTAGAATAGCTCAGAGAAAGCCTTCTGCTTTCGCGGCATCTGGGCTCGCCTAGTGCCAATTCTATTTATTGTATCTCTAATAGTATTGCTGCATTGACTACTAAGGGAGTTCATCCATGGTCCCCAGTACCGCAAGATGATCTGCTGATCAGCAATGTGGTCATCATGGCCTGCCCTCGCTACTGATGGGTCGCATTAATCGCTCGTATATGATGCAGCTCAAGAACACCAAGATAAGCGCCTACAGTCAGACCAAGTTGGCCAAACTGCTGTTCAGTAGGAAACTAGCAAAACTTCAGAGCACTGGGTTCACGGTGAATAGCTACCATCTGGGCGTGGTGCGCACCGAACTGAATAGACACTTAACCGGACCCAACTGGTTGTTGAGTCTCATCAACATCTGTACGCTGTACTGGACGAAGACCCAGACCCAGCTGCGACTGTCGCTCGACCCCTCGTTGGAGTCCACCACGGGTGGCATCTATGCGGATGGTCTGCGCTTGCCACTGGTGCCGTGGGCACGTGACATGGAGACGGTCAATTGGCTTTGGGGGACGAGTGAGCGCCTTATCGGGCTCTTGCCGCCAATTGAATCGCCTCGAGCTCGTGACGATGAGTCAATGAAGAGCTTCATCATTGACGCATAACGAGATTAATCGAATGTTCAATGCGAGGAAACCAAGCGAGCTGGAGTGGAGCGCTAAGTGGACGGGCGGCGACTTAATGGCTTAAGTGATGCGGACGCTGATGATGCCTGTGGCAGCAACGTCCAACTGCAGCGAGTCACGTCCCTGTCCAGAGAAAATCGAATCGCGATGTGCGAGTGCAAGACAATATGATGAGTTGCTACAGCCAATTGCAGTCTTCTCTCTCTCTCTTTCTCTCTCTCACTGTCTCACTCTTCTTTCAATGGACTTTAAGCTGCGCAATTTAAGAGTACTATATGTGGTAAATATGGTATAGTAGATCATATATTGTATAGACCTATTTATAGTATAAACAGACTGTCTTGACTATATTTTAACTGGAAGAAATTTGGGCTTATTGCGTGGTATATCACATTTTCTATATTAGACCTGATCTATTATATTTACTATATGTATTACTACATCCCTAAATAAATCCTGTCTAAATCTATATGCATTTCTACATGCTGAATCAGACAGATAACAGATATGAAAACCTATATTCTTTTTCTATATACTGAACCTAAACTGTATCCATAAAAGTTCTAAAGTAACCCATATAAATTGTACAAAAATTTAAAAGATAAATACTATTTATTTTATAGTAAGAAACCCTAGAAAGTTAACGTTACCCCTCTCTTTCTACTTCTACAATTCTATGTTTTCTCCAACTTTTTTATTACGATACTTCATTTTCGTCCCACGGTAAACGCCGATCTCACTGATTGAAGTTTCGAAATTTCGACAAAGAGTCTTTAGATAATTTAAATTGCGGCTAAGCGGAAGTATGACGATCAGCAAAGTACACAGGTGTGAATAGGTGATAGGAGGGGAAAGGCTGGACGATCGAAAGACGAATGAGACGGTGACAACAATCAAAACAAACAAGCCGAAGAGAATTTGAAGCAGAGAAAAAAACGCAAGTAACGAAAGTTACAGCAAAGGTGCGACAACTCGACAGTGAGATACCGTTTGATCAATTAAAAACTAAGCGTGTGATTTGAATGAAATTCGATGAATAGGTTAATGATGTATATATGCACATATATATAAGTTAATAATATGTAGAATAGGTTCCTAGTGGAGTGCTGATTTGTGAGGGCGGTGGGCGTGTTTAGGAATATTTGAAATACTTTTAATGCATAATACTTGCATATGACATGTATTGTAGTATTCTTCATGCCAAATTTAGTGCCTTTTTCTTTGCTAGTAACTAAGATATAAGCGTTCATACAAATACACATGGCTAAATCGACTCGGCTATTAATGCGAAACAATAATATATATGTACATATGCATGTTCTTATACTGTGTAGGAGCTGCCACGCCTCCTTTTACCTCCAACATAATTAGCAAGCCCTGTTGCTACGATTTACAGGGTATAACAACATAATACAAGTTAAATATTCCAACGGCAGCGACGACACGACGTCGACGTCGACTTCAACGCTTGCAGCGAAGCGAAAAAAGCGCTTTAAAGTGAAAGTTGAAAACAAAATTCGAGAGAAGAAAAAAGAAATGAAAGCCAGCAGCGGCAGCAACAACAACAACCATGAATACCAAAGCAGATATGGGAATGACGCCAAAATATGGTACAAATATGTATATACATAAGTATACATAGGTGTGCGTGTGTGTGTGAGCCCACATGTACTACATCCCTGTGCAATGTGTGCCATGCATGTTCGTACATGCCAAAGCCGGGCCAACTGCGGCTCTTACTTCTACTTTGACTGTTGCTGAGCAGTCGACGTCGACTGCGACCGCGACGCATGCAGATGCATAAAGTTTTAAGCATGTTTTAATAGCAGACGCCAAAGAGAGACGCCGACAACACTGCCGCCGCTGCTGGCACTGCCGCTGCCTCTGCCGACGCTGCTTAAACACAACTTAACAACAACAGCGCAAAAGAAAAGAAAGAAATAACGAAACAGATTTTATTCAGGTTATTTTTGACGTGTTAGCGCGGCTCAGGTGGATCAATCGGGAGCCAGCGTCAGTTTTAGTTGGCCGAGATCGCGCGAGTCGCTTGGACGCAGCTAACAATAATAGCAGAGAAGCCGCAACAGCAGCAGCAGAAGCAAAGCCTGCCTTAGATCCCCCCACCCCATCCAAACGAGTGTGGCAGAGATAGCAATAGTGACAGAGCGCCGGCTTAACGTTTCGTCAAGTGTGCGCAAAGTAAACGAAAGCACTTGTTGTTGTTATTGTCTAGTGTGAAATTGGCGCGTGAGGAAGTGTAACCCCAAATTACGCATAACTAAAGTGAAAATTTAAAAAAATACCACGCAGTTGGATCACTTCGCATTGTTCGGCAAGTTTTTTTTGTTTTGTGCATGTATTTGAATGTGAATTCCAGTGTTATCGAGAGCATACGCAGTTGTATACTGAAAAATACTGCAAATGCAGGATTGGGGAGAAACAAGGACATTTATCGATATATGTACCTTAAGAAATTAATTGAGCTTAGTATTGAAAAATACTGCAAAGCCGCGCTTGGCGCAAAAAAAGGACTATGTTTGCCAATGCAATTTTATCGATAAATATAGTGCCTCAACGCATTCATTGAGCTCAAGGCGAGATTTAATTATGTTCTATTACTTAAATTGCCCGCTCTCGTCATTATCATTACACAAATCAATGCCGTGCTCAGTTGACTGAAAACCTGTTGGCATTAATATTTAAATATGTATTACAAAGTATTCTATTTACATCGATGCACTGAGCACAGGCTTCTGCTCTCCCGCCAGATGCAGCTTCGGGTAGCTTCGGCATGAGCGATCGGCAAATGATCTAGTTGACGATCAGCTGCCAACAAGTTAGGCTGCAATGCTCAGCCACTTGTGGAATGTACACTGCGAGAAATGTTAATGTATTATAAAATTAGTATATAAGAATGAAGGAAAGGTTTATTCTTTATTGATTTTTATTATTCATTATCCTAGCACGACAAGTTAAGGCCTACAAATTATTATATAATTATTTATTTTCTTATATCTATTTATAGTATTATATCTATTAATTTGTATTATCATTATATTATAAATTTTACTAAATTAATGTCTTAGTTTTCTATTCATTGCCCAACAATCACACAAATTCGTGCAGTGTAAAGCAAGACAACGTTGTGAACTTCGTGTCGCTGATAGTATATAGAAAAGTATTTACTGAGTTGGAATTTAGATTAGTTTCAAGATTGTAGATTAGTTCCGAGACTGAAAGATTCAGTACGAGTCGAAGCCTCGACGCAAATTAAATTCTAGAACGCGCAGCTAAGCTGCGATTAATGTGCTACAATGTTATCGATAACTGTGCTTGTCTTCGTATTTTAAGCACCTCAAGAACGAAGAAATTAAGACTAATTTTTGTGTGCGTGACTATGTTTTGAGTACATTTATTAACTAATTATCGATTGTCTAACAAGTTTCTTTTCTATTTGTAGGAGTCGGAAGCACCTTATACATCTTCTACTGCATAGAAACACCTACATTTCAACACACCTATACACCCACACCCACTCACGCACACGCAGCGACGTCATCTCGCTATGTCGGAGGCTGTCACGCCCACAGCGGCCACAGCATACAGTGAAGCAAGCGAGCAAGAGGCCGAGAAAGTGCTCTGCTTCCGTGGCATCTGGGCCTGGCTGGTGTATCTGCTGCTCATTGCCCTCTGCGCGCTGCTCATCATGTGGCTACTGAGGAAGTTCATCCAGGGTCCCCAATACCGCAAGATGAACCGCATTGACGGCAAGGTGGTCATCGTCACGGGCTGCAACACTGGCATTGGCAAGGAGACGGTGCTGGAGCTGGCGCGCAGAGGCGCCAAGGTGTATATGGCCTGCCGCGACCCGGCACGCTGCGAGGCAGCCCGCATCGAGATCATCGATCGCACCCAGAATCAGCAGCTCTTCAATCGCAGCCTCGATCTCGGCTCCCTTGAGTCCGTGCGGAACTTTGTGGCTCGCTTCAAGGCGGAGGAATCGCGTCTGGATCTGCTAATCAACAATGCGGGTGTCATGGCCTGCCCCCGCTCCCTCACTGCAGATGGCTACGAGCAGCAGTTCGGGGTGAATCATCTGGGTCACTTTCTGCTCACCAATTTGCTGCTGGATCGGCTCAAGCAGGCATCGCCCAGTCGCATTGTGGTGGTCAGCTCAGCCGCTCATCTTGTGGGTCGCATCAATCGCGAGGATCTGATGAGTGAGAAGAACTATGGCAAATTCTTTGGTGCCTACAGTCAATCCAAGTTGGCCAATGTACTCTTCACCAGGAAACTGGCGGAGCTGCTCAAGGGTACAGGGGTAACGGTGAATTGCTGCCATCCGGGCGTGGTGCGTACCGAACTGAATCGTCACTTTGCCGGACCCGAGTGGACAAAGAGTGCATTGAAGGTGATCTCGCTGTACTTGTTCAAGACTCCTCGTGCCGGGGCACAGACCCAGCTGCGTCTGGCACTGGATCCCAAGCTGGAGTGCTCCACAGGTGGCTACTACTCGGACTGCCTGCGCTTTCCCCTTGTGCCCTGGGCACGTAACATGGACACGGCGAATTGGCTGTGGCGTGAGAGCGAGAAACTTGTGGGTTTGCCGCCAATTGAGCCAGAACAGAATGGACAAAATGGAACAACGACGAGCAAGAATGGCAATGTGACTGGAGGTGGCGGCGACAGCAAGAATCAAATGGAGACGGTGGTGATCGGTGATGGGGCCAAGTCCAATTAGGAGCCCCCTGGAAGGAGGGAAGGAAGGAAACTGACAGCTGAACCAGTTCCAAAGAGCGATTCCACTCATTCCACGTAGTTTTTTAATTCCTTTTTTTTCATTGAATGTGTGTGTTGGTGTTTGTGTGTGTGTGTGCAGTATTGGTGTGTGAACTCAATTAAAATAAAAAGTTAACGAAAACAACAACAACAACAAAAGCTAATTTATTGAAATTGCCGCCAACTGCTGCTCTCTCTCCATCTCCCTCTCGCCCGTTCATTCACTTGCCATTAAACAACAACAAAGAGAAACAAGAACAAAAACCGCAAGCCGCATCGACAGTGCAATTAAACCCTTGCAGGGCCCAAGGGGTCGATTTGGTACGTCGATTAACTTGAGGTAACTTGTGCACCTGGCCAGCAGCTGCTCCTGGGCGGGCAATTAAGCACACCTAATGCAAGTTTCTCTCAGTATCAGCGCACACGGGTTAAGTCCTCACGTGTGTGATTTGCAAAATACACATACATATACATATACACATACACATGTGTGCATTTGTATAAATGCTGTCATTACGTTTTATACGCAACAAAGTTTAAACTAAACACTGCACTATCAAATTAAAACGTCATAAAAATTCACTTAGTCAGTCTCAAAGTCTCGTGTCGACGAGTTCGCATAAGGGTTAAACTGAATTGAACTTGCCGCCGACGGCGACGCTGACGTCGCGGTCAACAATTACACGAAAAATTGCATGGAAAATTCCACTCGCCGTGAATTTTGTTGCATTGCAAGCGCTCTCATACCCCCCTGCCGCCTTCTCTTTCACACTTATTCAATTATGTATGTATGTTTGTGTTTTTTATCGTTCGTGCAAACACAAACAAACATGCACACATACACATTCGCAACCAATTAACCAATTATGACGAAATCTTTGCACGTGCCAGACGATAACAAAAAAAAGTCCCAAAAATAGTAGTAAAATGCTAATAAATTGCTAAGTTAAGGAAAGAAGCCGAAAATGCATGTGCAAATATCTTGACGAAAGACGCTGTCAGCTGCAACGTCTGGCAACGCCCTAGGCTAATTATGCCCAACCAAAGCAAACACGCATACACACACATGCATATGCAAGTACGTACATATACTATATGAGAATTAACATTTGGGCACGTACAGCAACAAAAGCGGTTGCAATGAAGAAAAAGAAGGAGAGAAGAGAAGGGGAAATAGTCTCTGAGTGAATGTATTCCAAACTATAATCCAAATCGTCTTCGATCGCTTGCAATCCACAACACTCATGCTGATGACGTGGATCGTGAATGCGAACTCACCTCCACCACTACCTCTTCTTCCCCACAAAAGCTAATGCAGTTCTTGAGTTAATGATGCAATTGAGAAGATAACAAACTCGGTCAACTTGGAACTTTATGCCCTACCGCAATAAAGCTTCTATATACAGTACCTACAATATGCCATATACTAAGCAAACATGGCGATCGTGGTGCACCCCTCTCCACCACACACCCCTCTGTGAAACGTGACTGCATTTTGTTCAGGCATTATTGATTGAGTCACAGTTTCTCTATCAAAAATTGCAAAGCATTTCGCCATCCCAGCTGGCACTTAACGGAACCTGCCCTATCTCCCCGCCCTCTCTCTCTCTCTCTCGCTGTCTCCCTCACACATCATTATCTAACCCATTCTACGCAGTGCAATATCTCGACGATTCTATTGTATTTCTGGCTGACGTGACGTATTTATGGTGACTCTGTTCCTCAATCTCGAGTTTCGCGTTATCCCTTATGACTGCAAAAGTTTCCACACACCACCATGAAGGGTATATACACGATCGGGTGATCGAAACAAGCTGCTAGCTACGTTGGGAATTTTCTGTTCACGTGAAATGCAAAGGCAAATGTTGATCCAAAACTGCTATATATACAATGAGTGTATGTATGTGTGTGTGTGTGTGTGTGTGTCAGTGTCTGTGTCTGTGAGTGTGTGTGATATTAATCATTGCATTCGACTTGTAATTGCAGCAAGGTCGTTCGCTAAGAAAGAACGCTTGATAATTAAGACAAAACAGAACCCAGAGGAAATCTGACTAAGCCGAACCCGATTGGACATGCAAATTAGTCACAAATGCAAATTACTTCAGTAGAATACTACGCATTTTATAGAACATACATATACAGATATAAGGAAGTGTGCAAAAATAAAATTTTTAAAATAACTTAACATATTACTTACTTCAAATTACTACGTTAATAAAAACTTTGCCGTTAAGTTTGTTAATCTTAAATTTCAACTAATACTCCTACTAAATGCAAATTACTTCGGTATAATAATACTACGCATTTTATAGAACATACATATACAGATATAAGGAAGTGTGCAAAAATAAAATTTTTAAAATAACTTAACATATTACTTACTTCAAATTACTACGTTAATAAAAACTTTGCCGTTAAGTTTGTTAATCTTAAATTTCAACTAATACTCCTACTATTTTGAAATGAGCAATTTTGACATTATTTCTATATATTTTATAATTTAGTGTATTAATTGAATCATTACTGATTAGATTATAAAATAAACAATACCTAATTAAATCTAATTTCATCAACATACTTATCACTGTTCAATTCAATGTGCGCTTCTATTTTTTCGATAACAACTGTATGTAAAATACTTTAAAGTCACCACAGTTCAGAGCCGATCAAGCAGCGTGTTAAGGACACTTTGTCATTGTCAAAGGAGGAGTGGGGGAGGGGGAGTATTGCCTATAAATAGCTGTGGGCATATAATTAATACATTTTATAAGCGCACACGAATTGCATTAATGGCCGATAATACATTTTCCACCACCCCAACTGTTGGCAACGTGACAAAAATGCGAAGAACCCAAAAATGACCATATAACACAGCAAGTAGTACCCACCTAGTATGCATCTATATACGTAATACATACAAACAAACACCTACATCTACATACATACATTGTACGTTTGGCAGATCAGGGAAAAATGCTCAACGCATTTTCAAATCTTGCGCTATGCACCCTCAACTGCTTCACAACTGTTGGGCACACAGAACGAGCGCCAGTTGCCGGTGCTGCCATATTTTCATGTCAGAGCAAGTTATTTCATAATTTAATAAATAAAAAATAATTACTGTAGAATTAACTTTGGCATACTTCTAATTTTTGAAATTATCTATAATTATTATTAAACCAAAATTAATTGAAGTGCACATTTTTGATGGTAACCTAACGCTTACGTGTTTCACGTTTCTTTGCAATGTGTGACGTAAGCGGCATTTACGTGACGTATGTAAGGCTAACGCATAGCAGCCAACTTCGCGTTTAATCGAAAAATACTGCAGCCTGCTACGCATTTCAGCCAATGTGACCATTGTTTGCCGATGTTGCCACAATCGACGAAAATTGTGATATTGGAAGTGGAAGAATTAAACTTGGTGGCAAGAAAGTCGCGAAAGAGTGTTGACTATTGTAAGAAAAAAGTATAATTCAAACCCGCCAAAAGTAATTTACCAACTTGCCCCATTTGTTTACAAATATTTTACAGTACCAGCCCAACGACAATAGGTGTGGAATAAATCAAACGAATTAACTCAACTAACGCCAACTGACACACGCACACAATCAAAAAAGAAAAAAATAAAAGAAAAAAAAAATCACAAGCTAGCTGGAGGAGGCGCTGACGCTACGCCACGCCGCGTAAAAAAAAGAACGACAACGACAGAAAGAGAAACAGAAACAGAAACACACAATAAAATAACGTTTATTAACATAACATTTACACATTTAATATAGTATTAATTGCTGTCAGCGAAGACGAGACGACGACGACGAAGACGAGGTGCGGGAGCAGCAACGGCGGCGACATGAATTCGAAACGCATCAAATACACGACACTGTCCACAAGTTCAGCAAATGCGCAGTCCAAGGAGGAAATAATGCCTGTTATCATCCAGCACGATGGAGGCGAGGACGAGGACGTGGAGTCGCCGCAGTATACGTACGCTTATACGACGAACGAGGATGATGATACCGAGACGGCTGTGGTGACACTCAGTGATCGTGACCATGAAGCATTGGCCAATGCCCAGGAGGTGATCATAGATGAGAACGGGCATGCGGTGACATTGCAACAATTGGTGGAGAATAGCACCGTTGAAGAGGTGGAGACAATCGAACAGGGGGATGGGACACACACTATACTGCATATTGTGCCCAATTTGGGGCATGGCGAGGAGGATGAGGAGGACGATGAAGGCGATGTAGATGCTGAGGATGCCATTGAACATGATGAGGAGGAGATTGTGGGCGTAGAACACGAGGAGGGCGAAGAAGGTGAGGAAGACGAGGAGGAGGAGGAGGATGAAATGAGTTCGATTGTCTTCGAGGGCACCATCGACAACAGTCCCGAGTCCGATTCGCAGTCACGCAACAAGACCTTCTATTGCCCCAATTGTGGCAATTGCTACAGCGCTGCCGGTTCCCTGAAGCTTCACATGCGCGCCTGCCTGCGCCAGCGCAACGAGGTATCTGCCGAGGATCGCAAGTGCAAGGAGTGCAGCAAGATTTTTAACTCGGTGGCATACCTCAAGGAGCATATGATGCGTCACACGGGCGAACAGCCGTTCCGCTGTACACGCTGCTATCGCAAGTTCGTGGACGAGGCCAAGTACAATTCACACATGGATTCGCACAAGCATCAGGATAAGCTAGAGGCTGAGGCTGAGGCACTCGCTGCACAGCACGGTGGCAAGAAGGTGGTGGTCAAGGAGTTCACCTGCTCGTTTTGTGCACAAAATTTTACGGTTGTCTTCGATGTGGGTCAGGTGAAGCGACGCTATGCCTGCGACTCTTGCCGTGACAAGTACTCGAATGCGGAGGCACTGCGACAGCACAAACAGCAGGTGGAGGAGAAGCGAGAGTTCAGCTGCGATCGATGCGGGCGCAAGTTTGTTTTCGAGGGCTTCCTGCAGCGTCATCTGCCCACCTGCGATGGCAGCATCAAGCGCCGTCGCGACATGAAGTAGACCTGGCAGCAACGTGATGGCACTTGGCGGCGAAGACGGCGGCGTCGAAGCAAGCGCACCTCTCGACAGAGCGATGAAGAGGAGGAGGAGCAGCAAGACCAGGCACTGCTACTAGAGGAGCAAGTGCAGCAGGAGAAGGAGGAAGAGGAGGTGGTACAGCAGTTGCTGTTGTCGCCGCCAATGCGTTACGTTGTTATCAAGCAGGAGGAGGAGGTGGAGGAGGAGCAAGAACAGCAGCCCTAGAGAAAGAAAGCACTTGCATCATCAAAATACACACACAGACATATACACACCCTTACACAGATATACACACCCTTACACAGATATACACACAAACACTATTTCATGCTGTAGTTAAATATTTAGGCTGTCCAAGCATAGTTTCACACTTGCTCTCTCGATAACGAAGGCAAACCCGCTTACACAGACAGACAGACAGGCACAGACATATACAGACACACACACCTACTACACACACACAGTCTATCTCCCTCACGCACAGAAACAGCATAAGAAATAACACCTTTTTTTAATATGTAATAATACTTGTACAAATGTTGTTATTCGGGAGTGTTGTCGAGGCAGACTTGTTTTATTCATCATCATAATCATAATCATCATCTGGGCAGTCATCACCAACATCATGTAATCATGTAATCCCCCCTCGATAAGATAAAACCAATACAAATATGCATTCAATGATGATGTTGAATTCAATAAAACAAACAAACCGCATAGACACGAAACGAAAAAGTAAAAAACAAAAAAAAGAAAGCAAAATAAATTTCATTCGAAATTATTTCGATTTTTATTTTTATCAACTATGTACAGAATATATACATATATATATGTCTAGATTATATACATATATAGAATATGATAAATCCCGAACATCACAAGCCCAACTTTTTGCAATTCCTTTTGTTTTCTACTTCCTCTTTTATGTGAAAAGCCAAAAATTTCAATTTTCTCTAAGAATTCGATTATCTTTTCTGTTTTTCGCCTTTGAAAATAGGTTTTAATTAGATTTTAATTTAAATAAATGATAAAAATATAATCGTAACACTTTGAATATGTCTATAAGAATAAAGCAAATATTCTAGTACGAAGAATATGTGGGCATTATCTCTTTCTCTCTCTTGGGGACCTGATAAAAATTTAAAGAGTGTTAGCTGAGATCATTTTGAGGCGGGTTAAAACACGTTATAGGGGAGATATAGGTACAATGAGCTATAGTTCGAGATCTTTAATTTATTTGCCAAATAATTGAACCAAATCTAACCTCAATTCTGCTAAAGCTTTACCTTGGGGAGCCCAAAAAAAAATGTAAAACAACTCAGCTGATAGTAGAGCTCCCTTTGTCCACATTTTAAGCAGCCTTCGGGCTTATTGAGCTCCTTTAATGAATCTATATTTTTTTTTTTTTTTAATATGTTTCGAATTTTCAAATTTAACCTCACTTTAGTTATAACATCAGTTTTGAAATGCGAAAACTAGCTCAGTTTGGGTTCACAGATCCCAGAGCTCCCTTACTATCTCCCCCTCCCTCCCTTCGTCCACCCGCAATGATTCTCTACAGTTTCTCATTCTCATCTCGTTTTGTTATTCTTCTCAATGAGCGCTTAGGCGATTCTACAAACAAAAAAGCTTCACAATGTGCATTAACTAACTAAGCCAAAGAGCGGGCGGGGCGGGAGTGAAGGCGGGATTGGAGTGAGCTCCTCATGGTTCTCCTCCTCCTTCTCCTGCTGATGCTGCTACCTTCGCTTACGACCATAGCTTCAGATTGGCGCGCTTAGCATATGATTTCCAGTCGGCGTGGGCGTAGAACTCCTTGAAAATGGGCGTGACCAGTGTGTCCTCGGGCAGTGTCTTGAAGACGGGCTCACCGTAGTAGGTGCCCACCTGGAAGCAAGCAAAGAGATTGACATACTTAGTATCGGGGTTTCCCATGTAGAATGAATGTGATGAGTCTCACCTCCCAGCCGGGCACGTTCTTCATGAGCTCAGCCTCCTCGTCACGATTGCGACGCAGCTGGCGAAGGAATTCGCGATCGCGTTCCGCAATCAGCAGAGGAAAGATCACATTCTGTGAGGAGCGCATCTCGATCTCGTCGCGCTTCACTTTCTTGGCCGTCAGGTAGTAGACGCACAGTCCAGCAGCAGTGCATGCAATGTAGGCACCAATCATTGTGAAGCCTGTGCGGATGAAAGGGGGAGGGGAGTGGGTTATCAGCGACAGATTAAGATGTATATATAGAAAGTTGTTATCACCTGTGAAGTAGCTCTTGGGCGGCACACGGGCAAAGGGAATCTTCTTGTAGCCACCGGGTGGGGGCAAGTCCTGCTTGGGGGGACAATGCGGCACGGCCGTGGCCATGTTGGCTGCTGCAATCGATAGAAAACCAAACGGATAAGTTGTTGGCGCCTGTGGGTACATAGAAATTTCCACTTACGCTTTGAGAATTTGGTGAAAATAAAGAAATCGGCCAGTCAAAAATTCACGACGCCTTTTGCATAACACAGCAGCGCAGTGTGACCAAAGTTGGTAACTTAAAAAATACTACAAGATAACTATACACACTTGTCGCAATTAACTGAATTACACTATTTGCGCAATTAACTTAGACAATCGAGTAATCTTAAATCGCTTAAAATCAAAATATCATCTAATTACCAATTGCAATTGCTACGAAATTTTCGAGTTGTAAATGTATAATGCTAAAATACTTTTATGACGGCGTGTCAAAAAAGGCAGTCAGGCAACTCTGACAGCTGATTGCCTCAGTTTGCCTACAAGGTGTGACAGAAATCGGAAAAAAATCATTTTACCTAAACTTACATTTATTATTACCTATTTTAATCCATCGACTTGTTCACATGGCAATGTTATACAACTTGTTAGCGTCCCCAAGCCGGCGTTTCATCTTAAGAAAGCAGCAACAAAATATTGACAAGTTCCAGTTCTACAATAAATCCGCTTTAAAGGATCAGCCAGCCGACACGAAAGCTCAGGCTCAAACTGAAGTTGAAGATTTCGCTGAACCGAAACAAAAAAAAGCTGTAAAATTGCCACAGGTAAAATACTTAAATATTTGTTATTAAAATTTTTAAATTTGTAATATGTGCGCCATGTCATTGCATCAATCAGCTGTTTTCTGCGGGGGTGTTACAGTATTAAATTTGGTATTTTCATCGCTATCGATATTACGAATTTCATTCAAGCCCCCGTGTGCATTTAAATACATGATATAGCAAATTTATTATTATAGTTGTGCGTTTAAAATGCCTTTCAAAGTGTTATTGATAATAATATTATGCGCCCGCGCATGTCTCTAGCAGAGCAGGTAACTATCGATAATAGTTGGCGAGCGCTACAACAATCGGTGGTGGTCAACTGAAAGCCGACCATTCGAATTCGAATAATATTTTAACATTCAGTTGCCGCGCAGCTGCCGTAAAAGAAGGGAGAGTAGGAAACTTTTTTCGCTCGCCAAACAAAACGCCACAAGAAAAAGAACATTTCCAAATTCTTCACTGGGGGAAAAGTAATTTTTTTCTGTGTGTGTACGTGTTAGTGTTCTAAAAATTCGCGACAGCATTTGAGTGTCTCTCCTCAAATCCAGCAGCCAAATTAACATAAATCATGTCGCTCTATCGCATTACTGCACGTACAATTGCCGAGGCACAGGTGAGTTTCAACTACTATATTATTGTGACTATGACTTCCTGCTCCTGTTCCTTCTTCTACACCTCCTTCTGCTCATTAAGTGTGTGCTGTAACTGTTTGTGATGCTGCTGCTATTTTTATTGTTGTATATCAGTTGTTGTTGTTATTGTTGCAGAAGGATCCTCGGTATCAAGCGTGGCTTGCCAACACACACGCACACACACACATAGACAAACGCACTGATAGTTCGCTCTCTAAGTACGCGCGTCTTTGTATATGTGTGCTGTGCGTTGGTGTTGGCAAGGGCACGTCACGCCAAAAAAATAAAAAAAATACACTCAACCATGTGCTTGCGATTAAGAAACTACTCAGCGCAAAAAATGTGTATGTGAGCGCATGTGTGTGTGTGTGTGTGTAAATTTGTACTGTACTCCGCCCCTGCCTGCCCAAAAAAGAAATATAGCTGATAAGTGAAATATATTAGCGCTTGTAAAATCCTGTCGAATACATTTGCATTTGTGTGTGTATTTATCTGTGCTAATTTTCCGGCAGTTGCGACGGCGATTACATAATCACAAATTTTCACTTGGCTAAAACAGCGCTGCGAATCTTCTTTATAAAAATAAAATTCACATCAGCGACGCAGTCGCAGCGCAGCCGCGTCGCAGTTGACAAGTTTAATGAACCTCGTTTTGTTCTCCTTCTTCTTCTCACAGTTGCATTATTTGCGAGAATTAATTTGTAGTTTTTTCTGTTCATTTCCATAAGAAGCGTCTCTGGCTTTCAAATTTGGCTTAAAACCACGCGGCGTTTCTCGTCTCTTATTCTTGTAATGTTACAACAACAACAACAACAACATCGAACGCTGTCCCAGAGAGACGCTCTCAGCAACAGCAGCCTCACAGGTAAAGCGGCTCTCTTTTACCTAACTTACTCTCCCTATCGCTCTCTCGCGTCGTCTCACGTCACATATTGTTGTTGCTGCTTGTTTTTACGAAGGAGAGAGAGAATGAGAGAGAGGTGCCGCTGCTGCCAAATGTGATTTTGCATCTTCTGTTATTATTTATTGTTGTTGTTGTTGGTTGTCGTTGCTGCTGCTGTTGCTGCCAAGAAGATTGTCCCCCGAATGACCTTAAAGCGAAGAGCGCCCGTTACCGCCCACCGGCAGACACAGAAAACAACAAAAAATAAAATAAAATACAAATGCCACGTATGAACATACCAATACATACATGATACATACACATACATATACATGCATGTATTATGTAACTTCGAAAAAATCAGTTCACAAGCCTAGGCAAACTTTTAATCGAAAAATCAATACAGCCACATACACCCGCACACATACACACAGCACGGCTCACAGGACGAGCCTCCTTTTGAGCGGCATTATTGTTGTCGTTTGTTTTGGGGGTGTCTTCTTCTCTTGGTTGTAGTTGGTGCTGCGACAAGAGAGAAATACGCAAAGTGAGTGCAAGAGCGCGAGTATAGTGAGAGAGTGTGCGATGAGTAAATGTGTGACGCAAACAGTTATCGATGCGTAATATAATGTTAAATAATCTATTTTGCGCTTTTGAAATGTTATGCATAAGCCTTTATTCTATTCTTCTTCCTTTTCTGTTTTCGTATTTGTTGTACTAATTTTGCTCATGTTGTTGTTGTTGGTTGTAGCACATTTGGCATGGCGCCAAAACGCGCAGCAGCGCCAAACGTCCTTCACTCGTTTTTTTTTTGCTGCCTCCCTCTCTCTCTGCTCTCTTCTCTTGCTAAAAATACAGCATAAGTGCAAACTGATAAAAGGGCTCAATACATGTGCATTGCGTTCTCTTCCGGTTAGTGAGCTCTAAATTGCAGTTGTTAAATGCAAAATGCCAACTTAATATACATATATACACTTGTGTATACAGATGTTCAACAATAAGACACGCAAGGCCTTTAAACGTCGTCCGACCGACTTAATAACAAACACGCGAAATTTTTTATCGCCCAGCCGCTAATACGTCACGACGATACGTGACCAACTCTTACGTAAAAGCTTCTCGTATTTTGTGTCTGCCCTTTTGGCAAGTGTTAGTGCTCTTTTGCATTTGCATGCGTGTGTGTGTGTGTGTTTTTATGTAAATATATGCTTGTCTTTCTCTTGGTCTCTCTCTGGGTGGGTGTCCAAACAGCTGATCAAACGATTGCATAACAATATGTGATCTTCTCATGTCTCTTGTGAATTGTTATCGAATTTAAATTGAATTGCAATAGAAAAATGCCCAAAATAAAATACTGCTCTGTAATGCGTAACAGCAGCACTATGTGTATGTGTGTGGGCTTTAGTATTTACAGCAGTTACAAAATATTGCCTAGTTGGCAATATCGATAAACTCCATAATTCAGTATTCTCGATCTTGTGTCCTAGCGAATTTCGCAACGGTTGGAAAATACCAAAAATAAATAATGCTTTATAAGCATTAGGCAGGCATTAATTAAGAAGTATACATGTACATGGCAGCACATGTACTATGTCGTAGGTATAAAGTGTGTATAATATAAGGGTGTTTATTATGGGTGAATTTATGGTGCCAAGCGACGTCTTCTAATCGCTTGACGCTCGTGCCAATCTCGAGTGGCAGCACCTGAAATTCTTTAGATACTTTGAAGTTTTATGCTCACTCTCGAGACCAGGTTGAGATAACACACTACCAAGTAATGGCGTCATGGAAACTTTGTATGGTAATCTCTCGAAATGATGGGGGCGATTTAAAGTTCCCCCGGTGACAAGTCTAATGAGTCGAATTCGCTGTAAGATTTTTTAATGATCGTCATCATCATCAGCACATGTGACGTAATATACGTTCTAGAGCGAAATGTCGTCTACAAATGCAGCTGCCTGTTGGCTTATTTGCTGAGTATCTCTCTCTCTCTGTGTGTGTATGTGTGTGCACGTATGTGTGTGCACCTATTTACATTAATTGCAAGCAGTTGTCGTCGGTTGCGACGATTCTAACGGTAAACGGAGCTTAACTGAACTGATAAGCATGACAAATTTGTGTATGGGCCACATGATCGAGTTCGAGTCAAAACACACACGTCGTGAACTGATAACACAAAGAATAAAGACTGCAACAGCAAAAGGAAATGGGAAAAATCGAAATTAGAATCAAAATAAAGACAAGTTGCTAATTTAATTAGTAGAGAACTCGATAAACGATATACAACCGCAAGAAGAGGCATATATTATATTCGTATAGTGACATTTGCAAATGATTTCGACACGCAGTTCAAATATTTACATAGATTTGCATCTTGCTAAAGCGTGGAAAAGTGTTGCAAAACGATGTTAGAAATAGAGAGTGAGCTATGCAACTGGCCTAGACTGTGAGTGATCATCATCGTCAGCAAGATCAACAAATGCAGCTAAAGTTCACAGCGGATCACAGCGGAACATACAACGGTTGTTAACATTGGCAACAGTTCAACACTTGACACTGTTTCATTGAACCGACAGGCGAGAGAGATACAGAGGCAGAGAGTGTGACGAAGATCGGGAAGGGGCAGGTGGGAGTGGTACAATCAATGCTCGTGGCATACTTCCCCTTCGACGCCCGCGCTCAAGGCTGACTCAGAGTCAATTGTTGCATACTTTGTATAATACATTTATTGTGCTTCTGGAGAGTTTTCTGATTAATCGCCGACGGGCAGAAACCCCACTGAAACGATTTGTAGGGTTACGTCATGCTGTTAAATTTGTTACTTCTATTTCTTTTTTTTAAAAAGATAAAGGAAAGTCAAATAAATTTAATTAGTCTCTGATTAGGATACTCAAAAAAAGTACGGGTAATACCCACACCATATGTTAATGAGTAAGAGCGGGACAGAGTGAGAGAGAGGAGCGGGAGCACTTAAATCACGAGCTAACTTATTCGCCTTTAAACAATTACGGAATTCAGGGTAATAATAAGAGAGAACTACAAAGTGTATGACAATTGAAATAGTCACGCTACCCCGACAAGAGGTTGAGTGAGTGGGATAGCAAGAGAGGGGGAGGCAGAGTAAAGAAGCATAAGAGCAAAAACGAGAGGGAGCAAGAACCTTGATAAAATAATTAATTAAGTCGGAGAGAGAGAGAGAGACAAGAGACAATGAGATCTCCGAGAGGTGTTCGACAATTGTATTTAGCCATAAAAAGCCGGCAAGTCATGGCAGCGACTTCAACTGACAAATGCAACAGTGCAATTCCCCCCTATCTCTGTCTCGCTCACCTTGAGGCCAAAACTCAGAGATCATACAAAACTGTACTGTCTTGAAATGATATGAGAGGGAAGTGAGGTGAACTGGCCTGTGGTGGATGGGGGGTGAGTTGAAGTTCCCTTTACTGTATACGGTGAAGGTCGATGCGACTTTGATGACTATAAAATGTGCAGTTGCGGGTCTGTCAGTCTCTCTGTCCGTCTGTCTGTCTCTCGATCTCCGTCGGTATTTAATTTAGCTGTCATGCGATTCGTAATTATTGCCCAGTTTTAAAATACTTTGCAGCTATCCGATTAGAGTATATTTTGCTTATGTAACACTTCTCTCTCTCTTTCTCTCTCTGTAGCTGAACTCACTATCTAGCTCGATTTCTAGGGTACCTCCCCCAGACGGGGCGTCAACACGCGACTACGCGCGATTTCCTTGATCGACATTAAGTTAGAGTAGCAGCATATAAATCATATGTTTCAGAATGAGGTATATATAGATCTACACATACACACACACACACACACAAAGAAATTGTATACGACTGTTGATAATTGGTGATAAGTTTGCCGCGCGTGAGACCATTGTGGGGACCTTCAAATTTCAATGGGGCAGCCGCTTATCAGCTACGCGCTACGGCTCTGCCCCCGTCTTTACCTCCAGAGTTCTCTCCCTCTCTCTCTCTCTCTCGCTCATTCTCTGCCTCTTTGCCAAAGGCGGCACCCCGCCCGTGAAACTAATCTGATTATGGAAACAACAAAAAATGCATGCATAAAATATGCGAAATGAAATATATATTTATATTTATAAGACCCGACAAACTATGTGTGTGCGCGATAAGATAATGAGGCAAAGGCAGGCGGCTTCCCATTCACCTCCACAGCAAGTAGTTACACCCACCCTCCTCTCTTCTGCTCTTTCCCGAACGTACGTGCGTGTCTATCTAATTCGCATTGTTACGCAAGCTTTTAAATGCCAACTCATCCACACCCGCCGCGTTATCTGTCTCCCTCTCTCTGTGTTCTGTGTGATCGTTTATTGTTGTTGCTGTTGCCTTTTGGCGCATGATTAGCCCCAGAAAGGAAGGCAACAACTATAAGCAAATAGCTCAATTAGCACCAAAAAAGCACTGCTTGGGTTCTCAACGTCAACGATTGTCAGCGTTGATATCTTTTCTTTGCGGTTACGGATTTTATTTCACCTGACAAAACGCCGTTTGGGGTTTGCAATGATTCCCGCACTGATATGATGTACCTCTCTCTCTCTCTCTCTCTCTCTCTCTCAGCAACATATCGATATCGTGTTACGCATGTTGTGCTCTCACTCGATAGTCTGTCGGCATTAAAAAGTTGAATTACATTGAAAAGTGATTTGGCTTAAGTGCTCACGCTTAACTCGTGGCGATTAACGTGTCAAGAATCTTTCGCTTAATAACGAACATTGACTGTTTATTTTAATTTATAATTAGCTTATAATGCATTTTCATTATCGTTTGTATAATTTGCATGTGCGGCAGCCAGCGGCACATTGTTGTTCGTGTGTTCACGTACCACGTTGTAAGTGGTGACGTAGCAATCAGCTGTCTGACGGGCCATCTCACACAATCGGTTATAATCGATGCGCCAATCGCGCGTACGCGCAAATTATTATGCCGTTTTATCAATGAAACCGCATTTTTGGGGCCGGACCATAAAACCAGTTTGTATGTGCTCATGTGTGTGTGTATGTGAGTGTGCGTACTTGCACACGCCAATCAATATGTATGCAACAACAATAGCCTGGAAAATACTGGCATGCAATTCTATTTGCAAAAACAACCGTCGCTTGCTGGCGGCGGCGCCACAAGTTCACATGGTTAATTGAATTTGCTGACCCACTAGCCGCAAAACAGAAAGGAAAAACAACAAAGCGAAGTCAATGCCTGAATGATGGATTAACAGATACCCTGCAAACACATAAGTGCTGTGCTGTGTATATGCGTACAAACACTACGATTTCGTAAATACCCTGACAGTTGCTCTTCTCTGTATGCAAAAAATACTTAGCAAAATACTGTAATATCGATAAAAGAGTGTTCGATAATTCTTTTATTATGTGGCAATCGATATTAAGTAGCAATTTAATTATTTATGCAAACTCCTCTTCGATTTGCATACTGAGCTACCCGCTTCACATTCCACACACAATTGACGGGTATACAACGAGCGCCGCGAACTGTCAATCAATAGAGGCGAACTGCACTTTGCGCTTGAGCTTGTGTTGCTGCTTGCCTTGCGATGCCAATTCCGATTCCGAGTCTGGTTCCTCTTTTCGCATTCTGTTTTCATTTCCATTTCGTTTCGTCTGGCAAAACGACACGCGTGTCGCGCGGCATAGCAACAACAATGCGATGCAAAACGAAGGCGGCTTGGAAATTTCCCTGGCTAGAGTCGCCGCCGCAGCTGCCTCTCACTAAGTGTGTCTCATAAATAGGAACATAAAAACAAAATAAAAAGAATCGAAACTAGTTGAAACCGGAATTGATTCTCGGCTTTTCTGTGATTTGTGTTGTTGCTTCTTCTTCTTCCTGCCAACGGTCAAATTTGAGTTGAACTTTGCGCATGGCTCAATGTTGTTGTCGATCTTTTCTTCGTCTCTTTTTCTTTTATTCGCTTTGTTTTTGCGTGTGCTTTTACTGCGAATTATGCAACAACAACAGCAACAAGTGCAGCCACACTGGAGCAATGTCTGATCGCATCGCCGTTCTGACTCATGAGATTGCGGAATCGGAATGAGAAGAGGATGGGAGGAAGGGGAATGGAATGGTAATTGGAATGGGATGGGAATGGAAATGAGAATGAGGATGGGGAGGGTGGAGTGGAATAAGAAGCAGGAAGGCGGCTACAATTGGCGACGATGCTTATCAGCAATAATGTAATGTGTCGTGTAATCTCCCAACGTCCCCTTTCTCTTTGTCTCTCTTTGTTCACCCCGTCTCTCTTTTACCTTACCTCAGAGCTTATCAATAGATGCTATGCGTAATTGCAGCTTGAAGTGCAGCTCAATGACAGCCGATTGTTACAGCATATTGCACACAGCTGACTGATGATTGTTATCGATATCGAAATCTAATTTGTGTACGATTGTCACAACATTAACCTTTACCTGGGCGCATGAAAAAAAGCAAAACGTATTTGTCGCATAGATTAAAAGTGGAAATTTTATTGCATATATTTTCCATCTGTTACGTACGTTTTCAATTCATTAAAGAGGGAATTTTTAAATTGATAAATACTGACATATTTCCCATTATAATTACCAATTACCCAGTAAATAACTTGCTTTGTTCGACGAACACTTGTTACCAATTAGATTATATAATATTTCTAATGAACGTTCATTCTCTCTATCTTGCTCTTTGCAGAAGGCGCCACTGGTTAACTATGCGCGCCAACTCTCTTCTGACGGCGCCTCCCTGCGCGAAGTGTTGGCCAACCAAATCCCCAAGGAACAGGAGCGCGTCAAGAAGTTCCGTAAGGAGTTTGGCAACACAAAAATGGGTGAAACAACCATCGACATGATGTACGGTGGCATGCGCGGCATCAGGGCCCTGGTGACAGAGACCTCTGTGCTGGATGCCGATGAGGGTATTCGTTTCCGTGGTCTATCCATTCCCGAATGCCAGAAGGTGTTGCCCGCTGCACCCGGTGGCACCGAGCCACTGCCCGAGGGTCTGTTCTGGCTGCTGATGACCGGTGAGGTGCCCACCAAGGCCCAGGTACAACAGCTGTCCAGCGAATGGGCCGATCGTGCTGCACTGCCCCAGCATGTGGTAAACATGCTGAACAACATGCCAACCACTCTGCATCCCATGTCCCAGCTGGCTGCCGCTGTTACTGCCTTGAACCATGACAGCAAGTTCGCCAAGGCCTACGAAAGTGGTGTCCACAAGTCCAAGTACTGGGAATATGTGTATGAGGACAGCATGGATCTGATTGCCAAACTGCCAGTGGTTGCTGCCACCATCTACTGCAATACCTACCGCGGCGGCAAGGGATCCCGTGCGATTGACTCCAATCTGGATTGGTCTGCCAACTTTGTGAAGATGCTTGGCTATGACAGTCCCGAGTTCACCGAGCTGATGCGTCTGTATCTGACCATCCACAGTGATCACGAGGGTGGCAATGTCTCTGCTCACACTGTGCATCTGGTTGGTTCCGCACTCAGTGATCCCTATCTGTCGTTTGCCGCCGGCATGAACGGTCTGGCTGGTCCCCTGCACGGTCTGGCCAACCAGGAGGTGCTCGTCTGGCTGCGCAAGCTGCAGCGTGAGGCTGGCAACAACCCATCGGAGGAGCAACTGAAGGATTATATCTGGAAGACGCTCAAGTCCGGACAGGTACGTTATTTATTCTCCTCCTTGCTATCACTTCCTTTGCTAACTTGGTGTTTTTCTTCTCTAGGTTGTGCCCGGCTATGGCCATGCTGTGCTGCGCAAGACCGATCCTCGTTATACCTGCCAACGGGAGTTCGCCCTCAAGCATCTGCCCGACGATGAGCTGTTCCAGCTTGTCTCCAAGATCTACAAGGTGGTGCCCCCAATCCTCACCGAAACCGGCAAGGTGAAGAACCCCTGGCCCAATGTAGATGCCCACTCCGGTGTCCTGCTGCAGTACTACGGCATGAAGGAGATGAACTACTACACCGTATTGTTTGGCGTGTCCCGTGCCCTCGGCGTGCTCGCCTCCCTCGTCTGGGATCGCGCTCTCGGCCTGCCCATCGAGCGTCCCAAGTCCTTCTCCACCGACATGCTCATCAAGATGACGAAGAAGTAAACTAAGAGAAGAGTGCATAACGAGGAAGAGCATGAAGAGAGAGAGAGAGAGAGAGAGGAGGAGGGAGAGGAGAAGAGGACTACGTGGCGCGCGTGGGAAGTTCAGCAAATGTAGCAAAGCAACATAAACAATAACAACAATAAGAAGAAAAGAAAAAAGAACAACAACAAATGAGAAATATATAAATTTGTAGAGAAAGTAGCATCTAATAGACGAGAGAGAGAAGGAGAGAGAGGTGACGATTGGACAACGTTGATATTGCAAAAGAGAGAGACAGTGAAAGAGATATAGCGGAAGGGAGAGGAAGGAAAAGCTTGAGAAAACCAAATACGAAAACACAAGCAGAACAAAAGCAAAGGCAAAAACAAAAACAACTGCAACAGCAAAACAATAAGTTGAAAATAAGACGAAATTTATATTTAGTAGTATATAGCTAAATTATGTGGAGAATACAAAAACAAGCAACGGAACAGCAATAGCAAAAGAGAAACGAAAAAAAAACACTTAATTATTTGTATAAGCGCTATTTATACCATATTAAGTTATATAATCGATGAATACTGTTTGCACCCCCACCCCCAACGCTTATTGTTTATTATATATATTTTTACTATTTTTCGTAATATTTCCTCCCTTCCACCCGAACTTCCTTCTTTTCTATTTCTATTTCTGTTTTATTTAGTTTGTTACTTAACTACACTTTAAGGGACTATTATTATTGTTTGAGGCGTTTTTGATACATTGATTCAACTTACCAAACACAAACACGAAGCACTCAAGCAGGCTCCCCCCCACACCCCGCCTAAAATCTAAACGAAAAAAACTAACTTGATAACACTTTACTTTTAATTTACCCTATAACTATATAGTTTTTCTTTTATTTTTATTTTAAACAATGGAAACATATTGTTATCTTATGTAATTTATTGCAAACCAGTAAATATAATAATGAAAAATACACACAATACAAACAAGTGGAAAGAAAAACCTCTAAAAAAACGTAATAAAAAAACAGAACAATAATATACAAATTGGAAATGGAATTTATATTGATTATATATGGTTCAAACATTTACATATACGTATATATGAATGTTTTTGTTTCTCTTGCACACATTCCAAATTTGAATTGTGGAGCGCATTTCAGCTGAACAGCTGATTGTGCACAGGCTTCAAAGCTTTTATGGTCACACCAGCACGTAAATTATCGGCTCGCCACCACAAAAGTAAAGTAAAGATATCGATAGTGGCTCGATTTCTACATCGATTGTTTTGCAGCTCTGCTGTGCACCGCGTTACATCATTTATAGACAAATTTATAGGCAAAATAAAAGAGAATTGTGCAGTGTAAGGCAATAGAAGAAACAATTAGTTGTAGTTATTAGAAATGTGCATGGAATTTGTAAATTGGAACGCAATTTCATAACGGTACGGCGAAGGCAACAACGTCAACGTGAACTGTTTGTGGGTTGCGTGTTTTGGATCGCGTTCGCCGGAAACATAAACATACGATGAGCGAAAGCACAAACCAGGTTAGTTGCTGCCACAGGATAACAATAAGCGCAGCTGCACTGCAAGGGTGTAATGCAGGTGTAATGCAAGGGCTCGTGGGGGGCTGGGGGCCTGTTCGGAAATTATCAGTATAGAAATTTTTCGTTGATTACGATTGCAAACACTCAACGCACACACACACACATGTATATATATACTATATATACACAAGCACACACACTTGCGCATACACTGACACACAAACAAAAATAAACTGCGCCGTTGCAGCAGCATCTGTGTGTGTGCGTGTATGTGTGTGCACACGAACATCAATTGGAAATTTCTGTTATATTATGTGCAAACACCTTTGAATTCCGTTCTGCCTTTGATGTCATATTTTGTTACGTTATTCCTTTATTTTCAGTTTTGTGCCATTGATTTTTGAGTATTCCAACCAAAAGCAACGAAAACAAGTCATAAAAATATATATTATAAATAACAAAAAAACAAAACGAAAACATAACAGTGGAAATAAGAACCAGAGCTTAAAACCGATATCGATTACCCGCAACAAGCACCATTAGCGAAATCAACGTGCACGTTCAATATTTATCGTTATCATTTTGATCCTCGTTTTTCTTTTGTTTTCCTTTTTGGATTATTTTCTATTGGGGGAGACAAGGAGTGGGGACGAGGAGTGCGGGTTGGTTTTGGTGTCGTCTTCCATAGGCTGCATACCTTTTGTTTTGTATCAAAATTCTCTCTTCATTCGCAACACGCAACACACACGCAATTTTGATAATAATACTATATAAAAATGGCGGCCTACTTGAATCGCACCATTTCGCTGGTGACTGGCCAAACGGGCCCCAACGACAACGATAAAAACTCGACGACCACCGACTCCGTCGACGACACGCATCACAATCTGTCGCTGCAAACCTCTGCCTCATCGACATCGGCCAATTATAACGCCATGGCTGACAATTCACGGATGTATCAAACGAATGATAAATCGCCGTTGCAGATATTTGTGCGTGCCAAGAAAAAGATCAACGATATCTATGGAGAGATTGAGGAATATGTGCTGGAGACGACCACATTTATTAACGGTAAGGAGGCACTATATATGTTATATATATAGGCTATATAGTAAATCTCTCTCTGCTCTCTTAGCTCTTCATGCGGATGCAGAGATCGTGGACAAGGCGGAGCGTGAACTGTTCGAGAGCTATGTCTACAAGGTGGCAGCTATACGCGAAGTACTGCAGCGGGATCACATGAAGGTGGCCTTCTTTGGACGCACCTCCAACGGCAAGAGCTCCGTCATCAATGCCATGTTGCGCGAGAAGATTCTGCCAAGTGGCATAGGTCATACCACCAATTGTTTCTGCCAGGTGGAGGGCAGCGATGGCGGCGAGGCATATCTAATGAAGGAGGGCTCCGACGAGAAGCTCAATGTGGTGGTAAGTGGGCATTGATACTGCCACAAGTAAGAATACTCTCTGCAGCGCATTCCCTTTTCACTTTCCAGAACATTAAACAACTTGCGAATGCTCTGTGCCAGGAGAAGCTCAGCGAGAGCAGCCTGGTACGCATCTTTTGGCCCCGCGAACGTTGCAGTCTACTGCGCGATGATGTTGTCTTTGTCGATTCACCGGGCGTTGATGTCTCTGCCAATCTGGATGATTGGATTGACAATCATTGTCTCAATGCTGATGTTTTTGTGCTTGTACTGAATGCTGAATCAACTATGACGAGGGCAGAGAAACAATTCTTTCACACAGTATCGCAGAAGTTATCGAAACCGAATATCTTTATATTGAACAATCGTTGGGATGCCTCGGCCAATGAGCCCGAGTGTCAGGAATCGGTAAGATCAGCTTTAGCAGTAGGAGATTAATTGAATCTCTTTGTCCATCATAAGCCTATTAAGTATAACTGTTTGTTGTTGTTGTATATTTCATACTCTTACGTTCAAAATACCCTTCCTCTAAATACAACATACAAAAAAACAACAACAATATCAGGAGCTGGCTAAGGTAATGTCATCCAGATGACCCCAGATCCCTGATCGCTTTGTTGCTTGTGTTTACTTATGATTTGCCTGCCCCAATGAAGTGTCTTGAGCATGATCAGGAATATGTATATATAGTAGAAAAAAGCGATCTCAAGATATTTCTTAAATGAGAAGCCAAGCTAAATATATATTTGTATTCTAATATATGTACTAATAATACCTTCTCTTCTGCCCCTACCCTTCCCTTTTGGCCCCACTAGGTCAAGTCACAGCACACGGAGCGCTGCATTGACTTCCTCACCAAGGAGCTGAAAGTAAGCAATGAGAAGGAGGCCGCAGAGCGTGTGTTCTTTGTCTCCGCTCGTGAAACACTGCAGGCACGCATCGAGGAGTCCAAGGGGAATCCTCCACACATGGGCGCCATTGCGGAAGGCTTTCAGATACGCTACTTTGAGTTCCAGGACTTCGAGCGCAAGTTCGAGGAATGCATCTCACAGAGTGCTGTCAAGACCAAGTTCCAGCAGCATAGCTCACGTGGCAAGAGCGTATCTGGTGACATGCGCTCCATGCTGGACAATATCTATGAGAGGATAACGATCTTTCGCAATCTGAAACAGGATCAAAAGAATATGCTAACAGAACGTATACAGGGCACTGAGACGCAAATGATGCAAGTGACGCGTGAAATGAAAATGAAGATTCACAACATGGTCGAGGAGGTGGAGGAGAAGGTGTCCAAGGCACTCAATGAGGAAATCTGGCGTCTGGGCGTGCTCATCGATGAGTTCAATATGCCGTTCCATCCCGAACGACTTGTGCTCAATATCTACAAGAAGGAATTGAATGCTCATGTTGAGAGCGGCCTGGGCAGCAATCTGCGTGCACGTCTGTCCATGGCGCTGGCCATGAATGTGGAGGCAGCACAGACGGACATGACCGATCGCATGCATGCACTGGTGCCCAACGAGCAATTGATATCGAACAGTGCCAAGCTGGCAGTGCGTACGCAACCCTTTGAGATGCTCTACTCACTCAACTGCCAGAACTTGTGCGCCGACTTTCAGGAGGATCTCGAGTTCAAGTTCAGTTGGGGCATTGCGGCGATGATACAGCGCTTTACGGGCAAGGTGAGGGAGCGCAGCAAAAAGCAGACACCCGCCTTGGTCAATCGACAGAGCAGTATTGGGGTAGGTAGAGATAGGATAGAGCTGGAGAAACATCGATGTTTCATATGAAAAACTTTTGCATACTTATCAAGTTCAATTTGTAATTCTTCACTCTGTTGCAGCACACTGTGGTTACACCTGTGAGCACACCTGTGGAGACAACACCTGTCTGCCTGCTGCCCACGCCCGGTGTTGGTGGCATAACCCCAGAACAATTGTCGCTAATCTCTCGCTTTGCCATGTCCTCGATTGGCTCGCAGGGCACTGTCGGAGGTCTCGTTGTGGCGGGCATTGTAAGTAATGGTTGCACCTGTGTGTGTCTTCTTTATTCACCTGGCTGCCTGGCAGGTGCTTTTAAATCGCTATGTCCTGAATACCGAACACTTACAGATGCTGAAAACAATCGGCTGGCGTGTCCTTGTCGGCATCGGTGCCCTTTACGGTTGCATCTATCTTTACGAGCGTCTCTCGTGGACCAATTCGGCCAAGGAGCGCACTTTCAAGGCACAGTATGTGCGACATGCCACTAAGAAGCTCAAGATGATTGTGGATCTGACCTCGGCCAATTGCAGCCATCAGGTGCAGCAGTAAGTGCTGAACAGGAAGCTAAGCTCTGATCTGTTTCGATTACTCATTTCTTGTGTGTTTTATTTTTACCTCCTCTGCAGGGAGCTGTCCAGCACCTTTGCGCGTCTGTGCCGCACTGTGGACACCGCCACCACCGACATGAATGAGGAACTGAAGACGCTCGAGTCGCAGCTAAATGTGCTCGAGGCGAATCAGAAGCAACTGAAGCTGCTGCGCAACAAGGCAAACTATATACAGAACGAGCTGGACATCTTTGAGCACAATTACATTGCGCCGCAGTAGGAAGAGGAGAAGTAGAAAGAGCAGGAGAAGATCAGGACGACTACGTGGAAGAGGCCAGCTAAAGATGATTGATTGATGATTGATGCAGGCTTTAAACATGTAACAACACAGCGACAGCAGCAAAAACAACTAATTACAACATCTAGAACAACAACGACGATGACGACAAAACTCTGCTAGGCGATTATTTTAAATTTTTAACTTACGTTCAGTTTGTTTTCTTTACTCTTTTTTTTTAGAACATAACAAAATTTTTCTCAGCATTCATTTTTTTTCTCTAGTTATTTTTTCGATCAAATTTGCCGTTGTTTGTTGCTTAGTCTCTACTCTATATAGTATATGTAATTCCTAGCGCTTTATATATTATATTTTTTTTGTGATTTGTTGTTACACACACTCACACACATACACTGTGACATGGCCGGGCGCCATGAAAACTAATCGAAAACCCCCAAACAGAAATAATAATTATATGTATATGATATACCTTACAATGAAATGCGAAATTGTGCAAAACTGTTTATTATTCTCTTTTTATAATTTCAGTGACTCTGCAAATGTTTTATATAATATTTGATTTAAACTTTTCGTTCGATTCCGTTTAGCAGAATCCAAAAAAATTGTTAAATAAATTTGGTCGATATATTCAAAACGAGTCCATGAATGAAAGAGCGAGAGTGAGAAGCCACTGTGCGAGCAAGAAGGAGACAGCAAGAAGAAGTACAGCAGATGTTCGGAAATTGTGAATCACTGTGTGGGTTCTATCAGCTCTATGGGGTACTTTGCTCGCTACGCAATAGTTGGCAGGGGTTGACTAATATACATTCTAAGCGAATACGCCCTCGATATGGTAGAATGGGTTGACAAAGAGGAGCTCAAGAGAAGAAGCTAAGGAAATCACAACGCGTTGGTAAAGTGATCCAATAAAGATCTCGTCTTACTAAAAACCGATTCTTTGTTGGGTTTTATTGCATTAGATAAGAAACAAGAAAGGTTATATTCGACATGAATATTTCATAATCTTGCGCATTAAATATTATTCGATTCGATTAAATAGTAATCGATAATAAGTTGATAAGTTTAGATTGAAATTTGTTGTTAATTTCAGGATTGATATATAATTTGTTTAAAAATCCTTTTTATTAACCGATTGTTGACGTGAATGTTATAGGATATATTTATACAATTCCTTTGGGGAGGAATATAAATGTTAATAGTGATTTAATAATGACTCAGAAGTTTTATACTTTAAAGAACAAAACAGAACTAACCCTACACGTGTATTAAAGCCACATTAGTTACATTTATCATTCTATTTCCAACGTAAACGTATACTACCCAATCTAGTAAAACTCATATCAAATTATATATACATACAGTTAACCAGTAAAACTCATATGAAATGATATCGACAGCTCTTTTATAATCCATGTTTTTGTTTTTCTTTTATTTTCATATCAAGTACATAAACTTCAGTTTATAATTTATAAGAACCTATCACACTTGCAATTTTTATAGGCAGCTGAATACAAAAGCTTTATGCGTTAGTTCACATTAGCTTCTCTTTGGAGGAGGCAGGCCGGGGAGGGCGGGGGAAGTACATATACCATATGTATCGTATATAGTATATAGAGAAAATGCATTTACAATTTAAGTCTCGCTTACGTTGATATTAGAAATTAGAAATTTAACTTTAGCTTAGTTCTCTCTGATTCTCTATCTAGATACAATATAATGTGCTTAATTTGATTTCGCTTAATGTCACATAACATTTGATTTGATTGGAAATTAAAAAAATAATAGTACAAGAGTAAACACAAATAAATAGAGGGCGGGGCAGATGATAAAGGGTGGGGGGAGGGAAGAAAGGAAGACAGGAAGGGAACCTGAACTATATAAGGCTAACAAAATACAAGGTTGAACAAATGTTTTGAGCATAATAATGAATACGTTGTTGTTGCTGTTGTTGTTTACTAGGGGGTGATCTCTCTCTCTCTCTCTCTCTCTCTCTCTCTGCGGGCGATTGATTGATTGATAAGTCGGTGTGGCGATCAAACGATCTGATTGATTCCTCAATCGATCGATTGTTGTTCTGTTTCTGTTTCCGTTTCGTTTTGCTACAGTTTTGTTTGTGGTGTGTGTGGTGTGGTTACAAGAAATAAGGCGTCGTATTCTGTTTGGGTATCACCCGCTCGGAGTCTGGAACGGCTAGGAAGATCTTTGTCTCACGCTGCTGCGCAGTCTCGAAACTGAGTATGGCCGCCACGTTGCCGCAGCGATAGCAATAGTTTGGCGCCGACCACACGGTGACCAGTTTGCCCTCGAACATGTACTTGATGCCCTCGTTGACCAGCTGATGTGCTCGACAGATCAGATCCAGATTGTTTATAGTCATGAAGTCCTTGGTAACATTGTGCCCAAACAGCCAGCCAGCACCGCGCGGACTCTGGCCCCTGTGGAAGAGTAGTTCGCAGTCAGTCTAACGATTTTAAGAGTTCTCCCACATCAACACACTCACCAGTACTCCATGTCCTCGGGGTCAGACCAGACTAGATCACAGAAGGCGCCCTTGTAGGGTATTTCGCCGTTGCGTTCGATTGTCCGTATTTGATCCAGTGTAATAATCTCAGGGCTCAGGCCGCCATGCACGCACAGCACCTCCTCGTCAATAATCTGTGTGGGAGAGTGTTTTGTGTGTTATCGATAACATATCGAGTGCTTCTTGAGGGGGGAGTGTGTACATACCGCCGCAATTGTGAGCAGATCGAAGACTTTGCAACAATATTTCCAGCCATTCGCATTGCCGTACTTGCTGAAGCACTCGTCAAAGAACCCATAGACCTTTGTTATCTGGCGTGTCTCGTGGTTGCCGCGCAACAGCGTTATCCGACTGGGGTAGCGTGCCTTGAGCGTGAGCAGTCGGGTGAATGTCTCCAGGCTGTAGTAGCCCCGATCGACAAAGTCGCCCATGAATATGTAATTCGTGTCGGGCACTTGGCCCCCGGTTCTAAACAATTGTTCCAGATCATAGAACTAACAGAGAACACACAAGATTATTATTGATAGGTCGTAGGGTGACCATGCTTTGCACTCTCACCTGGCCGTGTATGTCGCCACAGACAGTGACGGGCGTGCTGACTGGCTGTATGTTTGTCTCCTCCAACAGTATGTCACAGACCATATCACAGAGTTTCTTCAATTCATTTTCCGGCAAATATTTGCACTCCTTAACAATCTCAATCCATTTGTCAACATCACCCATTATTATTATTGCTCCTCAATCTATTATTGTTTTTGTGTGTGCAGCGCACCCGAAGCCACTTGGTAGTGGAGAAACCAAGAGGACTTTAACGCAAATAAATGCCGAATACAAAAAAAATATACTGAAAATTGCAAAAAATATGTAACTATCGATACGTGTCGATAACATTAGAAAATACTAACTCGCTGTTAATGCCACTGTAAGTTCTGTTGCTGTTAACAGAGGGTGTGCAGAGGGAACTGCAGAAATTCAATTTCAAAAGAGAAAATATGAATTCATTCTTTTTTGTGATCATCTTTGTGTGCTGCATTTTACGAAGTGACATTCCTTGCTCTCTGTCCCCTCCGCACTCTCTCTCTATCCGCACTAGACTCTGTGAATTCATAATTTAATTAATAATGCACTTTTTCTGTTGTTGCTTCTTTTTTTTGGCTTTGCTTTTAGCAAGAAATTAGTTGTAATTAGCTTTTGTTTAAAGCAAATCATAATTAGCCCCATACCCAAGTTGGCCCAAAACAAGAGCTCCGGCTAAGTCCTGATGTGTCTGGCTTTGTTTGCTGCGCATAGAAATAATCACGCTTTTAAATTTTATTGCTGTGGCGCGCTGCTGCTGCTTGTTGAATTTGCGCGTCGTGTGTTTGTGTTTACCCCGTGTGTGTGAGTGTGTGCGAGTGTGTGTGTGTGCTTTGTGTCAGGCGGGGCAGAAACATGCTGGCATGTTGTTGTCTAGGGAATCTGGCAAGAGTTGAGCGGGCCTGAGCCAGGACTGCCGCTTCAAGGCAGCCAGGGGCGTAGGTGGGTAGGGGCTGCTGCAGTAAGCTTGGAGTATGCTCGGGTGTTGTTTGGAGAGTCTCATTAGTGACGCGAGCGCGGTTTTTCGCTGGTTCGGGCAACGCAAGTTATTTGTTTTGTTTTGTTTTCTTTTCGTAAGTTGGCAAGGGGTGCAGGAGAGGAGGTACGGAGGTAGGGGTGCGTACGAGGGTGCTGCCTGCCATGATTGGATTTAACTGGCGGCAGGGTAACAAAAGGGTTAAGCTTGGCTCGCCTCTTACTTTGGCTCCAAATGCAGGCTGGTCCCACTGTCATTACCTTTTGGCGCGCTGCTCAACACTGACTTTAACAGCGGCTTTAACTATTTATAGTGTGGCAGCCCCATTCGCAGTGAAACAACAACAACAATTCGCCAGCAGTGCGTGCTGCATCATTAGTACCGTTATTTTATGCGCTCTTCCGCTTGGGGCAACAACTTCTTCTCTTTGCGCCACTTTCATGCGTCTCTTTTACTGTCTGCTTCGTTTCCGCATAGTTGTTGTTGTTGCTGCTGCTGCTGCTGCTGCCTGGCACAATGTTGACAATTAAGTTAAACTTGTTTTCCTACTTCGTTTCGTTTCGCCAATTTTGGCTCTTCTGCCCTCTCCATTGCCCACCTTCTTCTTCGCATGCGGAGTGCGTGCGCTTTGCTATGTCCTGGCAATTTGCAGCCCCCTTTCCTCCGTTTTCTGCTTCCTTCATCCTGTGCCCCCCTTTGACGCGCCTTGCTGATTATCAATGCTGAAGCTGACACTGAATCTGAGGCTGACGCTGATGTGGTTGATAATTATGTGTCCATGTCCACCCAGCTGCTCCGCCTGCCTGCCTGCCAATTGGACATTGCTTTCATTCTTTCATTCTTCTTATTCTTCTCTTTTTTCGTCTTTACTTCTTTTATAGCCTTACGGGGGGGTATGTCACTTTTGGCCAGGACGTTGCAACGCATCTTTGGAGACATCTCCGACTTTTTAAAGTATGCTATATAAATGGGAGTTCATGAAGTATAATTTTTTTCGATATTACCTGGAAGTATTGTTTCTATTATTTTGTCCAGCTCTAACACGGGGTCACTGTCATTCTAGCAAAAATTCCAAAAATATGAAAGGTGAAATTGAAAAACGGGGCGCATATTTAATAACAGTTGTCAGTGCTCTATGTAATATTGATTTCATGCATATGGTATTTGTAGATAATGCAAAATTTGGAATTTTGTGTAGTTGCAAGTGTTGTTTCTATTATTTTTAACAACACTGTATATTCTGAATCAGCATCAACAGGGCAGTAAATTCAGCGATGTCTGTCTGTCCGTTTGTCTATTCTACATCTGGTATAAGAATAATCAAAGGTGATTGAAGAGAAAAGCCGTAAGAGTATACAAAGTTCGGCATGGGGAAGATAGCCTCCTTTCTGCTTGTGCTCTGTGTGTGTGCTTTTTTTTGGCATTGTCTTCGCCGTCACCGTTGGTCGCGTCGGCCATTTGGCCGGCTTTCTTTTTTATTGTTGACGTTTTGTTAACTTGTTTTTTCCTGCCTGCGCCATCTTCTTCTGCTTCTCCTTCTGCCAGTTGCCATCTCCCTTTTACCTTCATCATCATTGTCATCCGGCAGTTGGCAGTCGGTGCTGAGTGCTGCTGCGGCTGCTGCTCCTTGACTCTTGCTGCTTCTTGTTGTCGCTTTTATTGTCGTCGAAAATTAAATAAAATTAATTACCGCGTGTGTTTGTACTCACACACACACACACTTATACACTCACATAAGGGCACTGGCAGGCTTTCACTTGCACACATACAAACACATAAAGCAAAAGGCACGCGGCGTTGACATTAACGCAGCAGCGGCTGCCGTAGTTACAATTCCTGCTGCCGCCGCCGCTCGTCCTACTCCTCCTTCTCTCCCTTTTCCCCTGTTACTGCTCCATGGCAGTCGCACGCGTTGATTCACGCGCGTGTGCGTAAGCTGCGACAGCGACAAACAACAATCGCTGCCACAGTGGCATCCGTAAATTGAGGCACGCGCCCCCAGCGGCATGTCAAGTGCAGCCGCATCACACTAGGCTGCGATCAGCAGTGTTGCCAGCTGAAAGGACAACGCAGCTGTTAATGCACTGCAAAGCAAAGGAAGAAACACAAAGAGAGAGAGAGAGAGAAAGCTGATGCTTAACATAATGCAGAACTTTGCTTAAACTGTGCCTCTCTTATTGTAAGCCCTTTGAGAAACTGACGACTGCATCTAACTCCTTGATTTTTCTCTTATATTTTCCTTATTCGCATTAGTTCGCTCTCTCTTTACTGTGTTCGTTGGGAAGAGAGCGTATGAACGAGTTAATGAATGACTGAATGACAGAATAATTAAATGAATGAATGATTCACTGAATGAATGACTAAATGATGAATGACTTAATAACAGAAATAAATGGATGAATAAATCAATGAATGAATAAATATATACAATACTTTTGGCTTTATCTACGTGACTCGTTGATCTCCCTATCCTTCTCTTCTGTTTTCCTTTATTTACTTACTTCGCTCTCTTTACTGTGCTAGTGTTGAAGAGAGCGTATCATCATCACTATATCAACAGTTGCCAGTTGCCTCTTTTTGACTGGCAACCTGTGGGCAAGAAGGAGTAAGGACAAGATGGAAGAATAGAGGTCGGAGGAAAGTGAGAGCCTCAAGGCATAATGTCACCAGTCGAGTGTTGCTTCAAATTATGACAACCAGCTTGCATATACATGTGTGTGTATGGGTAGAGCAACACAAGCAGCGCTGCTCCCACACTCTGCGTCCCTCTCCCACTCTCTGACTGTGCGCTCTGCTCTTAGGTCTTACTTCAATTGCTACCGCATTTGCCATCATCTTTGCCCGTTGTCAAACAAACTAACGTACCGTGGGGGCAAAACGAATAGATCGTAGATAAAAATAAATAAACAAAATGAAGAGAAATATTTTTGAAATCGACTTATGTACAGTGATCAATCAAACAAGCACAGTGTGTACAGGACAAAAATTTTGTTGTATAATTGCGTTTCTATTATTTGTTCCACTGCTGTGTGCAAGTGAGAGAGAGAGGGAGTCGCTAGGGGCGAGTACTGTATGGCGGCCATGTTGCCTAAAGGAGAAAGGGCGCGCACATTAGCAACAACAAACACGCTATTCTCTTCCTCTCTCTCTTAATGTATCATTTCGTGCGTTTGTATTGTTTTATTTATTTATTGTGCGCTTTTAACTTTGCGCCCACTGCACACACACACACACAGAGAAGAGCAGAGAATAGAACACCCCACCGAAAATAGAATTTGTTCTGCCTCTGTCGCATATTCTGCTGTTTTTATTGTTGTTTTCGCTGCCATTACAACTACTACTATTAGTCGCTGTTGTTGTTGTTCTTGTCATCGTCGTTGTTGTTGTTGTTGTAGCCGCTTTTCTTGTGGCCTTTTGACTTTTTAGTGCTTTGGCATTTGACTTTTTTCATTGCTTTGCGCTGTGAACGAGTGAAAAAGGCGAATTGCGAAAAGAAACTGCCAAAGTAGAATGGAAAGGGAGCACGAATATAGAAGAGCCGTTAAGGGGGGATGGTAGGAGGGTGGTCAAATTGTTGTACATAGTTTGTTACTGCGATAAAAACGAAAATAAAAGCAAAGCAGATAAAATTAAATAGTGGCCAAAACAGACAAGGGCGGACCAGCAGCGTCTTGCCAGTGTGTCTGTGTTTGTGTGTGTGTGTGTGTGTGTGTGGGCGTTGCGTTTAGCTGCGCTGAGCTGAGCTTGACTCGCCCACAAATGGGCAGGTGCCTTGCGGGCGTTCAGGGGGCGTGGCAGCACGTACAAAAACTAATCGTTCAATTAAGTTGAAAATGTACAGAGAGATTGAAAGAAGGGGAAGAGAGGAGGGGAGGGAGAGAGAGAGGGAGAGAGGAAGAGAGAGGGAGAGAGGGGGGAGAGGAAGAGAGAGGGAGAGAGGTGGACTCTGGAAGAGCAGCTTCCTTTCGTATTGCTCAACATGTCCAGAACAAGTAGCGAGCACAAAAAGTTAATGAAAACGCAAAAACACAAAATAAACACAACAACACATACACACACACACACAAGCACACAGACATATACGCTCATAGACCCATAGACGCAGACGTGCATGTGACACATATGTGAGTGTGTGTGAGTGTGTAAAGTAAACTAAGCTTACATTTAAGCTGGGCATACGTATGCCCTGTAATGATCAAACTTGATGGGCTATTCTAGAGTTTGAAAGAGGGCAGGTGGACTGCCTGGACCTTGTTCAATTCTCCATTCGTTTTTAGAAGTCTATTATCTATTATAATTAAGTGCTACATAATACACCATGTGCATACCCTGTAAGAGTTTGAGAGAAAGAGACAGAAAGAGAGATCACTGCCTGGTTAAAATATTTACTATTTATGTATGTGTATTCCCACTACATATCTGAATGCCTAAGGTTGGACCACAAACTGGAATCAGCTGTTCTATTATGTCTATGCAGCTGTTAAGTTTTCTGCTAAGCAGCTGTTATTCTAAGCTGCTGTTAAGCATCTGTTAATGTTTTCCAGCCTTCTCGTTAAATGTAGCAGCAAAATTAAATACAGTTAAATTAATTACTTATTGTATTAATTCAAACCCGTACCTTTTGAAGTTGATTCTTAATCTTATTTATTCGGAAGGAAGGCTCTTGCACAAATAAGTGTATTCGTAAACACAGGGTATCATTGTTCGCCTTCTATTGAAGGGCCTTGAATAGTCGCTGAACAAAATGTCAGACAAACCTATAGTCCCCAATACGCACACACACACACACACACAGGCACACCCAATGAACGTAATGGGGCGTGGAGTTGTTGGCAGCGGCAAAAGGAAGCGAGATCGCTGTGAATGGAAGTGTGCCAAGGGAGGAGGGGGCAGGCGGGAATGGTACTGTAGGGGGGTGTGGTGTAGAAAAGCGAAACGAATGCTGCTTTAGCTGCTGTTGTTTAATTTCTTTTGAGCACAAAACAATTATCAATTAATGTAGCGTTATGTTGGTGTGTGTGTGTCTGTGTCAATGTGTGTGTGCGTGTAAATGAAATTGTTTAAGCTCACAATGTCATAAGGAAGAGACTATGGTTAGGTGACGCTGGCACAGACAGAGAGAGAGAGAGTGGGAGAGGGGGTGAAGGTAGGGGTGGTTAGGGAGGTGCCTAAGAAATGTGCGGAGTATCTCGTTATTTGGCAGTTTTACGGTATTTTTGCGATTGTCTGCGCCAGAGTGAAATTTTGTTTATACACACGCCAAACAATGCAAATATTTATGATGTTATATGTTAAATGAAAAGCGAACGACGGAAGAGTCAGGGAAGGGAGTGAATGGCAGGCAAAAAAGAAAAAAGGAAAGGGGAGGAATGTGTAGGGAAGGAAAGTGAAGGCAAGAGAAGGGAAGGAAATGCAAGTTAAGGAAAGTAAAGGGAGGCAAGAGAAGGGAAAGGAAATGAAGGCAAGTAAAGGGAGGCTACCAAAGAGAGGTGATGTAAAGGGGGTAATGGAAGAACAGGGAAGGCAACCCAGGGCAATTAAAACTATAAAACACACAGAGTAATTAACGCATTTTCCAATATTTGCACTACTACGATCGATATGATTTTATAGTCTGCTCCATCATGGGGCATAAACTATCGTACTATATGAGACTGAGTACATCCTCGGGACTCTACTTGAGGGTAGGACACTTGGCAAACTTGTTGACTGCTTGCAGCAAGTTGCACTTGTTGCCGTTGTTGTTGTAGTGTTTATTGACCGAACATCCGTTTGCGAGCCATATTGCTCGCTATGTCAGCAGAGGCGTAACAGCAGGGGGACAGTAGGAGGAAGAGGGTGCCTGGAACTGTTAGGAACTTGTTTGCCCAGTCGATGGATGAATTTATATTTAACTGTACTTCACTATCTGCTTCTTCTTCTGTTAACTTTCCGTGTACTCAGCATATGCACTTAGCTTTTTTTTCTTTTTCCCCCTCTTCTTCGTCGATATGCAGTGCCAACAACAACAACAACAACGGTAACAACAGCTACAATTCGGATGCAACAGAGTTATTAAAAGTTATTTTCGCATGCCCAATCCGAATGCCGAAAACGGAACTAAACAATTCTGCAAAAAGGATATCCGGTTTAATTGATTGGGCCGAATTGCAAAGTTCTGCATCGCCATGGCTAAAGCTTTTAAGGTACTGCTGTCTCTTTCTATGCAATTTGCCAGAACTTTTCTTGAATATATTTTTACAGTGAGTGACTAAGAGCTTGAATAGTAGATTGATCAATATTAAACCATAGCTAATCTATTCTAGTTTTATGTATAAACGCATTTCTTGAAGAGTTCCAGTATAAATAGCTTTATATATTTTTCTCTTTCTATGACATTAGAAGAAGCTATTATTTGAAAGTATATAAAGGTGCTTTAAAGCTTACAGTATACTTAAACTATTTTTAGTTTTAGTACGATCAATCAATTTTCAACTATAGAGTCTTACTTACTGGATGCTATAATTGTATCCAATAATTTAGCTCATATAACGAATAAAATCATTGATTAGGACCCTTTGACATAGCTTATTTATGACAATATAGATGTATTTGCCTGGGCCCAACCCCCTGTGCAGCAATCGCAATTAAAGCTGGTCATGTTAGGATGGATTTCGCATTCATGGTATCTGGGCAATTTGATCAGCATAAATATTTAAGCGTTTATCCAATTTAATTTATACGCTCTCGCCCATATTGCGTATTTATCAAGCTCAATTTTACATTTTACACACTGCTGTCAGCTGCAGAGTGGCAAATGCATTTCTGTCACAGCAATCACCCCCCCTTAACCATGTACCCGGTTCGTTCTTTCCTTTGGAGTGATTTTTTGTATTTCTTATTTTGACATTAAGCTATTAGTTTTGCAATTATTATTGCGGAGGCATCTCTCGCTCTCATCTCTCCCTCTCGCATTGGGATCGAATCCTGGTTTTTGCTGTCGTACTACGATTTCAATTGTAATTTTGATTTCACTTTGTTTTATTGCGTAGAACTACAAGCACGGACATGCACAGACATGTACAGAAATGCCAGTGCATGCGTGAGTGTATCAAACATGTATGTACACACATATGTGTCGTCTGCCCAGAGGTCAGAGTGCAATCGCAACATGTCCGGCAATTTTATTGCATTTGATTTTACCCTGTATGTGTTGAGCTGTTCAGGCCGGCTTAACTGGGGTATCAAAAAAATGTAAAGGAATTTTGCAATATACATGAACACATGAAGCACTCAAGAGCATAAAGAACTTTTTCAAGATGGGAAGAAAAGGTAACCGATTATTCCAAATAATGAAAAAACTTTAAAAAATATTGAGCTTTGTTTGTGAAAATAATCATTAACGCTTTTATAAAGAGGAGAACCTTCAATAAGTAAAATAATATATCTTCAATAAAATTCAACAAAAAAAATCGTTTTTTTCTATATTGACAACAGAAGATAACCAATTGCTGCAAATAAAGAAAAACTATCGTGCCCTTGATATATTGCTAAAAATTCATAGAAAATACTGAACTTTGTTTCTGAACTTAATATATAACGCTTTAATACATGTGTCAAATTCAATGTAAAAGAAAACTGTTTGATTTTGTCGTTTTAGCGATAACAAAAGGTAACCGATTGCTGTGAATGAAAAAAAAAAAACTATTGTTGCCTTGAAATGTTGCACAAAAATCGTTGAAAGTACTGAACTTTATGATAAAAACATTTTAAGATAAGTAAAATTCAATAGAAAAAGTTTTTTGATATGCCGAGATATATAAAATCAAATTATTGTCTTTTTACAGCATATCTACAAGTCTGACACAGTGGAAACACTTTGTGTGTACCGTATTTTAAGCATAACACGAACATTTGAGTGTTATTTTTCCCTCGATTGTTAATCGAGAATATTGTAGCTGAAATTTGTTTATGTTTTATTTGCATCGTTTGTACAGTTTATCGATGTTTTTCTTATTTTCGGCTATTTTGCATGATGATTTCTGTAAATGATTATTTTTGGGTAGTTTCTGCTGCTGTCAGCTGGGCGTCGACGTCACAACGGATTTTTGCAGCAAGCATAAATTCATAAAATAAATGAATAACAAGTGAGTAACGAGAGTGAATAATCGAGTGAATAACCGGCTCATGTTCATGTAGTTCCTGACCAAGACGATGCGAGTGCGTAAGCAACAATTTACAGTTGTCTGTTTTTTGTGTACTCTGAACACACATGTTAAATGTGTAGATTTGTTAAATCGAGTTAAATTGAACTGCCTGGCATATTCTACAAGTTGGCTGGGAATGTGCTGACTTCTCCTTCTCCCTCTTTATCTCTTTCTCTAGGATAATGGCATATTTTGATGAATTTAAGTTTTATTTTACTTGCTTTTATTTGCGGCAAACCGAATGTTATATTGTGGCTGACAGCGTGACACAAGGCGAAGATAACGATAGTTAATGCAGACTTGTAGACTTTTTTGGTATAGTATCATTAAATGAATTCATCTCTAGTTTCGAGAAATTGCTAACAATACGATAATTCGGGTATTAATGTTATCAATAGTTCTGTTATGCTTCAGTTTGTCTCGTGACACGAGCAAAAGAGATCAAATCTAAATATTTTTTTTTATTCTTAAACAAAGTAATTTTTCACAACGTGTTACGATCTAACATGATATTTGGGTTAATTTATATGTATATATACTATTAATATATTAATTAATATATACATATATATAATATACATTTATTAATTAATATTTATATATAATATAATTTATCTCCTTTTCATTCAAATAGGTTTATTCAATGTCAAATAGGTTTATTAGTCTCCCGTGTCGTGTTGTGTCACGCACGCATCTCTAGTTGGTGTGTGTTTTTTGTTGAGACACAGCTGTTTGCCTGGCAACCACATAAATAGTCGAAAAAGCATTTTGTCTACACGCGCAATTATCTGCACTTTCGAATTTACATTGCTCAATGGATCGTTCTCTATTTTATGTGTCTGTATGTGTGTCTGTGTCTGTGTGTTTAGCAACACATGCAAAGTGGAGCGTGTAAACATAACCTCACTAAGCTGGGCCAATGCTGCTAGCATTAAGTGCAATGGCAAAAGAGGGTGCGAAAGAGAGAAGGAGAGAGAGAGGAGTAGAAAAGGGAGCAATAGAGAGGGCGAGCTGAGTTGCTTTAAAGTACGGGGCACACAAAGAGAGCAGATAGATAAGGCCAAAGTGTGGCAGGGGATGAGCACACAGAAACATCTTCTCTCTCTCTCCCTCTCGCACACACACACATACTCTCGCACAGACAGCCACTAAAAGTCTAAAGTAAAACTTAGCAAAATGTTAATTAAATTCCAACAACGAATCAAGTAATTTACAACGACTAAGTCGAAAACCCCAAAGCACCGGCCGAACGTCCCAGCTCAGCCCAGACCAGAGCAAAGCATAGCAGAGCAGCCCTGCCCAGGCTATTTCATGGCCTCTCACCTACACACACACACTCAGGCACACACACAGAGGCACACATACTAGCGCACTTAGGTGCCTTGACAGTAAAATACGGGAAATGCTTAAAGCTAACTGTATTTTCGTGTACGGCGGATTCAGCCTCTAATTCAGCACTCCTCCCGCGCACCCTCGTTGCTCTGCTTCAGCTCTTGCCCCGCCCACTCGAGCTGAGGCTAAGGGTCTTCTCCTGCTTCTGCTCTCCCTGAGTGTTTGTTGCCAGTGTGTTTCCCTTTGGCTGCCTCCGCTGATTGTCCCGGTTGTCCCCTAAAGCCAGTCGACAAAGCAAACGTTAAAGAATATGGCACACAGGCAAGCAGGAAGAAGAAGGGGAGAGGAGCAGAAGGCAGCCAAGTGGGAGAGATGAAAGAGCTGGAGGTGCAGTGCCAGACTGTTTTGTACAGTGGGAGAGATGTGTATGGTGATAAGATAATGGAGAGTAATGTAAGATCAGTGGAAAGAGTGCAGGGGCAGGAAGGAAGTCAGGAAGAGATCAAGCATGAGAGAAGAATATTTAAAAATAAAGGGAGAGAGGGAGAAAGAGAGAGAATACAGAATAGAAGAGAGACAGACACAAACATGCAATTTAAAGATCAAGAAAGAGACAGTACAAAAAAAAAGAAACAAATATTATAACTTACACAAATGGATTATCCAATTTATTTTAAATTGACTGCATTAAGAATAACTTAAAAAACAGGCTGTGCCACTTGTTTAAGAGTTCATCAAAATAACTCTGAACTTAGAGTTAAATTCAGAACGAGGAAGTAAAAAGACTGCCCAACATTACATAAGTAATATAAGCAACCGGTAGAGGGGCAGAGCAGGGTAACCCACTTTAAAGAAAATAAAAAAAAAAATCCACGAATAAATTAGCATAAATGAGTTGAATTTCAACGCATCATGGCAGAATATGACGATAAAGCAAATAACATAAAAACCATAAAAAGGAAGCAGAAGGAAGAACGGCAACAACACAAACAAAAATAACAAGTAAAAGCGAAACAAAAAAAAAACAAATAACTTATAAGAAAACAGAAATTTCGTAAAGAAAATTGTATATAAGAAAATATAAAATAAACGAGCAGAAAAGGTAAGAAACTACGCTCGAAGGCAGGGCAGAAAGAAATAATAAACAAATAGCAGAGAATAATGTTGGAGAAGGCAGAAACTAAATTGTTGAAGAGCTAAAGAAAGTTGCCAGAAATAAAAGGGAGTAAAGGGAAACAGGAAACAGAAGGAAACTATGAAAAGTGGTGAAAAATCAACAACAGAAACACGTAAAAGGAAAGCAATAGTGTGGTTTGTTCGACTGTTATACACCCCTGATATACCCTATATGCACCGGGTATACACCCGTTAGGCACCTATTATACATCTGTTATACACCCTTTATACATGTCTTAAATATCTGTTATACATCTGTTATACATTTGTTATACATCTTCTATACAACCGTTATACACCCATTTTTAATCTGTTATACTACATATGTCACATCTGTTATACACCCGTTATACATCTCTTGAATATCTGTTATACATCTCTTAAACATCTGTTATACATCTGTTATACATTTGTTATACATTTGTTATACATCCTCAATACAACCGAAATACACCCGCTTTTTATCTGTTATACTAAATATGTCGTCCATCAACATGTCTTCAAGCTCCTTCCTTGTTTAGCGTATTTTATATTGCATACTTTTTGGCGATATCTTGGAAATCTGTACGCCCAGTAAAGTTTTAGCTTAAAACTATTTCCTTAATCTTAAAATGACTAGCTACAATAGGTCAGTGCACTTGAGCGTTTATGAAAAGCGCAAGAACGCCAGATGGAGCATGAAGAAGAGTGAGGTTAGGGTGGATGGAGATTTCGCCAGGCATATGGAAAGATTTTTTTTACTTAGTTTAAATGACAGCAAAGCTTTTAGACTAGGCAAGGGTGTGTGTGTGTCTGAGTTTGCCTGTGTGTGTGTGTGTGTGTGTGTGATTGCGTCGCATTATTTGCTTGTACGTGCGAAATGAGTGCAGAAAGTCGCCGCAAGTGATGCGCGCCCGATTTTCGGCGGTAAAACGCGGCCAATGAGGCAGCAGAGGAATAGAAGGAGAAGCAGAAGATGGAGCACTGAAGCAGGAGAAGCGGGAGAAGGGAAAAAGGAGAAGGGGCAACAAAGCAAGCCAGAGCTGTAGAGCGGTAGCCGCTGCCTAAGGCGCTGGTGTAGCTGGAGTTGAGAGCAAACTTGAAAAACAAAAACGATTTTCCGCCGGCGGCGGCGTCAGCGTCGGCGTTGTCGTTGGCGTCGTCACCGGCAACACCAGCTGCCGCCTTGTCGCGTTGTCCGATTGCTTTAGCCATTTTTTGTTGTTACTCGCTTTTTTGTTTAAGCTTTCTTTTAGCTTTTTTATTCATTTATATTTTTGTATTTTTTATTTTGTCGCTAATGACGCAGCTTTGGTGGCCAGGGAGCGCTTGTCGTGGTGGGCGTGGCAGTGTGACAAGCAAACGCGGGACATGGGGCGAGGGGGGGGGAGGAAGACAGTGCGTGGGCGGGGTAGGGCAACAAATGTTGACTAGCCCTAAAGGGAAAATTGAAAAAAAGCTGCGCACGCTACGTCGCCGCCTGTCGAGAGTCGCGAAGTGTTCTGTGTGTCTCGCAATGCTCGAGGGGCCTTCAGCTCCCGCTACCTCCCTCTCTCTCCCCCTCGCTCCTCTCCAGTCTTTCCTTCTCTCTTCAGCTCTCTGTCTACTTCGCCCTCTCCACCTCGCTCTTTCTTCGTCTCTCTTGAGAAGAAAACTGCTGCCAGTAGGGATAACGTAATTGCTGGTCTGTTGTGCGGTTGTGCGTGTCTGTGTGTCAGTGTGTCTGCCTGTGTGTGTCTGTGTGTGTGTCTGCCTGTGCCTGTGTGTGTGCCTGTGTATGTGCGAGCCAAGTTAACAACACAATTTGGCCGCAAATAAAATACAAGTTAGTTAATCCCACAACGTGTTGAATTTAATCAGTGGCCAATTTTTCACTTGCCACCCGAATGTGGCCCAAATTTTCGTTCGTTCTTGTTGCCCCAGTTTGCTTGCCACACCTCCCCCTACCACCCCTCTACCCTTGCTCTGCCTGCGCTGCTCTCCGCCGCAGGCAGTCGAGTAGGAGCTGCGCTTCTTGTTTGTGCCTTGTCTGACCGCCCGTCGCTTTTGTTGTTGTTCGCGCTCGTTCTTTTTGTGCTTGTTGCCGTAGTTGGGGCAAGTTTCTGCTGCCACTGCTGCTGCTGATGCTGCTGGTGCTGATGCTGCTGCTGATGCTGCCACTACGTTGAGATTTGTAGTCAATAATTGCATTGATGATGATGAGCTTGTGCCGTCTGCCGCCTGCTGCCTGCCAGCTTGGTTGCCTCGGCGCGCTTAATTGTGCTTTAAACAGAGCTTAATTGGTGATTCTCCCAGGGAGCGGGCCGGGCGGGCCCCGAGGGGAGTCTAGTGGGGCGTGTCATGGGGTTAAGCATGATGTGGACCTCCACAATGAGGTCAAAAGTTGTGGCTACAGCATGAAGCATAAAAAAGTAGACAGCAGGCGAGGAAGAGATGCAGAAAGAGGGAGAGGGAGAGATAGGAGGGGAGAAGGAGAGAACGAGAGAAAGAAAAGGAGAGAGAAACAGAGGGATGCAGAGAAAGGAGATAGCAGAGATGAAGGAGATAGGGCAGAGGAATGACGTAGAAAAAGTGGAAGAAGGCCAAAGAGGCGCGAGTGGAAAAGGGCTAGAGAGGGTAATAAGAGGCACAATATGAGAAAGAGGGAAGAGAACATGAGGTGCTAAAGACAAAGAGAGACGTGCAGGGGGATAGAGACAGTTGAGCAAACACGACAACAGAAAAGGGAGAGAAAGGGAGGCGCAGATTAGTGTAAGGAAAATGAAATCATAGTCAGATTAAAATAATAAGGAAACTTGAGACTAATGAGCGGAGTGAAAAAGAGAGAACTGAACAAGGCTTGCAACAGAACAGATAATTATAATGAGTAACTCATGTGTGAGGGAGCGAGAGATAGAAAGAGGGGGAGTGGGCAAAAGTGAGTGAACCCGAGACGGGCACAAAGTGCGAACGAAGAAAATCAATCAATTAAAGCTGTTTGAACAGCAACAATTAGAAATCCCCAAAGAGGAAAGGGAAATTGGGAAAGAGAGGGGGAGGGTGAGGGAGCAAAGCAAAGAAAGAAATCAAATCTAAAAGAAATCCTAATCAATGAACTGAAGGAGCAAGAGCAAGCTAAGGCGAAAGCGAAGACCGTGAAAGGGCTAAGGCACAATGGCAGCAGAGACAAATCAGCACAGAGAGAGGGATAGAGAGAGGGAGAGAGAGAGGGAGGGAGGAAGAGAGGAAGAGAGGGAGGGAGAGGGGGAAGATAAGGGAAGATAGAGGGACAAATAGAGGCACAGAAGGAGGAAGCAAGCTAGAGAGAGAGAGAGATAGAGATAGAGCGCTGCACGCACAAACAAAAACAAGAGAGTCAGACAAATATTTTGTCATGTTGCCGCTGGCGTCGCTGATTTTGATATGAGTGACCGCAGAGAATCGGGCAACGTATTCCCAGTTTCCCAATTTCCACATCATTTTCATCTCATGCAAGCACACACACACACACACACACGCACGCACGCACACACTGTAAACATTTGCGATTTCGATTGTGGCTTCGATTGCTCCGCTGGCTGCCAATGCCACAGCCTGTGCTGTCCAGTTGCCTGCCGCCTACGTTCCACTCTGCTGCTGTGCCACTTCCTCACTCCCCTACTCCCCCACTCCCTTAATCCCCACTGTCCATGCTGCCTGCCTGCCTCTCGTGCTGGTCATGTTGTTTACGGTTTTACAATTTCGCTGATTGCCAATGGTTCAAGCGCGGCGGCTTAGTCTGTTTGCCAGCTGCGCACACACACACCCAGACGCACACACACACAGCTGTTGGCCTGTCAGTGTGGAAGGAGACACGCAGGTTATGCGAGAGAAATTAGTACAGTAATCATCTGTTAAGACTGACAATTAGATAATGCGGCCTCCGGATTAGGCAGCTTGCCTTGGCGTGGCTTCACTTATCTTGTTGCTTCTCGCAACATTTAGTGGCAGTGGTCGCCGCGGGGGGCAAGTAGGCTGTCTACTTTAGCTTGACAGTGTTGTTGTTGGCATTGTTGTTGTTGTAGTTGTTGTTGCTGGTGTTTTGACAGCGTTTATTGTCAGCGCCTAATGAGCCATGGAACTTAATAAGCAAGCACTTGTAATGACTTCTTTCTGCAAGGGAATGAAGGAGAAGGAGAGAGGGAGAGGAAGAGGCAGCACAAGCCTGTAGTTTAGTGTGTGTGTGTGAGTGTGGTGTGTGCGTGTGCCATGCATGGAAATCAGCACGAGAAATGGGCAGACGATGGCTCAGAGCCATAAAGTCTGATTCGTTGCGCCTGACTGGGATTGCCAGGGGGGTGGGGCCTTAAGGGAAGTGGGGAGGAGAGGGGTGGCAGTACAAGGCCAGAGGGTAGCTTTTACGCAGAACGTTGAGAATGCCGGCAGGACTCGGCCATAAAGCGCGCATAGTAAATTGAATTTTGTAGCCTTTTGCGGCAGCAGCGTCGGCGGCTCCTTCGCATTTTGATGTACGGCCATCCGAAATGTAGGTGTACTTGCAGATACCACACCCACACCCTCCTCCCGCCCAACAGGATACCCCTAACCAGTCACTAGCTATGCTGTGACGCACTTGAGAGCAACAGCTGCCACTGTTGCTACCTCCACTGCTACCTCCTCTGCTGCTACTACTGCGAGTAACGCACAATTTGTTTTTAGGTTAGGTTTGCATAGAATATCCTTTTACGCTCCTCGACCAAATGCTGGATGTGTGTGAGCGTGTGTGAGTGCCTGCCAGCTGCCAGATGATTTGCTCATAAAGATATTCAGTCTTAAATTGAATTTGAGTTTTCTCTCTTTTTTTTTTAGGTTAGGTTAAGTTGTCTGTTTTGATGTGCTTGAAGCGGGTATATGCAATGTGAGCAGCAGTTTGTAATGCACAAAAAGAGAATAAATTCGATCTTATAACGTATATGCATTCTGCATTCATTCAATTTGGCAAACAAGCTTCTTACTACCTGCGAACTATAATTACGTTGGAAAAATACAGATAGGACATATACGACATATACGTATTTAATTTATTTTCAGTTGAAAAACTTGTTTTATACATATACATAAGAATAACTATATATAAATAAGTTGAAACAAAAGAGTTTGAATTCTTATAATAATTAAAACTAAAGTATATTTTATATAATCAGCATAGGAACAATCGGTTTAAGTGTATAAGCTCTTCAACTTGACCGAGGTAACCTTTCTTTCTTTCTTGTTCTCTCGAGATTGAGGTTGTGTATGCATAAAACTCAAATCAGTTGGGCAACACGTGTGTGTGTGTATGTGTGTAGGTTTGAGTGTTTACGGAGTATGTGTATGTGAGTGTGCTGGGTTTGCGTTAAAGTAGTCGCATTAGCAGGTAGTTCAGCTATTTGAGGTTATGTTGCGTTTTTTTTTTCACTTGCCAAGCCTGAGCTGAGCTGAGTGATAGCTGTGAAAATGTTTTCTACTTCTGCATCTTCATGAGTTTCATATAAAATCGTAAAAATGTACGAGAAAAATTCTTCAGAAAAATTGAGCTTATGCCCGTTTTACGTTTATTGAGGTTATGTTGGCAGCGGCAGCAACATTGCGGTTATATTGAGAAAATATGGAAAGCTTAATCAAAGTAGTGAAAGCAGAAGAGTGAGAGAAAGAGAGAATGAGAGAGAGAGAGAGGGAGAGAGACAGAGTAAACTATCATGAGCTGCTTAAACAATTTGCAGGTTATGTTGAGGTATGAGTAATTGTTAAAGTTTTGCATATTCTCGCAAACTCATCTGCCAATACACATGGTGCTGCATTGTGAGGTTATGCTATGTTAACAGTGAGGTTATGTTTAACATTTAAAGCTCGCCTGCACAACGAATGCAGCCATTGAAACTCAAGTATCAGCGAGGATAAAGGGCCGAGTGCAATATCAATTAAGAAGCCAGCGAGGTCAATAAAGCGATACATGCGATATGCTGTATATATGTTAAATATTAAATAATTGAGGTTATGCGCTGCTTGAACTCGTAACTATTAATTAAATCTCCTCTCTCTCTACTACTCTCTCTGTCTCTGTCTCTGTCTCTCTATCTCTGTCTATCTCTATATCTGTTTATCTCACTCTTTGCTGGCTATAATGTAATAGTAATTGGGCATTAATCAAGTGAGTTTTGTGGGCGCCCCTTGATATAAATGATGATGATAATAGATGATACATAGATGCCTATTATTAGATGCCAGTTTGGTTAACACTTTTGTCTGTGAGTGTGGGAGAGAGAGGGGGGAGGGAGAGGAAGGGAGAGAGAGTGATGGCTTTGATTGCAATTGGGCAACGAAATTGGAATACTTGGCGATTGGTAATAAACCAATTGGGCACTGGCACCCTGTGTGTGTGCGTGTGTGTGTGTGTGTGTGCAGCAATTGGTTGCATACTTAATGGCGCCTGCTGCTGGTGCTGCCACTCTGCCTCTGCTGGCGCCTGACACTCAATCGACAGCACACGCTCGACAAATTTCAATAACAGGCCGTAGCCAGTGCCAGTTGCCAGTTGCCAGTTACCAGCCTGCCTCTGCCTCTGCTTTCCGAAAATGCTCACCAACTGTGGCAGCGAAAGTCAACGATGTGGCCGCCACATGCCGCATGCCTCCCCTGCACCCACTGTCCACAATCCTTGCCAGAGACCAGCAGCAATTTGTGTGGCATGTTGTTGCTTTCTCCCTCTCGCTGTGACTCGTTTTGCTTTACCCACTTACTTCATCATACCCCGCAGCAAGCTCAAATGGCAAATGTGTGTAACAGGTAGCAGGGCAGAGTAGCTGCCACAGTGTCGCAAGACTCACCAGTACTATATGCAATGTGGAATATACTCGTACAATATTTGAACTAAAGTTATTACATTTTCATTTGGAGTTCTATTATGCTTCACAGTTGGACAGAACTTGCCATTACTTTGGTCTAAGCAAAGCTAAATAGAATTTACAATATATATTATTAATATTTAGGTTCATTTATGAACGACCTATTTTTGAACGATTTGAACATTTTTATACCCTTGCAAAGGACACATGCTTTTTGCTCAGGAGTTTGCAATGCACATTAGAAGATACCTTCGACCCCGTAAGGTGTATGTATTTTGAATCAGCATCAACCATCCTCTGTAGATCTAGCCATGTCTGTTTGTCTGTCTATCCGTCTGTCTGTCTGTCCGTTCGTCTGTGCGACTGTGCGACTGTTGCAACGCAAAATAGTCTCTCAGTTTTAAAACTATTTCGTTGAAACTTCTCACAAATGCTTCTTATTGCTGCACGCTGGAAATAAGTCGGAACGAGCCCGATTGGATCGATATATCGTATAGGTGCCATACAAACTATCGGCCGATTTTTTTTATTTGTTAAAAATTTTAATTTACCACATCGTAATCGTTTTCATATATATAATATGCATACAAAATTTTATAAGAATCGGACCACTATAATATATAGGTGCCATAGGAACAATTGGACGGAATGTGGGTTTTTGTGAGAACCAGTTTGGATTTTAGAAATAACTTATCAATGCCAATCAAAGTAAGCCATAATATTGAATATATACAATGCCTTTTAATTCTCTACCATTATATATAACTTTTATTGGAACAATCGGTGGATTTAAGAACCTGCAAGGGTATAGAAACTTAATATTGTGATCGGCACAAAATAGTATATGAAAGAAGAAGAAAGGTAGAAAAAGAGAGATAGAGAGAGAGAGAAGAATGGAGATATTTTGAAATTGATATTAGGGTATCTAAAAGTTGTTATCAGTATATACTTGTTTGTTTTTTGCCACCTGTTTGTCGGCTGAAAAGCGCTCTGAAAATTCATATGATATCAGTTGTTGTTGTTGTTGTTCCTTTTGTAGGTGACTTGCTTGCTTCTCTTGTTGTTGTTGTTGTTGCACTGACAATTACAAATGGTAATTGAGAATTTTATAGCACCCTCTTAGCTGGCTCGCAGGTATCATAACGGCGCCAGCCTTTTAGATCGAACCATGTTGCACTTCGCTTCGGCTCTGTCTGTCTCTCAGTCTGTCTGTTGGCCTCTTTGTCTGTCTGTCTACCTCTTTGTCTGCATGTCTGTCTGTCTGTCTATCTGACTGTCTGCCCGTCTGCCCGTCTGTTTGTTATTGTTTCGCGTCCATATGTCGCCAGCCATTCAAGCGGCAGCTATAAAACTGCATTGCCGTCATCGCTTCGCTTCGATTCTCCACGCCTCACCTCGGTTGGATTTGGTTTTGGTTTGGTTTGCTTCGCTTCGCTCCGTTTCGCAGCTGCTGCTCCTCCTTCTGCTCCTTCTTCTGCTCCTCCATGTTGTACGCGTTCTTTCGGTCAAGTGCAATGGCCAATGCCAATCGAAATGGAAATGGAAATGCGAAAGCGAATTCGAATACGAATGGATATGGGAATTGTGTACGACAGGGGGCAGGCGGGGCAAGGGGATTGAGCTGGGCAGGGGGATGGGGAGTGGCATGTGAAGCGTAGCGACGCGTCGCCACTCTGAACATTAAGCGTGCTAACGAATATTGGCCAGAATGTTGCCAGTAAACGAACCAAATCGAAGCGAATTGGGCATGTTGCATGCAATGTTTGCAATAAAATCAGTTGACTTTATGAATGCGCCAATCGCCACTTGCCCGCCAAGATGTTGTCGCTTTAAGTGTGGGTCGATATATATCTGTGTATGTGTGTGTGTGTGTGCTGTGGTCGTCTGCAATTTAATTGAAAATAAATTGTGAAAATCAACAAAATTGTCTGAGATGCAGTCCAAAAAATGTACTTTATCAGAAAGGCAGACTCTGTTCGGCATGCCGATAGTTTTATACCCTTTACTAGTTATATAGGTATGTATAATAAATAGTACAGTATTGAATAGTATTGTGTATATTCAATATTATGTATTATATGCAATGACATTGATAAGTTATTTCTAAAATCAAAATTGGTTTTCATGTCAAAATCTGCATTTCGGCCGATTGTTCCTATGGCAGCTATGAGTTATAGTGATCTGATTTTAAGGAAATTTTATATATATATTATTTATATAAAAAAAGTTCTATGTAGTAAACTTGGTTAAAATATATTGAAAAAAAACAAAACTTGGCCGATAGTTTGTATGGCAGCTATACGATATATGGGTCCAATCGGTCGTGCTGTGACTTATTTACAGCGTGCAGCAATAATACGCATATGTGCGAAGTTTCAACGAGATAGCTCTGAAGCTGAGAGACTATTTTGCGTAGCAACAGTTGGACAGACGAACGGACAGACAGACAGATGGAGAGACAGACAGACAGACAGATATGACTAGATATACAGGAGACTGTTTATGCTGATTCAGAATATATATGCGTTGCAAACTTCTGATCAAACTCAATATACCCTCTGCTACTTAAAAACTATTTTTTTCTTTGCATTTTGCAATATTTACACAACTCGCTCTCTCTCTCTCTCTCTCGCTCTCTCTCTGCCTATCTGTCTCTTTCACTATGTGCACATCTGGCATGAGCAGTGCAAAGCCTCGCTTGCCATTATTTATGTTTGTTCAGTCTCTCTTGAGGCCGAAATTAATCGTTACTTAAAAATTGATTTCGAACTTGCCTCGTCTTGGACTCGACTTCGAGCTTAGCTTGGCCAACAACAGCCAACAAGGAGTTATTTTAATTATCATTCAAGTCAAGCTAAATTGTGCAAAAGTTTTGTCTTGGCTTTTGATGTCCGACAGATGTTTGCAATGAATTGAAATAAATTGTGAAATAATAAAAGAAAATTATGCGAGAAATTAAATGAAATTGACTCGACTCGACGGCAAATAACCGAGGGCACACACACAGTGTAAACAAAGGTGCGATTCGCTGCTGATGATTAAGGTAAATACAGTAGATGGAGATAGTAATAGAGAGAGAGGAATGAGAGAGAGAAGGAGAGAGACAGTCAACTGCAGAATTGAAGAAATTGAAATTTCATTAATTTTCTCATTCTCTCAATTATATTCTTTCTTTATAATCTCTGCTTTCATGCGCTCTTCATTAAGTCGCTTAGAGTGTGCATTGTTAGGGATAAGCTGCATATCGTGCTGCCATGCACGGCGTATACTTAACGTTAAGTTGCGTATACGCAGCGTAAACAGCTTAAGCTAAGCTTATGGAGAAAGAATGGGAGATAGAGAGGTAGTGGGAGGTAGAGAAAGAGGGAGAGGGATCTAGAGAGGGGGAAGAGGGAGGAAAGTAGAGAGAGCGCGAAAGTAGATACTCAAGGACGGCGGCAACCACTTGAAGCTATTGGCCATGTCGCCCCGGTCAAATGGCCCATAATGCGCGCACGATGAGTGTGCCTCGCAAGTACCCGGTGAGTAGTAATCGAAATCGTATGCCATGCGTGGTCTCACTCGCACTCGTAGGCCAGCTATATGCTTCTGAGTAGTTAAACTCATGAAAGAGGAGACAGAGAGAAAGAGAGAGAGAGAGAGAGAGAGACTGGGCCTGAAAGGGGGACAGACGCGTATAAAAGCCAAGCACAGGAATAACAATAACAACAAGCCAAGTGGCGGGCTCTAAAATCAGTGAAGAAGCGTCAGGCAGAGAACGGGAGAGGGCAGCGAGGGGTAGACCTGTGTGCGAAGGGAAGAGTGAGGACCGACATGCGGCAATAATCAGCGGCAGTTTTCTTTTGAGCCTCAGCATGCTGATGCTACCCGCTGCTACCGTTCAACCCCCACATGCCTCTTACCACTCTCTCCACACACTGTTTGCCTGCGCCTTGGCTTGCTGCTCATCCTCTGGCAGGTCCATTCGCCATTCAGCATTGCCATCTTCATTTCCATCATCATCTGCGCCTCGCATCATAATCAACATGAAAATCAAATTTGAATTTATGAAGCAGCAGCAGCAGCAGACGGGAAAACTCAACAGCAGCAGGTGGGGAGGGGGTGGGGGTGGGGTAGGCATCATCAACTTACTTTTGCTCATTTTCATACAGACTACAAATGTGTGTATGTGTGTGTGTGTGTTTGTTTGTGTGAGTGTTTGTGCGTCTCTTGTTCGTCTGGCCTCGCATCGCTCGAGGTTTATCAACGTTTTTTGGGCTGTTGCCTTGCCTTGTTGTCGTTGTTGTTGCCCCTTGTTGTTGCTGCTGCTGCTGCTGCTGTTGCTTTTGTGTGCCTTTTTCTTGCCATAAGGCGCACAACATGCGTTGCATTTATGCGAAGAGCGCCGGCCACTCTCTCCCTCTGCCTATGCCTCCCTCTCTCTGCGTCGTCCTGTTGCCGGTGTCGGTGTCTGCGTCTGCCTCTGCGTCTCATATATTCATTTGTTGCAATTACATTTCAGCCTCTCCACACTACCCACTCCCCACTTTACCCTCTCTACTACCCTCCTTCTTTCTCTCTCTCTCTCCTGTGCCTTCTAGTTTTTTCATTTCTATTTTCATTTCTGGTTTTCATTCTCGTGCTCATGCTGAAATCATTTAGCATAGTTTCGGGCGCGCCGCCTGATTGCCACCATGCATGTGCCTGCATGTGTGCGTGTACGTGTGTGTCTGTGTGTGTACATGTGTGTGTGTGAGTTTAAAGATGAAAAAACTGTGTACAGTATCTTACTGTATGAATCTCATTAGAGAGTGTCGAAAAGAAGAGAAATTATTTAAACGCGCAGACTTTAAACATATCAAACGAATGAGGCAGAATAAGGAGAGAGAAAGAGTGATAAGAGGGGCAAAGAAAAGAGCAAGGATAAGAAGGTGTGAGCGTTAAGGGTGAGTTGAGCAGGGAAAATAGCTGAGATTCATTAACTCCTTTGATTGAGCTCTATGGCAAATAATTATGCGAATCTATTGCAAAATATGGTCAACCTACTGTGCTAATTAACTCTTATATAAGAAAAAGGAAGAGGGGAGGTGGGTAGGTGGGGAGGGGCAGACAGGGATATAGAGAAGTTAATTAATATGAGCTCAGCTATAGCAGGAATAAAACAGAATGTCTTTGATGCGTTTAATTAAATATTTTGAGTATTTCACGCTGAAATATTTCAGATTTGAATTTGAAATTTGAATGAAATGTTGAATATGCGGGTCCCTTTCTCTTCGCCCCCCTCCCCTCCCTCTCCCTCTCTCTGTGTAAATCTCTTTCATATTCTAATAAATGTCAGCTCTACTTACCGTCCAGAGTTTCAATCCAATTCAATCCCCACTTGCCCTTGGCCCGCCACCCATGGCGAGCTTAGACTTAGCTTGCAATGCTCTTTGTAATCCCTTTAAGTTTGTTATTGCGGGCACGTTAAACAAATAATACGTATACGTTTACTTATTGCGTATACGTAATGTCTGACTGCCTGCCTGCCTGTCTCTTTGTCTCTCTCACTCTCTCTCTCTCTGTGCAGCATCAATGGCAGCAAGGTGGCAAGCAGCACAAAGGGGCGCAACAGCGGGGTAGATAAGTATCAACTAAGCAGTTGGAATCTGCTGTTATAGCCAAAGCAGTTCTCCAAAACAAGAGCTGCCTGTGCTGCCTTAGCTGCTTTCATCAGCTCCACTCGCGCTGTCTTCATTGTCTCGTTTATTGTCTGCCTGCGTGTTTGTGTGTGTGTGTGTGTGTGACCTTGTCTTGGTTTGCCTGTCGCTTCGTTTGTTCGGTTTATCTCGCATTGCACTTGCCCTGCCCTGCCCCTTCTGCCTTCGCGCACATTTGTTGGCTCTGTCGGCGCAACTTAGAGTCGTAGTTCCTTTTCTGCAGCTCCTTCTGCTGCTCCTTTTGCTGCTGTCATTGTTGTGTGTGTGTGCGTGTGTGTGTGTGTGTGTGGGTTCCTTTTGTTATTATTTATTTCGATGGGGCTTCTCGTGCCTCTCAAGGCCAACGATCTATGCTCCTTAGGGGCTCTTGGTAGCTCTCTCTCGCTTGCCCAGCCCCTTGCCCGCTCTTTCTCCCTCTACCCTCCCTTCTTACTCGTTCTCTGTCTCAATGACCGCATTTATTGGCTCGTAAATTTTTTTATTATCAGTTTAAATTTAATTTATCCTGAAAGATGCTTGGCCAACGGAGGCGCAAATAAATACATCAAAATCAAAGTGCGAAGAGCGACGAAACACAAAGGACGCGACTCCAGTCGATTGGATTGGATTGCTAGTGATGTGTGTAGTTGTCAAGCAACCTCAAGTGGGCGGGGCAGCTGAAGTGGGACGGGGGACTGTGCTTAGCGGGGGAAGAGGTGTGAAGGATGCTCGACCTTGTCCTGGGGTGGCATTGGGATGGAGAAGGGATAGCAGTAAGGCGTCCTGCTGGAGTTGGAGGGAACAATGCCTATGCAGGGAGGAGAGAGAGGAAGGAAAGAGCCAGAGGGTTGGGGTACGGGGTATCTGGGCCTTGTCTGCCTTTAGTTTCAGTTGCTGTTGTTGTTGGGGTGTGCAACTTTTGAACTGGTTTTATTGTTATTAAGATTCGGCTTGGCCTTCAATTTGAATTCGTGCTGCTCTTTTTATGGCCCCACAGGCACCTGAGTGTGCCAGTGTGTGCCAGCCTGTGTGTGTGTGGCCCTTTGGAGACCCATTAACAAAGGGCCCTTGGTCACGCCCCACGCATACTTATTAGACTCTAATCAGTTGTGACCATCGATGGCAACTGGTGGCGGTGCCCCGCAAACGACGCTGCTGACTGACGATTTGTTGTCGGCGTGTTCCGGGAATTGATTTCGCCATTGTGCACATTGTGTGCTCTTATTGTTGCAATCAAATGTGTCTGATTGTTGAAAGAAGAATTTGAGAGAAGAGCAAGTTATTCTTCACGAATTCAAGTTCGTTTGCGAAGCCGATATTGATAGAAAATCCAGGCGAAATTGTTGCGAAATCATGGCGAAATATTTGCGAATTGCAGGCGATATTGCTGTGAAAACTTTGTGGAATTTTACGTCTATTCTTTTGGACTGACCCTGGCTCGCTCTCTTACTTTGGGGTGCCTGCTGCTCTGAGGGTTATGCTGATTGGAAACGTGCTCACTTGCTCTCCCGCTTGCCCACTCTCTCGCTCTTTCTCTCTCTATTTTGCCTTTTCTCTGCCTCTATTTCTTGCTCTCTCTTTATCTCTTTCATTCCTTCTCTCTTTCTCTATTTATACTACAATAACAGGCGCAAAGAATTGCCTTTTGCGGTCTTCGTTCATCGCTTATCGCTCGAATTCGAAGTCGACGCCGACTCTGACTTCGACCCTGACTCTGACTTCGACTCCGATTACGACTCTGACTCCGATTCTGTATCCAACTCCAGCTACAACTTCAGCTTTAGCTCCAGTTCCAGCTTTGGCTGTGGCTCTAAATTCTTCTTTTCTGGCTTCGCCCTGTGCCTCTTGTTGCGGTCTTATCAAAAGGTTCATCTAATGCGACCTCATCCATTCGGGTTTTGGCCAACGACAGCAACAACAATTACAATGGGGAAAGAGCAAAGATAGAGAGAGAGAGAGGAAGAAAAAGAAGGGGAAAGAGAAAGAGAGGGCAGGGCAGGCTGCTCGGTTGGCCGCTCAACTGTACAACTGCAGCAGTTTCCGCACTTGAATTGATTTGGATGTGGCATCCAAGGGTCTCAGCCATTAGGTTCTCTCATTCGTTTCCCGCTTCGCATTGAATGCTTGCAAACACAATCGAGGCTTTTATTGTTGTCGCTCTAGCTTATTGTTGTTGTTGTTGTTGTTGTTCTTATTGTTGTGCAATTGAAAGTCAAGGCATACTGTTTGTTGTTGTTGTTGTTGTTGTTTCGGGCGTTGTTTTGCACTCATCGGCAGTCAAAGCCTGCCGTCAGCTGCTTAACAAGCAAAATAATGCAGGCGACACAACAAGCATGAATGACTTAAATTGACAGAGACAGGGGGAGAGAGAGTGAGGGAGGGGGAAGAGAGTGAGAGGGGAGCGAGGGTATGAGTGGGGAGTGGGCAGCGTGATGAGCAATGAGCAGGTTGCTAAGCCAGTTGCATGCATAACAAGAAATACGGTAATAATCGATTGAGTGTATCGAAATCAGTGTGTGTCGTTGTTATCGATGTACACAAAGTTACCCTAGCCATTGACTTTACCCTTGATTGTTAGGCAGTTTATTGATAACTAAGTGATAGTTTATCTGCAGTTTATCGATAATTTATCGATATTTTCTTGATAATTTATCGATAACTGAGATACGAATCTGAAAATTGTCGAAATCAGGCCATTTTGAAAGTTTATCGCTGGCTTATCGATAATATCGATAGGTTGACGATAATTTTTCGATAATTTACCTATAACCTTTATTTGTATGCACCTTAAGCCCGTAATGAGCATTATCTAAAGTAACAAATTACCTTTTTATTCCTGCAAGTTCCGCAACTTTCGATAACTTATCGATAACATGTATATGTACCTGAAATCAGTAATGAACAGCGCATTAAGTAATTTAATAAGCTAGACTTTCCATTTGCTTAACAACAAGCTACACTTTATGCCCAGATAGCTTTGGTACTATAGGGTATTTCAAACGCCTGACTTACTTATTCTTGTTTGCGCAAATTTGCAAAAAATCTCAGTGAAATTTCATTGTGAAATTTGAACGAAACCACAGCGAGTGGAAAATACGTTGCCAGGCGTAACTCAGAAACGCCCACGCTATTGTTGGGTATTGGGGGAAAATAAAGGGAAGGAGTGGCAAGGAAAGGGAGGGGAGCGAGGGTAGATCAGAGCGGATAAGAAGGTTTGGCTGGCAAAGTACAAAGCAACAATGATTGTACAAATAAAAGCGAGTTCCAAGAACTATGACACCAAAGAGCGCAAAACTCTGGCTCCGTCTCCGGGTCCGTCTTAGTCTCTGACTTGTTAGTCGCCTGTCGACCTTAACCTCAACATCATTAACACCCAAGAGCAACAGCATTAGAGGGACATCGAAACCGACAAGCCCCAATACAGAGTCCATTGTCATCATCGTCTTTGTCGTCAGCTTCACAAAAGCAACCGGTTGCGATTATTACGTTAATACATTGCATAAAAGCATCGATAGAGCTGGATAAAGCCAGAGAGAAAGAGAGAGAGAGGGAGAAAGGGAGAGAATGAAATGAAGCAGCAGGTTAACATAACCTAACTTTTGACGCCATGTTGCGCCATTGTGTGGCGCCGTTTGAGTGTTTCTCTGTGTTGCGCTAAGCGGCGTCGATAGCGAGCAGCGTGAAATGGACAGTTGACAAAGAAGCCACCAAGCACCCAGATTGGTCCATCCAAACCTCCCCCCCCCACTGCTTTGCCATCCTTTGGTAGAGATAGACTGCAGGCAAATTGCATAAACAAGTTGCATACAGCAAGGTATCAACACCAGCTCAGTCAATAAACGGGTAAACAAGCGAAGTTACAACACTCACCTTGGGGCAAGTGTCTCTATTCAATTCTATTAAATAATTTCTTTATTAAATTCCTATTATTTAATGAAAGAATTTTTACTTTTTACTTTTTTGCGTTAATCAAATTATTTTATTACAAATTACTAATTAACAAAAAAATTTCGCGCCTTGCGACCACTGTGCACACTTTGTTAAGACTGTTGACTGCTTAGGGCATTAGAGAAAAATATATATTTATCTCACAGAGTCGGAGGGAAACTTTGTATCAAGATATCATATTTATTTTGAGGTTATGTGCACTTTGCCGCAAATGCAAACTTAGATAAACAAGTGTCCGCTGTTTGCAAGTTAATAGTGACGTAAAGCAGAAGCCAAAGAAGGTAGAAAAAAGTGTTTTCTATTAACAGATCAAAGTACATTTGTTTTTTGTAGGTTATGTTCAACTTAAGGCATTTAACAATATTACAATTTCATGGCATTAAGCACCATTAGGTCTCCAATAGATTCCTGATTGGGCACCTCAGATAAGGTTGCTGTCGCAACTCTATCAAAACAGGTGTCTATGTTGAGGTTATGTTCAATTAAGAGCGATTGAGGTTATGCTGGTAGCAGGCTATGATAACTGGCGCATTGATAATGCCCCCAAGGTGCTTATGTATTCGATCAACTTTTGCTGACAATTGTGCAATGCGAATGCGATGGGGAATGCGATTGTGAATGCGATTGCGAATTCAATTAGCGCAATTCAATCCTGGAGGGCGCTGCGAGAATTTGAATACATAATCCAGGACTGAAAACAATAGTAAAACAGGTAAATGCAATAATTAGTCAAATCCTTGGCATAGGTTTCCGTCATATCTTCTGTGTGGAATAGAGATTAACAGAAGATGCCCTATGGGGTGGACGTATCGGGGCTTATGCACTGAATGCAGCGACATAATTGTGTGTAAACTGCACAGAGAAGGGGAGAGGGAATGTGGGGCGAGGAGAGATGGGAGGGAGATTAGGGGAGAAGGGGGTGTACCTGTTTATACCAAATGATGACAATCGCAAAGCAACCCGCTGTCCTGGTCAACATCAGCTGCTGTTAGCTTGAGGCAGGTGCGCGGGGGGCAAGATAAGGTTAGCAGGGCATGGGGGAGGGGGGTTGCGTGTGGCATGTATCGAGTATGCAGCATATGTAACATAATACAAATGCCGCTTAATTATCGCAGTAATGTAAAGTGCAAGCAAACACACACTGACACACACACACACACTGACACACACTGACACACACACACACACACACACACACACTGACACA